>OW240916.1:273675585-274010717 GCA_933207985.1 Pelobates cultripes
GCTCAAAATATCCATGGCTGAGGACTTAGTCATGGGGAATTAAATGTCAGCACTCACTTTGAGCACAGTATACAGTTCAATATGCTGTCTGGGTTAACTAAATATGGTCCTAGCTGACAGAAAGGAGTCCTAGATATTGATCAATACCCTGCTCCACTTTGTGGAGGACAACATTAAGTAGTTAATGGAACAGTGAAATCTATTAACCAGTTTTGTATAAATTAACACAGACATATTCAGTAAACTGAGTTAAAATATCAAAACTGCATAAATAACTTTGAGAATTTTACAATTTGGGTAAAAAAATGTGGTTCCTATGTTCCAGTTTAGCGGATAAAACTCATTACTTTGATTTGTGCCTATGGAATTTAGTGTACTACATAGGATTTATCATAAAAAAAATCATATCAAATATATCTCTATGTCTTCCTGCTTAGAACAGATGGGTGTCCCCATAGGATCAAATCTGACTTGTTGTACCTAGAATTTAAAAAGGGGCAATTTATATGTTAAAATTTTGCTCTGGAATGTAAAAATATCCTTTACTTCACTATTCCATGAGGATATTTTGCAGCATCAATGTTCTAATAAATAATTTTTGGTTATAAGCAGAGCTACTATTGTTGTTGTTGTCATTATATGTTATTAATTTGTGTATTATATGAAGTCATTATTTTTTAAGAATAAATGGGATTAAGTGCAGCAATTTTGTAATTCATTTTTTTATCATTTTATTAATGTATGTATGCAGTTAGTCATCCACTGCAAAGTTAGCAGAAAAAAAAAAACAAGGTGCAGAACCCAGTCGCCCCAAATTACATATGGTCTGGCAGCTTATCTTCTGTATTTAAATTGCCTGTTTAGTGGATAATTAAGAAACATTTACAAAAGAAGAGGATACAAGGGGAGAGCCAATGCCAGTCGAGAGCTAATGCCAGGGTTCCCCCCTCTGCTATACACCACTAGCAATTCAGGTTCAGGTAGTGAGTAGCAAAACTCTACATCCAAGGGTTGTAAATCTTCAGGAAAGAAGATTTAGAACTCCACCCTCTGCAACACTATGGGGAATTTTCAGCGCAGAGGGTGGAGATGCTGAACATCAGTGCTGCACACTGGGCAGCACTGCTCCAGGAGTGACCTTCTGAGGAGTGGCCACTAAAGGTGTTCCTAGGCTGTAATGTAAACACTGCCTATTCTCTGAAAAGGCAGTGTTTACATGAAAAAGCCTGCAGGGACTGACTATACTCACTAGAACAACTAAATTAAGCTGACTATAGTGTCCCTTTAAAAACATAAATATTTCCCATACTGCCACAGTATCAAGTCACATTACCCAGTTAGCAGCACTTGTTTTAGCCATTGCACAGCAAATGTCCATCAAATCAAATCAAGTTAGAGAATCACTACTTGCAGAGATGCAGAGCTAAAAAGTCCTAAATCTGATGCTTGAGTCTTCAAAGGATTCTCCCTAGCAACTCTTATATTACAGGGTAGCTTTGGGGGCTAAGGTCCATGATATAGCCATGTGCCTTTCAGGTGCCAGTATATGTGTGCTATTATCTTTTTACAATCAAAGCAGCCACTCAATGTATGAATTCAAAGAACCCATTATTGCAATTGTGGATTATTAGGAGTGAGCATATTTACTGGTGGGTTGATACACAAGGGATTTTGCCGAATATAGCAAAGGGGAGTTAGATTTGTGAGAAAAAATACTGAAATGGTAAGCAAGATAAGGAGAGGTATACAAGATGAGTTAGAGGAGATTGGAAGTCAAAGACAAAAATGGTGTTATGTTAATTAGAAGAGAAACACAGAGGAATGAGACCCTGTGACAGAGACAGAGAAAGAAAATGGAGGAGATAGAGTGGCATTGGGAATTTGCATAGATATAGCATTATAGCAGGAATTTTGTTGTATACTAAAGCCCCAGGACTTTGGACTAGACTTGTGCATTTAGTTTCAAAAGAATTACATTTTGTGCACTAAGTGGTTTGTTCCAAATCCCAAAATGCTATATGGATGAATCATGAAACAAACAAAACAGACAATGGACAAAAACATTTTAATGCCACAAAAAAGATGATGGATAAAAAATCTGACCAACAGAAAAAAAAGTGCTGCAATAAAAAAAAAAAATCTATATATATAAATCATATATTTAATACATTTAGAATGTATAAATATATATTTTTTTCAGCTGCTCCTCTTTTTCCCTCTATTGGTTACTTCTTCTCACTTGAACTTGATCCAAATGGCATATTATTTATATTTTGCAGTATACTGATTTTTTTTGGTTGGTTTGTATAATTTTTCCAAAAACAACCACATGGCCGAATTTTGTCTGAACCAAAATACCACATAGACAAAACCTGAATCATGCAAGCCATTTTTTTTCTAACAACCTTTTTTTTTTTACAGATAATATATTCCAAGTGTAAAAAAAAGCTAATTTTATTGCTTTAAATATTACATGTAGTAACTGCTTTTTACCTCGTAGCAAATTGACCCTAAGATATTAACTTAATAACAAATACTTTCCTATGCTCCGACCATTGCTTATGGTTTTATCAGGTACTGATTGCCTAATGTATGCAAACACTTTTTCAGAATAAACAAGTATTTGTGTCATGTTGTCCACAGCTACAAGTCTGAGTGAATGTGGCAGTCTCATTATAGTTATAAATAAAATATTGTCATATCTAAAAAAAGGTCTGGTTTTGTTCTACTAAATTGTCGTTCTCTAGTGAAACATTAATGGTACAATTTCAAAGGATTTTTTGCAAAATACAAACAGGTCACATGCACTGCATTGTTATGGTTTTCTATCCATTGAGAGCTTCATTGAAGCAGGTTAATTACTATAATAATACTCTTATCGTCTAACATACATACAATTGAATGTTCTATATACTGTTTCTTAGCAACCCCAACAAGAACATGCATCCTTTTTAAAATGGCCGATTATTAAAAACTTATATTATATATGTGGAAAATAAATCCTTGCAAATTTGTAATAATATTCATGTAAGCATCAGGAGCACACTACTCGTCTCAGATTGTACTACTGCATGTTTATATACATGTACTTATTTGTGTGCTCCATTATATCAATGTAAAGCAATATGTAGCATATTGATGCACAAAATATATAGTACTACAGGTTTAACCATTGCCATGCAAAGCAAAATGTGCACATATGGTTTGGCAAATGAGGCTGTATGCTTTGCTTCTCTTATTTTCATTTGGTATTTACTATATAATTTATCAAGTGAAATAGGTAGACAAAATTAGGTTTATGTGTGAGTGTGTATTATTTTGTTGCTTTGATAGACATATATGCCCAAGATATATGCTCAAGCATTTTTCTTGCATTGTAAAGGAACACTCCAAACATCATAAACACTTTGTCACTCAAAATGTGATGGACTACATCTCCCTTGATGCCTTGTCAGTATTATGGCTGTAAGAGCATTATGGGAGATGTAGTCCATAACATATGGAGTGCTGAAGGTTGCCTACTTTTATATTAGGTGTTGTCATTTTTTCTGGTGCCAGCAGAACCCGGGTGTCACTCTATTGTAAGATTTCAACTATGTTAGAATAGTTTGACTACTTATGTGGGGTCTGCAGGTGGGCACTCTCTGCCTTGCTGTAGCAAGTTCCTGCTTAAATCCTTCTGCTATCTCTCCTGAGCTAAGGGTTGTATTGCAGGGCCACCCAATTGGCTCACAGCATACGCTCTCAGCCAATAAACTAAGCTCTGCACTGCTTATAGCTGCTTATAGCTCAGCTGAGCAGCACCTGGGGGACCCCAGGTTAGAAGTCAAAACCTAAAATCTTTCTGTAATAAGGTTTATTGTGATGTTAGGGTAATTTGTGTAAAAATGTTCTGCAAAATGTTTTTGTAGGAAGTTCTAACAAGAACTAATTTAGATGATAAGAATGAAATGGGCATACTGCCTCTTTAAAAATATACTAGTGTAGGCATACAACTGATAGAGCTATCTTGTTCAACAGTAACAGATAAATCAAAGGTAAAAAAATATATATGTTTGCTTTATCGCATGTTGAAAAGCTTTCATATTCCATATTCTGAAAGATATTGCAAGGTTGATGTGAATGTTGCAAAGATGCTAGAATATATATGCATAATACATAATGGATATATAATTATACATATATTTTTTAGGCAGCTTTGGTTATCTTAACAAATGGAGGCATGTCATAATCCTGTCTAGGTAACTCTAATGTTACTTTAGAACAACTGTAGATGGTTAGTTCTTGTGGACAAATACTGTAACTTTACTGTATCTGTGTTTGCATCTAAATTAAATCATCATACTTGATTTTTCCCAATGGGTAGTGTTATGGACAAATGCATATTGTTTTTCATACATGTTTCTTTAAGCAATAACCTCTTACCTACTTTAAGTGCATAATATGTTTACACCAATTTAAGTGCATAATATGTTTACACCTAAGGGAGGTCCTAAAATGAATAAAGTAAAAGTAGTTTGACTTTTTCATATATGAACTAAGGTAACCCTAAAATGAAAAAAAGGCATACATATGTGTACCTTTTAAATGTTAACAGACAGAGAGGAGAGATTTGGAGACAGACGCTGCTCCATCTTATAATGACTGAGATGGGTTCAGGAGGGTATGTAATTCTATTGTAATGATATTGCAAGCATATAGTTTAATATTATAAACTCTGATATAAATTATTGTAATGGATTTTATATGTCTATGTTTATATTTTTATATAATAAATATCTAAAAAGACAAAACTTTGTTGCTTTTCAAGACAATCCTTATTTTATATTGTATTCTTAATTATTTATATATTGTAAAGGATCTCTTACTAACTATATAATATTATAACTATATAATATTATGGCTAAGATATTTGTATAGTTAGCCTTGCTAAGTTATATGCTTTAAGACATTATAGTGGTAAATAGGGGAACCAGCTGTGGTTATAGTAGTATAAAGTCTGTTGAATATAAAATATAATTGTTATACCTTGTATAGCACTAAGGATGCTGTTTATAAATATTGAGTGTGTCAAAATCAGGAAGAAGCCTGTGAGACAAATACAATGCTTACTGATAATATATTTAAGATGTGGACTGTCCAGATGACAGGGTAACATATCTCTACAGTAGATGGATGGAACTGGAGAATATTAGTGTTTTTTTTTAAATATTCTATCAGGTAGTTGCTTCTCAAAACAGCTGTCAATTTTTAAAAGAAAAATCTGCCGGATAGTGCGCCACTAAGCTACTTAAGGGGAGAGGGTGGTGAGAAGGGATGCTGAGGAAAATAACTTTACTGTACACTCCTCTATTGCTTATGTAGTATGATGGGATGACAATCTTAAAGTAACACTCAAAGTACCATAACAACTACAGCCTGCTGGATCCCTGCTTCCAGATTCTCCTTCAAAGTTAGCTTCTCTAAGTTATGCAGGGTCACTCTCATAGCTGACACTCTACAGTTAGCTGTAGTGATTATGGTTCACAAATATTTACCAGCTGCACAGTTTTCTTTCTGTTATATTGTTGGAAATTGTTCACCTCCATTTTGGAATCACTGTATCTAAAATACTAAAAACTTATTTTCTTCCTAACTTTAACTGCAATTCTAAAGTATGCATTCTTTTTATCGTACCATGTTCTGCTAAAGTGGATAATTTCTACATGCACCTGCACTTAGAGGGGGGGCAATGGATATTGTTCAAGTATAGCAGCTGTAATCTGATTGCACACTACCTGACACTGGCAATTTATGTGTGGTTGAACCTAACTCATAATCAATCAATTTCTGCCATCTCTGAGTCTTATGATTCAACCATGTGTCTAAGAGGCTATTCTTGTAATGCTGAAATGGAAAATGAATGTTAATCTACCTCATTTCTTTTGTAATATTTTATCTTGCATTTATTGTTTTACTAGCACAGCTTTGCACTAAGCTATCATTTTTCTGTGGGACCCTTGTTCTCTTAGGAATGTGCTGTCTGTGTATTTCTTGTAGGACAGAGTAGGATTCAGAACAAGGACAAATAAATTCCCTTTTAAGACTTGTTGAACCACATTACGTTCAGTTTGTAAAAGCAGAGGAAGGAATCTTGAACCCTTGTGTTTCTTCCGCTGTCATTTGATATCTTGACTTTCTTGTTGAAGGTATCAGAGCAGGAAATGGATGAGGCCATCTCTCGTACAACTCATCGGGAAAGCAAAGATTCTGGGTCATCTCACATCATGGGTAAGACTTAGCCTCATATTAAACTAAATGGTATATGTACGACAAATCTCAGATTCATAAATGATAGTGAGTCTACCAACATTTCTAATACAAACGTATTGTTTTGATTTAACAATTTGTTCTTTTGGTGAAGACACAATTAATGGACTTGGATTACTGTAGATATAGAGTAAAATGACAGTACTCGTGTGGAACCATTCTGAATTACCTCTACAAAAATAAGGTTACTCTCCTGCCTGTTGTGGATGTTGGTTACATTCTTCTCATGTCTCCAGCCAGTTAGTAGAATCTGTTTTATGTTGAGCTATTTCTATTAAATACATAATAATTACCTCTCTGACGGCAATCTGCATACATATGTAACCAAAAAAAGTCCTTTGCTTGACTGTATCTAAAACCAGCAGGTGACCTTGAAGTTCTTGCCCTTAACTATTGACTAGCCAAAGACAGAAGCCACATGCTGTTACTATAACATATTTTAGAAATCTAGTGTTTTGTTTAAAAATACAGAAGCATGAACCACATAACTTTGCAGATAGCCAAAAATGCAACTGAAGTCCCATCAACTATTCACACATACCACACACATCTTTCCGCTCTTGATTCAAAATAAGGCACTTTGAAGCAATTTCATTTTTTCAGGACTCCAAGGTGTCATCATATTTCCCCAGGATCAACAAGCTGTCACTACTGTGCATATATCTGTTTAATGTTATTATATCCCTATCTGAAATGCCCTTTTTTTAAACAAATATTGTTTTCCAGTCGTTCTTCATAATCAACAATGTTCTTTTCCCTTGGTTTGTTTACCACCCCTGCACGTTTTCCAGTTCCTCAAGCTCCTTCTTAAAGGACCACTATAGGCACCCAGACCACGTCAGCTTAAAGGGACAATGTAGTCACTATAAGCATTTCATCTCTTTGAATTGGTTATAGTGCCTGGAGTGCCCTGGCACTGTCCCTCCATTCAGTGTTGCACCATGTTCGTGCAGTACGCCACAAAATAAGAGTCCCTGGCCACCCACAGTCCGGCCCCTTCAGTATGTGTAGCTAAGGCAGAGATTACACACTTCCTTGTTGTCATACCCATTCATACCGTCAGTTGGAACTCTGACAGGCTAAAAGCAGTCAGCTGACACTCTCAGCCAATCACAGCTGCCTATTGCTGCTCAGGCTAATACTTCCTTATTAGCCAAAGCAGCACAGAGGGTATGGATTGCCGTGGACTCTTGTTTAGCATTAAAACATTAAAAGTTTAAAAACTGTTTAATGCTGAAAGAAATGATGGTACCAGAGGACTCCAGACACTATAACCAGTTTAATGAGATGAAGCAGATACAGTGCCTGTGGTCTGGGTGCCAGTTCCATCTAGGGTTAACCATGCAGCTGTAAACATAGCAGTTTCACAGAAACTGCTATGTTTACATATGGGTTAATCCAGCCTCTAGTGGTTGTCTCTAGAGGCGCTTCCACGCTTCTCACTGTGATTTTCACAGTGAGAAGACGCCAGCGTCCATAGGAAAGCATTGAGAATGCTTTCCTATGGACTGACTGAATGCGCGCGCTTTTCTTGCCGCGCATGCGCATTCAGCTGATGACGTCCGAAGGAGGAGGAGAGTCCCCAGCGCTGAGGGAGCCCGGTGCTGGAGAAAGGTTAGTGATTTAACCCCTTCTTCTTCCTTCAGCCTGGCGGGCGTGGGGCCATGAAGGTGGGGGGGACCTATTAATACTATAGTGCCAGGAAAACGAGTTTGTTTTCCTGGCATTATAGTGGTCCTTTAAAAAAACCAAACCATGCATATTTTTTTACTTTATTCAGTCTCAATTTTATTACCTCTTTAATTTTTTTTGCTCTATAATGCAGTTTGGTTAACTAACCAGGAAATCATAGATACCAGATTTGTTTAGATCAGGTGTTCAGCCAGTAGAATTACGTTAATTTATCTAGAATGGTAGAATGTATGAAATATGTTATGTGGAATGTATGAACATTTCCCGTAACAGAAAAATGTCAGAATACCAATACTGATTCAGTATGTAAGCATCTCTTAACTCTTATGGGGGAGAAGCATCAAATTTCTGATCCCCAGCTATATTATTTGTTTCTTCTGTGTCTGGAACAAGCACAGCATATACGAGAGGCCCAGGCAATTGCCCACAATGAATGGTTTGCAGCACTTCCTAATGACCACCTTTCACAAGAAGGGTTTTTACATGCTCATTTTTACACTACAGAATATGTCTCCAAGCTAAATTCTACATAATATATGTCCATATTAAAAACAAACTGGTTACCAGAACCCTTCACCTTACGTTTTGAGTTAATTATGTAGTTAACTATGTGTAATTACTTTTGTTTTTACCTATTGATGTGTTTATGTATATTTAAGTGTAATATTTGTCTTGTTTATAAGTCAACTGTACTTGCCATAACAGCTGGACCAAATGTGGAAGCATTTTAAAGAGCCACTCCATCTCAAAGTTGAAGCAATAGCTGAATAATAAATTTAGGAATACAATGTAATGATGTGCCTCTAAAGATACAGGGCATTTCTTATTTTACTTATTTTAACCTTTATTTATATTAAAGATGCAAAAATTTAAAGAAAATGTTATTTCACGTTTGTCACTATAAGAAATAATGAGAAATCCTGAACAACTCTCACATTTTTCTATCCCCTTCTAACTTTGCCGAGGAGAACGTTTTTTATGTGTATTGGATTGATTCCAACCGTAATAATATTTATATGTTTGTAGGGCTCCATTCAAAAAGTCCGTCTCCCACTGTGAAGCCAAAACAAGGAGAAGGGTCAGCGTCACTCAGCTGGACAATGAAACGGTTTCTGGAACCTGCAAGTCGGGTAATCAAAACAAAACTACCAAATTATCTCATTGATACGAAAAATCTTCTCTCATATTAAACCTGTGTCTATGTGTTTGAAGGAGGATCTTTTAAGTTTGTATAAAAAAATTTCAATACAGAGAAGTATTTTAAGAGAGGTCTAACCAATGCCCCCACCCAAAAACTTATAATAAAATGTTACCTTTTTATCTATAATTTATCTTAGCTAAATAATTATATAATGCCCAGTTTAGTAGTCTTTGTACAGGTAAAAAAAAACAAATACGGCTATACATTTTGGGGCCAAAACATCAACAGTTAGAAATCAAAAAGTCAAAATAGATTGTCCCAAAGAACAAGAAAAGTAACAGGACAACACAGGGTAAACGCTATATCTATTGGCATACTACAGTTTTAAATCCTTCCAAATGTAAACAAGTGTCAAAACAACAAAATACATGTATATGGTGGACATTTTTCAAAATCTAAGTGTGGAAATTAATGCGGGGTATTTAAGTAAAAAAAGATGTGAAAAAACCAAGCAATAGGTGTACATTCAGGATGGATATATGAAATGCACACATACAGATGGAGGTACCCTGTTTCCCTGTTCCATAATGAAGGTGTTCTGGGCATTATACCTCCCTATAACTGAATTTGATTAACTTCATGGGACTGGACTCATCCCCTAAGTAGCATTATATCAAGTGTGGTAGAAATGTTTTATAACTAGCTACATAGGAGAAATCTGTATTTACCTGTGAAATAGTAAGACAATAAACAACACTTTGCTATATATATGTTCCACAACCTGAGTAAGAGTATTTTAATGTGATCCATTGGCAGCTTCATCAAGTGGTTTCTAGACACTCGAACACCAAAAAATGGTGACAATGCATTGCTTTTATATGTATATTATGATATCTGACAATTCAGGGAAATAATTTAGAAGTTGGAGAACATCGCTAATCAATGGTAAACTCAGATTTGTTTTTAATGAGCAGCGAGCACAGCTCTAAATCCAACTATTATTTATTTATTTATATATTTTACATCCTTCCCTTTCTGTAGCAAGGATCTGTGACTTCCGAAACGGAGCTCTCTCAATACTTCCCACAGGATGTCCCCAGTGGCCCGTTCTGTGAGACCGCGATCACTGGCTGTAGTGATGAGGAGCAGCTGCGGCTGAGAAGTGCTAGCAACCCTCTTGATGACAATGGACCTCTTTTGAGCACTGCAAGTAAGCTTTTACAAACTGAACAGTGCCCTGTGCTTCCTGAACTGCCTGCCTGTGCTCTGATAATTCCTTCATTCATAAGGGCAGCAAATGGATAGGCTTTATCTCGCATAAATAATGAACTGTTTATTTTCATTTTATTCTCCCAATTTAATCTGTGTACAGGAGACGGCCAGTGGCAGTGATATTTTGGTTATTTTAACAGCAAGGCAGTGCCAGAAAAAAGAAGTGTGTGTGGGGTTTTTTTGTTTTGTTTTATTTTAAATGATTTCCAAGTTTTTGAAGCCAAACTATCATCCTGAAGGAAAGAAAAGAGCACGGTACATGTATAAGAAGAATTAAAAGAATTAACAGTTGTTGATCTGTTCCAATTATTGCAGACTCTCACCAGATTTCTGCAGATCTGGAAATAGATCTTCTCACCTTCCGGATTACTCATTTGTTTTCCAACCCTAATATGACATAGCTGCTTCAGATGTTTGGAGAACAATAAAGGGTTGTGGCTAATGCAGTATTTACAAGAGAAGGTAGAGTTTTGTAGAGGTGACATAATCCCAAAAATATAGCTATAGCATCACTAAATCACTTTAAAACGACTAAACCGCTTTTTAGTCAGTGACTCTCTTCATCTCTCTCATAAACACCATACGGTGTGCTAGAAATAATGAATATGATTGGATTAAATTACCCGCTGATAAAAAACATCTGACTGTTTCTATCTTATATTTGATCTAAACCATTTTTAACTTTGAGAAAAGTAAACTTGTCAGACTAAACAAATGGTTTGTTTTATTTAAGAATAAAGTATTAACATTGTGATGGTTGAGTGTTATGGAAGTTGGAGTTCAGCTACAGTCTTCAGTTGCCATCCCTGACATAGATGATTCACCTTGCATAGATTTGAAGGAGAGATTGGTGTGTTTAAAGTTAGTGTGTGACATTTAATTCAACCATAGTATATTTTGTTTAAGAGAAACCACAATCTTTACATTGCGGGGTTAAGACTACTTCTAGTGACCAGTAGAGGCGCTTCCTCAATTCACACGGAGTTTAACTCCTTAAAACAATGCTGTACTACTTAGCTTTGCATGAGGACATCCAGCGTCTTAAAAATCCCCAAAGGAAAGCTTTGCGTCTATGGGGAAGGCCTACTGCTCATACGACAATTGCCACATATGCGCATTATGTACCGTCCCTCGCGATGATGTCGGATGTGGAACATAGGCACATGCACCCGTGATGTCAAGGAATTTTACGGTATGAGAGTGAGGAAGTAGGATTTAGTAGGAAGTAGAAGGTTTTGGGGATAGGATAGAGGTGAAGATAAGATGAAGTTGTTAAAGTACTTTTACGTGTCTAGCTTTTATCCAGACAGATTGCCAAGCAGTGCTTTTGATATTCCATACCTGGAAAAACAATCTCCCCTAGAGCAGAGCAAGTCTGATAATCGAGCCACTACATTATTTATTGCAGTCTTTGAGTCTGGCTAAACTATAATACAGAGCTCTGTGAGTTGGAGGGGGTCCTAAATAAATTAGGAAGAATTCTTTTTTTTTTTTCTCCCATGTATGGTTTCCACGAATTAGTGCCAGTACCTGGACATTTTATTGGAAAATAATGTACTAAATATTATGTTGTCTGCATGCTTTCTGGAGGAGACAGCAGGAATTATTTAATTTCTCCAGCATGTGAAACCTATTGTAGTGTGCACATCTATATGGTCAACACTGTAAATATATGAATGTTATTTTCTAAAGTACAGCTTTGGTGCTTTCAGAAATCCATGCCAATGCGTTTAATTCAAATTGGCTCAATTTACCGAAAAACAAAAATCTCAAATTGGGCTACTGAAAAATATAGCTCCTCCAGTCCCCAAAATAGCTGATAGGCTACAGTTATCCATTGTTCACAAGGGGAGTGATCTAAATACCCCACTTATTCATACTTCCATAGAAACGCAGAATGTGGCGGCAGATCAGAACCATTCGGCTCATCTAGTCTGCCCAATGTTTCTAAATACTTTTAATTAGTTCCTGGCCTTATCTTAAGTCTAGGATAGCCTTATGCCTATCCCACGCATGCTTAAACTCCCTCACTGTGTTAACCTCTACCACTTCAACTGGAAGTGGGAAACCGTTAATGTCACAGAGTGCGACTACCTGAGATTGCCCACCTTCTCCTCACATCTAGTTTTGCAAGGCATAAACTTGTGGGTTTGTTGCTACCCACCCAACCCTCTGCCATAAACTAGGAGATGGAAAAAAACTACACAAAAATAGGCATCTATTTTAAAAATAATAATAATGTACCCAACTCAACTTTTTCTGGAAAATATTTATTTTTAGGATTGTATTAAGGAATAAATACGGAAAACACTCCAATCATTCCCACTAACTTATGCTTGTGGTGATAGGCATCCTAAAAAAACTCTTTGATGTAAACTTGAGTTTCTTCTCAGTACCATTTGGCTGAAATAAACATCCATGGATGATCAATTTTAGGCCAAAATTTAATATTGTTTTATACGCTTTCCATATGCGTAAATATTTTTGGATAAACATTTTCAATGATTTACTATTATGAAAAATCTTTAGAATTTTGTAATATTAAGATTTTTTTTTTTTTTACATATTGATATTTTTACATATGATTTAAAATTTACATTTTAATTTGTTGCAAAATTCATTTCAAAAGTTTATCCAAAAATATTACATTATTTCGAAAGTTTATCCAACAATTTTAAATTAAGGGTAAAGAGTACTGCTGAGGTAAAACATAAAATATACTTATCTCTGCTTAATTTCCAGGCAGTGGTGTCAACATGTGCCATCAGTGTCCTTGCACCCTCAGTCATCTTGGTTCCATAAAGGTCATATGAGTTTGAGTATCTCTCTCTGATTTCATATTCATAAATTGTCACAAAGCCATATTCAAGGCATCATGGGAATACTGTGCCTTTAGATAAAATATCTCATGTAAACAAACAAAAGGGGTAAAAAAAATGGACTTTTACCTTCACCGACTACTTCCTCCATCCATCAACTGTTATTAATGACCATGTAATGTTCCAACTGAGTTTGGAAGAAAAAAAAGGAAATCTTCCACAATGGTTTGGGCCAAGGGCCAAGTGGCAGACCTCGTGCTCTGAAATATTCCAGAAATGTGTCTTTATTTTTATTAATGTAGATTAATAAAACATCAGAATTCCTTGTAATAAATGATGAGAAGCAGGAGGATTTTGTATAATAAACATGTGTTTCCTAAATTTAAAGGCACAGTAAATGTGTGGAAGCAGTGGTAGAATAGAAATGACTAGCCATGGCATTGCAGATGTTTGAGAGCTCATTACCAATGATACTTGGCCAGGTGGCTGGTTGAGCATTATGGGGAAAATGTGGTTCGCATACCACTGCATTGCCAAGGTTTGTTATTTGAATCACTGAAGATGCGCTCAAGTAAAGATTGCCATGAGAAGATTGATTTCTAATGTCTGACATCATTGCAACACTCTAAAACCATGATGCAAACACTTTAGATAAATCAGGAATTACGGTAATCTAGCATGGAGCATCGGTCGTGGTTAATAGGACTTTCAGTGGCTTCATGTAACTTCAACTTTCATTTAATAAGAGACGATACACTTTATCATCAGTGTATTGGCTCCTGATAATGGTATGGATCAATTAAATTACACCTGCTTATCAAAAGCCAATAATTGTGTCATTTTAATTGATGTTAAATATCGTAGGAGGTGATTTAATTAAATTTATCAGGCACGTATTTCTTGATAAATGAAGTAATCTGATTTGACCACTAAAAGTTCATTGATAATTTTTTTTTTTTTAATGATTTACCCTCTAGCAGCTAGGGAGCAAATGGTAAAAAAAAAAAAAGCTATCGGATCAATATGACCCCCATATTAGAATAAGGGAGGTTTAATCCCTTCCTTATGCCCTCACCTGCCTAGTGTGGGCCAACAAGTAAATAATGAGGGGTGGACAGGTCATTGACCATACTCCTAGCCCCCACATATGGGCAGCGAGTGGGGACTATTACATAAAAAAGTGGGGGGCATACTAGTGCCCTCCCCAGCATCCATGAGTGACGTGTTGGGGTTATAATTAAAATAAACAGGGAGGGCCATAATGCCCTCCACGCATGTGCAGCAGGTTCGGGCTACTGAAAAATATAAAAGGGGATGGACGTACAATTGTTCACCCCCAAAATACAATTGTGTCCAGATCCCACCTCTCAGGCTGACTAGGGTCCCCAAGTGCCTAGCCCCACCTCCACAATTAAAAAATACTGATTACTCCCTCACTCAAAAAAAAAATAACAACCCATCAAAATGAATCCATCTTCAGAGTCCATGTTGGATTCTGTAAAGAATGAGTTTGCAAGGAAGGCAGGAAAAGCCCCGGTAGAGACTCTCCTACGCTATGCAAGCCCAGACAGTTTGTAAGTCACCTAATCAGAGTGCTCTGACAAGAAAATCTTGCAAAATCCATCTGAAGTTCAATTTTAAAAAATGGCCAAAAAAGTAGATAATTATCGACTGATTTCGGTCGAAATAATTAAAATTAGGCTTTAGTTGACTAAGTAAATATTAACACAATCCGTTGTTGGACAGGGGACAATCAGCAAAGTCGAATTTGACAGCATTTCAACTTAAACAAGAAAGAGTAGATAGGACCTCTCAGATGAAACTTTTATAAGTCTTGCAGCATCATAACACTTTGTAGTGAGCATTTTATTTGGTCTGTTTTATTTTTTTATTGCATGCAGTAGGGGGTCTTTTCTACATCTGTTTTACCTTTTGTAAACAGTCCATTATCAGAGGTAGATTAAGCTACAGTTAATAAATAATAGACTGAATATACATTGGCCATTTTCTTATACTTAAACTGCTTTTAAAAAAAACATTTTTAACTTTGGGCAGTGTTACAGAACATATTAAGATAAAATGCAACGTAGTAGAACATTTTTTTTTCATAATTCAGCAGTAGAATATTGTTTTCAGGTAAAAAGGATATGTTACCTTTTATAAAAGTGACATTTAAATCCTTTTAGGTGTTGAGTTTGCAAAGTCTACTTTGATTCCAGTCAAGATTATAGCAAAACGTGGATGTATAACATAATATATATGTCCCCTTTTTACTGATCTGTTAACTGTAAAATTGATTTCGAAACAGATAAATTATCGACTCATCAGTAAATAGTAAATAATTTTCAATCATAAGATTGCCATTTCCCCTTTTGAAAGTGTATGAGGGTTAACCATTATTTGTTTCATGTAGGGATCATGTACCCCACACTTTAAAAAAATAATTTGGAGATATGCCAGACTAGTAATATTAAGTTACCCTTCAGCTTAAAATAATCATATCCTCTAAAAAAAACTCTCCTTATGAGGAGGTGGGGGTTATTTAATAAATTTATTTCTATATATTTTTGCTTACTTGCTATAGATTTTGTAATAGTCTGTTTATCTAATTAAATTTCCTTGTGTAGATTTTGTCATATATTAACAGAGCCAACCTATTTCTTAAGAACAAGTGTTTCTATCCTTGGCAAAAAATTATGAGAGTAGTACTTTAACAGCGGCAGGAGGGCCTTTTCTGGATTTGTTGTAAATGTGGGTGGAATAGATCTTGATCGATTAACCTCATGCATCTTCTCCTAAACATGGAAGAAATACCTTGGTTTAAAAAAGGAAAGAACTTTAAAACGTCAGCTGTTAACTTTTATTATAATGTTCGATCTTTGCATGGATTAATAAAATAGTAGATGCTGAGTCAGTAACTTAGAACCTACTAAGAAATGTTTTTGTCATGCTAATACTTAATGGGCCTTTTCAATTTTTTTATACTTTCCCATGCAATGAAAAGTAAACACCTTAATGCTTAGAGAACACTTTAAACTTCCCTGATACACAGTGTCTTGTGTATTTTGGCCCAAGTCTTATGCAACATTACCTATGACATCACACCAACAGGATCCTGAGTTATAGATGTACAGTACAAAATGGGATTTATACTCGATTTTTCAGGGTGTATTGTATGTGAAAATAATTAAAACCAAAGCAAAAAAAAAAAACTAAATTACATACAGTCTTTGTCCGCGTCTTTAATTGGAGTATTATTTTAGAAAATATGTAGAGGTTCTTGGAAATATATAAAAATAAATTAAGAGTAATATTTTTACTTATATTGTGGAGAGTTTGTGTTTTTCTGCTGAACAGTAAGTTGGGACTGTCGTCATCCTCAAAAGTCAAAATCCTATCAAAGCTGATCTTTGTCGTATGAACTACATCTGTATTACAACATAAGTGCTTCCATTCTCTATGCTGTAGATCAGGAGTGGTTTAACCTTGACAATGAAGTTGACTGTGCACAGCATTGCTCATTCAGCCTCATTTATGAATTTACACTATAAATTGGGGATCTATTATGGCCTTAGAAAACCTTTGACCTCCAGTTTGCTCCAATATTCTGCTATAGCCTTTATTTTCCTAGATTTGATGCATCATTCATGGGTTAGCACATCTGACTTAAAGGAACACTATAGGGTCAGGAAAACAAACATGGCCCTATAGTGTTAAAACCACCATCTATCCCCTCCCCATATATAGTACAATTTTACTTGTTATCAAGTCTGTAGCTGCTGCCTTTGCCCCTGTTTTGCCTGCTGTCTGCTGATGTCATCAGAAGTGATTCTGTGAGCCAATCACAATGCTTTCCCATAAAATTGGCTGAGACTGTCAAGGAGGGAGATTAGGGCCCAGAGCCAGCACAAGTCAAACACAGCCCTGGCCAATCAGCATCTCCTCATAGAGATCATAGGCGTGCGCATGGGGTGTGCCAGGTGTGCCTGAGCACACCCTAATCCCCGCAGCACACCTATGGAGTGAGACCGGCAGGGGAGATCTCAGGATCTCCCCTGTCGGCTCATGCAGAGCCGGCGCTATCCGAACGCCGGCTCTGCTCTCAGCCTCCCTCCCCACCGACCCACAGGCAGTGAGGAAGGCAGGAGAGGACCCGGGGAGCTATTGCCGGCAGCTCCGCCAGGTTCCTCTCGCGAGATCTGAGCGTTGCCGCAGGCTAGAGTTCACTCACCACTGGAGCACCAGGGATGGCAGAAAGGATCCCCCCTCCCTACATAAGCTGAGAAAGGAGGGGGAATATTAAGTAATCTGCCCCCACCTCCACTGGACCACCAGGGAAGGCAGCAAGGAACAAGAATCCCCCCTCCCTACATAAAGTAAGAAGGGAGGGGTGATATTAAGTAATGTACCCACAGACATACACAGCACCCACAGACATACACAGCACCCACACACGTACAGCACCCACAGACATAGACAGCACCTACACACATACAGCACCCACAGATATACACAGCACCAACACACATACAACACCCACAGATATACACAGCACTCACAAACAGCACCCTCACAAACACACACAGCACCCTTACACACAGCACACAAACAGCACCCTCACACGCAGCACACAAACAGCACCCTCACACACACAGCTCACTAACAGTACCCTCACAAACACAAACAGGACCTTAACAAACACACACACAGGACACTACCAGTACCCTCACACACAAACAGCACCCTCACAAGCGCACACGCACACTCAAACAGCACCCACACACACAGTACATTAACAGCACCCTCACAAGTGCGCACACACAAACACCCTCACCCACATAGCACACTACCAGCATCCTCACACACACATCATACTAACAGCACCCTCACACAGAGCGCACACACACACACAGCAGTGTATGTGTGTGTGTGTTTGTATATAAGTGTATATATATATATATATATATATATATATATATATACCCGGCGTGTGCTTGTGCTTTAGGGTGCACTCCCTAATGCAATAGGCTGCACACGCCTATGGTAGAGATGAATCGAATCAATGCATCTCTATGAGGAAAGTTCAGTGTCTGCAGGCAGAGGGTGGAGACACTGAATGGCAGTACTGCACAGTTTGCAGCACTGCCCCAGGAGTGACCAGTGGACACTTGGTTGAAAAGACCGTGTTTACTGCAAAAAGCCTGAAGGGAATGACTCTACTTACCAGCAGTGGCATACTAAGTGGGGGGGGAGCTGGCGGACCGCCCCGGGTGCCACTCACTAGGGGGGTGCCCGGGGTGCACTTTCATACCCCTTGCAGGAGTCTCCACGTTTGCTTCCCATCCAGCAGCAGCATGTCCTCTGTTCTCGCAATCCATGCGTTGCTATGGCAATGCTCTGCATGCAATGAATGCTGGAGCGTTGCCATGGCAACACGCGGCAATGCTCTCACAGATCATCTTCCTTGAAATCCTGCTGCCGCTGGGGAGTCGGACCGACTGTCTCGACTCCTGGTAGCGCTGCCTAGTGCTGGGTAGTGGGACTGACAATCTCCTCTCCCTGTGACGCTGCCTCATGCTGGGTAGTGAGACCGACTATCTCCTCTCCCTGTGATGCTTGCTGCTGAACTGCTTTTCGTAGGTTCTGGTATTCCTGCTCCTTTTCCCATTCTATAGCGACCAGACAGTTGAAATCTGGTCCCTGGCCTGTAGTATTAGGGGGTTCCAGTGCATTCATACGATATTCCCGGATGCCCCAATACCGAGACTCCTCCGTGCTGCCGAAGTCACTGTCCTCCTCCAAAGCCTACCATAGTGCCCTCCACGGGCACCTTTGGACCAAGTACCACCGTAGCAATCGATATGCCACGTCCAGCCGCTGGAATTCTATAATCCACTCTTCCCGGGGCAGATACTTCAGTAAAGACAGCCTCGGCACTGTTTGCTTCTGCCTGCGCCGTTCTGCACTAGGAAGGCTGGAGACTGCTCCAGGGCCTCGTGCCAGAGATCTCGCCGTATGCTATTTTTCTGAGCCAGTTCTTCCTCGGCTGAAATAGGGTCATGCTCCGGGGCCAGTGCACCTTGTAGTCTCTCCTGGAACTCCTGGGATGCTTCCCGGGGGCTAGCTCGCTCCATCTCCAGAGTTCCTCTGCAGACAGGGACACTGCTGGACCCTTCACTGTGCTTCCTGGTTTGGGTTATCCATTTGGGACAAAAATCCCGTCGCTTCCCACCAATGTAACGGATCCCAGTACTCCAGCTGAGTACATCCGTGAAGAATCTCCCAAGTCCCAAGCGCCATACTGATTATAAGTGTGAATATAATTCCCAATCCCCCAAACATGAGCCTAGACTTCATGAAGGGGTAAGATGATCTCTTTAATCCAGACTAAATGGCCTGCTTTTATGCAGTACAAAGTCACAAAAAACATGCCCATGACACTCACACACAAAACAGGGCAATCCCTCCCCTGTGCCTGGGAGATAATGGAGTCAGGAACTGTACAAACTCAATTATCTACACGCACAAAAAAACATACAATTTACAAACACCCCAAAAGTACCTTTAAAACACATGAAAAGCCCACAAAAGTTACAGCCCCGATAGCCCAGATCTGGGTTGCCAACATATCCAAAAATCACCCAGATCGGTTCAGGGGTTCGAGATTTCCATGGACGTCAATTATTTGACCGACCGCACACCTGGTACTATGCCCAAAACGGTTCAATGAAATCAGGGCTAGTGGTCAGTCAACTTTGGTAACATAAAAATGAAGTTTAAACAGATTCCCAAACTGAGGAAGAGAATGGTTCCTGGGAAGGCAAAATAGGGGTTAACAAGCCGAGGTGGTCCGCAGTTTGTGAGTTTGTTCGGTTCCCGAACAGTACAAATAAATCTTTTGAACCAAGTATTTTTACCAGCCGTTTCTATGGCCCATAGTCAGTGGGCAGGAGGCTAGCCTCCACTCTCCTCCAGGAGCCCTTGGCGAACGTCCAGACAATGGGGCGTTCAGCACAACAGGCGATTAGTATGTTAGTTGGCTAGTGAGTCTAGCAATTTGTCTGTGTTGTGGGAAAGAAAACGTCTGTGTTCATTTTCACTACTAATAAATAAAAGTTGATTTCCAGAAAATGTATTTTTGCAGATATCGCATTCATTTATGGGTCCACTCCAAACTCGTGGCTTGTAATGAACGAGAGACCACCCTAAAAGCACAAAGTTCTGAAATGATTTTATTGAGTGGATTTTCATCAATTTAAGAGAACAAGCACTGAACAATAGTCGGGTTTGGTCTGAGGCCCAATAACCATTATTAATATAAACATTACTTTCCAGATGTATGAGTCACATTTTATTAGGACCCTACCAGTTTTTCAAGTCAGCACAGTTTGTATTTTTTATAATGTGTTTGACTTTGATTGACAATATAGAAGGAGCATGTTTTTTAAAGTATTTACAGCTTTCACAAGTCTCCAAATGTTGCTACAGTAAGCGTTCATGAATTGCAGTAAGGCAATATAGTAATGTAACTACAGTTTGCATCAATATGAACCAATGGGTACGCTTCTGGATTTGAGGTACATATAATGAAGTCTCTTGGTCTTGATGTGCCCTGGTTTTTTACTCCAGTCTGGAATTAACTGTGCAGTTTTTTTTCTGACTGTATCATGGTAAACTCACTGAATGAGCACATCTTTGGAGTTTCCTATTATTGATGGGTTTTTTCCATTTTTTTTTTTTTTTTAACACAAATTAAAGATAAAATGTGTGACTAAAAATTCTATGTCTTGTAGAGAAATTATAGCCTTGCATGCGGGATATATGTTTTGAATAAAGTAAGACCGTTAAAAGTAATTTTCTTGTAGTCTGTGACATGAGAATATTTATCAGATTTTCTCCAGTAATGGCATCCGGTGAGCATTTCTGATGGTTGGATTCTCATAGCAGAAGAATAGCAAAGTCTGGTTGTAGAAATGGACAGGGTGAGCAGATCGAAAACAATCTAAGATTTTGACTAAATGACATTGTTTAACCCCTTAAGGACACATGACGTGTGACATGTCATCATTCCCTTTTATTCCAGAAGTTTGGTCCTTATGTGGTTAAAGAGGTGTATTATATATGTATTTAATTAAAATAAAATAGAAATATATTAAATAAAAACGTGGAATCTGAATGGTGTAATGCCTGTATGCAATTCCACCAAAAAGTGAAGTAGAGTGGGGTGTCGGTTAAAGTTTTAGTGTATTTAACCCCTTAAGGACCAAACTTCTGGTGTAAAAGGGAATCATGACATGTCACACATGTCATGTGTCCTTAAGGGGATAAAATAAGTCTTCAGGCTTGCAAGATTCTGTCCAGGGGTTTTCTGAAAATCCCAAAACAAGGTGAATTTGAAGGACTTGGATAAAACGTATTATTAAATGTCTCTTGAAAATTGCTGTATTAGTTCAACACAGCAACAACAAGTACTTAATGCGAACTGTAGGTTTTGTAATGCTTTTTAGCAGTTTTACTGTGATATATGCAAATAATTCAGTATGTGAGAAAAAAAAACTTACTGGAGATAAATAATGGTTAACATATTGAAATGATAAAAGAATATATGATACTTTTTGTTCATGTAGTATCTTGGGATTAATATGGGCAAGAATAAACGTATTTTTCTGATATTGACCTGTTCAAACCAGTAAATTGATCTATGTATTGGGCAGCAGGGCCAGATTAAGAGCCCATTGGGTCTGGTGCTGACAATTATGATGGGCCTAATTACAGAATCTTATCGCCAGAAAACACTAAAATCGTTATATCTCCCAAGCGTCATGTATGGTGGAGGTGGTGCTGGACGGAAGCTCACCGGATATAGTTATCAGAAAACACATATCCTATGCTAATCTCTCGCTTTCATTTTTCAATTATATCCATACCCCCTTACAGCAGTGTCGGGTGAAACAGGATTTTGGTGGGCGGATATAAAGGGTGGGTCACTGATGTGTATCACGTAATCGTCCAAAGTGACAAACATGCCCAAATAGGAGGTGTGTCTGCACAAAGAATTGGCCAATCATGCAGGATAACCAACCATGGGCATACTGTGCAGACAGCACCCTGAGCTCTCCATACGCTTTCTAATGACTGTTCCCTAGCACTTGCTGAGCCACTCCTTTCCTAACGTTCTTACTTGCAGGCAGAAGCTCCTGTTATATGGTTTGGGACAGAGAAAAAGTGTAGGTAGTGAGTGTAGAAAAAAGGGAACATGCCACAGTGTTGGAGAGACTGAAGCAGCTAGAGCGTTTGCATAGTGTGCAAAGTCAGCTTTACCTTAACTAATTTCATCGTCAGCCAATCCGCACAAGTTTTTTTTCCCCCTGCATCCCTCTTAAATCTCCAGACTTTAGCAAAAGCATGTGAAGAGTTAAAAAAAAAAAAATGTATAGTAATTCTTTTAAATATGGATTTTATTTTTTTTAATTTTTTTAAATCAATGGGCTTAGAGGCATAGGCCTTGAACTGCAGCTCCATCAGCCCCTATATTAATCCGGCTCTGCTGGGCATAATGACTTAAGCCCTTTGCAAGCAGTAATACTGTTGTTTGGTTTGAGATAAAAGTATTTTAATTATATCTGTATTGCCTGTATTGTATTAGGATCTAATTTTTTTTTTCTTATTATGTAATGTCATCATAATAGCCTTTGCTTTGTTTTTAATGTTTCTTCTAGAAGAAAATGGAAGTAAAGGTGGGAATGGGGCATTAGCCTCCCAGAAAAACAGGAATGTTCCCAGCCCATGTAATAAGCTTAACATTGCCACCAGGCAACCTAGTCTTAATGGGAGCCCACAATTGTTACGCAGTCCTCTCCTACGCCAGGGACGTATCCAGTGCTATGAAGATGATGATGCCAGTGATGATGATGACTTCAAAAATGATGAAAAGCCCTTCAACGGGAGTAAAAAGAAACATGCGGATCAGGACTCTGGGATTGTTATGACCACACCTTCTTTGGACGCTGACGAAGAAATCCAATACAGTGAGCAGACTAAAAACAGTATTGGGGAGTCCACAATTTCACTTCTAGGGAGCTCAGTGGAGTCTGAAGATAGTCCTTTGGAGCAAATGGTGGATTCTCCATTTTTTTCAATGAAATCTTTTGAATACTCCGGAACGACTGAGGTACGTCCAAGTACTTTGGGAATTATGGAACCTCTGGAAGGACAGACTGAAAGCAAGAGGTCCCCTAAGCTAGAGCATAAGGCCGTCACACGGGTGAAGAGTATGATGAGCACTGAAAGTCCTAATTCCCCAAAATTGAAGAATGAGGAGAGTAAATCCACTGTCAAGCAGGTGAAGGCTATTTCACATGCTAGAAAACTTGAAGATACAGAGAATGCAGTGATGTGGAACACTGAGACCGTACAATTGCTCTGCAGTGAATATGAATCTGTGGGTCTGGATCTGGAAATCAAAGAATCTCCCTTAAGCGTTACGATAACTGGTTTACGACCAGGAAGAAACGCAGGCAAAGTATGTTAACATTCAACATATTTTATTACCACATTATGTTATCCAGTTAATAATTAAACTTGTATTAGTCTTACATTCTGAAAGTGACCTACTTAAGGGCATTTGGAGGGCAGTGGTCTGTAGGCTTTATACCAAACTAAACATTCATATACACATACAAATTAGGTGGAATGTAAGATGGATCTTGGTTGGAGGTATCACAGACAACTGTAAAAATATAAAAGGACACAACCTAGTGCAATATGGTCTGATACATTTACATATATAGTAATCTGTTAGATGTAGTACTCACAAATACAGAGCCAACAACGTTAGGCTCAACGTGCAGCCTGATGGCAATATTAGGAGCGATCTCACTTCTTGGCAGAGTAGAATGGAATTACTTGTAGAAAATCATCCACTCAATGATGTCCCAGGACATAAGATTATGTTAGAAAAGCTGATTTATTTAAAAAAAAAAAAAAAACCATTGATTAAAAAGCAGTAAATACTGCAAAGTCTTTTAGTAAAATAAAATTCTTGCAAGACTCGTTTCCCCAATAAAATAGGCTTCCTCAGTTGCATTAATATACGTTTATTAATTTTTTAAAAAGCTTCTATTCTTTAGCAGACTCATTGAGTGTACACATGTACGTTAGCAGTTACTACGTTCTAGTGTACCACCATTGTTAGTTTTTCCCCTTAAACCCTTTGTGTTTCTTATTCACCCCACTCTTTTTGATTCTAAGCATATATATATAACCATATATATACACACACACACATATTCATAAAACCATATACACACACACATATGAATAAAAATATATATTTTCATATATATATATATATTTATTAATGTGTGTATATATGCTTTTATGAATATAGTATATATGTATCTTTGAGTGCCAAACTGAGATGAATGAAGTTATGTTAATGTGCCAGTTACATGATATTCCTTGTCAGACCATTAAATATGAAGAACATGAAAAATATCATTGATTTTGTTTAGTGAAAAATGTAAGTGTCATTTTCTGTCTATTTTGTCTGTGCTTCTGTATACCCTATCCTTTGTTCAGACTTGGGAAAAATTTGTGAAGGCGATTTGACCACATTTCTAACTTTAATGTTGTTAGGAAGCCATGGGAAAGTTGAGTGCCGGAGATGAGATTATATCGATTAATGGTGTCCAAGTGAGCAGAATGTCCTATCAGGAAACATGCGATTTTGTTCAGTCTTTACCATCATCTGTAACATTGGAAGTTCGGAAACCAGTTTCAGGTATTTATCCATACTTTGTCTGAATCTCAATAACATTATGATGTTTGTTGGATTTAAAGGTATCTGCTTAGTGGTAAGAGTTCTTTTTTTGTCTTTTAAATGTATCTTTCAATATAATTTTATGCTCTTAATTCTTTAAATACCACCTCCTATAGCAGTCAAATTGTGGAGAAGTGTTCATGCCAACTTAGACAAGTTGGAATATTTTTCCAACACTGTTGCTCTGACCTACATTTTACACATCCAAATTTAGTGATTAAACCTGTAAATATTCAAGGCACTTTGTTAGTGTGTGTGCTTAGTACATTTTTGTACTGTTTATTTTATTTAATTTCTTAGTCTTTCTAATGTCACCAATAAATGGCAAAGCCAAGACATAGCAGGTACACTTTTCCAATTACTGATACGTTCACCTGTTCTCATATGATGAGATCCTGAGTTTGTTTATTGGCGGGTGTGCCTTGCAGGATATACTACAGAAAACCGTGCCAAGACTTAGACTTCATAGATTTCACATTAGTTGTAAGTTTTTTTGTTTTGACAATTAAATGTTGACTGTGTTAGGGCACCATAACTGACTGTTGCTGTTAAGTGATTGGAGTTACTATTCTCATTAAATTGAATATGGTAAATATGGTACATAAAGATATGGTATAAGGAAGATAAAAATAAATATACAAGTCTTCAAAAAGAAGTATACACATCTAAATATACACATACATAGCTACCTTAAAATTAATTTTTATTCCTGCTTTTACCACCTCACAACTAGCCATGGCATAATCACCTTGTAGCTAGATACAAGACATACCTTACACAAACAATGAAAACATTTGCTGTTCTGTAACTTGTTCATTCTCTCTGAGCAGAAAGCACAATTTTGTCAGTCTCCTACTGTGCTTAATATATTCTATATCACAGCATCACCTTTGGCTCTATGTGAGGCATACCACATATTGTCCTGCCATATTAAAAGACCCCAGTAATTTGTGTATATCAACCCCCTTAAATAAATTATTATTGGACAGACTAGAGGGTTCTTAACTGCCGTCACATTCTATGTTTCTATGTTTATTATAAACATTTTATGGAGACTTTCCTTACTTTGAATAAAATATTCTATTGCAGACATTGTTTTTATTAGGAGTGTGACTTTAGCCATGGGCTCATTTGTTCTTGCATGTTCCCCTTTGTAAAATCAGCCTTGGCCAGGCATTTCTGTACCATCATATGGGTTAAACTTTAGTTTAATGTGTTCACAAAATAGTTTAATGTGTTCACAAAATGCATGATGTGGGAAATTCTACTGGGAAGATTGCTAAAGTAGACTAAACTCCAGCTAATGCTTAAAAGTCATTAACTATGTCCTGTTAGAGAAATTTGTTTTTTTTCACTATAACTTTCATCTGCTTTCATTAAATCCACACTTAATATAATCTGCCGCACTTAGAGGAAAATGAGCTGTTAAGGAATTTTCAATAAGATTCTAGATTAAATTGCATTTGGCTCATCAAATGAGCCTTAGGAGACTTTTGGAATATATGTTTAAGAATCCATTATAAATTTTTCCATACTTCGTGAACGGAATTACTGTCTATTCAGATTCAAATCAGTTTGTGTTGAGTTTCAGTTCAACATCTATGTGGAAAAGCAATTTGAAATTTGTATTAATGATTTTTTCCTTAAACACCTCAGTGTCTAAAAGTTAGTTGAAAATGGCAGAGATATTATTTAATACTCTTCAAAAACATAGAATTTCTGATCGTATTGCAGTAGCCTTACACAAGAATTTTAATAAGATTACTCACTGGATCTTTAATAGGTCTCCCTCTTTAGTACTCTTACTCATAAATGTAGGACAATGGCTATGTGTGTATGAAGGAAGATAGTGACAGAGATTGTTTTACTCTGTTCCCTTATTCCTAGGAGACTGTGCTAGTGATTTCCCAAAGATTGTAATTGGAGGTTGAGAAAACACAAATTCCTCATGGCAGGTCCACTTTAAATGTGGAATTTAATAGTAGTTCATAGTATGCTGTGGTATGTTGTTTTCTGAAATGATAATGGGATCAAAAAGTAAATTATAATGTAATTTCAATCCAACTAACTGTATACAACTTAACTGAAAATTAAATGCGTACAATTTTTAATGTTGTTTTGAGTTATACATTGCTTATATAGTATGTGTTTATTACAGCTGTTGACAGATTGTCACATAAGATGGCTTCTGGGACTGACTCTCAAAGAATTTGTGAACAAGGCAATTCTCCTGTATTAAGAATTGAACACAGTATTCAAAACAAAATAAACAATGATGCGGTTGATGCTTTTCCGATGTTTGATTCAGCAGTAACATCTGTTGGTGCCAAAGAAGATCACATAGAAACTCACCTTACTGACCATTGTTTGGGTCCGGGTGACTGTGATGGAAATCTAGTTACAAACATTGATGATATTATTAATGGTGATAATTATTGCAATGAACCTGTTAACACTGTGAAGTATAACCAGCCTGAGGACATAGATGCCACCATAGTAACCCAGCAGGTCCCTTCTCTAGAACTGAAATTTGATGCAGTTCCGAATGAAAGCAGTTGTAACATTGCTACAAACGTCATTGACGACAAAGATCATATTGAGAAAATTGGTGGGTTTTCTGTTTTGGATTCAGTTCCAATGGAAAAGAAATTTGCTGTCAACAAAAACAACTTGGGTAATTATTGTCGAAATTTCAGCAGCATGTTAGAAGAGGACTTCTCTTTGTCTGAGCAGATTGGGAGTAGCTCAATTGACCTGCCCAGCTCTATGTATGGGGCTGCAGAGGATTCCGATACTGAATCCTTACTGGACATCCCTTCCGATTCCACAAGTGACATGATCTCCTCTCTCCAAAACCATTCTTGCTTTTCTGAAACGCAAGGCACCACCACAGATTCTGAGGAAGAGCAAATTGAAATATGTTGCAGTAAAAGAAATGATGACGCTGGTATGCAGGATAGTATGAGCTTCTTTTATCAATCACTAACATTTCCAGGTGAATCTAAGGAATTCAAACGGCAACCAGTGTGTCAAGAAGTCTCCGATTCTTCCAGTTCTTTTTCAGGGTCCATAAATCACAGTCATGTTATAGACAAGGCAAACATGGCTCAGTCAAAAGTTTCTCAAATGGTACTAAAACATGATTCTCAGGAAATACTAGAAGTAATCAGCAATGAGGAGAGTGCCTTAAAAACAAAAGACTGTGTGGAACATGGAGAAAAGGATTGTGTTAACAGAGATTCTAACAGTACAACGGTGCCTTTTTGCAAGGATACAGTGAATATAATCTCAATAAAAACTTTTTGTGTTGAATCAAAAGACACTGTAGCGCAAAGTGATTGTGGAGGCCAAAGAATGATACCTTCCCCTGGTTACTTAAGTTTAAATGAAAATGAAAAACATGACAATACGAGTGGTGTAGCAGTAGATACTTGTTCTCAGGAATCTCCCAGTGCCATAACAACAACTACTAGTAAAACTTGCCATTTGAAAACATGTAATGATAAATTCATGCATAGTAGAACAGAGACAAAAACACTAAAATCCTCAGCAATAAAGAGCTCTGTTGTAGATAGACATAAGGTAAATGGGCCTGTATCAAAACTGAATGCTGACAACAAGAAGTGTTTAGGTAACAACCTTGAGTTGTTGAGCACTCAGGTATCTAAAGCGGGTCCAAAGTTGAAAGGTCTTACTATCAAAAGTAAAATCAGGGCAAACTCTGATGTGGCTAAAACTTGCTGTGGTAAAAATGAAGGCCATGACATCTGGAAGTCATCCCCACAGTCCTCTCCTAAACTACTACCCAAGAGGGCCTCTATGGCAAATATGTCTCCACCCAGAGAATTGAGCAGCAAGAGCTCTGGTGTTCCAAAGTCTAATGAGTACGATTCAAAACACAAAACAGTATTACCTTTTCCTAAAATTGACTCTTCAAACGTACGTGCAAACCAGAGTACAAGTGGGACTGCCATCAGTTGTATCAATGGTAAATGTAGCCAAGAATCCAGTGGAATAACTTCCTTATCTCAAAGTGAATATAAAAGCAACTATGGACTAATTGAAAAAAATTCAAGGGTGGATATGGCTAAATGTATAGAAAATAAAGTAACCTCTACAAAACCAGGGCAGGGAGTAGGAAATAACCAGTGTCCTAACCAAACAAGAATTAATGCCAAAGGCAACATTTCAAATAACTGTAGCAAGTTAACTGGGGAAATGATTACATCAAACAACGGATTGCATCCAACTAACACTCTCAAAGTCCATGAAGACCCATTAGATAGCCATGAAAATAAACGTACATCTATGGAAGTTAAATTGTCTCCTTCTTCATCTCCTTCACACCATTCCTCTTTAAAACAAAACTATAGCCATACTCAGATCAGTGACCTCATTCCTAAGGTCACACAAAGCACTTCTGTTTTAGAGAAGTCAGTTATCTTATCAAAGCCAGTGACCAGGACATTTTCCGTACCAACCGAATTTTCCAATTTTATGGATCAGGAAATGGCAAAAGAAAGTCTTGCTGATGACTATCCCACTATGGAAGCATTAGATCATAATATGTTGGATTGCAGTTTACAAGAATCTTGGCTACATATTCATAATCCAAATGTAAAGTCTAAAAAAGATTTTCAAAAACCATATGATGATCATCAATTTGCAAGTGAAAAGAACTACCTTAGAAGTGACACGTTAAGATCTATTAAAAGAAACTATTACTATGAGCTTCACTGGCCTCATGAGGCCGCATCATCATTGACTGTGAAGCAAAGAATCAAATCTTTTGAAAATCTGGCAAATTTTGATAAAAGTGTAATGAAAGTTGTTGATATTAATAACTATACGTTTTCTTCCAAGCCTCCTCTAAACAGAAGATCTTCTAGTTCTATTGTCCAGAGTACAAATTTGAGTGATACCCCTAGAATTTTGAGGCGTAGTTTGAGTTCTTGCTGTGAAGGCCAAAGTGGTGCAACCTTAGAATCACACATTAGAAAATCTCCTTCAAGCATGGCCTTGACATATGCTGACAAGATTATTGAAGACAGCCCAAAAGAAACACTGATATGTGAAAAAGGTAGCATGGAGAAAAAGGACTCTGTAGAGCAAACTGTGAAAATCAGAAAGTCTAAGCCTTCTGCAAGTCACATACGCCCATTTTCTTTGTCTCGTTCTAAGCTGCGAGAATTAAGAGCCTTAAGCATGCCAGAACTGGACAAATTGTGTACAGAGGATTTTTCTAGTGAAACAAATGTCCCTCAATATAAAACAGAACTTGAGATTACACCAAAAAGAACAATTGGTACTGAAAATGTGAACACTCAGAACAACTCTTCCAAAAGTAACCGTTCAAGTTCTAAAGATCCTTCTGGTTCGGTACATTTTATAGTAGATGGTGAGAATAAAAATGATGGGACACTATCAAAGAAATCATGGTCAGTTAGGTGAGTCATTTCATTTTAAAATTTGAAATTACAGTGAGTGTGAACTGCCATAAAATTAATAGGTTATTCTAATAATAGTCATAATTCATTGTCACATCAACAATCTCTATTTAAAGGTTACTGTGAAATTTTTGATCCTAACGAGTATTTGTACCAGTTATAAAGCAAGTTACAAAATTAGTAATTATTCAGTGTCCGCTAGTTAAGTGCGTGATTGGATATATTATGCTCTATGTCGAGGAAAAAGAAACGGAAATGCGCACATAGAGTATATTTATGAAGCCGTTAACTGAACATTCATGCTAAAATAATTAAATTTGAGACATTCTCCACATCTATTTTGGCCTAAACTTAGCAGTTTGCTTATTTAATTCACAGTTTATGTTGTAGTAAATGTACCACGTAGAGAGGATTTTTTCTGTTTTATAATCTTGATCCAATCCAATCAAGGAGCCCAACAGTAAATCTAAACAAAATTTTATTAGATAGGTCCACAGAAAATAGATATCTCTCAATGCATATCAATAAATCAAAACAAAAATCCCATACAAATGGTACAGAGAAATTGCCAGAAGTTCTATAATTACATTCAAGCAGAATATATAGTAAACAGATTCCTGAATACCAATGTTATAAATGAGTAATCGAGATACCAAATCATACAAACCCACCAATAAATATATAAAGGGAAAAACAAATCCATACCAGAACTAGTGAGAAGAGGGAAGAAAAATCAGTCCGCAAGCCCCCACTGTTTCGACAAAAAAATATGCCTTTATCAAGGGAGCCTGATGTATTATAATCTTGATCCTACATTTTTAATTGATTCATGTAATGTTCTATTGACTGACTGGTCTTCTTTTAAAAAGTGCCATGATTTGCAGGAAATAAATATTCTATGTTCAGTCAGTTTCCAGGTAAAGCACTTCTTAGCTTTTTCCAGAAAAATGCATTAGGATTCTGCAGCTTAGCTGCCAGTTGGCAATATCTTCTAATCATGTGTTTATATTTAGCTTGGATCAACTAATCGTCTCGACTAGAGACCAACAAAAGCTGCAGGCTGTTTTGACTTCTGTAACATCCAAATCAGATATCATAACTCTGATTCAAGAAGCGAAAACACAAGCTGAGGTGAGTGAAATGTTTTAGAATGTAGGAAATCATTTCAAGGTTGGTGTGCTTGTCTGTACATGTTACAATTAAGAATGTACTTCCCATAACTGGGACAGTGAAATTTTAAAATGCTATTCCACAACATAACATAAGTCTAGAAGCAAAAAACACAAGCTGAGATTAGTGATTTATTTATTTACTTATTTTCAAATAAGAAATAATTCCGAAGCGCAATGGCCACTCCTCCTTATTTTGAGGAAGATTTTCTTTTCAAAAATGGATGATTACACAGCAGCTTAAGCTCTGTCATCTTTAGATCACTACATTGCCTATCCAAAATACTTCTACACTATGAATATCCGTGGCTGCTCTAGGAATACAACAGACAAAACTTTAGGATTCACAATTTCCACCACTAAATCATATTACTGAAAAAAAGAACTATATAACTTTATAACTATATATATATATATATATATATATATATATATATATATATATTTGTGGTCAGGACACACAAGTCCGTAAACAGTAAGAAATAAACGTAACATAGGGAATATATGTAAGTCGGTTGTGGTGTACGTACTGCGGTAATCAAGATAGGTTTACTGACTAGAGAAGGTGAGTACTTATATATGTGTGTGTGTATGTGTATATATATATATATATATATATGTATATATATATGTATATGTGTGTGTGGATATATATATATATATATATATGTATATATATATATATACACAGTATCCAAATAGAAATGGCTGCTCACCGGTCATTAAAAAATGAAATTTTATTTAATGAAGTTTAAAAATAGTGACCAATGTTTCAGTCCCCATTCGGGACTTTCTTCAGGGTCAAAAAATAACAGGACAAAAAATATTATTCATACCAACAAGTAATATATACCCATATAATGAAAATAAAACTCACCCAGGTGCGTTACACCCACCTCCGGTCGGAACCATAGGAACTTCCGGGTATGTGCACGCACCCGCTCACATGCTCCGCCCCCGTGCGTATTGACGTCATGTGGAGTCCGGTCACCATGGTGACCTATACACACCAATCCTCCTCCTGTACGAGGAGAGAATTTAGTGGTATAGGGAGAGAACCAAGCTGTGAGCCCAAATGTAAATAAAGGATTAGTACTATTCAGGACAGTGATACAGTTCAAGCATGCTGAAACATGCTAAAATGTTATAGAATAGTGGAAAGGGTATCTAAACCCAAATATGAATAATAAGGAACAACATAATATTCTCATATTTAAAGTGACTTTAGTCTAATTAATAAATCAGATAGTGATGCTGTAATCACAATATTCAGTGATGTCATAGTGTTTAAGGTTTATGCATTACAAAGTGCTTAGGCCAAAAAAGTGATATCATGCGTTTAAAGTGACAAAGTGCTGTGCCATAATTCGAAAAACCAAACATAAATTAAACTGACTGTTATGCATACATAAATAATATATAAATTCACATACAACATCTACATCAGAGAAACTACATCCAGTTTGTATGTTCTAAAGCTTGAATCCCTATCCCCAAAGTACATACTATATATCTATATATATATATATATATATATATATATATATATATATATATATATATATATATATTCTTTAAAAACAAATGTTAGTAACAAGCTGAGCTATTTTAGATAAAGGCATTATACGTAATATTCTCATTGAGCCCCATAGGAGACACCGTATTTAATTGGTGTATCCAAAAAGCTTCTTTTTGGAGCAACATTTTGCCTCTATTGCCACCCCTACGAGGGGGAGGGATGTGATCTATACCCACAAACCTAAGGCTTGCCAGTGGGTGTTTCTTTTCCAAAAAATGTTGGGCCACTGGCTTATCTGAATGCCCATCCCTATACGCTAGCCTAATACTCGAGCAGTGGCCCCTAATTCGCTCACACAGAGGTGTCTCTGTCTTCCCCACATAGTACAGCCCACACGGACACATTAGCTTGTAAACAACAAACAGGGTTTTGCAGGTTATGGTGTATCTTATGTCATATACTTTGTTGGTGTGTGGGTGACTAAATTTTTTTGCTGGTATCATGTGACCACAGGTCACGCACCCTAAACACCGAGTGCACCCCTGTATGTTGTGCTTGACATTCTTAGAATAGCTTGCAACAGGGTCCGTGTGCACAACATGTCCCTACGGCTCTTGTTTCTCCTAAAACAAATCAACGGAGGTTCTTTAAAAACCTTTGGCAGTGTGTCATCCGTAGCGAGCATCTTCCAATTTTCTTTAATCACCGCTGATACCAGGTTAGAAGAGTTATGGAAGATCATGGGAAACATCCTTTGTGTAGGATCAATCCTTGACTGCACCGGGGCTATTTTAGCCTTCAACAGTGCGTCTTCCAATACTCGGGTGTCATAACCCCTCTCCGTGAATTTCTATGTCATGACCCTCAATTGTGTCTCCGCCTTGTCCTCATTGGAATTGTTACGGATAACTCTCTGAAACTGTGCCTTTGGGATATATTTCTTCAAAGTGGTGGGATGTGCACTACGTGCATGCAACAGAGTATTACAGTCTGTGAGCTTTGAATATAATGTGTACTGTATCTCATTGGACCCATAAGACAGCTCCAAATCCAGATATTGGACCTTGTCATCACTAATATTGGCCGTGAATCTGATGGGCGTTGGTAACAGGTTTAATTCATTCACCATATTATGTGCCTCAGTCAGTAAGCCTCGCCAAAGTATTAGGAGGTCATCAATATAGCAATAATAGCTAATAATACTGTCTTGATATGGAGTAAGTCTATAGTGGGTCTCGTATATATACATATACGCACTAGCGTACATAGGGGCCATAGAAGACCCCATCTATGTTCCTGCCACCTGTAAATACCACTGGTCTTCGAACCTAAAGTGGTTATTGTGGAGAATCAAGGACAGCAGTTCTAATATGAACTCCACGGGGGGCCCCAATATAGGGGAGATCCACTTAATACTTGGAGCATCGCCTCTATGCCTTCTGTATGAGGGATTACTGTGTATAAGCTTCTAACGTCCATAGTAATGAATATAGGGACTGTGTCATGGAGCTCTCATTTTCAAATTAAAATAATCATTATATCCCCCCTCTCTTTTTACCTTTGCTCAGGGAGGGGGGCATTTTCTAAATTCCTGGTGGTCCGGTTAGGAAGCCCTGGTGGTCCATGTGATGAGAGTGAACTCTTGCAGCTCCTAAAGCTAGCATTCACTTTCGTAAGATCTGGAGCATGCTCTGTGTTTATGAGAGAAGGACCCGGAGTAGCTGCAGGCTGAGCTCCCGGGTCCTCTCTTCTCCCCTGTCGGCTGCCAGTAGAGTGCCAGCGGACTGGAGATGGAGATCTCTGATCTCCCCTCTGATCCGTGAAGGCACATGCCCTGCAGGGGAGAGCGGTTTACTATTTTGTTAGGGGGGAGCAATTGTCCCATTGCCCCCTGGATCCAACACTGCAGTACATGGTGCGTGAGGAATCTGTGCAAACAATGCAAAGTGATCCCTCGGTGCCCACTCCGCAGCATATTGGCAGGCCAAACACTTGGCACAAGGTCCTGCTGATACACACATGTTCCCCCTTTCTTCCTATTACATAAAACACGTACACACAAACTGCCTAATACATGCATATATTCACACACACTTCCTAATACATAGAAATGCACTGTCTAAAACATACTTACATACAAACCTAATACACACAGATCATTATTTAAGGTAGGGTTTTGACAGCCACCCAGTACTTAAAGGGACATTTCAAGCTCAAGAAGGCCAATTCATTTTTAATGCATAAAATTTACTCAGGAACAATAAATTAAACATGAGTGAATAAATAAAGATAATTTCATTTGGAGTTCATGATTTTGCTGCAAAACTCCAGTTTCTAAGTTTCTGCAGGAAGCCAGGAAGTGACTTGGCTTATTTCACATTCTCTCACACTGCTGAGCTAATTCCATAAACAGTACTTTATGGGTACAGAATGAGTGTCTGTGAGTTGAAGTTAAAAAGTCACCTTTCAGCTGAAGTCGAAGACATCATGACATAATGAGCTGGGCCTAGTAACTTAAATGTCCTCTTTATTGGTTTTCTTCTTCAGAAAGACTACATGCTAATTGAAAGAAAAATGAAATGCTTAATAAATATTTGCCTTTTCTATCAAGAATGTCCTGTTAAATTCATACAAAATATAAATCTGCATCCAGATGAGCACGTTCACACAGAATCATAATTCTTGTGTTCCTGCCTACCTAACTCCTTGTTAATAACGCATATTTGTGGTTTGAGGAGTCTTAGATTTTCCTAGCATTATTTTACCTTGACTATTCCAGTGGTCTAAAGAATGTGTTAATTGCTTTTTTTATGATTAGATAAAATATATATATTTGGATTTTTTGCACGGCCTGTAAGAATATCTATCAAAGTTTGACGAGAGTTGAAAACATCTGGGTGGTAGAATATTTCAACATATTTTTGTCCTGTGTAATATTTTAAGAAATATATTATGCTTCCAAAAAAAAAGTTACAGTATGTCTGGTATTTTTTTTCAAAGTGCAAACAATTCTAAGAACTAAAAAATTTTTTTGTTAAAATAGTTTTGAAAACTGTATTTATTGGAATAAGTGTACTGGGTTTTTAAAATTTTTTTAAGAATTGACACTTTTTAAGACTACTTTTACTTATCCCTATTTTTAACAATTCTGTATTTGTGAGGTATAAATTTAAAATCAATGTAGAAATCCATGCCTCTTTATCCAGCAACTGGACTCCTCCATTTTGGATCCCTGTCGATCATTTGGCATTTGCACCAGCCAGTCAGCAAAGATAAAACATACAGTGAAGACAAAACATGAAACAGTGTTTCTATTTCTCCTCTTCATCTCCAATGGGTTCTCTGGTTGTGCTTTGGACTGACCCAGACTTTATGTCTCTTGATAAATATGATCTACAGGTTTAAAATGGAGCATTTCATTAAAAAAAACCTGAATATGACAATTGTTTATGGGCCACCACACACACACACTCACACTTTATCTTCAAGAAAATTAGACTCAGTCTGTGCAGCTGCATGCTCCGCCTCCTCTTCGACTTTTCGTCCAATCAATTGCTTTGAATCATTGTGTATAAGAAGCACGTACCTGGCAAGCACCATACTCCTCCAATCAAATGCTTGAATCCAATGCTTCTTCATTAAAAACCTTGATTAAACGCTCCACATCCTCATGCAATGCATGAGGATGTCCGACATCAACAGAATCTGACAAGGTGCTCATCACTGCAAAAGCACTATCTAGTGGCTGCTAGAGTAACAACCACTGGAGATGTGTTTAGCCCTACAATGAGAACATTTCCAAATCTACAAAACAGCAATGTTTTACATTGTGGGAGAAAAACAACAGGAGCCCTGCACACATGGGTGTTCTTAAATTGAGCAAGTATGATGCATATTAGCGTAGAATGCCTCTCCTTTAATGTACATAAGAAGACTAGAATGGTCATAATGGTCTAAAATTGGCATGGTTTATGAGTAAAGTGCCATTATACCTCCCTTACTCTGTTATTCAAAGGTATTCTACTTTGCAGCAGGAAGATAACAAGTGTGTCTATAGAATTAATTATGTCTACTTGAACATTTTACGAATTTACCCAGACGTCTCTAGACATGCCATTTGATTGCTTGGAAATGGGAATCATAACTTTGCTTGCTCTTTGCTTGGCCTGGTATTGTTTATCCCTTGCCTGTTTTTTCTCGGTTCCCCACTATTTTCTTGCATATTTTCACAGTCTGACTGTGTAAATGGATAAGGAAGCAGAATAGCGCCGGACCACTGATCTACCAATATTATACATATATCCCAACATTTCAAATAGACAAAGAGCTACACTTTAATTTTAAGGGTGTGAGTTGGGGTTATGGTCAGGGCTGAAGCTCTGTTATACACTCAGACACACCAAAAACACGGCGTTCCTAGAAAAAAAGGGACATTATGGAAAAAATCGGGCCAGAGGAATTTTGGCTCAAAATAGGGACTGTCCCACATAAATGGGGTTATAAGGGAGCTATGATATTGTAACGGAGCTCCCTGTACACCTGGCTGGGTACCTCTGCCAAGTACCACTTCCTAGCTGGAACAGGGGACAAACTGCAGCACTTCTGCCCAAAGTCTCCGTGACTTGACTGGTATCCTGGAGCCAAATGGGGAACTCGCTCTATCTACCCCCAGGCACTGGATGACACTTGCGAGCTCTAGTCCTTACAAGAACGTTCCCCATTGAATCCTCCACCCTCGAACAGTGATTAGTGATTAGCCATTTTCCCTCCCAGTAACCAGACGACACAGAATTCTGGGAGTACAAGCTGGAATTGTTTAATCTGGCCAGATGGCCTGCATTTATACAATTAAGACAAAGTCAAACACGCCCATAACACTCCCACACAAAACAGGATAATCCCTTCCCTTGGACCTGAGAGGAGGCTACAAGCAAACATCTAACATACTCCTCCCCTGTGCCTGAGAGAATTATCTCTAAGTACAGAAACAGGAAATATAACAAAACCCCCAAAATACCCCCAAAACACATAAAAACCCCACAAAAGTCGCATCCCCTGATGGTGATCTGGGTGACCAACATATCCAAAAATCACTCAGATTGGTTCAGGGGTTCGGGATTTTCATGGAAGTCAATTATTTGACTGACCATGCACATGGTCCTATGCCCAAAATAGTTCCAGGGAATCAGTGCTAGTGGTTGGTCAAGTTCAGTAGTTTAACAGTCCGAACAGAATCCATAGTTCTACCCTGGAGCTTGTTCACCTTGTTCGTGGGAACGTCTCCACCGAACAGTGCCCTTCTAAGTCGTAGAGAACTGAACGCAGGCGATGATGGAAGTACAGTGGTGTTTGGGAGTTTCCGTGTCCGATTTTAGTTCCAGGAGATTGGTGCCCAAACACCACAGGCGATGATGGAAGTACAGTGTTGTTCGGGAGTTTCCGTGTCCAATTTTAGTTCCAGGAGATTGATGCCCAAACACCGCTGCCTGCGCTCGCGGGAACAAGATGGCCGCCAGCTCGTGGTCATTCCTATGAAATGCGGCCACCAAGCCGAACAATTAAAACACTGCGGTGGAACTTGCTCTGGTTGCGGTGGTCTCTGGTTCTTGTGGTTGTTTGGTTCCTGAACAACATAGTACCAAATCACACGAACAGAGCCTTCCAGTGTATTTTGGGCCATAATCTACGGGCAGGAGGCTGGCAAGCAAGCTCCTCCAGGATCTCATGGCAAACAACCAGACCCAAGGGCGTTTGTCACAATTATCATGTTTAGGGACCTTTTGTAAAGTCTTTAATTTTATTGGCACCTGAAGGTCAATTTATTGACCACTATATATTCTAAATATATATGTTATGTATTGGTGTGTTCTTACATATTATACCAGAGTTCCATTTTAGGTACATCTGTGCCTTAATGGTTTGTGGTATTACAATAACTGCAAACTCCTACTCATACTTTGTATTGTTGGCCAGACTAAGAGTATTCATGAACAAAGAGGCATGTCATCTGTAGGGCAGCCAGTCTTAGATGAATGGGAGCTGTTTTGGAACATTTTTCTTTCAAAGATGTAAAACATTTCTGGTTTGGACCAGAAGAAATACTTTCTGGTGTGAATTAAAAAAGCCATTTTTGAGGTCCAACTGGGAACTTAGCTTGTACAAATTATTTTTTTCTGACTCTCTAAGCTGGCAGAACATTTTCCCTAGCAAATTAATATTGGGCAATACCTAACGTAGAAAGGACTTGAATGGAACTTGATGAGGTTGATTCCTCCCCATCTTAATCTGATATACATATATAGGTTATACATCTATTAAGCCAGGAGGTTTGCCATTTTCCCAGTGCATTTAATACTTAACCTATTTACCTTTTATAAGCCCCATGAAAAGAAACAGTACCCCAGACAATAGTCCTTCCATGTTTTGTTTTCTATGTAAGTTATAATTTTGAGCATTCTTTTGGTAAAGCTGATAACTGCTAATTTAACCCATTTGTGGTTATGAAGCAATATTGTTTTTCAAGCTTGACTGTTTGGACATAAAAATTCAAAAGGTTATGGTTAGAATTGCCCTTTTGGCTTTCCATTAAGTATAGGGTTCTCTTGCCAGAGCTGGATTTATAGGGAGTTAAGATTTGCTTTATTTTGGGACCAACGAGTATTTGTGGTGGACTGCTCTGCGTAGAGATATAATTACTGTGTTGACGTTCACTTTAATTCAGTTCTTTAAAGTACATGGAACTTTATTCATATGAAATAGAGAATCTAGGTTCCTGACTATAATTTGCTTTATGGAAAGGATTTCTTTGACAAGAAGTGTGAGGGAATTAGAGATAAAGAGGTCACGTATGGCTGTTGATTTAATATTGCTACAGATGAATTGGGCATTCCGGAGTGCACACTGAAGGTTGGTAGAGGAGGATAAACTGCAGGGTATTTGGATGATACACAACACAAAAAAGATGGAGTAGGGCTGTGCCAATACGAATAAAATAATCTTAGAAAGGGTAGGAGGTCTCACTAGAGTAACAGTAGATGATCAAGGAAACTTGATAAGACGTATTCTCTTCAATGGGAGTGGATACGTCTCAGGGTGTTGGGTGTTGTATTTGGATGAGGTTTGCGTGGTTTCTAGTTGTTTTAGTGTGAGCAGACGAGGTGAGGGCCCTGGGTTGGGAGAGACATCCATTTGCGATCTTGGCAGTAAGGTATCTTATATATGTATTTTTATCTTTGTTTTTTTTATGGTTAAATATTTTGTTTCCACTGCCCCTGATTCTTTCCTTATAGACTGCCAAGAAGTGATAATGGATCAAGTGGTGTTGTAGTGTATATTGGTTCATAACATTGCCCTCTTGAGTCATTACAATCAAAATAAGTTGTTTATACACTCATTCTTGCACTCCCAATAATTATATCTGTGACTCCTCTGAATAGAATAGAAGATTATTTTATTCTGTCATAAAATATATCCCTTTATGGGGGCCATGAATGATCCAAGATGGTTAAAATATTGAAAGGTGATTGGATAACAAAGTGACAGAATTATTTATATATGTTTTCCCAGGACTACTGGATAGATATACCAATTGTTTTGATATAACTTCTAAGTGCATTTGTTTTTTTATTTTTGTACGTATTGGAATAGGAACAGTTTTATTTTAGCCAATTGTTTTTTTGTTTTTTTTTATGAATTAAGCATGTAAAAGTAAACTTACGTCTATTTTTGTTTCTTCTACTTTTGCTTGCATCTCATGCAAATTAAGATATTTTTCCCATAAGATGTGAGACCACAATCATGAAACTGCCTAGTTTGATTGTGGATTGCTGGTTTTACTTGTGCTAGATTTTTAGTGGAAGAGACGATTGGTGGAGCTTTTGATGACATCCAGGCATGAGGTGGTACTAGAGAAAAATGAAAGGGCAAGAGTATAAAATTGAAAAGCAATAAGATAATTAATGTTGATCTTCACAAAATTAGATAGCTCACAAGTTAGTAGCTGATGGTTAACCAGTGCCCTCAGAGGATAGAATTAAACCTGCTAGTTCTTCATAGATGTGTGTTATTGAGCATTAACTTTCCTTCTTTATGACGTTTGATCTTCAAATACCTGAATCAACAAGATATGACTCAGGGAATCTGCCAAGTATGACCCCAGCCTCAGAAACCAAACCCAAATGAAGTAATATACATTATGACAGCAAATGAGAAATGAGAGCAGTTGTTTAAAAATCTACTTTTTGAAAATCATGCAGACTTGTACCAATTATGAAATTAAAGAAATTAATAGTTTATATGAAGAAAACATGGCATCCAGATTGGCATCATATGTTTAGTTTAGCATTAGTAAGTGGCAATTATAATAACGGGAATTTAAAAATACACCATTGCATTTAATAAGTAGGTTTGGTTCATGTATCACACTATATGATAAAATGTTATGTTTTGAAATGTATTGTCTTTATATTGCTCCCATTATAACTCTGATAGGTAACGGTAATGTGTTCATTTCTGCAGAGGAAAGAAGATGTCTTCTTTGTTCTACTCAATAAGGAAGAAGGAGCTGGACTGGGATTTAGCATTGCCGGAGGTACAGACCTGGAGCAGAAATCCGTAACTGTAAGTGGTGTTTTTTGCAGCTTTTGTGGCAGATCACGAAACAATTCAAAAACTAGATTTACAAAAACTTGATAAACAGATTACAAACATTGTAGCTGATGCAAACATGACAATGAATCCAAATGGGGAATGGGGAAAGACAGATTAAAACATGATGTACATGGACAGAGTTGCAGGCCATCTTTGAACACTGGTAGCAACTGATTGCACTTAGAACACCCAGATGTCCAATAGAATCAAAGTAATTGTGGAACAATAGTGTAAATTCTCAGGTGGTTTATGGGAAATGTACTTGTTTAACAAGTGTGTCAGTCCGTTAGTTGAAATTTCGAATTTCTCACCTCAAGCATGATTTATTTAAATTTCTCTAGAAACACGATCACTTACTGACAAAATAAGAGTGAGCATGAGGGCAATTCTTCTGGGTCACATGGTGCTAGAAAAGCCTACAGGAAATGCAATCTTCCCAAATTCAGTTACTTATTGAGCAAGTGTTAATATTTTAAGTTTCCTACACCTACTGTCTCTCTGAGGCATGATGCATATTCTATGTGCGTAATAAAATTATAACAAACTACAGATCCGAAAAACGAAAACTTGCCATTCTCAGTAGGTCACCATAGGTTGAGACATATACTGTGTCAGGCACCAGACAACTACCCACACTAAATTGTTTACTGCTATATTCCTGTCTTCCATAGCACTATTAAAACCAGTACGCTGGGACAAATCTAATTAGGATGTTTTGCAGATTTACTTTTATGTCTTACAATTCTTAAATATTACAACATTTTAGGGACATGCATCACTTTAAGACTACTGTCTCATTCAAAAGCTTAGCTTTGCATGAAACCGTTGCTTCAGTCAGCAGGCTTTAAAAAGCAGGTAAATGTAATTTTTCTTTTTTCCACATTTATTATTATGTTATTTATATAGCGCCATCAAATTCCGCAGCGCTTTACAATTTACCTTCTACTTATTTTTTATGCTTTCCACACCCACTCCAGGGGGGACAAGTATCTAATCAACCAGTGTCCTTTCCCTAGGAATGCTATAAAAGTGCATTGGGCATTCCTGACAGATTTACTCATGTGCAGTTGGAAGCTCTCTTCACCTTGCATCATCTTGATTAGTCTGATTCTCTCCTGCTGCTGCCCACTGATGCCCCTTTTCTGTCATTAGGGCACTGGTCTGAATCTGAGATGGGTGGGAAAGAGGAATGGGGGATTTTAATGGAACTCACCTGGATGTTTAGAAATGTTTATTACATACTTTATTTTTGAAATACATTTTGGTTTGTATCTTTGTTTCAAAGTGTTTGCCTGCTGGTTTAAAACATCTATGTAATTAAAATGTATTTATTAACATTAATTGTCAAGTGATGAATGTCCTTTTCATTATATAATTCAAGGAGGGGCTTGTCAGACTTAATTTCAATTACCCTTTAAAAATAAATAAAGAAAGAATGGAACATTGGCATGGGGCTCCAAGGCATTTTTTTTTTAAATAATGAAAAACTGCAACACTTTTTAAAAAAAAAAAATTTTTTTTTAAATTTTCTTTTTTTTTAAATTTTTTAATTTTTTTTATGCATATATTTTCCCCGAGGTTTATAATTTGCTGTAGATGACCCCTTACTTTTTTCGCTTAAACCCTGCCACTGATCTTTTACACTTCAGGTTCACAGGGTTTTTGCCAAGGCCACAGCATCCCAGGAAGCTATCATTGAGAGAGGTGATTGTGTCTTGTCCATCAATGGCTACTCACTACGTGGATTGTCTCATGGAGATGCCCTCACTGCCCTGCACAGGACTAAGCCACACAAAGAAGCCGTCGTTGTGATCAAAAAAGAAAGCGATGGGGAGAGGCTGTCCCTAGTAGACAAGTCTGCCACTAGAGGAAGACATTTAACATCTGGTCGAAATGTCTCTATGGCAACAGAACCAGGTAGGAGGTTATCCCAAGGACACATGGAAAGAATTTATGGTAAAGTCACATTTGTTTCCCATTATCACTGGAAACGTCATGCAATCTCAGGGAGCTAATGAAACGCACATTGAACAATCACTTCTGGTCTTCACAAACTCTTTTTTTTGTTGTTTATTTAATTTCAGAATTGGGCAAACTCTGGCGCCACAATTACTCTAATTTGCTCATCCAGTCATGAATGACAGGAGAGATGCAGTACTCCAGCAGGCAGTCTGATGAGAGATCTAGTTCACAGCATCCTGATGTCATTAAGGCAGATACAGTCATCGTCTGCCAAAATATACATTGAGAGTTGAAGTTGACTGCATGATGGGAGTTTGCGAGTACAGTAGCTAGATACAGAAATAAGGTCAATAGCAGTGAAATGGCATGATGGGAGATGTAGTCCACTGCAATGAGGGGTATGGTGAAATATATAGAACACATCTACAAGTGATTGTGATGTGAAGTGTGTGCCACACCAGCCAGGGTATATGATGGAAGATGTAGTCTAACCAAACCAGGGACAGTTAAGGATGATTGCCTTTATAGAAAACAGCCTGCCTTTCCATACTTTTATGGATATGCAACCAATTCTGTAAATATGGTATACACTATTGTTATTCCGTTTAATACTTAGGGTGACTAGATCTAATCTGTTTCTAGCCCTACAGGATGCATTTTTTTTTAGAAGTGCTTCTGATTCAAAGGGCTGCATGCTCATTGTATCTATACTACCAATCAGATCTACCGCTTACCTTATTCATTTACTTGAAAAGAAAACCATTCCATGCATTCGTTATTCTTTTAGTTTTTCTTTCCTCTTATCTCCCAAACTTGAGCACTTTATAACCAGTTTGTTACAAAATAAGATTTGCGTTTGAAATTTTATAAAATATATTTAACATCCCAAAGGTCTTCCTACAGCTTGCATAAACATAACTGTTCTACGGGCCCTGTCTTACCCAATCGTAATTTCTAATCACAGCAGTTACTCCTCCTGGAAATGTAGGGACGAGCTCAAAAGCAGAAGTGCCATGTTAATCAGCCCAATAAACATGCAAAACTTGTCATTCCTTCATTTAAAATGTATGGCACGGTAACAAGAAGGGAACACAGGAAAGGGGCATGTTACGTGTCTCTTTTTTCTACAGAGGCACGTACTCAAAGCCTACTGTCATAGTGGGGAACAGAATTAAAATGGAAATACAGTCAATTAACCAATAACGAAACAACTGTTGATACACATACATTAACTGTCATCATGGCTGTGGGCATCATTTTTGGTAGAAAGTCAAAATTACTCAATAGCAGAACAGTTAGAGGGGAACTGTAACTCCTTGTGAATTTAGATTATTGAATACAACATTAAAAATCACCTAAAGCTTGTGTCAACCTTTTTTTTTTTTCTTCAAGAAATGTTTTTTTTTTTTTTTAGATCCAGCAAATTACTTAAAAAGTTATTCCTTTGCACTCACAGCAAGAGTCTATAATACTCATTAGCAGGGAGTTTAGATGGAGGTGCCCAGTTGCAGAATAAATAGGTTGTGTTTCTACATTTTATATTATTTTTCTTAACCTCACAAATGCATATTTGTTAAATGTAGGAGTAAGTACACAAATATTAAAAAATCCTGGGAACAGACAGTTCCTCTTTAAATTCCTTAATCCAGTGCTTGACACATTTGCTTGGAATCTAGGAACCAGCTAAAAAAGGTAGGAGCCATTTTTTTTTTAAACTAAAAAAGCTCAATTTTCAGCGACAAAAATACAACTCTAAAAGGCACACTATATCCACCAGAACCACTAAAGCTTAATGTAGTTGTTCTGGTGTCTATATCCTGTCCCTGCAGGCTTTTCAATGTAAACAATGCATTTACAGACAAAGGGCATTGTTTACATTGCTGCCTAGTAACACCTCTAGTGGCAGTCACTTAGAATGCCAAGAGAGGTGATTCCTTGTCCAGTGCTGCACAGCTCATACATTCACTGTCTCCAGGCTCTGCATGGAGGTGCTGAATGTTTCTCATAGAGATGAAATGATTTAATGCATCTTTATGAGGAGATGCTGATTAGTGCTTGCGCAATAGCCTCCCAATGCTTTCCTATGGCACTGGCTGATTTAATCATGGTTGATAATCTGAGCAATGGAGGCAGGACTAGCCGCATCGAGACCGGCACGGTGTGGGAAAAAGGTAACCACCATTCCCATGATCACAGGGGGGCTGGGCATCTAAACAGAAATGTTTACAGACAGGCACTCACTGACATACAGACACTCTCTGATTTGACACAATGACAGACACTCTCAGACAGACACACAAACAGTCTTTCACAAGAAACAATTTACCCCGCACTCAGGTCCACTTAGTTACCCGGTCATCCACCTGAGAGGTGCTCCATGGAAACAGCAGACACCACAATCTGCTAGAGCTAGACACACACACTCTCTGACATCACATTTTTCAAAACTTCCCTGGCACTTACATAAGGAAACATGCTCAACTTAATGAGGTAATCACTGTTAATTAAATCCCCCTTATTTCATAAAGGATTTGTGGTGGGCTGGGAAGTAAGCATAATGGATCTATTACTGTGATATGTTATATTGCATATCTAACAAATAACACTCTTCCAATAATGATGATATGTAAAATATTATGTGTATAGAATGCTTCTAGATAATGGTTCTTATCTGCCGTCACATTCTATGTTTCTAGAACATGTGAATGTTCTGTTCCGTTTTCACTAGGTCTCTATTTATTAAGAAATTAATATGTCCTCGGTAAAACTGAATCTTCGACCTAATCCATACTTTGCTGAGCCAAACTGATAAGGCGGAGCCAATTAATGAGTTATTTCCTCCGTGTTAAGCAAACTTAAGTTTTTTATTTTTTGGATGCAGTTTCAAGTAAGCTGGTTAGAAATTCAATCTCGCTTTATATAAACATTTTGAGCTAGCTTGGCCTACATTAGGGTCCAGTCAGTCACTGGATATGAAACATTAGCAGTATATTAATTAAATGTAAGCTTGTTTGAGCAGAGCCCTCCGCATCTTCTGTTCCTGTATGTCCAACTTGTTTTGTTGCAGCTACTTGCTTGTTAGCATAGCTATTATACGCAGAATTTGTTGGCGCTTTATAAATTATCATAATAATAATTGTGCACAGCTCATAGTGACTCGGGAGTCAGACCTGCAATTACAAAACACTGAGATAAGATGTTCTCTTTTATATCCTCCTGAGACCCAGCCCATTGACTTGTGTCCTCTGTACTGGATATTTATTTTGGGATTTCCAGTGATAGATCATGTGACAGGCTGGGATGCTAGGAACTTCCTCTTCCTTTTTATAAAAGATGGATGGCATATTGGAAGACCATTTTTTTCCTCTGTTCCCAGTAGTATATGTCCTTTGTAGGTCATGTTTAATTCTCACTTTAATGACCACGAAAATCATTAAACTGGATAATCACCCAGAAGATGAAACTTCAAGATTATTCTATTTGTGTTCCATTGGGGAAATCAATAAAAGATGGACCATGATGACCGGTTTGAAAAGCACTGGTGTACTGGTCTTGGCATTACCTGCCCAGTTTCTGTATCTTTAGAATACGTGCAATAAAGTTAATAAAGTCAATACAGGTGCTCTTTTGTGACAAAGCGCTTAATAAGCAGCTATCACCATGGAAACCAATATGTCCCACTTTGACAGAACATAGCTGGTAGGTTTTATATATCATGTTTTAAGGCAAGGCTAAGAGAATGTCTGTACTCCAGATGCTGTGGACTACATCACCATAATGCTGGCAAAGCATCAGGGGAAATGTCGTCCAAAACATCTGTCCTAAGGTGAAGGCTGCCTCTTTATTAGACAAGGACATGTGAATTTTGTTTCACATTTCTTTATCAGACCTTTATTTTTCATTTTACAAAGGAACCTTAACTTTCCATTTTTTATTACAAGATTTAAATCAGTCAACCACATGGTGGGAAGTATTCCAAGGGACCTTGTAATTCTATGCTGTTCTTCCTAATAAATAGAGCTAATATATTTAATAGCGAGAGGTCTCAAGTCATTTTAACATTTTCGCAATAGAGAAATCTTTAGAGTCCGATTTCATAGCACATAGGAATTACCCCCACGAGAACTGTGGTGATATATATTTTATATGCTCTATTATTCTATGAGGGAGGCCTGGTCCTTCTGTGAGTCTCTGTTAATGCCTTTTCTTGTTAGTTTTGGAAAATAAGTAATGTTGGTCCTGTGCAGAGCACAGACCGCTTCCTCTCCTACCGTACATTAAAGTACAATTATCTTACACACCCAGGTCTGAGATTTCAAAAACGTTCTGGGTCTCTCTAAGGCATTATTTACACAGGTTGAAATCTTTAGTTAACCATCAGACCTATTTCCTTGAAAGTGCTGGGGAGGATGGCGCATTCTGTTAAAAGCACATGAAAAAGAAGTCGATAAATATAATTACTAGAATTGATTTATTAAGTGTCAACATATTTAGCAGTGTTTAATCTGGATTTGCACTCAGACTGGTTTGAGAACGGTTTAACCCCTTGAGGTAAAACTGCCTCCCGGGTTCTTCTGGCACCATAAACTTCATTTAGATTAAATTGTTTTGCTGCCTGGGGGGTCCCTTTAATTTATTATATTACACACCGTTATATTTATTTTCTATTTAGTTTTAGTCTTAGTGTTTCATTGAATAAAATAAGGGCAGCTGAGTGCAACTCCCAATAATCTGACTTGGACATGTATGAAGAAGTTCCCATAGTTCATGGCAGCAGTGAAAGCATGCATTATAGGTAGGGTTGCCATATCCACTCTATTTTGTGGGACACACATAATTTCATCATGTTGATTGGCCGCACATGAAAATGTCGCCCTGAATTATGGATAATTTATACGCTGCAGGGTTCCGGATTAATTTGTCATATGATTTACTAACTGCAGCATTCTACTTTTACATATTGCAGGGCAGCACATTCTGTATGTTGCCCATCAATTTGTATAAATGATATGTGTCCAAGAAAACATGGTGGATATGGTATCCCTAACTATAGGGATCATTTATTAGACATGTGCTCAGGAAAAACATTTTGTTTTGTTTTCATGTTTTGTTTTTTTTTAAACTCCAAATTTGGATTTGGTCGAAATTTATAAATGAACAATTGGGAATGAGATAAAATTAATCTGAAATTTTAGATACGGTACATTTGAAATTCGAATGTCTTTAATTCCCTATAGGGAGCTGTTTAACAGATAGCTCCATAATTTGGCACCCTTATGTGGGATTGTCATTTTAAGGATACCACATTAGGGAGCTATGTACTAAAAAAAAAAAAAGCTCCCTAATTTGAGACCCTTATGTGGTTTGCCTATTTAGGGATAGCACATTAGTGCACTGTTTATTAGATTGCTCCCTGACTTGGTACTCATGTGGGATAGCCTATTCAAAATACAAAATAAATGATGGTGTTTATCAGGTAGCTCCCTAATTTGAGATATTTAAATAGGGCAATCCTACATAAGTATACCTAATTAGACAGTTATCTACTAAACAGCTCCCTTATTTTGTACTATTAAATAGGCAGTCCAACCTAAGTGCATTAGATCAGGTTGCTATCTCATAAACGGCGCCCTAATTGGTATTCTTAAATAGGGAAAACCCACATAAGGGTACCAAGTTAGGCCGCTAGCTTCTAAACCGCTAAAAGCTTAAAATAGTAAGATCTTTTTCTTAAATTTCCTCCTTAAGTTACTTAGTTGATAAGTTCCTAATTTGATAATCTTAAAGGGATACTATAGTGCCAGGGATACTAAGCTGTATACCTGGCACTGTCGCTCCCCCTGCCTCCCCTCTCTCTCACACCCATCCCTTGCCCCCACCTCCCCTCCCTCCCCCCAAAGTCGGGGAATCAAGGGTTAAAAATCCCTTCCTTTTTTTTAAGTTAACTGGTCCCAGCATCCCAGCGCCGATATCCCTCTGCTCTGGGGCGACGATCCGCCTCCACCATCAATAGTATAGTCTTGAAGATATGTGATAGTACTTTTTGGATAAGCTGACTGCATAAGTAAGGGGACCTCTTAAAAATTTGAAAAAATATAGGATCCATGGGTATCAAGCAATGTAGTGAACTAATTAAAATTTAGCTTGTTGTGAACCGAACACCGGGGTCCATGACCCCATTGAATAGCTGGATAGCTTCCTTCAGAAACAGGAATAAAACCAATACGGGGAATAGCAGGGGTCGCTAGATTTCCTGTGCCCCCACAAACAACCAGCTGTACTGCTCCCAGCCGATCTGCTCTTTCTTTTTCTTTTGCTAATCCACCCCTGTTCCCCAGTACTCCTTGCTCCCTTCCTACTACACCCCCAAAGGAAAAGGCATACAGTGACAGGGAGGGGTATGTACCTACCTTAAGATAGCAAAGCCCCATAACACCTGGGACGTGAAATAGGATCATGGTCTAAGCCACTGCGTAGGTTGTTGCCATACGAGGAGTCTGCATAGTGCAACAGAGAACAAGGGATGCTCTACTATACTTGGCTTTCTTATTTCTTTTCCCAACCTTCTAACTCACTATAACAAAAAAAGTGATGCTTTAAATTGATTGTTCACAAGTAAACACAGACGCACTGTTATTGATTAAGATGTAAATGTGTTAAACGCTAATATGCGATATCTGATGTTGATGCAATTTTGACGTGGAAGTTTTACCGATTGCACTGCTATCATGCAAAAATAAAGAATAAAAAAAAAAAAAAGAATACAGTGTAATTGTATATTTGAGTGCATATGATTTACAGACATTCCGTCAATGCCCCAGCAGCAGTGACAGACAAGCAATTAAACAATGCTTAACATATGTTTGGCATGCGAGTGTGCGGCACATTTTTTTTTTTTTAATAGTATATGTATAATATATAATAGAGAAAATTTATGACAAACTTACCGTAATTTTCTTTTCCTGGCTATTTCTCATGGCAGCATCACTTATGGGTAGCTCCTCCCTTAGCAGTCACAGGACAGGAATTAATTAGATTAATTAATCAGACTGATAGGTATAAGGAGTCCCTCCTCCCCTACACCTCAGTCCAATTATAAAGCTGAAATAAAGAATGGGCGGGAACCCTGATGCTGCCATGAGAAATAGCCAGGAAAAGAAAATTACGGTAAGTTTGTCATAAATTTTCTCTATTCCTGGCTAATCATGGCAGCATCACTTATGGGTAATACCCAAGCTTCACAGAAAAATAGGGTGGGAATAATAATCCAAGAAATTACACAAAACTGAAACACATGCAGCAAAGAAAAGTTTAATATCAACGGGATAAAGAGACCGTAGACAGGACACTCTGTCCAAAGGAGGTGGAAGGAGACTGCACATCAAGTTTGTAGTGCTTCATGAATGTCATCGGAGAAGACCAGGTGGCTGCTCTGCAAATATCATCGTATGGAACCTCTGCACAGCTAGCCCATGAAGTAGAATGAGTTCTTATCTCCCGAGGTGGTGATATACCTTTAGAGATATACGCCTTCTTAATTATCAGAGAAATCCAACGTTTCAACGTAGATAAAGAAGCCGCCTCACCTCTCCTTGCTCCCAACGGCAAAACGAAGAGTTGGTCCGTTTTACGGAAAGACTCAGAACGTTTAAGATATGCAGACAAGCAGTTCATGACATCCAAACGTTGCCATCTAACCTCCTCCTGAGAAGAGGGGTTGGGGTAAAATGATGGAAGAACCACTTCTTGAGAGAGGTGAAACTGAGAAACTACCTTAGGAAGAAACTCTGGTTTTGGTTTCAGACAAACCCTATCTCTGTAGAATTGTAAACAAGAAGAAGATGTAGAAAATGCCTTAATTTCTGAAATCCTTCTTGCGGAAGTAAAAGTTTTATACGTCAGGAGAGTAGCTTCCAAACTTTCAAGAGGAACAAACAGATCCTCAGTGAGATACTTGAGCACCATAGGAAGGTCCCAAGGAGGGGTAGTAGATCTGGAAGGAGGCCTCAACCTGAAGGCCGCTTTGAAGAACCTGGAATCAAAGGATCCGAAGCCCATGAGATGTTGCACAAAGCTGAAAGTGCCGAAGACTGAACCTTCAAGGTGCTGAGGCTAAGGCCCATGTCCAGGCCCTCTTGCAGAAACTCCAAACTTCAGTATTGCTAGGATGCCGAAAGTCCACATTATGAGACGATGCCCAAGTTTGGAACACATCCCAGATCCTATGCTAGCATGAAGAAGTAGAAGCCTTTCTGGAGAGCAGAAGGGTAATGATCACCGCCTCCGCGAGACCTAGTAATTGGAGTCTTTCTTTCTCAAGACCCATACCCCCATTTTGAGGCATTCCGGATGAGGATGGAATACAGGGCCTTGCGATAGCAGATCCTCCATCACTGGAAGAGGCCAAGGTTGTTCCTGGCTCATCATGGCCAATAGGGGAAACCACAGCCTCTGAGGCCAAATTGGAATTACGGCAATGACTTTCTTGCCTTCCAACCAAACCTTCCGCAGGAACCTGGGTATCATGGGTAGGGGAGGGAAAACATACCCCAGATCGAACGACCAAGGCAGAGAGAGAGCATCCTGGCCCAGTGCCTGACAGTCCGGATGAAGAGAGAGGTAATTCTCCACCTGGTGATTCTGAGATGATGCCATCAGGTCGATCTGGGGCATGCCCCACCGATGAGCAATTTCTGCAAAGATCGCCGGGTGAAGTTGCCATTCTCCCGGAAGAATTTCCTTTCTGCTGAGGAAGTCTGCTGTTACGTTCTCCGAACCTGGGAGATAAATCGCCTTCAGGCCTTGAAGATAGGTCATGGCTATAGCCATTAAGGGAGCCAGCTCTTCCAGGAGCAACCTGCTCCTCGTGCCACCTTGGTTGTTCACATATGAGGCCACTGCTCGGTTGTCTGTTTTGATTAGAACCCAAGAATTCCGTAGCCTCGGCAGGAATCTCAAAATGGCCTTGTAAACCGCTCTCAGTTCCCTTAAGTTTGAGTGTAGGCGACTCTCATCTCGGGTCCAGTTCCCTTGAGTCCATACAGGACTGTAGTGGGCACCCCATCCAAAAGAACTGGCATCTGTTGTAATAACCTTCCAAGGGGGGTCTTCCAACGGGAAGCCTGTTGTCAAATTCCTCTCGCTCTTCCACCAGTTTAAGCCTTACTTTACGGGAAGGGGAAGAGATATCATCTATTCCCAATCCGCTTCCACTCTGTTGAACTGGAGAAGGAAGCAGTTCTGGGCCGGACGGAACTTCCACTGGGCCCACTTCACCAAGCCTATTGTTGAAGTCAAGGAACCCAGGAGACTCATGACTACTCTTGCAGGTGCAGTTTCGAGAACTTCAGCTTCCTTACTTTGTCTCTGATCTTCGTGACCCTTTCTGGAGACAGGAACACATGTGCAGACACGGTATTCACTACCGTACCCAGGAAAACGATAGTTTGTGCAGGAACGAGGGAGCTCTTTCCCACGTTCAGGAGCCAACCATGGTCTTGAAGAATGGACATTGCCACCGACGTATGTTGAGCTACAATTCCTTGAGATGGACCCAAGATTGATAGTAGGCGTCCCTTAAGTCTATTGAGGTCATCCAGTCTCCTTTTTGACACACTTCAAGATGGTCCTCAAGGATTCCATTTTGAACGTCCTTACGTCGAGCAAGGAGTTCACGCCTTTCAAATTCAAGATGAGACGCCACTTACCCTGTGGTTTTGGGGCCAAGAAGACCGTGGAGTAAATTCCCTGGAACCATTCCTGTTTTGGAACTTCTTCACCACTTTTTGTTCCAGGAGTACAGAAATGCAGGACCTCATGGCCCTTCGTTTGATGCCTACCGGCACCTTTGATCTTCTGAAGAATGCAGTTTTCGGGTAAGATGAGAATTCTATTCTGTAACCTTCTTTTACGATGGAAGTGACCCATAGGTCTGAAATATTGCTGGCCCATATGGGGTAGAAGAACTTCGGCCTGGGGACCTTCAGAAGGTCTTCCCTGAGGTTCTAGCACCCCTTCCTCTGGAAGCCTTATTGGAAGATGAGTGCGAATAGGATTTCCATGAAGAATTCCTGGAAAACTCCCTTCCTGGTTTATAGCTCCTGCTGTCCCGAAAGGACCGATCCTTGAAGCGCTTGGTCTTCCAGGAGGAGGGAAAAACTCTTCCTGCCAGCTTGAGGTAAACGCCTTTTTCCCCATCAGCAGCTTTTGAATAGCATCTTCCAGAATCTTCCCAAAAAGGAGATCCCCTCAGAACGGAAGTGCACACAGGGAAGCCTTAGAAGCATAGTCAGCACCCCACGAATGAAGCCACAAGGCCCTTCTAGAAGCCACAGACAGGGCCATGCTTTTGGCAATCATGCGAGTGATGTCCAGGGAGGCCTCTGAACAGAATTCCGTGGCTAGACTAAAGTCCTTGAAGCTTTCCAACAGATGTTCCCTACGGACACCCTGATCAATGTCGTCCTTCAGATTAGCGAGCCACACTTTCAAGGCTCTGGAGAGAGTCGTCAGTGCCACTGCCGGATGAAGGGCGGACCCTAGGGCCAAGTAGTCTTTAATCAGGTCTCCATCCATACGCTTCTCCATAGGCTCCCTGAGATATGCCATGATGTCAATAGGCAGTGTAGTTTTCTTAGCCATATGGATCACTGCAGCGTCAATTTTAGGAACTGAGTTCCACAGGCAGCAATCCACTGTAGAGTACGGATAAACCCTTGCAAACTTATTTTTTAAGGTGGACTTCTTTTCAGGCTTATTCCATTCCTGAAGGATCATATCCCTGATTGGCGCATGCACCGGGAAAGTAGGTCTGTTAGGCTATAGGTCCTCAAAAAAACTGTCAGCCTCCTTCAATTCAGATCTTTCTTCAGGGAGACTAAGCGTGTCTCTGAGAAGGGTAATAAGTCTATCCATAAACCTGGAGTCAAGAGACGTGGAGGCATATTCAGCTTCCTCCTCACCTTCATCTGATACCTCCCAGACATCATGGTCCTCATCAGAGCTGGAAGACTGAGGTTCCGCTCTGCGTCTCTTACTTGGACCACTAGATCCCGTGGTAGCCATAAAGCCCTCAGCAATAGCCTGAGAAATCCAGAGCTTAAGGTCATCTTGTGGAGAGCTCCTACTGGGGGCATCAGCGACTTCCAACAAGCATTCCTTGCAAAGGTTCCTTCTATTCGGAGCAGGCGAAGAACAATTAATGCATTTATTTGACTTTTCCCGTGATTTTCTCGCTGGAGAATCTAAATGAATGCTGGGGCTGGAATGAAGCCATATATGACATATATTACAGGCTCAGTATGGCACTCTTTTAACAACACCCCCCCCCAATAAAATTAAGAAATGGCTCACCTATGTTTTCTAGAGAGGGATCTTGCAGAGGCAGAGGGAGAATCCATACTATAAAGAAGAACGAAAGGAAAATCCAAGACCTAATTCCCCAAAGGGATAAATAGGCAAACTGACAAAGCAATACTTCCAATAAGTAGTAAAAACAGCAATCCTACCTTAAAGAGCAGAACATCCACTATGCAGCCAGGCAGCAGATAGGAGTAGCTGGGCACAAACTGGACACCAATGCTTTCCCAGGAGTAAACCAACATAAGGCTAACAGATATAGCGCCAAGGCAGCTGTATTAGATGCTTTAAAAAAGGTCCGGGCAGCGAACAGCTGATTGCCCAGTTCGCGCATGCGCAGAGCGCTGGAACGCACGCTATGCGTTCCAAACGCTCGCGACCGGCATGCAAATTACTTCTGGTTTCGCCGGAACCGGCTGCGAGCAACAAACAGTCGGCTGGAACGCATAATGCGTTCCAGCCCCCAATGCCCGGGCACACAGGGAGCCCCAGGGAGCAGGGAAGCCTGCACAGCCTCACATTAACCCATCAGAGGCTGGAACAGAGCCAGGGAGCAGGGAAGGCACCAAACAAGAGGCAAGAAACAGATCCTAAAGGACAAGACCCCTAAGCATGGATTCAAATACTGCCAACAAGGTATGGGGGGGGATATATAACCCCAATTAGTAGGGGCAGGCTGAAAACAGGGGGAATTTTTAAGGCTAACCAACCCCACAAATAAACAGAAACAGTGTCTCCCTCAAACACTTACTTCCCACGCTGCAGTTCAGTACTTACACTGAACCTGACCCAGTTAGTCCTGCTCATGCAGGCTGTTTACTGGGTCCTTCAAATGAAGAGAGGCTGAACTCCATTTGGAACAAACCCACGACAAACGCAGGAAGGTGGCCATAAAACAAAATGTAAAAAGTCCTGTAGAACTTGCTAAGGACAGGAAAAAAGACTGAGGTGTAGGGGGAGGAGGGACTCCTTATACCTATCAGTCTGATTAATTAATCTAATTAATTCCTGTCCTGTGACTGCTAAGGGAGGAGCTACCCATAAGTGATGCTGCCATGATTAGCCAGGAATAATAGAGTCTTTCTCAGGAGAAGAAAATGATCTAGACATAAGACAGGTAGCGAGTAAGACTTCGTATGATATGCGTTAGCTTAGAAACAAGATTATAAACAAGATTAAGGAGAAAGCTTGTTCAGACCTATACAGAGCTAGGGCACAAGATTCATGGAGAAACCACAGCATCTCCACTCCTGTCCACTTCATAATGGGTACTTTAACACTGGTTAGACCTGCATGTTAGTTGTGAGGAAAGGCAGACTAGGTGTTGTTACAGGTGAGAGATGAGGGCAGCTACTGAGAGCCTTCTCACCCGATCCCCAGTTTGGTTTGAGGCTTCTGGGCGCTCCAACACCTCGACGGTAGGCTGATGTTGCTTGGGAGCATGTACAGTGCATGTACAGTGATCTTGTAGCTGATGACCCCGGGTTTGCACTATTACTGGAGCTGCCATTTTGTGGGGTTAGGAGGTTGAGTGTCCCTGATTTTTGGGTTTGTTGAGCTCGTAGCTGTGTAGGCAGGGTCCGGTGTGTTGAAGTGTTTTGTTTCCTCGCTTGTTTCCTTGCAGGCTGTGGACGTGAGCTTGGCAGCAGCTGGATGTAGGCATTTTTAGGACTCTTGTGCCCGGTGACATTGCATGCAGCCGGGGGAAGCCGTTTTTGTCGGCGCCATCTTGTGGCTTTTTGTGCTTGCGGGACTCCGGGTCTATGGCTTTGGTGTCCAGGTGGCACATTATGTGAGTACTCAGCAGGAGTCTGGGTGGACGTCTGTTGTCTGCTTGCTAGTTTTGCTCAGAGTGCTGCGAATATGGCGTCTATTTGTTCCATGACATTGGGCCTTTCTGTACCGCTCCGGGGAGTGCACTTGGCATTCGCCATGTTGCTGACCTCCGCCACTACGGTCTGCTCGCGCGGTCCCTCCGTCTGTGGACTGGGATCACCCCCGCCGGTCCCGGGGAGGGAGGACTGAATATCTGCATCTGTACGTTGTCGATGTGAGGGCGGGGAGAGCGGCCGCCTCTCCCCAGCTCCATCACCTGTAGGCCGCAGCTTCCCTTCTCGTGCCCATGTCTGTGGGGAGCTTTCGAGTGAGGTGTCAGGAGGTTCACCAGGGCGCCCCCAGTTTGAGTAGCGCACAACGGTATGTCCTGAGGCTTAAGTTTGGCGAGTATCCCCATTATTTCAGCTTGAGTGGTCATAAATGTGATTTTCTAATACATTGTCTAGTATAAAAATATGTTTGAAACACTTTACAGTTACTGTGTAATTCCTTCTTTCCCATCCTATTTTTTTTTGTTTTGTTTTTTTTAATTTGTTTTTTTTAAATTAGTTTTTTATATTAAATTGATGCCAGTTTAGTTTGAGCAAAAATAGCCGAATTCTTCTCTCTCTCCTTGCAGCTGAAATTCTCTCTTTTCCTTGCTGGTAATGGCAGCTGCTTCATACAGAGAGAACTCAATAACTTGAAGTTGAATTACATAATTTATATTGTAATTACCACAAATGTACAATGCCAGTGCGTGCAGGACCCCGGGGGCCCAGACCTTGAGCTGTATAAGGGGCCCCAAACCCTCTGATGGCAGCCCTGGGTATGATGCTTGGAGTGTCCCTTTAATACAGTAATAGATTAAGAAAATGCCCAAACTGCATTAAATCTGGTAGCATAATTAACTTTACTGTCACAATCTTTTCTGTGAGGAGAAAGAAATCTAATTTAGCACTTAGGACTTTCCAGCTGTGTTGGATTGGAATGTTTTCTGCAAGTATTCACCACAGTATGCAGACGGTTCATAAGGACAGCCAAAGATATGAACTGAGAGGACACATAGGATTAATGCTGAATGGGACCGGGGAACAGATGAGTACATATGCAGACATGCACATTCATTTGACAGATGCAATTAATTTTGTTTCCAGAAAGCACAGAAACTACATTTTAGAACTAAAAGCAGGCAGGCAACGGGTTTTTTAATTCAATATTTGTGAAAAGCAGTCACCTCATCTAAAGCGATAGCATAAATGGTTAACTCTAATCATAAAAGTGCCTTTCTTGTAACTTTCCCTCGCTGTAATTTTGGCCAAAACCAACACCTAATTTTCTTTCTAAAAAGCATCAATTTTATTCTTGAGGTTTCCTTTGTAAGGCATCATTGTCTGTTATCATGTATTCTGTTGTATCAGTCTCTAATATCTTCCAGCGTTTGTTAAAAATCTGCTATATGTCATTACTATGCTTTCTGGGGGGAAAAAAAATATTATTGTTATTGACATTTAGTTAACACTCCTGGAAATATTTCCATTGCAAATTGTTGAGTCAGTAACAAGATACAGTTTGCATTCAGAAGTGTTTTAAATGCATTGGAATCGACTGGACCCAAATGTCTGTGCATTGGAAGTTTACCGCAAAACTCTTTGGCCTCTTCTGGCCCTTGGGCAAAACCAGTTGAAGTATTTCCTCTACCCGTAATTATTGGTCCATTATACATGATCCATGTCTCCTGATTGTTATCACCCCAGATTGTGCAACTTATCAAGGGTAAATAGCTGTGAGACACCTCATCCACCACCAATCTTAACATTTTTTTATTTTTTTTTTTACCAAATTGGTCTGAACGTGTTCTGAACATCTTTGGGAACAATCATATAAGGCAATCCAATTTTTGTTTCATTTGTGGCATAACCAGCACTTTCTGTGTACTATCCATGATTACTTTACAGTAGTCAGTGCTAAAGATATATACCAGTTTATTTAATATTTCCTATACTGTATGGGGCTTATTTGCCTGAAAGTTAATCAGGAGAGATGGACAATATCAGTGCCAACAGATGCCACCGTCAAGCATCTGTTGGCACTAGTTATATGCACTGGGGGTATTTTTTAAAACTTCCAGTGCAAAGAACTATGGCTTCTCACAGTTTATATTTTCCTGGGCAGTTGGAGCATACTGTATATTCTACTACTTGTTTGGCATGTTAATATAATACATACACGCTTACATAGACAAAGGTTTTGCTTAGAGCTAAATATATATATCTCCTGGTTAGGCATCTACTTTTCCCAAAAATTATTAATAATCTTTTAATCTTTTGTTTCACTCAGTGTGTATTTTTTAAATACATCCTTGGGATGAACCATCATGTATCGGAAATTATTGAAAGGTTTTATCAAGGACTGAAAATCAGGGATTGTCCCATAATACAGCAGGGTACCTGTTTGTCATAAAGAACAGGTATCTCTTGTTGCTAGTGTAAATCACTAATGACTGACATCATATGATTGTATCTTCTACAGACTCTTAAAGAAACACTATAGTCACCCAGACCCCTTCAACTCAATGAAGGTCCCTCAGGTTTTAACCCTTCAGATGTAAACATGTTTCCATAGCCGGGTTAATCCAACCTCTAGTGGCTGACTTCCTGACAGCCGCTAGAGACGTTTCTGCGACGCTGGATGTGAAAAATGCTTTCCTATGGACTGTTTGAATGCGCGCGGCACTTGCCGCGCATGCACATTCCGCTCCACTTGGGAGCTGACGTTGGGAGGGGGGGAGAAGGTCACCAGCGCAGAGGGAGCCTGGTGCTGGTTTACGGTAAGCTGCTGAATAGGTTTTAACCCCTTCAGCGCCAAGGGAAAAAATAATTAAGGGTGGGGGCACCCTTAGGGCACTATAGTGTCAGGAAAGCGGGTTTGTTTCCCTGACACTATAGTGATCCTTTAATGAGTATCGCAGCAGTGAGCTTCTATCTTTTTATCAAAATAGTATTTTATCTTTTTATTAAAATCTTTCTTTTTAGCAAACTTTTTTTTCCTATGAAACTGAAATTGTGGAAGGGTGATATACATTTTGAAATCTACTGTGTGTTAAGATCATATGTGATGAAATAAATAAAACTAAAACCTTTTTAAATTCTATAAATCAAGTATAGTTATTTTTTTGTTTTACATGGAGTTAATTACATGGTTTCATTTGTATTGTATGTATTTGATATTGCCTGTTGTGGTATAATGTTACTTCATGGGAGCTGAATAAAGAACTGCTCTGTGTACCTGCTGTCCAGTAGTGCTTGTTCCTGCTCTCCACCTTAATCTGCACACAAAAAATACTACACCTGTTGCTCTTGTTGCAGCTTGTTCAATCAATCTTCTTATGTGCCCCTCATTGTCTGGAACTAAATGCATTCCTGACACTATAGTGGTGGAATGCAGCATTAGGTCCCTGGCCTCCACGCTTCGGGGATCACAGTGAATTTTACTCACCTTTTCACAAACGCTGTGCTGGTCTCGCCTTGACGAGCCCCACATGGCTCCAGTTTTAATGATCCCAGTCAATCTAGTGCTTTAAAACAGGAAACCATTAGGATATTATTGCACATGGGCGGCAAAACACAGCTTCTGCGCCCCTCAGCATCTTCTCATAGAGATGCATTGAATCAATGCATCTCTATGGGGAACACACAGCTCCTCAATGCAGAGCATGGAGACACTGAACACCAGTGGTGCACACTGTGCAGCACTGACCCTTAAAACACCTCTAATGGCCGTCTGAGTGACTGCCACTAGAGAAGTTAATAGTCAGCAATGTAAACACTGCCTTTTGTCTGAAAATACAGTGTTTATAGTCAGTGCTAAGACCGCAGGGACAAGCTTAATACACCAGAAGCACTGTATTAAGCTGTAGTGGTTCTGGTGACTAGTGTCCCTTTTAAAGCGGAGTCTGAACATTTTGCTGAGAAAAAATGTGCAAAGATTTCTAGCTCTGGGTGTATGTAGAAATGTGACAAAGCTTCATCTGGCAACAAGATCTAACGATACATATAGTTATTAATTACTCATAAGCAGGTTAATAATGCAGTAAGCCTGCTTCAAAATAGCTGTAAATCCTCCTTGTAAATATAAACATTGGGGTAAAATTGTCCTGTTTTTTGTGTTTTTTGCAGCCAACATTGATTTAATTGATGCAATTTGTGTTGAGCTTCAGAAGACGTCAGCAGGCCTTGGCTTCAGCCTAGATGGAGGGAAGGCCTCAATTTATGGGGACAGACCACTGTTTATTAAAAGACTTTTTAAAGGTAAGTTTGGATTTTTTCTTATTTACACATTCTCCTCCCCCCTAATTACATTCCATATAACAGAGAAACAAGAAACATGTTTAGTAAAATGGTTTAATACTCTTCATAATGGTATTATACATTTTACACGTTAGCTGACCAACATTATAATGGGACAGTCTAAGCACCAATATCACCTCATTTTGAAGCAGTCTTGAGGCTTATTGGCTGCCCATTTATCAAAGCTGAAAACAGTTCTGTTTCTGAGAAAATGTGGCTTCTGATACACACTCTCATTCAAGCGCCACTCTGATTAAAAAATATTCAATTAAAGGAAAGCAGGTTCAGGCACTTGGTGAAGTGAAATTAAGTGACAGCTTTTTAATGAAGCATTACACAGGGCAACGTTTGGACACTGTGGCTTGAAAAAGGTCACAGATGGTGATCGAAACATTGCCCTGTTTAATGCTTCATTAAAAAGCTGTTAAATTCACTTTGTTCAGTGCCTGGACCTTCTTTGATTTGCTGGAATCCTGTTACCATAGGTTGGGGCCGATTCCAGGCCTGCAGCATCATAAGTGTAATTTGGACTACTTCCTTTGGGAGTGCAGACCCCTTTACTTGAAATTTAAAACAAACTCAATAACTGAATCTATTTTACATCTGGCATCTGCATGCAAAGTAGAGGTACACCAGACGCTGGATGATGCAGAAGCTTACCTTAGACTATCTTCTGTCTCATGGCGCTACCATCTTCTTTAGCTCTCAACACTTTATTTGACAGAAACTCACAAGGGTACAGCAGAGGTCTATGGCGAAGAGGTTCTTCAATGAGTGTTTTATGAGGTTTTATTTATGAAATACTTGAGTAATTTTGCCATGACAAAACCTCTTTTTTTTCCTTAAAATTTTCATCTATTTCTAACTAAAAAGATAAGACAAAGTAGGATATTTGTCTTATGTATTTTTCCTACAATTGACTTTCTTAGACACTGGGCGGAGCTACCTCCGTCTAAAAGTTTCAATCCTCCCAGAGAATTGGCTCTGTCTATGGAGAATCCTTCATAGACCTCAATGCTACACTCTCGTACACGAAGCGTCCGGCAATGTCACAGTCGGGGGGATCTTTGTTCTGCAAAGTCTCTAGATGGTGACAGCATTGCTTTAAGCAGTAAGCTTTGCAGTTAGGATCTTTGTATTCCAGGGTTCGATATTGGGGTACTCCAAAGCTGTTGTGGGCTTAAACACAGTTTGGCCATACTAAGTTATTATATTTATATTCCAAGATAGGTGAATTGAAGTAGCCAGGCAAATTGTAAAACTATATATTTTTTTTTTTTTGTGTTGTTCCATTAATATGCATTTTGCACATGTGTTGGCCTTTACATCAGCACCGTTATTAAGAAATGCATATTCCGTGTATGCCCCTATTTTTTTTTTTCTTACCAATGAATGCAATGGGTTCAATACTATTTTAATAACAGTGTGTTTTGTTAACCATTTATGTTTGTCTCCATTCCATCAATGTACCCCAATAAAACCCATTCACAGGAGTTTGTGTTTATATTATACAGCATTTCCTAACCATTATCTAGACAGTTGTTAAATTAGGTTCTGTATCTATGTGAAATTCACACAGTTTTTAATAAAAGTAAAACATAAGTTCTTTATGCTCTACAAGAGGTCAGGGGGTCTTTGATCCTTACTGTTCTTTAAAGCCTGCTGTTAAGGGTTGCTCATAGCGTTAAACTAATACTGTACTTTCTGCTTCACTGAAAGCTAATTATAAGCCTGCCCCAAAGTATACAACCTTTGGCAATGAGCCGTTGTTTTACTGCAACCCCGATTATCCATAGCAAGCCTACAACAGATGAAATGCCAAAGGTCCATGCTCTTGTCAGTCTGTTTTACACAGTTCATTGAGTTTAATTAAGTACATATTTAAATGTTATGCCTCCCATTGTACAGCCATTGGTGTTATTATAAGGCACTCCTTTCCCTAGTTGGTCTATACCACACAATATTGCAGATTGAAGATACAGCGATACAGTGTAACATTCCAACGCCTTCAGATTGTAACAGAGCAGACCTATGCGAGGAAGAGATTTTTGTGCTGCGTGTGAACAGAACTCCTGGTTAGATCACCATCAACCACTGGACTATACACCACAATCATTACGTATTTTAAAGGGGAAGGGAACATCACCTGCAGTGGTGGTCAGGAGCAGAAATATTCATGCATGAGGCCCTGTGTGCTCTATCCCTTTATCCCTTTATCCATAAACTATCAACATCATTTGATGATTCTGGATTGGTAGATAGGGTAACTGATGGTCCACTGAGCTAAATTGTTATTGTTTACCCCTAGGTGGCGCTGCTGAGCAAGCTGGGAGAATCGAAGCTGGTGATGAAATCATTGCTATTAGTGGAAAACCTTTGATTGGCCTAATGCACTACGATGCCTGGAATATCATTAAAGCAGTACCCGAGGGTCCGGTTCAGTTACTGATCAGAAAGCATAGGACTGCCGTTTGATATAACTGCCCTCACTGTGCTGTTCACCCAAAACTATTTTCTGAGACTGTTGGTGCAGTGAATGGCTGGAAATGTTCATAGTCTCTCACACATTAGTAGGATCTCTAAGCGACCCATCTAGCATTAACCATGTTGTATTGTGTCTGTGTGCATTGTTTAAGTGCACGTTTTCCCTTCAGTTCTGACATCTGATGACCTTTCGCTGGCTCTTTGACTCTATTCTACCAGATGAACATTTAGATTGGAGCAGAATTAGTCAAGTCCTTTTTTTTATACCATACAGTAAGGAAGACAAATCTTGTTTCTTGATGCCACAAGTTTGCTAGTTACCAGGTGATGATATGAAAACACACCATCTTTTTAAACACCTGTTCTCATTATGTACTGGAAACAGAAATGCATTGTTTTTATATTTTGTTATAGCAGCTGAATTCCCTTGTATTCTTGACCTTGACTTAGGATGTGTTCCTGCTCCGGAATCTCCCCACAGAGATGTTATCATTCTTTAATCCATTTACCTCTTCATAATAATCCCATTCCGCTTCATTAATTTGAAACAACTGGTATTTAAGATTGTTACTCAGTTGTCCTATTTCTCAACCAGTCTCCATATCCTAAGAGGAGGTATCCAATCCCTACGCGCAAGGATGGGTTAAATGAATCACTACAGGTGTTACAGACTACAAATGTCACATAGCTCAGCCAGACCATAGGGTGGCTCAGTATTTTGGCCATTATAGTCTGCGTCCCTTGGAGTACAGAAGGAAGGCCGCATGCTGCAGGGAAAGTTTTAGAAAACAAATTCAAAATGAAATAAAGTATCAAATGAAAGCTCAAATTCCCCAGATTTGGATGGATATGGTAATTTGCTGTACTTAACATTTTTTTTTTTTTTTTATCTGGAGAGTTTAAATGACCAGTGTGGCTGTATAGAAAACAACAATGAGCAAAACACAAAGTTAAAGTGCACCCTCCAGAAACAATACAAATATATAATCAAATAATTGATTCTTATATATGTACACAACGCGGATAGCAAGCGAATCTCAGCAGTGCCTAAAAAAGAACAATATAATACATAGTGTGTACGGTAGGATAAAAGTGAATGATGAATAATAAATGGTTGCACTCACAAATTCCAGAGCAGTCTCGGTCTCTGTATAAAAAGGCTAATGGTGATTATCCGTGGACCACTGTAGTAGATCGCTTGCCATCTGCGTTGTGTACATATATAAGTTTCAATTATTTGAGTATATATTTGTATTGTTTCTGGAGGGTGCACCTTTACTTTGTGTTTTACACATTGTTGTTTTCTCCATTTCTATTACATAGGTGTTGGGGATACACCTATTTACACCCTCCATACACCTTATACCTATTAGAAGCGCCACACTTGTACCTATCTGACAGTGTGGCAGTATATATATTTTTTTTCTGGAGTTTTATTGAGGTTTGTAATTAATTAACTTTTAATATACTGATGTTTTAATAGCACTCTTCAATGCCAGAAGTGGCATTTTACATAGGACATTCAAAATGAATTAATCAATTACATGATGTATGTGTATATTTTGATTTTCTTGTGGCAGACTGTGACCAAAATCAAGAAACCACATGATAATCGTTTGTAATTAAATATGTTTATTTATTTTAATTGCTCTTTTTTTTTTTTGCTTGTACATTGGCCAATGTGATGAGTATCTATTGTACCATTATGTTATAAGCTAAGCTGAATATTGTATATATTCATTTCAAAGTGATGCTGAAAATATTTAACCCATTGGTTGAACAAGTATTGAACATTGAGGCGCCAACTTAATGCCAAAATGACATGAGAGAAAAAAAAACCATTCTGTTGTTACATTCTGGGAGTTACAAACTTGCTGCGTCATATTGATGACATTTAATGAGCAACTATCACATTCGCCATAAAATATTTTGTAATCCAACACTTGAAAATAACTGTGTTAATGAGTTTGCCAGTGTTGGTCCTCACTGAAGTAAATGAAGACTTGGCTTGAAATCCTAGGGAATCAGTGGTGGCATATTGTAAAAAAATAGTCAAACATGCATGCTGACGCAGTTTCCTTGCACACAAGGATCGTAGGGAAAGTAAGCTAGTTTAGATCATATGTCCCTGCCTGTGCCTTTTCAGAAGGTAGATGTACTATCAAAGTGCAGTATTATTTATTCTGAAATACCCTTCTTCTTCAAACGTGACCGTTCCTATTGAAAGCTAAATGTTTATTTATACCCTATCACTAACTGCAATGTGTTTGTCAGGTGAATTTGTTAGGTAAGTTCATTGGTTAAAATATTTATTCCATTTAACCCCTTAAGGACACATGACATGTGTGACATGTCGTGATTCCCTTTTATTCCAGAAGTTTGGTCCTTAAGGGGTTAAGTATCAAAAAAGTAAAATGTAAAAAAAACCTCTTACCAAAAAGTATACCTTAAAGTTGATAGCCTTCTGTTCGTATATAAAGCACTATTGTACTGTTTAACCAACACAAGCCACATAGACCCTGATGTGTCTGTTTAAAATGCCCCAATATAAATATATCAGATCGGAGGACAAGCATCTTATAGATAAGCAAAGATCTGTCCTTTCAGGCAGTATATTTTCATTATACAGGGATGATCTAGTGTATATTTATTTTCGATATTTTACATTGCATCCAAGAAAATATTCTTAAATATACCACTTATTATATTTTTAAAAAGTAACTAATTTCACCAGAGTTAATATAGCTTGCTAAATGTGTTTAATTATAGACATTGCAATATAGAATTACTTATCTCTATCATTATATGAATTATTGAATATTTTTTTAAAACAAAATAATATTAGTCGTAAGTCGAGTAGACATTCTGTATGTTTATGCCGTTTTACCAGAGAATGGACAATCTTTTTGGATTTAAAAACCTCTTTTGAATACTTTGCATGACTGATATCATTTATACCTATTGTCTACCCATTGCTGTTAACACTATAAATTGCTGTTAGTCATACAAGTTATTTTGTCATTTGTGCTAAAGCTGTGTTATGTATTATTGTTTATAATTTGTATATTAGAATACGGAATTAATCCATTGTGAGAAAATTTGAATTTATAGCAAAGACTTTTTTACCGCCATGATGATGATGTTTTTTTTTTTTTAAACTTTTTATTTAGATGTTAAATATTCAATGTTTAGAACAGAAAAGAGAATAATAAGATTAAATGCATATTCAATATGAAGTTCTAACCCCCCATGGATTATGTTATGCTAAACAAACATTCACTTTAATAGCACCCGATCTCTGCCCAAGAGTTGAATCTTTTTGAGAAATGTTTTGTTATGGCAATGAAATTAGGATACAGGATAAAAAAATAACTTATCTTTGTGGCATACTGATTGGAGGGAAAAGGGAATATGAGGGGTCCGGGAGTAATGGATATTTTATGGAGGGCTAGGTGTTCTCAGGATAGTGTCTGTTCACAAGGGACGCACGGAAACCATAGGCAATGTGGTTAAGTAGCAATCCACCTTGTTGTAAAAGGATGCCTTCAGTCCCTCCATTATTTTAAGGAATGAGTTAGATTTTGATGATCAGTGAGGGATTTCTTGCATTTTGAAATCAGGGTGTTATTTCCTCAACCTAATGTGGAAGGGGGATCCCAAATAATGGAGATGGCCCAGTAACTTTGTTTAGTAAGCATAACCCGTCTGTTACTAAAACAAATATGCCCATTTGTTTTGAACTTATCTGCTACCAGTAGTCTTGCATTGTAGTGAATAGGTTTGGGGCATCAAGGATAAAAACTTTAATCCAGAGCCCTAACTTTGATGTGATCCAGTGCAGTGTTATCCTATATGTCTCCTCTGAACTACAGCAACCCGACTATGAATCACATGGGACCCAGGCTTTCTGTGCACCCTACATCCCTCCTTGTAGTGTTCTAGATAGAGAGAAAACAGGGATATATGCCTCCAATGGTCTCTCGTGTGGTTCTAGAAATTGTGGGTACCCAGAAAGTAACATCACATTTTTCAATCACAGATATGGGAAAAGCCAATCAAGGCAAAGGTATTTCCTAGTACACTGGATTGATGACCCTATTTAGTAACATCTTATGAATTGATAAATAGATTTGCTGTGAAGGTAGTAGATCTGCTTATTAAATTTAAAAGGTTTGCTTTGGTCATGTTTAATCAGTTCAATAAATTGTGTGGATAACTTTTACTCACATGTTGATGCTCATGCAGTTAGCAAGTTGTGGTGGGCTTGTGCCAACGTTTGGACTGCAATTCTCAGTAGCTTTTTATTGTTATATTTGTGAGGTAGGCTATCATTCTAGAGCTACCAATTAATTAAGGCCAGTTATTAATTTGGAGGCTCATTCTATTTACCTTGTTGCCAATATTTTCTAATTTGCTGGTGGTGGAAGGACCCTTGATATGATATTGAAGAATAATCTTAGGCAGGAGAACTCTTACATGCTAAGTAATTTTGAAGCAGCTGTTTTGAACCTGTGATTGTCTGGGATTATGTAGAAAGTGACAGGGTGATCTGTTTTTTAGACCTGTGATTTTCAAGCTCCTGCCTTCAGGAGCCACCAATATATATTTTTACGAAAATAGAGTAACCTGCATTGATTGCCTCACCCGAGATAAATCAATGGTGGGTTGTTCCAAATACCCTTTGTCAAAGCAACAGTCACTACAATATACAGTGTACCATGTCTACCTTAAGGACTGAATGGAGAACGATAAAAATAAGTAAATTGTTCTATAGGAGTGTCTGCACCATACATCGATATATTGTCCTTCTAAATCCAGGGTTCTAGACAATATCATATTTCCCACCATTTATGTATTTGCTCATTTGTTCTCAGGGCTGTGCTAACTGACGGCTTCTGGTATAGTAAAGCGCACGCCAAATCCTCTGCATCTAGTTAGCACACATGGGCAAGCCTTATTAGAGCTGTCGTAAAGGAAATCTGTACTTATTCCGACCTACTAACTGACCTACTTATTGCAGATCTATTTAAACGTATTCACACTACACTATGCAACAAGTCAGAAACAGCTACAAAGCCCAGGTACAATAATAATAATCTTATTTCTCCACTTGTGTTGTCTTTATGAAATTGTCAGAATCACTATTGTATTATATTTTGTAAATTTTGTTTATATAAAACTGTTGGAAATGCCTGTGTATTACACAAACATGAGAGTGCAATAACAAAAAAATAAACTGTACATTTTTAATGCTGCTTTTCCTCAGCTCTGTAAATCCTATCTTGTTTTTAGTAGTTTTACAAAAAAATAAAATACAATATTTGAACTGTTTTGTGTTTGTGTGCTGTCCTTCCAATCCTGAAATGTTCTTCATTTAAGCACACAGCATGATGTCACCATCTAGTGGGCAAAATTAATAATGCAGTTTCTACTTTAGCTAAAAATAATTGAATGTTACTTTTTCAGAATATTGTTAGCTGTTCACTGTGGAAATATATATAATTTGCCTGTAGGCTTCAACTTAATATTGTTGGATAAACTTTTTAAATTAATTTATATTTTTGGATAAGCATGTAACATTATTTAATATTATGAAACTTATTTAAATGTTTTAATATTTTGGAATTTTTTTTAATATATTGATATTTTTTTCTATATATGCTATAATTTTTGATATTTTAATATGCTGCAAAATAATTTTCAAGGTTTTTATCCAAAAATATTAAATAATTTGGATAGCTTATCCAGCAATATTCAACTGAGGCCCTAATTACTTACTCGGTTGCCATATTAAAACTAAAAACTATTAATTTTGCAACGGGAGATTGATCTCAAGGGATTACCCAAGTAAATAACAATAGTATGCAGATTTTATGAGTATTCAATTGTACAAGTTCTGACTAAAACAAAACCTAAAATTTGTGTCTGTTCAACCATAATTTACCTCTTTCATATTAAATGCATCCACACTTATTATATATACTTTTGGGGAGAAACAGGACTTTTATTTCACATCAAATTTTTCTATATGAAACATAATGTAAAATAAATTTTTAAAAGTGTGAGAAATTAAGAAACTGTTATTTTCCAAGTTTTGCATGGCATTTTAACTGTGAATGCCATAGTACTGTTGACTTTTACTACAATAAAATACACATATTTGTGTTCAGCGATGTCTCACAAGTAAAACAGTATCCCTTATATACATGTTGTACATGGGTTTGGAATTTACAAGGTCAAATATAGGCAATAAGGGGAGGGGTCTAGACTACCCTGGGTACTAGTCAGGTTGGTGCCATGCCCGGGCAAGCTGAGTGGCACTGTGGACAGAGGGGGTGATCTCCGGGTGACTGGCATAAGGGAAGCGCACTGCACAGTGCTCTCCTTTTGCTGACCACTGCATGTAGCGTGGCCAAGCAAGGGGACCATGGTAGAGGAGCTTCTGTATCTTCTATCCGGTCTGACAGGAAGTGCTCACTGAGAGCAACTAACAGCTTCCTGTCAGACTGGGTACAGAAAACGGAGGTTTCTGTACCACAGATTGCCCGCTCGGCCACATTACATTGAGGGAGGTGAGGCTTAGCAGGTACAGGAAGAGGGGGGGTGGACAAAAGAAGGGCACAGCAGGGAGGAGGACAAAAGAGAGGCACAGGAAGAGAGGGGGCAAAAGAAGGGCACAGGAAAGGAGGGAGACTAAAGAAGGGCACATAAGGAGGGGACACAGAGGAGCTAAGGAGGGACAAAGACACACACGGGAGTTGGATGGGACTAAGACACAGAAGGATTGAGGGAGGACAGAGAAACACAGGGATTGGGGGACACAAAGACACACGGAGAGACTGGGGGGACAATTAGACACGCATAGAAGGACTGGGGGGCATAAAGACTCACAGGGGCTGGAGGGACAAAGAGGCACACAGAATGGCTGGAGGGACACACACACAGGGCTGTCGAAGGGGAAAAAGGACACATGAAGAGATTGGGGGGGACAGATGCACAAAGGGGTGGGGGGCAAACAGACACAAAGAAAGGCTAGGGGAAAAAGACACACAGAGGGGAATGGTAAAAAGAGACACACAAAGGGGTTGGGGGAGAAACAGATGCACAAAGTGGCAGGGGGAAGAAAGAGGCCTGCCAGCCAGCCACACCAGTTTAGTCTGCTAGTCGCAGCAGTCAACCTGCCAGACAGCCACAGCAGCCAGTCAGCAACATTAATTAAGGTGAGAAGAGCCAACTTGGGCTGGGTATCAGGCATCAATGTTATATTAATATATATTTTTAATCGGGGCTAGAGTGTTAGAGAGACCCCTCTCCAGGGCCCATTGAACTCCAATGTAATCTTAAATAGGGCCTTGAAGTGACTAACGTACAGTTTCCAAATTTGTGCAATAAAATATTATTAAAACCATTTAAAAAAATATTGCAGCTGTTTTTTACATTTTAAAATTGAGTGGGGGCACAGGGGCAAATACAGGATCTGCCTTGAGTGCCAAATGCTCTAGGTATGCCCCTAAAAAAAGGGCTTTCCCCTTTTCATTTTATAGACATTGAAATTTGCCAGACTGGGTTTCTGGGCCTATGTTGCCTTGGAGACTATATGGCAGCCAAAAAATTAGAATTATCACCATCATGGCATACCATTTGCAAAAGTAGACTTTCCAGAGTATTCAAAATGGGGTATGTCCAGTCTTTTTTAGTAGTAAATGTGATGGATCGCCTGGCACTCTGACAGAGTGTCTCCGCCAATCGATGCTCCTAGTGCTCACCGAGGAATTCCAGCACTCCACCAGACACCATAAGCACCGCAGACCCCACTTCCAGCGATGAAGCTGCGCCGGGGTCTCGCCCTCCTTCACCCACCCTGGACCCAAGACCAGGATCCAGCTTCCAGTGGGTGAACCTCTCCTACTCCAGAGAGCGAAGCAGGAACAGCTCTTAAAAGAGCTAGTGATTATAATCCCAGGGTAGTATAGTGATATAGCAATCCCCAGGGTAGATACAGCGGCTTCCCCCACACATGAGATAAGACTCTATGTTGAGGGTAAGCAGGAATTGAGTTTAATGGAGGCACACTGGCGTTTTATGCAAGTTTCCCAACAAGGGTGACACCCAGGTGGACCTTGTTGTGCACAGGGACACAAAGTGAATAAACCAATAAAAACAGTCATACAATATGAGACTCCCATACACAAACAACAGAATCCCTTCTCTGTGCTTGGGAGATAATTGAATCAGGAACTGTACTAATCTAACCCAATTATCTCAAAGCACAGAAAAACACACATTTATACAAAGTCTAATAAGTACCCCACACAACATATCCCCATATAGTCACATCCCCTGATAGCCCTGATCTGGTTAAATTACATATCCAAAAATCACCCAGATCGGTTCAGGAATTTCCTGGTAGTCATAGTTTTGACCGACAGTGCACATGGTCCTATCCCCAAAACAGTTCCAGGGAATTCGGGCCAATGATTGGTCTCCTTTTATGGAGTACAAAAGTACTTCTATTACATGAATGGAGCCTTTTAAAGTGTATTGGGCAAGGTATATTGCAGGGCCCATAGTCACAGGGTAGGAGGCAAGCAAACAGGCCCCTCCAAAACCCAGTGGTGAAGTTCCTTTCGTCAGAGCCACTTAGTCACAAACCCTGGCCAAAGTTAGTGTTCATATTTGTTTTTGTTTAATTTTTCACACAAAAACTGCACATTCACTGATGATATCATCGTCATTATAGATTTTATGCTCTAAAGACTCATATTTGTGTTGAGTGATATCTTACAAAAGCTTCCTGGAAGACCTTCTGATTTAAAATCTTACCTGGACTAGTGCCTTCCAACCATTTCTTTGACACTGGAGCATGATACTACCACAGTACACTTTCTTGATGGCCAGATGAGTGTCTAGGGATGGGTTTGATTTGACCTATACTCCACGTCGACAGAACACAATTCTTATCTACACCTTGATTCATTTCACCCATGGAGCCTTAAGAAGAGTCTAGTTTATTCTCAACTATTCAGGATCAAACAGATCATCTCTCAGGATGAAAGGTTGCTAAACATCTTTCACGCTAGGGGCGTTCTGGATCAAGTGCTAAAGGTTGAAAGAGCCACACGTAGGACACAAAGGATAAGGGCAAAGGGTACTCGAATATCCTGTTTTACCACTTATTTGGTACAATCGGATTGCATAGGGCAGATCATTCTGAAGCACTGGCATGTTATCAATTCTGACCCTATGTTATGCGACCTGTTCGCATATCCACAGGTTGTCATGCAGGATATCAAAGAACCTTAAAGACTCCCAGGTCCAGGCAGCTATACCTTCGATTTCACCTCCCACTGAGAATTGGTTGTCTTGTATAAACTGCAAGTACATAAGGCCACTGAGCCACCTGTAAAGAAGTCATACGCTCGGATTCCATTACATACCTGTGGACAAGCAAGAAACATTCCGCTAGGGACCTAATGCATCTGTTCAAATGCCTCTGTAGGTCAACCTATGTTGGTGAGACAAGTCGTGTCCTGACAGTAAGGGTGGGTGAGCACAAGAGCAACATATGCAACCACAATCAACTTTCCACTGTTGGAAAACATTTTGATTCTTGCCATGATGCCCCATTGTGATTCACAAAACTTCTGAAGCCAGTGGTGGGGAATCCGATGTACAATTTATCTAGATGACATTCTGATTGTATGTTGGGACAAGGCGATGCTACGTGGTCACACCAGTTATACATTGAGATTGCTGGAATCTCTGTGTTTCATTGTCATTCAATCCAAGTCCAAGTTCCTGGGCTTCAAAATAGATTTAACGTCTTGTACGCTTCAGCTTCCTTCTTCAAAGGTATTCCCTTTTTGCATGGAGATTCACGTGGTGCACCATCATTACTTTATACCACTCAGATTACTCACTCTGATAGTAAGTCCAGATCCAGGACTTCTATGGTTGGCTGCCAGACACAGAGTGTAGCAATGGACGTGTTTCTGCCAGTTCCCCCTTTCGTGATGATTGCGAGGGTCTTCCATCAGATTTGTTTGTGACCGGTAGTGGTAACCATGTTTGTTCCAATGTGGTAGAGTCAACCTTGGTTCACAGAACTCATTTTGATGCTCCTCCGGGATCTGAAATGTAGATGGCAGGTGCCTACTCTTCCCAAATGTGCAGGAAAAGGCTGAGCATGGGCAGCAAGAGGCCTTTGGTCTCAATGCTCGGTGAGTGCCTGTGTCTCAGTGTGTCTACTATAAATCTTTCTGTGTGTGTGTGTCTTTCATTGAGTATGTCTGTAAGTGTATCAGTGTATTTGCCTGTCAGTGTGGTTCTCAGTGTTTGTCAGGGAGCGTATGCCTGTGAGTGTGTCTCAGTGTGTGTCTCAGGGTGTGTGTCTGTAAGTGTATCTCAAACTGAATGTCTCAGTGTGTCGGTGAGAATTTTATTGTCTTTGTGTGTGTGTGTCTGTCAGTGTGTCTCTGTGTGTGTTTGTCAATGTGTCTTTGTGTGAGAGAGAATGTGACTGTGTGTGATTGTGTCTTTGAGTGTGTGTGTCTGTCAGTGTGGGTGTGTGTCAGTGTGTTTGCCTGTTGGCATTTGTGTGTCTGTCAGTAAATGTGTGTGTTTTTCAATGTGTCTGTCTATCAGTGTGTGTGTGTCTGTTAGTGAGTGTGTGTCTGTCAGTGTGCCTTAGTGGGTGTTTCTGTCAGTGTGTATCTATCAGTGCTTTTAGGGGTGTGTGTCTGTCAGTGTGTGTGCGCCTCAGTGAGTCTGTGCCTCAGTGTTGATATAGATCCAATGTGATCTTTGGTATATTCAAGGGGGCCCAAATTATTATTTCAAGTGCACTTGGAGGAGCGTGAATTCAGACACCTGTTAGTATTCAAAATAAGCCTCTGACCTTTATTTTGTCAGTTGTGTTTTTATACATTAAAAAGTAAGTGCTTATGTGCAAATACTCATAAGACAGTACTAGGAAAAGGGTGAAAGGAGTACAGATAAGACATAGGGATGAACGTCATGTACATATAACAGGTTCTGAGAAAGAGAAAGAACAAACTGATTTAGGAGAGACAGCTCAGGTGGGGGCTATCTGCACCCAGAACTAGACATATATGGTGTTAAGTGTCGTATTAAGCATTTCCTGAGTCCAAGTTAGCCAATTTTAATATAGGATATCTAATATGAAACCTATAAGCTTGAACCTTGGAATCATAGTAAATTCTATCACAGTGTTTGTATGCCATTGTATCTCAGTGTGTGCCTGTCAGTGTCTCAGTGTTTGTGTCCGTGAGTGTGTCTCTGTGTGTCTGCTTGTCATTGTGCTTATCAGTGTTTGTGTGTCTGTCAGTGAGTGTGTGTCTGTAAGTGTCTGTTTCTTAGTGTGTGTGTGCCTTTCAGTGTCAGTGTATTTGTGTTTGTGTGCCTATGTGTGTGTGTGTATGCAATTGTGTCTCAGTGTGTGCCTGTCAGTGTCTCTGTGTGGGTGTGTGTCTGTCAGTGAGTGTGTGTGTCACTTAGTGAGAATGTGTGTCAGTGAGTGTGTGTCTCACTGTGCCTCAGTGTGTGTGTCTCTCAATTAGTGTCTGTGTGTTTGCCTGTTAGTGTGTATCTCAATGTTTGTGTGCATCTGGCAGGGAGTGTGTGTCTTAGTGTGAATGTGTCTGTCAGTGTTTATGTATGTGTACACACGCAGTGAGTGTGTATGTCTCAGTGTGTCTGGCAGTGAATGTGAGTGTGTGTCTCATAGTGATTGTACCTGTCATCAGTGTGTGTGTCTCTGTCAGGGTGTGTCACTCTGTGTATCTGTCAGTGTATCTCAATGTGTGTGTCTCAGTGTGCATTGATGTCAGTCAGTGAGTGTGTGCCTGTCAGTGTCTGTGTGTATCTGTCAGTTTATCTCAATGTGTGTGTTTCTCTGTGTGTGTGTGTGTGTGTCTGTCAGGGAGTGTGTGTGTTGGTTAGTGTGTCTCATTGGGGGGTGTGTCTGTAAGCGAGTGTGTATACAGTGAGAATGTCAGTGTATGTTTGTCAGTGAGTGTGTGTCTCACAGTACCTCAGTGTGTGTCTCTCTCAGTGTGTGTCTGCCTGTCAGTGTGTTTCTCAGTGTTTGTGTGTGTGTCTGTCAGGGAGTGTGCGTCTTTCAGAGTGTATGCATGTGGGCACAGTGTGTGTCTCAGTGTGTATGTGTGTGTATGGGAGAGTATATGTGTGAGTGTGTCTCTCATCAGTGTGTGTCTCTCTGTCAGGGTGTGTCACTGTGTGTGTGTGTCTCTTGTGTGTATCTGTCAGTGTATCTCAATGTGTGTGTCTCAGTGTGCATTGATGTCCGTCAGTGAGTGTGTGCCTGTCAGTGTATCTCAGTGTCTGTGTGTATCTGTCAGTGTATTTCTCAGTGTGTGTGTGAGGGTCTGTCAGGGAGTGTGTGTGTCGGTTAGTGTGCCTCATTGGGTGTGTGTCTGTCAGTGTGTGTGTGTTAGTGTATCTCAATGTGAGTGTCTCAGTGTGTGTCTGTCAGTGTGTCTTTGTGTGAGAGAGAGAATGTGACTGTGTGTGATGTCTTTAAGTGAGTGTGTGTGTATCAGTGTGTCTCAGTGTGTGTGTTTGCCTTGTGGTGTTTGTGTGCCTGTCAGTGAGTGTGTGTGTCACTCAGTGAGTGTATACAGTAAGAATGTATGTCAGTGTATGTTTGTCAGTGAGTATGTGTCTCACTGTACCTCAGTGTGTGTGTGTCTCAGTGTGTGTCTGCCTGTCAGTGTGTTTCTCAGTGTTTGTGTGTGTCCATCAGGGAGTGTGTGTCTCAGTGTGTCTGTGAGTGTGTATGTGTGTGTATGGGAGAGTGTGTGTGAGTGTGTCTCTCGAATGTATCTGTCATCAGTGCATATCTGTCAGGGTGTGTCACTGTGTGTGTGTCTTTAGTGTGTATCTGTCAGTGTATTTAAATGTGTGTGTGTCTCAGTGTGCATTGGTGTCAGTCAGTGAGTGCGTCCGTTTGTATCCGTTAGTGTATCTCAATCTGTGTGTTTCTCAGTGTTTGTGTGTGTCTGTCTGGGTTTGTGTGTGTCAGTTAGTGTGTCTGAATGGGTGTGTGTCTCTGTGTGTGTGTCTGTCAGTGTGTTTGTGTGTGTATATGAGAGATTATGTGTGTGAGTGTGTCTCACAGTGGGTGTGTATCTGTCATCAGTGTGTATTTTCTCCGTCAGTGTGTATCACTGTGTGTGTCTCTCAGTGTGTATCTGTCAGTGTATCTTAATATGTGTGGCTCAGTGTGCATTGGTGTCTTTCAGGGTGTGTGTGTGTCTGTCTGTCTGTTAGTGTGTCTGCCTGTTGGTTCTTTGTGAGTCTGTCAGTGAATGTATGTCTTTTAGTGTGTCTGTCTATCAGTGTGTGTGTCTGTGAGTCTGTCGGTGTGTGTGTGCCTGTATGCCAGTGAGTGTGAGTGTGTGTATTGCACTAGCACTATTTAATTTGTCTCCCATGTTAAAATCAGTGTAGAACCCACCGATATTGGGGTACTGTGAAGTAGTAATTGGCTTAACACAATATGGCAACCCCCATATTTGTTTGCTGAGATAGGTGATTTTAAGTAGTCTTATACAATTTTAAACTGTATTTTTGTGTATGTACTGTTCCTTAATCTGTATTATGTATACATTTTTGTCCCTATGACAGCACCAATCCTGCGAAATGCATTTTCCGGGTGTGTCCCCAATTCCATTTTTGTCCTTAATAGATTGCTTGACAAGCAGTCCTCTTGCTCCTTGTTTCTATGTTACTCCCCCAGCAGGCACTTGCACAGCATGGGGAATTGCCATGCTTAGGGAATTTACCCCAAGCTGAGTCAATCACTTCATACTCACAAATAACCAGACCCCATATACAATCACACTCAGCCAGCCACACACATACACACTCCACCAACTCCATACATACATACATACATATCACACTCAGCCAACCAATGCAATCACACTCAGCCAAGCCCCACACAGAATCACACTCAACCAAAACACGAACCATCACCCTCAGCCACCACACACATCCCACTCCAGTGTATTGCTTAGGAGAAGCAAGGAGGGGCGATTAGGAGGGCACTTCTTTAAATCTTGCCAGGGCCCTGTGATTCCTAGTTATGCCCCTGATTTTTCTGGCAAAACTGAAGGAATTCTGTAATACTAAACAAACTAAATGGCTCTTCCAATACCAGCTTCCTTAGTTTGTAATATGTCCATATGGCATATCAGAGTTGTGGAATTCAGACAAATAGCCCATTTCCCCAAATTCACACAAATTGCAATTTGTTAGAAACCAAATTATAAGTAGTATTTATATAGAGCCAACATATTACGCAGCACTTTACAATTATAGAAAGGGGATACAGGGCCCCAGGCAAAGCAATGAACTGGGGCCCTGCCTACACAAACACTTAGAAGAATAAAAATATAAATTATTGATAAAATTTACTATTTATTGGTACGTCCAATAAAATCAGTGCTTAAACATTAAATAACATGCTGTATAGCAGAGATTAATCCACATAAACATTTAGTAGGTAGCAGGGGGAGGCAATGGACATGGACTGTTAAATATTAAGAACTTTATTATGGCTTTACAGCTTCGAAAAACAATGTGTGTTTATTTTGTCTTGCTTATGTACAATTAGAACGTGTACGTTGTTTTCATCAAGGTCAAGAATTGTATTCGCAACAGCAAGATTGCATGTACAGATAACCAGAGGCGGCTCTCTAATTAGGCGGCTTAGGCAGTTGCCTAAGGCCTCGTGCTGGCTGGGGCCTCGCGGCTGCCTAAACCACCTGAGGGCAGACTTTGTCAGGTCCTTGGTTACTGACCGAGGACCCAACATCAGGAGGGGACCTAGCGGCTTGCCCGGTATGCCGCCAGGTGCGAGGCCCCTCCCTCTCACATCACCCCCATTTCCCTCTCACATCACCCCCATTTCCCTCTCACATCACCCCCATCTCCCTCTCACATTAACCCCCTCTCCCTGTCACCATCAACCCACCTAACCATCAACCCCCTCCCTCACCATCAGCCCCCTCACCCTCACATCACCCCCTCACTATCAACATCAACTCCCTCTTAACATCACCCCCTCTCCCACTTACCATCACCCACCTCTCCCACTCACCATCACCCCCTCCCTCTGCCACTCACCATCACCATCCTCCCTCTCCCATTAACCCCCTCTTCCTGTCACCATCAACCCCCCTCACCATCAACCCCCTCTCTCACCATCAGCCCCTACCTCACATCACCCCCTCACTATCAACATCAACTCCCACTCACCATCACCCTCCTCCCTCTTACCATCACCCCCCCCTCCCTCTTACCATCACCCTCCTCCCTCTCTCACCATCCACCCCCTCCCTCTCACCATCACCCCCCTCCCTCTCACCATCATCACCCCTCCCTCTCACCATCATCCAGCCTCCCTCTCACCATCATCAGCCCCTCCCACTCTCACCATCATCAACCCCCTCCCTCTCACCATCACCCCCCCTCCCTCTCACCATCACCCCCCCATGCACACAACACACTTCAAGCAGCTACTCCATACACATAGGGTCCCAGACAAAGATGCAAACATGCTCACAGAGACATACATTCACACACACACACAAGAACAATCTCTGTCAGACACACAGGTCAATGTGTATATATGACAGTGTGTATGTATTGCAACTCTATTTTTTTTCACTTTTTTGTTAGTGGGGCCTCATGTTTGAGTTTCGTCTAAGGCCTCAACGTCTAGAGCCACCTCTGCAGATAACAGCTAATACTGAGATGATTAGCTAACCTAAATATTTTAATAAAGAGGGTTTGACTGTTCTGAATAAATCTCCCAGAATAATATAATGAAAAGTTGGTAAGACTATGGGGCCCCTATGCTGGTGGGGCTCTTGCCAACTGGCAAGCATGCCCATGCATTAAGATACCCCTGAGGGATATTAAAAGAAGGCCCTGCTCAAATGAGCTTTCAATCTCAGGATTTGCGGCAGGCCGATATCTCTCATAAGGTGTCTTGCCCAATTACTGATAAGGTGGTCTGAAGGGTAGTGAGTGATATTAACACTGATCTGACCAGCTGAATGCACTAGCCTATTTATTAGTGCATAACCCTGCAAGTCTCTTGATTCAAAATAGCCCTGAACTCTCAATAATTGTACATAAATGACTTGAACAATTTCAAGAAAAATTACAAAAAAATATTATATACCTTTACCTCTAGATGTCAGTAACACCTCACAAATATATATAGTTTGTAGAATACATTTCTTTAGGGCTACATTTGAATTAAAGTAATAATCAGGAACACTTATTTTACTCTTTATTTTTGGATAATATGTAAATTTAGGCATTTGTTTTTTGCAATTAGTCAAGTCACACAAATCACGAATCAACCAATTACAAATCAAACGAAACAAACGTGAAACTGCTTGGCGTACGAAATTTGTTCATGTAATTCCTCCTAAAGTTATTCATTAAATTACAAAGTGGGTCCTTCCTTGTATCTAGATTATTAAAAAAAAATAAAAGGAGAACACTATATGGTCAGGAACACAAACTTTTCTTGACCCCTATAGTTTTAAAATCCCTATCTACCTCTAGATCCCTATTTGGTCGTGTACCATCGGAACATTGTTTTAAAGGACTGCTCCTGGAGGGTCACGCAGACAGAGGTGGTGTTGCTTGCCTCCCATATCTCTTGCCATTCGATCCCCTCTAGCTCCTCCCCTAGGTTCTGTTCTCATTGGTCCGTATATGTCAGTCTACCCCATTCCCGTTCTCAGAGCAGAGGTGGGCGTACAGCATCGCTATCATACCCCTGGGCATGTTCCCCCGTCAGGCAACAGCGTTTAAAGAATGTCGTTGGCTGTAGTGCTGCCCCTTTGATGTGTGGTTTTTTTCAAAATCTTTCAGTTGGACATACCTAAAAGAGTCAGCAGGTGTGAGATGCCCCCTTTGTGAGAGGTCGTCAAACCCCACGATCTAGGTGCCCTTGTATAGGTGGCATATTCTCTGGATGCCAGTTCGCTCTAAATTTCTTAAATCTCTGGTGGCCATACCCGGGGGGAAGGCCGTAGTGCGGAGGTAGGGCATGAGGGGGGAAGGTGAGGATGCTAATTTGTATTTTAAATGTGCTGAATCCCAAATGCTCAATGAATTGAGGATCGCTGGGCAGGTGACCCTGATCATGGGTCTATTTTCTTTTGGCACCCACATGACGAATTGCAGTAGGTCAGCTCCTATCATGAGTGATTCTATGTCCACCCATTTCCTTTACCCAGGGGGTCAATGCCACAACGCTACCTGTGCTAATTGGACAGCTAAGTAATAATAGCACAGGCAGGGTAGTTCCAGGCCGCCCCTGGGTTTGGGCCTGTATAGAACCTGTCTGAAAATTCTATGGCGTTTATTCTGCCATATGAAAGCACCCATTGCTCGCTGCAACGGGAGAAGTTGTGCTTTAGAGAGGCTATTGGGTAGTGCCTGGAAAAGGAAGAGGATGCGTGGCGAGATGTTCATTTTTACGGAAAGGAATCCGTCCAATCCATGATATAGGCTTGTCTAACCACTTATCCATATCTCTTGTTAGTGTTTTCACTAGGAAGCAACACTATTGTAGCTAAGGACATGTCCCGGTCAGGGATGCCCCCCTCTCTAAGCTCTTTGAATAGTTTGAGGAGGTGAGGTGTGAATTCCTCTCGGAATGCTTTGTAGTACCCTCCGTCAAAGTCATCGGGCCCGGGGGGCCTTATTCCCTTTTAGTGCTGTGATGGCCTGGAATATTTCGTCACCCCTTGATTTCAGCTGCTAAGGAATCTCTAGCTTCTGGGGATAGTGTGGGTAACTCCAAATCCCTTAGAAAATTACGAATCTGTGTCTCTTCTGTTGCTTTACCCCCTCTGAACTTGGTGAGTGGTTCTACAGTAGTTTATAGAAATCCGTAAAGACTGATGCTACATCAGCCGGGGTGGGTTTGATGGTTGCATCGGGGTGTCGAATTGAGGTAATGTGCGTGCGTCTCTGTCGGGGGTTCATGGTTCTGGCTAGCAATGTGTCCATTTTATTAGCTTTCTCGTAAAATGTTCGTCTCGTGTGAGTTATGGCTTTGCCCGTGTCGTCCAGTAACAGTGTCCGAATAGTGTGTCTCACGGAGTCCAGTCGTCGGAAAGTCTCCCTGTCTAGTTGTAGTTGGTGTGCCTGCTCTAGTGTTCGTAACTCCGAAAGGAGTCGTTCTAAGGTTTGAGATTTTAGTTTTTTCTTTCTAGTAGCCAGGCAAATAAATGCGCCCCTTATTACTGCTTTGTGGGCAGCCCATGTAGTACTTGCTTTCATATCAGGGCTATCATTCATGGCGAAATATTCCTGTACGGATTTGTTTTGTAATATCAGTATCCCTTAGTAAGGATGTGTTCATCCTCCAAGACCATGGGGTAGCTGTACATAGGTTCCCCAACGTTAAGGTCGCCTCCGCATGATCGGACCATGCTATCGAACTCATCGATGAGTTCGCGACCCGCGCCAGGCTACAATCATTGACTAGGAAGAGGTCTATCCTAGAGTATGTGCCGTGTGGCGCCGAGTAGAAGGTGTAGTCGACAACAACAGGATGATGTGCCCTCCACACGTCCATCAGGCCCGTTTTAGTAATGAACTCATGCAGCAATTTATCTTGACACCCACGCCCTTTAGACCGAGGAACTCCTCTGTGGGCGCTCCTGTCGACGGCGGGACACGGCACCTCATTGACGTGCCCTCCCGCTACTACCATTCCGGCAATGTTTGCAGCGCCATCTGTAGCTGATCCCAGTACCGCGGTTCAGGCTGGTTCGGTGAGGTGGACTGTGCCTCGTACGTAGTACTGTACGCGTGGTCACGTAATCTAAACTGTACGTGTCTAGGAAGGTGGGTCTCCTGAATAAATGCCATGTCTGATTTCATTCTTTTTAATTCGCGGAACAATAGGCGCCGCTTTGTAGGGGTGTTTAGACCCATAACATTCAATGATGTGATATGTATCACCATAATTGTGATACGGGATGCCTGCGTGTCTGCACGCCCATCTCTGCTCCCCCAATCCCCCAGCGTACAAGCTAGCGGTCTGTGGTCTCAGAGAAGTCGCCCACGCCCCACCCCATTAGTGCCACACGGTCCCACAAAAGGAAGGGAAAGAGAGGGAAGAAAGATATAGTAAGAAATAGAAGGCATGCAGAGTGCATGCCAGAAACAAGGCTAATCCAGTCTGTTCTTACCAATCGCCAGACATAATTTGGGTACATGGAGCCGCACCTCCACCGCGTCCAGCGCTTGTGAGAGACGCGGGCCCATGAGCCATGACCTTGTCACACTGCATTGCCAAATACCATCTACATAGTTTCCCCTGCACATTGGTGGTGTGCTCTAAGAATGTGCCCCACTTGGCAGGGAGGCATAATAACTTAACCCTTATTGGGTCAGTTAACCTGGAAAAACACTTCAGAGTAAATGCAGTAAAACACGTGTAACGGACCGTTTTGCACAAAAGGGGGGGAAAAAACGTTTAGGCGATCGGCCCCCTTTCCGGAGATGAAGGCACAGCTACTGCAGAACACCAAACACACGAACCGCCAATAAGTGAATGCTCCAAACACCCGAACTGCATACAAGGGAATGCTCCAAACACCCGAACTGCATACAAGGGAATGCTCCAAACACCCGAACTGCATACAAGGGAATGCTCCAAACACTCGAACTGCATACAAGGGAATGCTCCAAACACTCGAACTGCATACAAGGGAATGCTCCAAACACCCGAACTGGAACCTCACGAATAGCTGCTAGCAGACGAACAGGAAAAGCATCCAAGCAGCTTACACTCCTGGCAATCTGTCCTTAGCAGCATACAGTAAATCGGTCAGTGCAGGGCCGGCCTTAGGTAATCAGGCGCCCTGTGCGAACCCAACACGTGGTGCCCCCCCTGCAGCAAAACCCTTGCCCCTTCAACAATAGCCCTGTTCCGCCTACTACAAAACCCTTCCACAAAACCCCTGCCCCCCTTTCTACAAAAACTCTGCCTCCCTTTAATAAAACCCCTGCCACTTCTACAAAACCCCTGCTCCCCCTTTAATAAAAGCCCTGCCCACCGTTCTACAAAATTCTTTCTCCTCCTTTAACAAAACACATGCTGTCATTATATATATCTACTATACAGTAATGTACACATATCACTAAAAACCTTCCCCTCCACCAAAACCACTGCCACCCTCTACAAAAGCCCTGCACTCATTCTACATAAACCTCTGCTCTCCTTCTACATAAACCTCTGCTCCCCTTATACTAAACCCCTGCTCCTTTATACTAAACTCCTGCTCCCCTTCTACATAAGCCTCTGCTCCCTTATACTAAACCTCTGCTCCCCTTCTATTTAAACCTCTGCTCCCCTTATACTAAACCCCTGCTCCCCTTCTATATAAACCTCTGCTCCCCTTATACTAAACCCCTGCCCTTATACTAAAACCCCTGCTCCCTTATACTAAACCCCTGCTCCCCTTATACTAAACCCCCTTATACTAAACCCCTGCTCCCCTTCTACATAAACCTCTGCTCTCCTTATACTAAACCCCTGCTCCCTTATACTAAACCCCTGCTAAACTCCTGCTCCCCGTATACTAAACCCCTGCTCCCTTATACTAAACCCCTGCTCCCCTTATACTAAACTCCCTGCCCTCTTTTATACTAAACCCCCTGCCTTATACTAAACTCCTGCCCCTTATACTAAAACCCCTTAATACTAAACTCCTGCACCTTATACTAAACCCCTGCCCCCTTATACTAAACCCCAGTCCCTTATACTAAACTCCTGCTCCCTTTTACTAAACCCTGCCCCCTTATACTAAACCCGCTCCCTTATACTAAACCCCTGCCCTTATACTAAACCCCTGCGCCCTTCTACAAAACCTCCTCTGCTCCCCTTATACTAAACCCCTGCCCCCTTATACTAAACTCCTGCCTCCCTTATACTAAACTCCTGCCCCCTCTACAAACCTCCTGCCCCCTCTTGAACAAAACCCATGCCCCCTCCAAAAAATCCTTTCCTCTGCCACTTCACCAGAAATGCTTGCCCCCCCTTCTACAAAACCTCTCCCCTACACCAAAACCTCTACTCCCTATTTTACAAAACCCCTAACCCCTTCTATAAAACCTCTGCTCCTCCCTAAACCAAACCCCTTGTCACGGTTCTCACCTGATAGACAGACGGCAAGACGTGGTCGCTCTTGGAGTTCCCAACAGGGGACTTGAACCGGGGATCTTCTCAGTCCTGGTCCTGCTTTCTACCTCTGAGCCACAGCAGCTATTTACAGTGAAGACTGATTCCAGTCCTGTTCATCCTGACATGGCTACTACTCTGGGGGCTGCACCTTGACTTGGCTGTGTTTCACCTGACTCTGATCAGTCATCAGCAGGGTATATAAACCCAGCCTCGCCCTGTGCTCAGTGTCAAGTCTTTGATCCTGTTTGTTCTAGTGTTCCTGTTTCATCGCTTTGCATTATTGACCCCGGCTTCCTGACTCGTTTATTCTGACTTTTGGCATCCCTTGACTTCGGCTACTCCTCGTTGTTCCTGTCCTCTGGCATCCTTTGACCTCGGCTATCCCTCGACCATCCTGCTGGTTCAGTCCTTGCCTTCCTGCGTATTGGTACTGCATCCTGCACAGCCCCCGTGCACAGACCCACAGGCCAGGTGAATTCTTACCTGACCACCTCGGCCTGTGGCTATCTGCAAGGGTGAGCATCATATCTGCGCTACAGACTCCCAACTCAGGTAAGACCCTGACACCCCTGTCCCAAAATCCCAGCTAGAAAACCTCTGCTCCCCCTTCTACAAACCCCCCCACACACAAAAACACCTGCCACCCTTAAAAAAACAAAGAAAAATCTATTTAATAAAAAAATGCAATAGTTATAACAAGAATGAGCAGACTCACATTGAAGCTTGCTGCTCCCTGGACCCTCCTGACAGTGTCCCAGTTTGCCGACTTTGATACCAAAGCACTGACCACCTCCCTCAAACTGACTGACTGTGCGGATCCTTCCGCGAATGACTGTGGAGGCGGAGCATGCTCTTCCTCCGTGCTCCTGACCTACTTTCTCTCCCAGCCGCTCATAATTTGCAAGTCAAGTGCACAGCATTATGCACTTGACTTGCTCTGTACATGACTCAGGCCGAACTGTGAGTGACTGAGTGCGAGCTGTGTCAGCCGCCCGGCGCCCCTGTTGCCATGGCGCCCTGTGCGGCCGCACAGCTCGTACACCCCTAAGGCCGGCCCTGGGTCAGTGCCCTTGTTAGTCCAGCAGCCCACCCACAAAACACAATCAACAGCACAGCCCACCCAATAAATGGTTACTACACCTGGGTAGAGGAGAAGCTTGTCCATGTCCAGGTGTCTCACCACGGCTGTGCTGGGTACGGGTAGGCTGACTTGGTGGGGTGCTGCGTGGGCAGAGACCAGTGGCACTCTGCCCTGTTGCCAGCGCTACTGGGAGGGTAGCCTGGTTGAAGCCTGGTTGTTGGAGAGGGAGACCGACTGTCTCCCCTTTAGATACACAGTCCTGCTGCTGGAGACCGACTGTCTCCCCTTTGGTTACACAGCTCTGCTGCTGGAGACTGACTGTCTCCCCTTTAGATACACAGCCCTGCTGCTGGAGACCGACTGTCTCCCCTTTGGACACACAGCTCTGCTGCTGGAGACCGACTGTCTCCCCTTTGGCTAAACAGCCCTGTCGCTGGGGGGCAGAACCGACCGTCCCTACCCCCTGTGCTGTATGTGCAGAGACCACGGTCCCATCTGCACAGTTGTGGGGCTTACTGTCTCCCCCTGGTACATTAAGCTGCCGCTGGGGAGAGGGGGTAACAAGCTCCTCTCCCATACATACTTCCAGCCGTGGGGGAGGGAGACCGACTGTCTCTGCTCCCAATACAGAGTCCTGCTGCTGGGGAAAGGAGACTGGGCTCTCTATTCCCTGTGGACACTCTGCCGCTGGGGAATGGAGACTGGGCTCCCAATTCCCACTCCCGCTGGGGAATGGAGACTGGGCTCCCAATTCCCAAAAAATCACGCTGCCGCTGGGGAGGGAGGACACTGCTCTCCTCTCCCTGGACTTCACACTGCCTTCCCGGCATATCACTTGGCTGCTGGGGGGCAGGAACAACTACCTCTGCCCCCTGTAACTCAGCCTGTCGCTGGGGAGGGAGGACACTGCTCTCCTCTCCCTGCACTTCACACTGCCTAACCGCAGCTTCAGGGAGGTTAATTGCCGGCAAACTCCAGCTCCCAGGTGGTCTATTCATTAGTGCGGTTGTTCGGTAGATTAAATCTACCGAACAACCGGCAGAAAAGCACGAATACAGCTTTTCTGCAGGCGAAACAGTCTTTTAACAGAGGGGCCATAGTCCAGAGGCAGCAGGCGAGCAACCAGGCTTCTCCAATGCAATGTGGCGAGATTGGTCTCGTCAGAGATTGGTCTAGTCACAACACGTAACATAAATCAGAACATCCTCCCTGCATGGAGGCTCTAGTCCGGCTGTTAGTCCCAGGGTTCTGTGCATCTGCTGAGTAGGGGGTGTCGGCATACATGGTGAGGGTGGGTGGGCAGTGGAGGGGGGGGCAAACATCTCCCGAAGACACTGGTGTCGTGGTTTACAGAGTATCCCTCTGTGTGTGGTGTAGTGTCCATTGTGAATGCGGCACATGGCAGCCGTACGTAGGCGTGTCGTATTGCTATGTGTTGTTAGTAGGTGTGTTGTTTGTGTATTTCCGCATCTTCTAATTGTTGCGGTTGTTGTTTGCAATAAAGTTTTTTTTTTTGTTTTTTTCTGTTTGTCGGGGTTGTGTTCCCCCCAATGTGTGTGGCTGTTTGTTACTTGAAGTTTACTGTTTCCTTGTAACCCTGTGTCAAACTGTGTTCCGGTCTCAGGAGGGGGGAAGGAAACGGAGCGTGTGCCGGTGGGTGTAAATGTGCGGAACGGTTATCAGCCTAGCATACTCTAGCATACTACACTCTTGTTGCTATGTTAGCTCAGTGGGGTACAGGTATATGGAGTCATAGTGATACCAGTTCTTCCCTGGAGATCCAGGGTCGAGGTGAATGAGTCCCTCCAAATATTCACATTTTATAATTGTACAGTAATGCGGAATATGTTGGCACTATAAAAATGCTAATATGTAATGTATTTAGAGTGAGGCTAGCAAGGCATTTGCCTTGAGCGGCACTTTCCCCCAAAAGTGCCCTGGCAGATGCCTTGTTAGCCTTTTCTGCAGCTATATTGTAAGTCTCTTTAATTCTTTTACCATATCGACTAACATTTATCCTTGTTAGTGGTTGAAATTTGCTCACGATATTTCAGTAAGGACTTTGATGTTAACAGCTGTATTATGTGTCCTGCCCTCTTGCATTCCATGTCATTATTCTGAAAGAACTTCTTAGCACTTGTGTAACTGATATCATTCACATTGCTAAGTATAGGAATTCTTTCTCTCTATTTTTATTCATGTTTCCTCACTAACTCTTTGGCCACCTTTATGTGGTACTGAGTTCTCTCTCTTTGTGCTACAATTTCTCTCTATATACCTTCCTACAATGTTGGCTATTACAAAGCTATCACTTCCTTAAAGGGACATTATAGTGGGGGGAGAGGGGGCACATGATGGGCCAGGGACAAAAGTAGGGGGCAGTTATAAAACGTGTATATGTGTGTGTGTACACATTATATATATACAAAGTTACTAACGACCTAATAACAGCTAAATCCAAAGGCCACTACTCCATACTAATTCTTCTTGACCTCTCTGCTGCCTTTGACACTGTTGATCATGCCCTCCTTCTTCTCTTCAATCACTCGTTCTCTGTGACTCTGTCCTCTTGTGGTTTTCCTCTTATCTCTCCCAACACTCATTCAGTGTCTCTGTAATGATATTGATGTTACAAAGTTTTGGAGTCCAGTAGCCAGATCAGCAATGTTTTCTGCCAGAGGTAGCCACTCGTTACCCAGGTGGTTGAGCCCCTGAGCCTTGAGTGGCCTTCTGGTCTTAAGCAGAGATGGGAGACTGGAACAGAAAGATGATAATCGTAGTGAGGCAAGCCGAGGTCAGTGGGAAGGAGAAGCAGCAAAGTCAAAACAGTCCAAATTCAGCAACAGGAAGGAGAAACAGGAACACGCTGGATTAGAGAGTACAGGAACCACAATAATCTGGCAAAGGTACAGAGACAGGAAGTGGCTTTTATAGGCCAAGGACCAGACACCTGACCAGACACAGCTGAAGTGAGTTGTCACTGATAACCTTGACTCTACAAACAATAGTATCAGATCTCAGGTAAATTTGCAAAAGGCAGGCTGGTGTACTGGTAAGGAAAAGGTTTAGCACCATGTAAACCAGGGTTCGAAACCCAGCAGAGTCAGTTCCTCACATTACCTCCACCTCTACAGGCGCAGCCTCTGGATGCCCTATTTCCTGGTTTAGCAGGGTACTGTGCATGGAAAGACTGAAGAAGATCAGGAGCATGAATATTGTCTACTGGTTCCCACGATCTATCCTCCTCACCATAGCCTTTCCAATGAACCAAGTATTGAAGCTTGTTGCGGAAGATCCTGGAGTCAAGAATTTTTTCCACCTCGTATTCATCTTCACCATCCACGAGGACTGGTGGTGGGGCAGGCAAGGCTCGACCAGGGAAAGTATTTTCATGAAAAGGTTTAAGCAGTGCCACGTGAAACACCGGATGTATTTTCATGGAATCCGGAAGTTGCAGACGGAAGGTGACTGCATTGATCTGAGCGATTATCTTAAAAGGTCCCATGAACTTTTGACCCAATTTATGAGAAGGAATCCTAAGCTTAAGATTCTTTGTTGACAGCCAAACCTTGTCACCAACATGATAAACTGGGGCCTCCTTTCTGTGCCTATCAGCAGCTCTTTTGTAACATTCCTGAGCCTCCGAAAGAGTCTCCTTCAACAGTTCTTGGGAATCTCGTAAGGCGGTTAGCCGGTCAGTGACTGCAGGAATGGGAGTAGTAATTGGGAGACTCACTAGAAAGGTTGGATGGTAACCATAATTGGCAAAAAATGGGCTCAGAGAAGTGGAGCAGTGTTGGGCATTGTTATAGGCAAACTCCGCCGTGGGTAGAAAATCCAGCCAGTCATCCTGCAGGTAACTAATATAGCACCGCAAATATTGTTCTAAAGTCTGGTTGGTTCGCTCAGTCTGTCCATTACTTTGTGGATGAAAAGCTGAAGACAGATTTACATTAATACCTAGAATAGAACAAAAATATTTCCAAAAATGAGATGTAAACTGCACTCCCCTGTCAGAAATTACTTCATCAGGCACTCCATGCAAGCGAAATATTTCCCGAATAACAAGGTCAGCAGTCTGTTTAGCTGAAGGGAGACCACGAGCTGGTATGAAATGACTCATCTTGGTTAACCGGTCCACAACAACAAGAATAGTAGTGTGTTCCTTAGAGGGAGGTAGTTCCACAATAAAGTCCATGGATATAGATCCCCAGGGACGATGAGGAATCGGAAGAGGCTGAAGCAAGCCAACAGGGGATGAGCGAGGAGTCTTATGTCTGGCACATACATCACAAGAGGACACATACTTCTTAACATCCTCATAATATTTAGGCCACCAAAAGGATCGGGTAAGTAGTTCTTGTGTCTTTCGGATTCCTGGATGACCTGCTGGTTTAGAGTCATGGTAGAGGCGTAAAACGTCCAGTCGCACTGATTCTGGAACAAACAGACGTTGTTGAAAAATCCAAAACCCATTAAGCATGGTCATATGAAGATCACGAGGAGGATCACGAAAAACTGGATCTTTAGAGTAGCCCTTTTTAATGCGAGACATTAGATCAGAAGGAAAGGTAACTCCTAAAAATCTGCTCTCCGGCAAGATGGTGGCCTTGGTTACTGTAGTATGGAGGGGGTCAGCTATCCTAGACAAGGCATCCGCCTTGCCATTTCTGGAACCAGGGCGGTATGAAATAAAAAAATTAAACCTTGAGAAAAATAGGGACCAGCGTGCTTGTCTGGCTGACAGTCTCTTAGCGGATTGGATACATTCCAGATTTTTGTGATCTGTGAGGACAGTAATTGGATGGGTGGCTCCCTCCAAGAGATGTCTCCATTCGGTGAAGGCAGCTTTTATAGCCAAAAGTTCTTTATTCCCTATGTCATAATTTCTTTCTGCTGGTAACATCTGGCGGGAATAGAAGGCACATGGATGTAACAACATCTTAGGTCCAGTCCTTTGAGATAGTATAGCCCCAACAGCTGAATCAGAAGCATCTACCTCTACAGTAAATGGCAATTCTGGCTGAGGATGTACCAAGATAGGAGCAGATGTAAACAGAGTCTTTAATCTGGAAAATGCAGTGTCAGCCTTATTGGACCACTGAAAAGGAGTCCCTTTACGTGTAAGTTCAGTGATCGGTGTAATAACGGCAGAGAAATTCTTAATGAAACGCCTGTAAAAATTGGCAAACCCCACAAATCTCTGTATATCTTTTTCATTCTTGGGGATGGGCCAGTCCAGCACAGCTTTAATTTTACTTGCGTCCATACTTAAACCTTTAGGAGTTATTACATACCCCAGGAACTGAATTTCTGTTTGTTCAAACTCACATTTTTCCAGTTTAATGTATAGGTGGTGGGTACGAAGGCGCTCAAGAACAATGCAGACCTGTTTTCTGTGATTTTCAAGATTATCAGAAAATATCAGGATATCATCCAAATATGCCACAACAAACTGATCCAGGAGATCCCGTAGTACATCATTGATTAGATGCTGAAAAGTTGCAGGGGCATTACAAAGCCCAAATGGCATTACTAGATATTCGTAATGTCCGTACCTGGTTCTGAAAGCTGTTTTCCATTCATCATTTGGTCTTATGCGAACCAGATTATATGCCCCCCGTAGATCAAGCTTCGTAAATATTTTAGCTGAACGAAGTCTCTCCAGAAGTTCAGGAATGAGAGGCAAGGGATAACGGTTTTTAACAGTGATTTTATTAATGTCCCTGTAATCGACACATGGCCGTAGACTGCCATCTTTCTTTTCTACAAAGAATATAGGAGCTCCTGCTGGAGAAGTGGATGGTCGAATAAAGCCTTTGGCAAGATTTTCTTGTATGTATTCACGAAGTGCTTTCAATTCAGGCTCAGAAAGGGAGTATATACGGCCAAATGGGATAGCAGCTCCAGGTAGCAGCTCTATGGGGCAATCATAAGGCCTATGAGGTGGAAGCTGATCAGCATTCTTCTTATCACAGACATCTGCAAAATCCCGATATTGTAGCGGAAGCTTAGTTAAGTTTGTAGCAACCATTTCATTAATTGTTGTGGTAACAGGTGTCGCCTTAGAGGGTTGACAATTCATTAAGCAGTGTTCTGAAGGAAAGGACAAAGTTCTAGTCTTCCAATCAATCTGTGGGTTATGCAGAGCAAGCCAGGGTATACCCAAAATCACTGGAAACTGTGTTGAGGAAATTAGGTGGAAAGATATAGACTCATGGTGATTCACTTCCAGAATCAATTTTAAGGGCACAGTCTCATGTGTAACCGGGCCTGACGTAAGTGGAGAACCGTCTACTGTTTCCATTAACACAGGTGAAGATTTAGGGATAGACTGAATTTTATTTTCTGCTGCAAATTTAATGTCCATAAAGTTTCCGCCTGCTCCGGAATCTATCATAGCTGTAGTTGAAATTTTATTATTACCATATTGCAAAGTGATAGGCACCACCAAATGAGGATGTTGAGTCATCATACCTTCTTCACCCTGAGCCAGAGAAAACAAGGGTTGTGTGACAGAATCCAGTTGGTCTGAAATCTGGGATTGGTGTTGAATCTGTGCACCCTCAGCAGTCATAGCTATTGTTCTTTTAGACTTGTTAGGGCAATTGATGGCATAATGCCCTGTACTACCACAATACAGGCATAAGTTGTGAGTGCGTCGCCACTGTTTTTCTTCATTGGATAATGGCCCTCTTATTAGATCTACCTGCATAGCCTCAGGTTCAGAGTCTGTAGGTGTTTGTGGGGTCGGAGTAGAAATTCTTGAATAGAAAGTAGGAGTAGCACTTGGTTTAAAAGAGCCCTGTCTTTCCAATCTTCTTTCTGAAAGTCTCCGATCAATACGGATAGCCAACCGCACAAATGCATCAAACTCAACAGGAAGATCAACACGAGCTAGCTCATCTTTTATAGCTTCTGAGAGACCCCTTCTGAAGTGGAACCTCTGGGCTGATTGGTTCCAAGTAGTATCAGTAACCCACTGTCTGAATTCAGCAGCATATTCAGCCACAGAGCGCCTCCCTTGATGTAAATGAAGGAGAGTGGCTTCTGCTGTAGCACAGCGATTGGGATCATCAAAAACTAGGCACATGGCCTCAAGAAAGTCTTTTAAATTTCCCAAGATTGGACTGTCCTGTTCCAGAAAAGGGGAGCCCCAGGCCAGGGCTTCATCTTTGAAGAGGGAAAAAATAAATCCCACCTTCTCTCTTTCAGATGGAAAACGGTTAGGTAACATCATGAAATGCAAACGGCATTGATTTAGGAAACCCCTGAATTTTTTGCGGTCTCCTCCAAATTTTTCTGGTAGAGGCAAGCGGGCATCTTGTGCAGGTGTAACAGTAGTAGTAGCAGCAGCCGCAACATCATGTGCCCTGTAGCTGGTAAGCTCACTATGCATTGATCGAACTTCATTTTGCAGTTCAGCTACCTGATCCTGCAGCACTTGAATGGTCTGTGCCTGGGTCTGCATAGTTCTTGCATTAAAAGCAACCTGCTGGGCCAATGCAGAATCTGATCCGACGGTCTCCATGAATGGGCCAGATTATTCTGTAATGATATTGATGTTACAAAGTTTTGGAGTCCAGTAGCCAGATCAGCAATGTTTTCTGCCAGAGGTAGCCACTCGTTACCCAGGTGGTTGAGCCCCTGAGCCTTGAGTGGCCTTCTGGTCTTAAGCAGAGATGGGAGACTGGAACAGAAAGATGATAATCGTAGTCAGGCAAGCCGAGGTCAGTGGGAAGGAGAAGCAGCAAAGTCAAAACAGTCCAAATTCAGCAACAGGAAGGAGAAACAGGAACACGCTGGATTAGAGAGTACAGGAACCACAATAATCTGGCAAAGGTACAGAGACAGGAAGTGGCTTTTATAGGCCAAGGACCAGACACCTGACCAGACACAGCTGAAGTGAGTTGTCACTGATAACCTTGACTCTACAAACAATAGTATCAGATCTCAGGTAAATTTGCAAAAGGCAGGCTGGTGTACTGGTAAGGAAAAGGTTTGGCACCATGTAAACCAGGGTTCGAAACCCAGCAGAGTCAGTTCCTCACAGTCTCCTTTTCTAATGATACCTCCTCCCCTCATCCTGTCTCAGTTGGAGTCCCCCATGGCTCTGTCCTTGGTCCCCTTCTATTTTCTCTTTACACTGCCTCTCTTGGCAAACATATTGCCTCTTTTGGATTCCACTACCACCTGTACGCTGATGACACCCAGATATATATCTCCTCCCCGCACCTCTCCCCTGCCGTCCTGCAATGTGTCACTGCTTGCCTTTCTTCCATCTCTGGCTGGATGTCCTCCCGCTTTCTAAAACTCAATCTCTCTAAAACCGAACTCCTTGTCTTTCCTCCTCCTAATACTGATCCTCCTCTCTCGCTCACCTTTCAAGTCAGTGGTATCCACATAAGTCCATCCTTGCAAGCGCGCTGTCTTGGCGTCATACTTGATTCTGGCCTCACCTTTAAGCCTTACATCCAGTATGTTGCCAAATCATGCAGATTCCAACTTAAAAAACATAGCCCGCATCCACTCCTTTCTTACCAAAGATGCTACCAAGGAGCTTGTCCATGCTCTAGTAATTTCCTTTATGGATTATTGTAACCCTCTCCTGATTGGTCTTCCCAAAAGCCGTATTGCTCCGCTACAGTCTGTAATGAATGCCTCCGCCAGACTGATTTTCCTCTCTAGTCGGTCCTCTGACACCTCACCCCTCTGTCAGTCCTTACATTGGCTTCCTGTATCCTATAGGAGTCAATTCAAAGTGCTAACCCATACATATAAAGCACTGAACAATTCTAGCCCCTCTTATATCTCTTCACAGATCCATAGGTATGCTAGCTTGCACCCGAGAGACATTCTTGGGAGTTCTGTTTATTATGGAGGGTGAATTCACATGGTCTAAGGAACTCATAATAAGCCAGGTAAATTGCCGTTTTAATAACTGAATCAGTGAAGTGTTCAATTGGCGGTCCATCTAGCAAATCTGACATATCTTTAAATAATTGTTTATGAATGGGTAACCTTTGATGTGGGGTAGGACCGCTGGCTTTGTGTATGCCTTTAAGTATGGTCTTAACTGGATAAGAAGAAAGAAAACTGGGGTTGTTTGGGAATAATAAATACATATGATGCTGAATGCCAGTTAAGCATAGCTTGATAGTATTGTGGGATAGTTTTAAGTTGAGGTGGCAAAGGGGAGGGATTGCATGTTTGCATATGGGAGTGTCGTGCATTTTAACTCGATTGTCATTGGTCTGTCACAGACCCCTTCATTAAGTCTTGGCTCATGTTTCAGGGGATTGGAGAGCTATATTCACTCTCGGGATTGCTATAATCACTATACTACCTTGGATCACAATGATTGCTCTTTTAAGAGCAGCCTACTTCACTCTCTAGACTAGGAGAGGTCTACCCACTGGAAGCTGGATTATGGTCTGGGGTCCAGGGTGGGTGGAGGACAGAGAGACCCCAACCAAGGTGCATCGGTTTGTGGGGTTTACGGTGGTTATGGTGTCTGGTGCTTATAGTACTCAAGGCTACTAGGAAGCAGCGATTGGTGGATGCACCCAGTTGGGGTGCCAGGCGGTCCATCACAGTCTCGATCTGAAGAATCCGTACCTCTTGATTCCGATCACACCCGAAAGTTGGCATTTCCTTTATTTCCTGTCCCTGGGTTATCCCTGCCACTACTTTTGTCTTCCAATCAGTCTCACTTTGTGCAGCATGGTGCTTCAGAAAGCTTCTGAAACCCATTGTCTCTTTTCTGCTTTATAAGGGTGTTCACTACCTTATTTACCTGTACGATTTGCTCATTTTCTGTAATCACTTCATAGCTGAATTCTCAGTTGATGTTTACCTTTCACTTTCTTGAATCCTTATGTTTCACGGTGACCAAGAAGAAATCACTGCTCACTCCTTCACAGGTTCTCAGTTTCGAGATCTATTCAGTCAACTGTGTTCTTTGCTTGCCCTTGTCAAAAGTTGCGGCCATCTGGAAGGAGATCCGCAAGGTTCTGTGTCAGGACTCCGGTCCTTTCCATCTCCATGTTCGAATTGTGTGTCTCCTGGTCTTTTCCATCAAGGCAATGTTTTCCAGACACCCTCATTATTGGCCCATGTAACATCTGAAGGCTTGGTTTCTCCATTTGGGCATGTCTTATGATCACACAGTCACTCTCACTCTCGCTCTGGAGGTGAGGGCAGAACTATGATGGTGGCTACTACATATGCAGGCCTGGAACAGCAAGGTGATTTTTAGTACCTCTACAGATTTTGATGTGGAATTGGACACCAGCCTGTGTGGCTGGGGGCTCACTGTACAAAGTCTTCCGCAGGGGGTCCCTGGTCAGATGAGGATTTGGGATTGCACAACAATTTCTTGGAATGGATTGTGGACTCCTTTGCCCTACGCAGCCTGATGCATCAGTGGATCTATTCGCCACTCAGACCAACTGTCAACTACTGAGATACTTCAGCTGTCTCCCAGTTCCGGAGTTTGAAGCCTTTTTCCAGACTTGAAGCATATGCTAATTGCGGAAATAACTAAAGTGACAATGAAGGGGGAAGTTCTCTTCCTGATGTGAACTGGAAAACCAAAATAGCTGCTTGTGCCAGGAGCACATGTATTCTAAACTCCCTAATTGGATGGTCTCTAAAACAAGTCATTGAGGAGCCAACTCGTAAGGAGGCCATACTACATTTAGTGTTAACAAATGGAGATTTGGTAAAAGATATTACTGTCGATGAAAGTTTAGGATCCAATGATCACCAGTCAGTGTGGTTTAATATAAGGACAGTGACGAAGTCACACCACACAAAAACAAGAGTTTTAGACTTTAGAAAAACAGACTTTAATGTTTAAACAGTGTAAAGGAGTCATTAGACTGGAGCAGTTTAAATGGAATCCAAGAAAAATGGGATTATTTAAAAGTTGCACTACTGAAGGCAACAGAAAATTGCATTAGGCTTGTTAGTAAAAGCAAAAAATAAATAAAAATGTGGTACTCCGCAGAAGTGGCCAAAATAGTAAACAAAGGGGGGCAGAGCCAAGCAGGCAAGCAGCCCAGACATGCCTAGCAAGAGCTACCACGTCTGGGGATGAAAAACATGGTACAGCGCTGGAACACTGTCACCCACAAACAGCAGACCACGATACTTCTAACCAGGAAAGGCTACCGAATCGAACAATACCCATCACGAGCCCCTACACAGCCATCCTAGCACAAAGAGGCTTGCGGCCTACACGGGACCGAGCCACGGAGAGACGGCCGCTCTCCGGGGGCATCAGCAGTGTCGGGGACCACGGCGAAGTCCCCCCCCCCAGAATGACGGGGGTTACCCGGTCACCATAAACCATAAAACAGCTCTACTCAGCCGATACTCACCACTGGACAGCTAACGCTGCACGCGGTTGAGTCATAGTGACCAAGATGGCGGCACCTGACCAGGAGACGGAGACAGAAGAGCGGCACAAAACACTTGAACAGCGCCTGGACAAATTGTTCCAGAGATTCTGGAGGAAGCTCCTACGTAAAGCAAACCAACACCTGCAAGTACAGCAGGGACACTCACCTCCCAGGGGCAGACAGCAACAAGGGGAGCCCCCTGGGTTAAAGCAAACACCAAGCAACGACCACGAAGCGGGGCCCGCCATTACTACTGCGTGCGCCCTGCTGAATAGACCACAAGGCCCCCTGAAGGCACACAAACCCGGTCAGCCACGGAGACCGCCATACCCCCTGAGAGCGCGAAAAGCTTCTACAAAAGAGCACCGCACAAGCGGCACATATACGCCCAGGGAGGAGAAAAAGTGAGGCACCCAAGAAATGTAAAGCACCAAGGCCACCCACGACCTAACCTAAATCACTTACCCACTACAGGGACAGTACCGCAAATGCTCTCTACTTACAGGCAATCACCCACACATATCTCCTACATGCTGCATCCCTGGGACGCCTGGAAGCAGTTCCCGTTCCTTGCTACCAGGCTGTGGGCCTCAAGAGCTGGCGTTGGTTGAGTACCTAGAATAAACTGGCTACCTGCGTTCCAAACCTACTTTATGTTTCAATGGGACACCAGTTTTCACTGACTTCCTTTATTTTATTGTGCTTGTTTTTTTGGTTTTTTTTTCCCTGCCTCATGTCTGCAGTTTAGCACTAAGCGCAATGCCAGTTCATATAACTTACTGATTCCAATGCCTAGCATCTCAACAGCCATGAGAGTGTATTGCTTGAACCCAACCACTATGTTTGACTATCCAGTTCTGCAAAATGTGATCACCTTAAGCATGTCCCTGCATGTCATATCTAATTCTGCAAGATATTGTTTTGAAATCCTGACCTGCTCTTATCTTCTAGTAGAATTATGAAACATGTTTATTTACCAAAAATTGTGCCGACCTACCAACTGCGATGATACTGTTTATCTGAAAATGTTCTTCTAAGCTCAAGCCTGCTGTTATGGCAGTACGGGCCTGTATGTTACTCTATGCACAAGAAAAATAAAGAATTATAAAAAATAGTAAAAAAAAAATAAAAAAAAAAATTAGAAATGTAGTAATTATAAAAAAAAAAACAGATTGAGGAAGATGGACAGAATCTATAGGATTAGGCAGAAAGAGGCTAGCAAGTTATAAGAGCTTCCAAATAACACAGAAGAGAAAATAGCACAGTTTGTAAAAAATAAATAAATAAATTTAAAAAAAAAGGGACAAAACATATTCTACATACCTAAATGAGAAAAAGAAAGTAAAACAATGATTAGTTAGATTAAAAACAAAAGTAAAAAGTATTTGATACCCTGCTGTTTTGGAACATTTGCCCACTGACAAAGAAATGATCAGTCTGTAATTTTAATGGTATGTGTTTAACAGTAAGAGACAGAATAACAAAAATAATTTTAAAAAAATCCAGAAAAACGCATGTCAAAAAAAGTTATAAATCACCATAGACTCACACAAGCTCAAAACATAACTAACACACTCCCACATAGAGATTCACCTCATAACTCATACAGTACACACACACATAAACCACATAAATGCATTTACGACTCAAACCACAGGGCCAGTCACACAAATACGACACCAAAGACTCCACCGGACAACAGATAAGACACCCAACAACCCCCCAGCAAAGACCGCATCAGATAAATGCCCCGGCAGACACAAGGATTCCTGATGCTGACAGTAAAGGGAGGAGGCTAGAGAGATAAAAGGGAACCCGTGTGGATACAAGACCCCACTCTACACCTCTGGTGAGAAGTCCAACCTAAGGTTAACCGACACACACCACAGGGTCGACCCCCCCCAGATCCACCGGAGGAGATGGACACTAGCCAACACAAAACACGAACAAACACACAACCAAGACAAGGGGGAGACACACCACACAGGAGAACACCTCACACCAGGGCCGCACTGGGAGAAAAATTCAGCCCGGGCATTTTTTCACCACAGCGGCCCACTAAGAAGGGGGCGGGGCAGAGGTGTGTTTTGTCATCACCAATGACAAACACGCCCCCTCTCAAAGTGAGCATGCAGACCGTGCGCAGAGCTCTGCTGAAGAGCTCCAGCATGAGAAAAAAGCCCTGTATTTGTTCTGCACAGTGCAAGCAAATTTTATAACATGCTTGCACTGTGTTTCCTTGCAACTTGTCTCTGGTGTCTCTATAAATGGATACCAGGAGACAAAAATGCCAGGAAAGAGTATTGTGCATGTGTTTGGAACCTGCTTGTGGTATTGCGTGTGTGTAGAGTGAGCTGATTGTGGTGTGGTATTGTGTAATAAGGTTGGTTTTAGTCATGTTGTGTTTGTGGTGTAATGTGATGCATATGTGGCTAGGGGCTGTAGAGAATGTGTGTATAGGGGATATAGCAAGTGTGTGCATACAGGCTATAGTGTGTGTGTGTGTGTGTGTGTGTATATAGGTGATGTAGTGTGTGTTTAGGGGTGTAGTATGTGTTTGCTTACAAGGAATCTAGTGTGTGTATAGGGGATCCAGAGTGTGTATGTTAAGAGTGTAGTGTGTGTGTGTGTGTGTATATATATATATTTGGAAGTATTGTGTATGTTTGTGGTGCAGTGTGTTGGGGGGGTTCTGTGTGTATGTGAGGGGTGCAGTGTGTGTGTGATGTGTGTGTGTGTGCCGTGTGTGAGTGAGTGTGAGAGTGCCGTGTGTGAGTGATGGGTGTGAGAGTGCTCTGAGAGAGTGCTGGGTGAGAGAGTGCTGTGTGTGAGAGTGCTGTGTGTGATGGGTGTGAGAGTGCTGTGTGTGTGTGAGAGAGTGCTGTGTGGGATGGTGTGAGAGTGCTGGGTGTGAGAGTGCTGTGTGTGATGGGTAAGAGAGTGCTGGGTGTGAGTGATGGGTGTGAGAGTGCTGTGTGTGAGAGTGCTATGTGTGATAGTGCTGTGTGTGATGGGTGTGAGAGTGCTGTGTGAGAGAGTGCTGATGGGTGTGAGTGCTGGGTGTGAGAGTGCTGTGTGAGAGAGTGCTGTGTGTGATGGGTGTGAGTGCTGTGTGAGAGAGTGCTGTGTGTGATGGGTGTGAGAGAGTGCTGTGTGTGTGAGAGAGTGCTGTGTGTGATGGGTGTGAGTGCTGTGTGAGAGAGTGCTGTGTGTGATGGGTGTGAGAGTGCTGTGTGAGAGAGTGCTGTGTGTGATGGGTGTGAGAGAGTGCTGTATAAATGTTAGAATGGATTGTGTGTGTAGGGGGGGGGGTAAATAAACAAATAAACTAAGCAGGCATTATGTCCCCCCCCTCCCCTCCCTTCTTACCTTTAGCCTGGGAGGGGGGGGTACCAGCACACTGGTGACTGGGATGCGGGGTGGCAGTGTTCCCTGGTGGTCCTCATGGCGAGTGAACTCTAGCCCGCATAGCCTGTGGGACTAGAGTTCACTCTCGCGAGATCCGGTCGTTGCCATGAAAACGCACCGGATCTCGCGAGAGGAACCCGGCGGAGCTTTAAGTTAGAGCTACGCCGGGTCCTCCCTCCCTCTCTCCCCGCCGGCAGCCGCATTATCCAGCATGTGGGCCGGTGAGAGAGATCTTTGATCTCCCCACCGGCCCTTCATGAAAAACAGCGGGGCCGGCGCTCTGATAGCGCCGGCACTGCATAGACCGGCAGGGGAGATCCTGGGACCTCCCCTGCCGGCCTCGGCCCATGGACACCGCGGCCCACCGGGCATTTGCCCTCTGTGCCCGATGGCCAGTCCGGGCCTGCCTCACACATACAGAGGTCAGGAGTAGACCACATTGACTTTGAAAATATGAATGGTAAAACTGCTATACACAGATAAAAAAACACCAAACAACGCCCTATTAACGGGCAGAAAAAGATCACAGGAGCATGACAGATTCGCCAGGATTACACTAACTAAATGTTGAAGGGACCTGTGTGTCCCGTTGTTCACAAATATTAATGTAGACCTATGACGCTTAACTACCTACAGGCAAAAAGTTAAAACAGGTTCTCCAGATCACATAGCGTAAGAAGACTATGCTTAGTCTACACTCTAATGTAAGCTTAACCAAATTGGATCTGCGAATCCCCAAAAACATGATATGGATGTATATCGGTTGACAAAAAAAAAAAAGAACAAATGGAGACCTGCGTGTCTCAACGCTCCGTCATACAACTGCCATGTTTGCTTGTTTTATTTGCATTCAACTAAAAATAAAAATTAAATTTACATAAAAAGTTATAAATTGATTTGCATTTCAATGAGTGAAATAAGTATTTGACCCATTTGACATGGTACTTGGTGGCAAAACCCTTGTAGTCAATCACAGAGTGTAACAGACCATCTGGCACCCTGACTGGGTACCTCCGTTGAAGGATGCTCCTAGCGCTTCCTGAGGGCTCCAAGCACTCCAGCCGACACCATAACTACCGTAGACTCCTTCAGAGAAAAAGACAGGAACAAGCTCTTAAAAGAGCTTAGGAGTGATTATCCAAGGGAGCATGCAGAGCATAGCAATCCCTTGTAGTGATATAGCAATTCCCCCCAATAAGAGACAGGACTCTAGATTGAGGGTGAAGAAGAACTGTGTTTTTTAATGACACACTCTGCTTTTATGCAATTCTCCCATGCAAGGGAGACGCCCACAGACAATTATGAATTACCCAATCACACACTGAAAAAATGACTAAGTCCCATTCGAATGAGCGTTCGAATCTTCGAATGGGACTTACTCTCCAGCTGCAGTGTCGAAGTGCAGGAGAAGGTAGGGGTTGAATGAACAAAGATGGCCGCCGCCACGTGTTCGCTTGCACGAACAGCGGCCACCCAGCGGTTGGCAATTTACCTACAGCAGGCTCCCAGCCTGGGAGGTAAATTGCCTGCACACTTTCACTTCTGGGTGGTCCGCCTGTGTGGTACTTGGTTCAGTAAGCCCCATTTACTGAACCAAGTGTAAAGAAGCCATGAACAAAGTACTTTAACCAAGTCTGGGGACACAGGCTTAAAGGGGGCAGTGTCCCAAACACGTCTGGGGACACAGTCTTAAAGGAGCATTGTCCCAATTTTCCCCATGTCCCAAAAATGTGCTTAAAGGGCCAGCACCAGTCCAGTGAAAGTCCATAAGCCCTCATAATGTTCTTAAAGGGCCACACACCCCCGGGCCATAGTCGCAGGGCAGGAGGCTGGCAAACAGGCCCCTCCAAAAACCAGTGGCAAGGTCACTTTCACCACACAGAGGTCAGATGTTTCTTGCAGTTGGCCACCAGGTTTGCACACATCTTAGGAGGGATTTTGTCCCACTCTTTGCAGATCCTCTCCTAGTCATTAAGGTTTCGAGGCTGACGTTTGGCAACTGGAACCTTCAGCTCCCTCCACAGATTTTCTATGGGATTAAGGTCTGGATACTTGCTAGGCAACTCGGGGACCTTAATGTGCTTCTTCTTGAGCCACTCTTTTGTGGTCTTGGCTATGTGTTTTGGGTCATTGTCATGCTGGAATACCCATCAACGACCCATTTTCAATGCCCTGGCTGAGGGAAGGAGGTTCTAACCCAAGATTTGACACTACATGGCCTCGTCCATCGTCCCTTTGATGCGCGGCAGTTGTCCTGTCCCCTTAGCAGAAAAACATCCCAAAGCATAATCTTTCCACCTCCATGTTTGATGGTGAGTGTGGTGTTCTTGGGGTCATAGGCAGCTGTCCTCCTCCTCCAAACACGGCGACTTGAGTTGATGCATAAGAGCTCCATGTTGGTCTCATCTGACCACAACACTTTCACCCAGTTCTCCTCTGAATCATTCAGATGTTCAATGGCAAACGATCTGAGCGCACACTTTCGAATGAAGTTTTGACCAGTCGGCCAGGAGGTGATGCCCCAAAACAGTTCCAGAGAAAACAAGGCAATGACCAGTCATCTTTCGGGGGTTCTCCCATTAACACTGACGAATGCTCCCCCTGTTCGGAAGTCTATGCCTCCCGAATGCAGTTCTCATAACTGTTCAGGAAGTTGAACGGGCAGCGGTACCAGTTTACTGGGTGTGCGCGAGGTCGCATAGCCGAAAACAGTTCCATGCCGTCGATGACCATGTACCGCTGCCTGCATTTGGGAGACAAAATGACTGCCAATTGTTTGAACACGTGCGATCAGTTATACAAACAGCGCCCACACTGGGAAAGCACTTGAACGAATAACCAATTTGTGGTTAACAGCCAGGGGTGGTCGGTACTTAAATGGTGTGAACAAGGAAACCACGCAGAGTTGGTTCGGTAAACAAACGGGGGCGTATGGACAGCTGAACAAAAGGGAATAAAAGTGTATTAAGAGCGTCCATTCCGCTACAGAAATGTAACTGGGTTGATGTTCCAGGAGGGATAAGCCAAATGGCAAAAGATTTAGGTAAACTAGAAAAATGGTCAGAGCTGTAGCAGCTGACATTTAATGTGAATAAGTGCAAGATCATGCATCTTGGATGTAAAAACCCAAGGGCAGAGTACATGACTTAAAGGTAGGCAGGCAATGTAATAGAGCAGCAGGAAATGCTAGCAGAATGCTTGGTTGTATAGGGAGAGGTATTAGCAGTAGAAAGAGGGAAGTGCTCATGCCATTTTACAGAACTCTGGTGAAACCACACTTGGAGTATTGTACACAGTACTGGAGACCGCATCTTCAGAAGGATATTGATACTTAAGGAGAACACAGTGAAAGAGTTTAAGCATGCGTGGGATAGGCATAAGGCTACCATCTCTATAAGATGGATCCAGGGACTAATGAAAGTATTAAGAAAAATGGGCACACTAGATGGGCTAAATGGTTCTTATCTGCCGCCACATTCTATGTTTTTTTAGCGTTTTCTCAGTTCTCAATGCTGGCAAGGGTTCTCCATTATCTTTATGTTCAGAGGGTGTACCTACACCTTGTTGCGCCCTCTGGCCAAATCAAGCATGGTTTCCGGTTTGCTGGAGCGGTCTCACGACCACCATCTCTTTATTCCGTCCTTCCCTCTACTTCTTTAGGGTCCCTACAGGGAACTTCCCCCTGTCATCCTTCAAGATCGCTTGGATGCTTTTAGGGGCTACTGGTCTGCCATTGGCTTATCACAGTCGGCTTATGACCTTTTATGGCCGCTTGTAGCAGATGGAGCTACATCTCTGCCTGGAAATCATGGTCTAGCTGGAGTTTGGAGAGAACTCCAGTCCCCATTACAGCGCCTGTTCCCTTGATCTTTTTTTTGTCCCAAATTTCTTTAGGTCGGTCGTATCGTTCGATTAACATCTTGCGTTCGCCCCTTTTGGCGGTCCATGTCTCTGTTAGACTGCCATCTTCTTCATGGGATAAAGCAGTCTAGACCTCTGGCCCCTTAGTTCTCATCTTTGGTATGTAGTCTTAGTTCCCCTTTTTCTTTGCAACTGCTGGACAACACAGCCCTATCACTTCGGCAACTTCCGGCTAATCTCATGCTTCTGATATGTGAACGTAGTGTACCTAGAATCTTACTTTTTAGTTTAATAAAGAGAGTTTAATGCAAAATATATGAAGCCTCCTGTCATTCCTAAAATTAAGATTATAGACACACTACTTTATATATATATATATACACACACACACACACACACACACACACACACACACACACTGGCAAGAAAGAACTATTTAGCAATGAAAATTTTTTTTTTACTTTTAATAGCACATATTAACAAGGTATGACAATGTCAGTTGATCAAAAAACAAGGTGCAAGAGAATACTGAGAACGGACAACAGCTCAAATAGCCTGCTCTTCAGTGGGTCCCTGCTCAGATCTCAAGCTGGTTTTAGCTCATCTTGTGCCATTACAAAATGACTCACATACCGCAGACATTTCTACCACGTCTACTTGATCCATCTTTTTTTTTTTTATATATATATACAAATGAGAGAGGTGGAGCACAAAGCACATTTCCTGCTCACCGACACCAGAACACTGAGCGCGCACTAAAAATTTTCAAACTATCCCAAGAGATTCCCTGGAAGATGGTCTTATGGGGAGGAACATGCACTTGTACTTTGTTCCCCAAAGTCTGAATTTTATTAAATTAAATCTGAATTGAAAAACTGAGGCTGCAATAGTGTGGCAATTTTAGCCTCGCTTTTGCAGTCTGGATTTAATATGCTAAAATTCGAACTATAGTGAATAATTCTGTTATTATTTACGGTATATAGCGCCAGCAAATTCCATAGCACTGTACAATGGGTGGACTAAGACATGTAATTGTAAGCAGACAAGTTGAACGCACAGGAACAGAGGGGTTGAGGGCCCTGCTCAATGAGCTTAATGCTAGAGGGAGTGGGGTATAATGACACAAAGGGTAAGTAGGGGTATCAAAGTAGGTTGCTAGAAAAGTATTCACTGAGGGCTTGGCACAGTAGCAGGACAGGAATCGGGGTGCGGAGATGAAAACAGTTTAATTGATACGCTTTCCTGAAGAAGTGAGTTTTCAGTGATTCTTTGAAGGAATGGAGACTGGGTGAAAGTCTAACGGAAAAGAAAAGGGCGTTCCATAGAAAAGGTACAGCCCTGGAGAAGTTTTGAAGTGGAGCATCAGAGGTGGGAGTACGGACAGAGGATAGACTTAGGTCTTCTGATTATTTCATAAGTGAAGTGAAATATTTTCTGGAACAGTTATCTTAACATTCTTAGTCAACTAGTGGCACATTTTAAACATCTAATTCAGGGGTGCCCAAAAGGGTAGATCCCCAGGTGTTGTAGATCTACATCTCCCATAATGCTTTGCATGCCTTTTGAATGCTTTAGGAAAGTGGCGGGGAACCTTTGGCCCTCCAGATGTTGTGGACTACATCTCCCTTGATGCTTTGCCAGCAGTATGGCTGTAAGAGCATTATGGGAATTGTAGTGCAGAACATCTGGTCGGCCGAAGGTTCCCCACCCCTGCTAGAATGACTACAGCTTCCATAATCATTATTATAACAGTATAATTTGAGACATGAACAAAGATGAACTCTTGAAAAAGGAGTTGAAAAATACCTTGAAGAAACCTTGAAGAAAGATAAAACGGTGTCTTGCATAGAAATAAATACATTTGTTTTCGTCACCTTAATAGCTTCTATTCCCACATTAAGCCTCTGACCATCTCTTGGAGCCAAGTGTCAGTGACTGAAACCATAGGACACATAGGTAAACGATCAGGATTGGGGCAAGATCAGACAAGCAGAGAATGTTGCACAGATAGGAAAACATATAGTAGATAATTAACCTACAAAACCAGACAGGTTTGAAACAGATACTTTTGTTCCACCATAAAAAAAAAAAACAGACGGACCCATAAATGTTTCACCCACACTTCGATCTTTCTAAAGTATTCCCCAGACAGTCAGACGGTTATTTATAGTCAATTCTGTTATAACTGATCTGTAAGCAGGTCTAATACATAAAAGTCAAGTATACAGAAACCATGGCATTAAGTAGGTAATGGACATACATCAAACAATCTGAAGGAGGAGTGGCTCTGGGACACTATCAGTTGGCTCTATGACAGCATTTCTTCAGTCTGTATGTACTGAGATAAATGTTATAGTAAAATTTTAGAGAATATACCAGTGTTTGAGAGATTAGGTGCAGTAGACAGAAAACAAATAAGAGCTGGTTTAAAAGGGCAAATAGCTAAAAACCCTCGGTGAAGGGAAGATTAATTATGTTGCTGCTGGCAAGTGCTTACTAGTCAGCCACAACATTAAACAGTTGAAAATAAATAAAAATAATTTAAATGTATGGGGGTGTTTAAAACCTCTCTATGGCCCCACCTGACATACGGCAGGGTGGCTGCTCAGTTGCTAGTTTTAAACATTTAGTTTGGGTACAATAAATGAATTGTAAACAGGTCATTGACTACGTGGAGAGGACAAGCTGGAAAATAAATGCTGAGGAGGGAGGAGATAAAAGCAGGGGCACAGTTATGGAGAGCTTTGTAAGCAAGCATGAAAACTTTGAACCAAATCCTAAAAAAAAATAGGAAGCCAGTGTAGACTGACAGAAGGTCAAGATGTGTGGGACATAAGGTAGGGGAGTCTGCCAGAGGTATTCGTTATGGACTGTAGAGGGACAATCTAGGCATTACAATAATCAAGGTGGGGCAAGCATTTTGGTGGCAACTTCAGTAAGAAAGGCATGAATGTGAGACTTTTTTTTTTTTTTTTTTTAAAGGTGATCGCAACCAGATTTGGTAATAGATTTTAAGTGGTAAAAGAAATCTCAGGGTCCAAGAGCACAGACAACGTGCCTGTGGGTTAGAGGTTATAATAGCTCAATTGCAAGAGAACCAAGAGATTCAAAGAGAAACAAAGACAGATGCAACCTTAGAGGGTGGGAAGACAAGGAGTTCAGTCTTGGTGAGGTTGAGTTCCAGGTAGTATGAAGTCATCCTGCCAGAAACAAAGGATAGGCAGTCAGTGACACAATGCAGCAGACAGAACGAAATATCAAGTGTTGAGTATAAGATTTGGATACTATCAGCATACAAATAATATTAAAAGCCATAGAATCATATTAGGTCACGAAACGCAGCAGGACAAGTTGAAAAAAGAGGTCCCAGAGGTCTAAAAAACTTCAACTGAGAGAGGAATAGAAGGGGAGGAGGAAAGTTGTGAAGAGTAAGATTGAGAAACAAGAGGTCAACAGTGTCAGAAAGGAGAATGAGTAGTGAATACTGGCTTTGAATTTTGCCATCACTAAGTAATTAGTCACTTTGGTCAAAGCAGTCTCTGTGGAATGCTGGGAGTGGAAGCCAGACAGAAGCAGGTCAAGTAAGGAGTTGGAGTTCAAATAGTCTGTAAATTATGTATAGACAAGTTTTTTTGAAGGAGCTTGGATGCAAAGGGAAGAAGAGAGAGAGAGAGCAATATCTAGACATCTTTGTTATGAGGTTTTTTTTTTGTAATCAGGGCATGTTTGAAGGATAAGGTGAACATGACAGAAGAAAGCAAGAGATTCAAAATTTTAATCAAAGATGGGAAAGTCACCAATGAGAGAGAATGAGTAATGTGCAAGGATATGGGATCAAGAAAACACATAGCAGAGCAGGAAGAAAGTACAAGAACCTAGTCTTCAGAAACTGGAGAGAAGAGGAGGCCAGACAAAGGGTGAGACCGTTTAAGGTAGAAATGAATGAAGAAATTTAATTTTAGATGTTGCCTATCTTTTTTGTGCATTTACAGCAACGAGATTAGTAATTTGTAGTGCAGGAAGTCAGACATATTCCATGACTCCCTCTAGTAACATTCTTCCACTCTTGAGCACCTTTGGAGGTATCAGATGAATTTTGCAAGCTAGGTTTATCGTTTTGTTTGACAGACAGTTTGGGCAGTGAATGGACATAGCTTATCTGGGGTACCTGAGAAGGTAGAGTTATAAAGGACAAGTAGTTGTCAAGATTGGTGAGAGAATAGGTTGAATATCAATGGAAAGCTGCTTCAGATCAAGGGATTTCAAGTTTCTGCCTGAGTGTAAGTGTGACAGATGAGGGAGATTATGTAGAAGGCAAGATAAGTTTAGGAGGTAGAGATCAGAGAGCGTGAGGGTTGTGTTAATGATAGAATTTTCTATATTTAAAAGAAGAAAAACTACCACAACAAGAGGACATAGTCTTAAATTAGAGGGACAGAGGTTTAAAAATAATATCAGGAAGTATTACTTTACTGAGAGGGTAGTGGATGCATGGAATAGCCTTCCAGCTGAAGTGGTAGAGGTTAACACAGTAAAGGAGTTTAAGCATGCGTGGGATAGGCATAAGGCTATCCTAACTATAAGATAAGGCCAGGGACTAATGAAAGTATTTAGAAAATTGGGCAGACTAGATGGGCCGAATGGTTCTTATCTGCCGTCACATTCTATGTTTCTATGTTTCTATGTTAATAAAGGTTGGAGAAGATAAGCGTTGCCAACTTGATGGGTGGGGAAATTGGACCACTGTTTGAGTCAATTATAGGCAATTATAGAGAGAAACTTAGACGCTTCAGAGCGAGTTGGTACATCTATAGTGATGTTAAAGTCTGCAAGGATAATTAAGGGAATACCAGAGAACAGGAAGTGAGGGAGTCACGCGGAGAAATGTTTCAAAAAGGAAACAGAGTAGCCAGGAGGGCGGTGCATAACTACAATGTATAGAGAGAGGGTGAAAAAGGAGGAGGACATGGACCTCAATGGAAAAGAAAGAATGAAAGTACAGAGGGAATTAGCTAAAAAGTGCAACAGGATTAGAGAAGAAGACCCGCCTACCACCCATGTTGTCACCACTTTAGATATAACCATGAGTAAAAAAAAAAATCTGACCTTGAAATTTTATACATTATTTTCATTTGTGCACATGTAGGGTTAATCAATATAGTGATAATTCAAAGTGAATTAAAATATTGAAATTTAATGTCAAAATAGGCAAAATGGAAAAATTCTCAGCTATGCTTTCAATACAGCCTTAAATTTAAAATTCACTTTGAATTCTGATGAATTCTCACCCTATTAAAATGTTTAAATGTATTGGTTTCATTTATGTATGGATAGATGTTCATCAACATTTTGATTAGTTGAAAAATATACTAGCAATTGCAATTATTGCCACAATAATGTATTCCCATTGTTCGGAAAGAGAAATAAATGTAATATAATCACCCCAAGGGATCAATATAAAGAATTCTCTCTATTCCTTCTAAGAAGTTTTTGATTAGTTTAAATTGGCTTTGTAGTATTTGTTAGTTCCCAGAGGGGTAAAATCCAATTTAGAATCAGCCATTGCAGTGTTTTTTTCTGAAATAAATACTACCACACCAAATACTAAAAAAGTAAAAGCAACAGAATGTTCAACCAAATGAAATGGATCTATTTGTCAGGATCATATTAAAGTATATACTTTGTTTTCTTCCAGGCAGTTTAATTTATAAAGCATGATTTTCTCAGATGGTTTGTGGTATAACATTTTCCCTTCTATTGGAAATAGCAAATAAGTGATAGGTAAATAAAAATCATCATTACCGGAGTAATCAACTACAAGCTCAACTGGTCTAGCCAATGATTACAACCTTCAGCTTTAATTTCGCTCTCCTCTTATTCTTTCCAGTAACCCGAGAAAAGCCCACAATGACTAAACGCACACTTTTCTAAAAAAAAAAATATATATAGATATTAAATGTAGGTGATATCTGTAAGTGAGTTGGAACAAAATCAATTAGCCAACGCGTTTTTACCTACTTTCTGTTGGGTTATTTGTAAATATATGTATTATTATACAGTCCAATGAAAGTTTTAATGCGAGTACTGGAACTTTGAAGACCTGTTAGTGATCTTTCACTTTTGTTTGTGTTTTGTATTTTTTATTTGGCTGGAGAAGGCAACAGGCCACTATTTTGTTTCATAGATTTTACGGAGAATGCTGTTGAAGACCATGTTTGTTACACAATCTCTGGGATTTTTGCGTTGATATTGAAGGGCACATAATTTTAAAGGGTGACTTCCTGAAGAACTTTATATACTGCAAAAACATGGTGTTTCCTTCAACTTTTAAGCTATTAATTGGACCGCATGCCTCTAGCTTCTAAGATATTAATATATAGCCATACATGAAGCTTTCAATTGTGTCAACCTATGCTGAGATCCTCTTGTCTGTACCATAGATCTCAGTTAGCATTACCATCTATTTTTGACTATGTGCCCAGAGAACGATTAATATCCCACAAGGCCCTAGGCAGGTTACAATCTTGGGCTTACAGCTCTATTCTTCATATACTGATAGTTAATGGGGTCAAGCCAATTCATGGTTCGTGGGCCTCTGTTGAACGACTGAATTGTAGGTGGCTGCCTGAGGTAACCTTATGGTTAATCCTGTGAGACCTCTGTGACCTTCCATAGACAGAGTCCCACAGCCATCGCTTGTTACTGCTGCTGGGATTGGACAAAAGTTGATGGCAGAGCGCCACCTGTTGTCAACTTCAGGCTTTACCATAAGACAAAGTAGTCCCTATTTTGTCTTAGGATATCTTTGGATGGCGCTGGAATTTCATTAAAATTCCAATGTAGTTTGGTTCAGTATTTCTTTTTTTTCCAATATATAATTTTTATTGATTTAAAAAAAAACAAACAAAGAAATCGGTAAAAGGTAACAAACATTGAGGAAATATCCTCATTTGAAAAACAGTTTGTATAAAACATATGTATGTTATAGAATCTACACCAAAATTTTTAACATATGAGTATTATTAAGTAACAAACTACATAAACATATGAATATCTTCCAGACCAGCTTTGGTCACCTTTAAAACAAAGTATCAAAGGATCATCTATAGTTCCATTCATATTTTAAGCTTGATAGTCATTAGAAAACCTTCTGTTACAAGATGCATGGGTGTGTGCTGCTAAGCATGGTTTATGATAATAAAACATTCTGATAACAATTAGGTATTTGAGTAAACGGTGTTAATGAAGAGACTTTCAATTACTGAAACAATGCTTGCAATGGATATGCCCAAGGGTAGGCTCCTGTTTTGTTAGATATATAACATGTCAGATTTCGATATCTTGCTCAGGTATGATCCTAATAAAATTACGCTTACAGTTTAAAATCACTGTGAGCTTTTACCTTGGGGGAGGGAGTATAACTGTGAGGTGATAAATAAGGTTGATAAAGCAGGAATTGAGTATAGTAGGGGATGGGGGGAGGGAAGAGGGTAGGTAAAGTAAAAAGTAGTAATAAAGTAGTTATAGTACACTGAACGAAATATGTTATAGTCAAAAGCTGATAACTGACTTCCCATGCACAACATGTTTCCTTTTTTGGCCCATTCCTTTTCGTGGTGGAATGTAAGGTCTACCCTTCTGAGTACTTCTGGTATTGTGGGACAAGTCGTACTTTTCCAATGAAATGCGATGCTTATCTTTGCTGCTAATAATATATTCATAATATATTTATATTAATATATTGGTTCAGTATTTCTTAAGGAAATATATCTTTATGTAATACTGAAAAGTGACAGATCCAGATTTTTTTAGGGAGCCATCTACAAAACTACTAAAGATCGCTTTATTTTTTTTCTCTTTTAGTAGATAACTCCCTAATCTGCCAACCTTCATCAAATCAACTGGATCTGAAACAAATTGATTAGTTACGGATCCATTAATTTGCGTTTCTTTTTTATAGTCAGCGTTTTGGAAAATTGGATGCTTCTGGATTACTGAGGTGGAGATTTGATTTGTTCTAAAACAAGTTGCGCAAGTCTACTGAAGAGCTTGTTGGCTATTTTAAGTCTTGAAATCTAACCAAACAAATACCCTTCTCAGACCAATACTGTATGAACAGCATCTGCCCAGGAATTACAGAATTCCAAATTTACTTACAAAAAAGAGATCTATAAAATCTAGATTTTTTTGGTGACCCTTTAACACAGTATCTAAAAAATAAATAAACTTTTTTTAAAAAACACCAAAACGAACAGAAAAAGCACCATTCTTATTTCTGGTAGTTAAAGGACCACTATAGGCACCCAGACCACTTCAGCTTAATAAAGTGGTCTGGGTGCAGGTCCAGCTAGGTTTAAACCTTTTTGCTGTAAACATAGCAGTTTCAGAGAAGCTGCTATGTTTACACTGAGGGTTAATCCAGCCTCTAAAGCCTCTAGTGGCTGTCTCATTGACAGCCGCTAGAGGCGCTTGCATGCTTCTCACTGTGAAAATCACAGTGAGAAGACGCCAGCGTCCATAGGAAAGGAGGAAAGCTCCCCGTCCTGCGCTGGAGAAAGGTAAGTGTTTAAACCCTTCCTCTCCCCAGAGCCCGGCGGGAGGGGGACCCTGAGGGTGGGGGCACCCTCGGGGCACTATAGTGCCAGGAAAACTAGTTTCTATAGACAGAGCCTGAGTCCCACTAGTTTTCCTGGCACTATAGTGGTCCTTTAAGTAAATTAATATTGTAACAGTCTTTATTATATTCTGGGGTAAGATTTAAGAAAATGTTTCTTCCTTATTTTTCTTTTCTTCAGTGGAAGTAACTTCTGGTATGAAACAAGATATGTACACTGTTTTTCTCATATATTGTAACATTTGGAGTATCTGTCTTTCACAATATCAGCTAAGAACATTGATCTTTTTTTGAGAAATCATTTGTTGACATTTAGAACACTGACTTCACTTTATCAGTGTGCTCTGTAGATTTATCTAACAATGCTGAAATAATATACCTGACCATACTTAATTATAGTATTGGCCTTCTACTCAATTCTTGTTTTATCACTATTGTAAACAATTTAACGGATAGCAGTTTCTTAGCACCAATCATTTATCGCTCAGTTTTCATTAAAATAATGTGGCCTTACATTTATCACTACTACGTAGATTCTGGAATTAGTTCAAAATAACCACAAAATAAATGATGTGTAAAAAGTTAAATTTCATTTGAAGTCGTGCACCCTTAAAGTCCACCATAACCTTTCTTTAATAAAACAATTGGAAAACCTGTCACTCTGAATTATCCAATTTTTTTTTTTTCTTACACTGTTCGATGACAATTAGAAAGAGCATGTTATTCTCTCTACTTGCGTCATCAGTTGTATATTAAAAACACTTACATTTTTGGAAAATCTAGAATTATATTTTTAAAATCATATTTCACCTTGACACTTTTTTCATTTTTGATAATATAAGTTTTGGATTAAAAGGTTGAAATAAAATTGTGTAGTAAATCATAATTAAAAAGTTGATGGAATACAAATGTCTCTTTACTATTTTAAAAATATTCCTAACAAAGTAAGCAATTGCAGTGCAATGGAATGAAAATGTAACAACGTTTTTAAAAATTTGATATTGCTAAATTGCTAATTCATTTCACAAAAAGTGTGGATTTCAAAAGAAATGTGATTATTTTTTTTTAATATAAAATTTACTGTGTTACATCCCCTAATGCGGTCAATCAAACAATAAATCCTGTTACTTTCTGGTTTGTTAAGTTCAGTGGAACCAAACCCAAGAGGCAGCAATTGCTCAGAACAGCTGCCTTGCAAAGACCTCTCATTGAGCTGCATTGGGAAGTCTGCGATTGGACAGCCACAGACAATCTGAGCTGAGAAAAGACGACGTACAAAGAGATCTGCAATATTTGAGAGATGTTTTTAGATAAAACCCCAATGAACACATGCATAATAAAATGCATGCATGTTTTTATTGGGGTATACCTACAAAACAGTGTTTTGTGGAGGGCGGGGGAGGGGGAGAAGCAGTGAAGTGTCCCTCTTTTGTATCACACAATTATGGACAATGTAATGTTATTACATCTGTCTTCATTTTTAAAACATGCACTTTGTTTATTCTGGGATTGAGGTTTGTTAATGCAGCCAGAACAAAACAAAAACAACAATGTTTGTATTCAACAACATACTTTGAGTATTGCAAGGCCCACCCGTATTGCTTTGTGATGTTTATGTGCAGTTTCAGTGTGTAATAGTGATCATGGGTTTGGACTTTTTAATAGTTGTAAAGGCTTGTGAGACACTTGGGGCTTTTCTGTCTTGATCAGAGCTAGTGCTTCAACTGGTCAAATAAGACATTCTCTGACAGCATGCAAGCACAGACCAACAAGTCAGTAGAGAGATCAAAATACCTGATTGGTCATTGGCCCTTCACAGTAGTGAGGGATCATGTGGTCTCAAATGGGTGTAGATCACTGTATGCATTCCTTCACAGCCTGACATTTGTAAATGACTCAGAGCTGACATGCTCTGTCAATCAATGCTGTCCAAATTCAGACAAAATCTAATTATTAATGCGGAAGTGTAGTGTGGGGCCCTGGGGATTTACATAAGCAATATGAAGCATCCAGGGAGATTGTTTATCTGACATCAAAATAAAACTTTAGTAGTTCCCGCGATATAGAGAACGGTCTACAGATTAGACAACATCCAAGTCTCCAAAAAGAATGTGAAACAAATGCATAACAACAAATATTACACTGAACTAAGTCTGCCATTTTAAGGAGGTGAATAATTTATATCAAACAAATCTTAACTTTTTTTTTAATGTCCTCCTGTATACCTCCGATTACCTCCAGTTTATCTCCTGAATATCTCCAAGCACACACTTTGAGCAGCACTTAGATGCAGTAACCAAGCTAATGTCCACAACCCTTATATAACTCCTAAAAACACCACCCACTAGGAATGGTTAACACCTGGGTGGGCCTATGCTTATTTGCAAACAATAGCTAATTAACCAACAATCAAAAGTAAACACCTAGCTAATCAAATCAAATGCCTTACTAATTACCAACAGGAAATCAAACCTCTAGAAGGGCATGCATTCTCCGCTCAGGTATTTTAAGTCCCCTGGCATTGACTGAGCGTACCTCTAACTGTGTCTTAAGTAGAGTATATTGTATGCAGTTCTATAAATGCCATAAGAATTCCTATCACCCGGTACAAAGTAAATAATAAAAAGAAAAACACAAAGAAACCATGGCCAAAAAAGGCCTAAACTGATTATTTACAAACAATAACATAATGAGCATGCTTATCTGGTGTAAGATAGTGTTGAATAGAAACAGCAGTAACTCGATTGTTCGGGGGCATGAGTAGAGCAATCTAAGATGAGAGAAAACAGCGATCATAGTCTCCACGTAGTTTAAATGCAGAGATGCAATGTGACTATATATATATATATATAAAATAAAGTATGCTAATGTTACTCCAACCCACTATAGGACAGGAGAACATAAACAGGTACCCTATTAACACTGTTACTCAGATGTCCCTTCCTTCCTTGATTAAATTAGGGAGTCCTCTGAAGCCCTCCTTTTGAGCCCCATAACCCCTTCATCAGGAAAGAGGCTTGAGTCCAGTAGGGGGCCTTAGGGCACATCCAGTCCAATATTGTCCCAAGATGTTCCATGGAATGTCATTGGGCATCTCAGCATACAGTTTCCAATAAAAATTCCCTCAGTGGGCAACAAATTATCATAGGCGGTCGTGGGGTACTTATTGTGACAGCAAGATTCAACGCATGTCGCAAAGTAAGTCAAGGCAGCAGGCTTGTGCTAGATATAGTACCCATAAGTTGGGATGGAGTAGAACTAATAAATTAGTAATTTACCTGTAAATCAGTACGGGGAGTGTGATATTGTTCTGGAGGAGCTTGAGTCCTACTTCCGTTTATGCGACACTGTGGTCCACCGCTGACTCTGTGGAAGTCTAGTAGGGGCTGAGAGGTCTACATGCCATGCCAGAATCTCTGGAACCTATAGTTGGAGTTGTGTAGCAATATCCCGTATATCTTCCAGACATGTAACAGTGTAACTTCTGTACCTTCACACATTTCTGTGAGGCTAAGTGGAAAACCCCATCTATATATAAGCTCTTTAGCGGACAGTGCTTCGGTGAGAGGTTTCAACTGTCTCCTCGCTTGTAACGTAGACCAGGCAAGATCCTGAAAAATGGCAATAGGCTGGTTATTGTACATCAGTGGCGGTCCTGCTCGGGCCTTTCTTAATAGATCTTCCTTGAAGGCAAAGTAATGCAGCCTGCAAACAATATCACGTGGTGTATCTTTAGCAACATGATATTTTCAGGGCCTTCCTTTTCTGGCACACCTTTTATTCTGATATTACGTCGACCCCTATTATCAAGAACTTCCACATACCTGTGGAGTCGTGACATTTGATGTTGTTGAGGTGTGACCTGTGGTCTTAATTGAAGCACTTGAAGGGTTGTGTCTCTTTCCACCTCCAAATCAGATATTCCCCTTTCCAGCTTACCCAATTCTCCTTTAATGGAAGTGACATCGCGGTGTATTTTTGCTTCCAAATCTCTGAGCATACCAGTGATATCCGCTTGTGTGGGTCATAAGTGTAATATTGAGCGGAGGTCAGTGATCGCTTCACCTTCCCGAGCTTCCTTGTTATGGCTAGTGTCTGGGTCATCCGCCGCTGCCACAAGATCCCCCGCCGCCATCTTACCGCTTTGCGTTGGGCCCAATATTTCAGTCAGATATCACTTCATCTGAGCCTGGGCACTCATCTAGTAGTCTGTCTGTGTTGCTGGGTTATCAGCATTTTTGGGAGCCATTTTGCTAGGCATTCACATTGTCAGAACGTCTCTTAAAATAGTAGCTTACTGCCTCTTACGCCTGAGTGGTCGTCTCAAGCAGCCATCTCAGAGTTCGATCGGTCACCCCCCCTCCTGCTGTCTACAAAAAGAACATGTAATACTTGGTGATATATTTCAGAGGCATCCATTGCCCAATATTAGGGACTACCCGACTTCATGAACCCTTACTTTTCTTGACAATTTTCATCATCATAGATTGACACATTATTTACAATCCTTATGTGGAAAAAGGGGGACAACCCAACCATTAACACATTTTGAACAAATCTGCCACACATGCACATCACTGAAACACGGGCTTTTTTATATGTATAAATAATTAAATAACACTAGATATTCTGATCAACCAAAATTCACGGAGAAATGGGAATCTGATCTTAATATTAATCTAATTAATCAACAATGGCAAAAAATATTTATCTTAACTCACTCCCCAACAACATGCTTCCAAGAGGCAGGATATAAATTTCTTACCTGGTGGAATCACACACCGGCGAAATTGCATACTTGGAACCCTTAGATTTTGGATACATGCTGGAGTGGTGGAATAGATATCGGTACTCTTTTGCATATCTAATGGTATTGCCCCCTGATACAAATCTTCTGGGAGATGGTATTGCCAGTGATACGTACGATCTTTGGCTTGCCCATCTTCTCGAACCATGAGGAAATATTATTGTTACACTCCACCATACCACTTAGGAAACTACAAAGGACCTGTTTGCCAATTCTATTATTATCAGCCAAAAAGTTGATACCCTTGAACTGGAAGACCACTCATTCCCCCTCCATGGCTGAATGGATAGATAGAGTAGAGGACATAAAGACAATGGAGAAGTTAACTGCATATGCTTCCAACAAATACCCACAATTTACCATTTTGTGTCAGCCATGGGTGAAGTATAGATCAGAGGATGGGGGGGAGAATAGGTGACTGATTATTATAGAAAGCCAAACCCTGGCTGAATGGACAGATAGAGTAGAGAACATAAAGATAATTTAGGAGTTGACAGCATATGCTTCCAACAAATACCCCCAATTTACCATTTTGTGGCAGCCATGGGTCAGTGGATGAGGGGATAGACGACTGATTATTATAGAAACAGATTATTGCCGCATACTCTACTGAATATGAGGCAATAACAAGGTTTACACAGAGTAATGTAAATATATGAGAACGTTTAAAATGCCTATTATGGTTATAATATTGAAATATTTTGTCCTTTCACCCAGTCACTTGTATCTGTATATATTTAATGTTGGTTCGTCCAGAATACGATTGTGTTCTGATCATATAGAGACCTAATGTATAATTTTCATTTAATTTTGATATAATTACTTACAAAGATTGGTTTACTTATCCAATGTATATCTTGATTATTATACTAATGTACCATCAGTTTATTGCAATACAAAAACCATAATAACCCCATCCCTTCCCCCCTCCCCCCTCCAAAAAAACCTGTTCTGTTTTCCTTCTAAGAAAAAAAAGCAGTGAAATAATTTAGCAAGTAGTTTGATGTGTTTTTCAGTTAATTGCATTGGCACTTTGAGATAAATTAGTTGGATTTGTGTTTCAGTTTGGACTGGGTCATAAAAACCATTTGCCACCGCTGTCTAACAGGACATGATGACCAGCAGGGCCTTAGGGAATTATTTTTTTTTTAGAAATCAGTAAACTGTGTAGCTTCCTGCAGAAACTGCACAGCCCTGTGATTTACATTGAATACAAGGGGTATGAATTTTAGGACATTTTTGTTTAATTTTAATGTTAATGCATTTTTTGTATGAGATGATGCGTGAAAAAGAAAGAAAAATGGGTAAAATGTAGCTGACAATGTCCCTGTGAGCTTAATTTTGAATTGTTTAATGTGGGGCCTTGCTTTATATCCTGGCTAGTCACTCTTCTTTCAGTGAGATGAAGACAAAAGATTTTGGCCGACAGAGATGTTCCTTTAATTGAATACACAAGCTGAAATGTAGAAGGAGGGGTTTTTACACAGCTCTTCTGCAGTAAGAGATCATGGTGAGGCCTGTTCAGGGTATCTAAAGGCTGACAGTTTGCAATGTAATCCTTTTATATTGCATTTTGTGATGCACAATGCAGATGCATCAATTTCTCTCTATCAAAATGCATTACTGCCAGTGTAAAGAACATAGAATATCTATTTATTCTGTGACTGCAAATGTAAGAAAAACAAACTAGGGGATTCTGGGTATACACAGTGGAGAGGACTGGGGGCAGGGCAGGAGGGAGATGCTGTTGCCACAGCCTGGTGTAGCCTTGCAGTGTTGTACAGGTAGGCAAAATACATCTATTTAACTCTAATATTGTAAATTGCCATCCAAACATGGACATCTGGTTTGATATCACGTTTTCATGGCAGGATAACCTCCACAGACATAAGCACTACATTTAATGATTGCATATTTGTATCCCCCATGTTTTTATTGAAGAGAAACATTTTACTGTATCTTGTCACTATAGAACATTTCTGTAACATTAAATTGCACATTACAACACATTTTAGGATCTAGTTGAAAGGTAAGGATTGACCTCAATATAGTTCTCTCAAAAATACTTAGTCCAAAAAAAAAAAAAGCAAAATAAATTTTTTGCACAAACAAAACTAGAGGCATATCCTTGGAAATCAGGGATAATAAAATTGAATTCCCTGTTTATATTTGGTATTGCACATATAAAGCTCAATTTTTTTTATTTTTTTTTTACAATTTCTGGTAAAGTGCAAACAAGATGGTGTGGTTGTGAATTTTCACATATTCACTGCATAATTGAGAAATATTAGGCCAATTTAGCAAAACTGCATATGTTTCTTGTCCCACATTCTTGTCAATTAATCAAAGATCACCGTTTAGCTAATATGCCCCTTATGTTATTGCTTCTATACAACCTCTGCTTAATGCACTGTCATGCACAACACACATTGCTGGCAAGCTCAGCTTCTTGTCGGAGTGCACATGTTAAAGTATACTGTATGTTGCTGAAAATGCCAGCAACATAGATTAAATGATACTGATACACTTGGTACCTAAAGATTGTTTCTCCTTCATCCAGCATAGACCCAGCAGCAAACACTAACTAACCTGTCCCTCCCTCAAGAAATACAGCCAGCATCAAACGAGGGACCGACGCAGGTGGACAGCAATTTGTCATAAAACTTACAATTGTAGCAGTAAGTATAAATAAAGAAATCTTAAATGACTATCTATCCATTTTCCTATAGATGAAATTAGTTATAGGCATTGCACGTTGAAAAGGAGTGTGTATACCCAAAACATCTGTGTTTTAGTCCTTCATTACATTTAGCACTAAGAATTCTGATTGTGCTTGTCCAATTTGCTTTATAGTTGAGATTTCTATATCTACCATTAAATGAGCCATGGTGGTTTGATGAATTAGCCGCACACACGTTAACCTGCTTTGTTCATTTTGTAAACTGGCTATTTCTAGATATATATATTTTTTTATACTGCGGTATATTTTTCCTCTTTTTTTTTTTTTGGGACATATTTTGTTGAAAATAATTATGGCATTAAAACAGGAGCCGTAAGTGTAATATACAGTTGCACTCTAAACCGTTTTGGTTTGCCAGATAGTCAGTGTACTTTGTACCATGGATGTAAGTCGGTTTTTCAGGTTAGACGTTAATTTAAGACAGCTAATATAAAATATGTATATAAAAAATCATGCCTTCTCATTAGTTAAATCTACACAACCTTGACGCATGCATTTTCATAGATGTCGCTAAATCAAATTGTGGTTTGACAGCTATTTCTTTAACTATATACCTTAAACAACTAACCAGTTTTATGTCTGAGAATCCTTATGTTTTTATACATTTAGAAAGTTCAGTGACTAAAAAAAACATCTTCGGAAATGCGACACTTTTAACATTTTATATACTAACACTACTATTTGAATAGGATATATATAGCCTTTCATTTCCGCTATATCTGAATGTACCTTTCCTGGTTAAATACTTTGTTATTATTATTATTATTATTATATGTGTGACATTTTTTTATTTTTCAGTGGGAATTTAGGTATCATTTTGGTTTGTCATGACAGATTTATAAAATGTCACTCACTTTTGTGACATAGACAGATACAGTCAAATTTAGCAACAAAGGACGTTTTGATTTTCCACAGTGTTTCTGTTTCATCAAAGCCCAGTGCAATTCAGGTGGGCTGTTTGCTTATATTGTATCATATTGGGCTCACTCTGTTATAGGTTATTTAATGAGAGTTCCATATGTTCTCGATAACCCGAGAGAGAATTTTGTGGCATGTGGGGCCCTGCTTGCATGTTTGCCTCTGTCTGTCTTTGATAAAAATTTATAAATATAAAAATCAGTTTTTTTGTAACAAAAGGAGAGACTTAAAGCGGATACATATCTCCACATGACTTTTTAAAAGATAAAGCTAAAATATTGGTAACATTGTATAAAAAGAGGCCTATGATTTGGGGATTAATAGCATGCAAACCTAGGCTTGCCATACGCTTTAATGTAGGTGTCCAGATCCGGCTGAAACTGGTTTGAGGCAGATCAGCTCATGTAACAATGCAGCCACAGAGCTACAGTGGGATAAATCCTTCATGGCAGACAGAGGAGGTAGCAGGAAGGTATCATCATTTTATTTCAGTATGAATTGCACTATAGACACACAGCACTGGTATGTAAAACCAGCAGAAAAATAAAAACAAAACATGCATATGTGTGCATATTTTGCATTCATGGGAATGGGCTTGGTGGGTATGTTAACATGTCAGCTGTTTATGAGCTGAGATTTCAAATATACTGCCATTGCATTTGTCATACAAGGGGTTAATTAAGCAGAACATTCTAAAATCTAGAACAAAAAAATGAGGGGGCATCAGTATTGGGGGCGGGGGGGGACTATTGCATGGTCTGTTGTTCTGTGCATGCATTGTACCTTCTATGTGCGGTTTCCTTCGGTTATAATAATAAATAAGAATAATAAAACATTGTGCTAAAAAGACTTGTATCACCAGGCCACTCAATTTAAATCCACAGTGACATGTCTGGGTGTGATTTAACCCCTTCCACAGGATAAGATAATGAAAGGTCAAAGTTCAAAGTATTGTAGCATTGAGTAGAATTATTTTTAACCACTAGACAGCAGCAATCCTATATAAAATATATATTCTATATATATTTAAATTCTATTTATCTACGCATACAGACACGTATATCTGCCACCATAACTATTTTCATTGGCTGTTGCGTGCCAGATCTGCATTCTATATTTGTTTGCATGAACGAAAAGAAAAAAAATAATAATCAAGAACTGAAATATAGTTGCTTGGAAAATGCAATCACTGTACACAATGTCTCTTTTACTAATGCTTTTCTGTACACAGTAAACATCTTTCTGTGTACAGGAGAGTAAGTGTTTCAACTGTGACAGGTTACAGGTTTAAAAAAAATAATAATAACATAATAAAATATACAGTGATTTTTAAATATAGCCAGCAGTTTCTAAGGACAAAAATGTGTTATGATGTATATCCCTACCCCTGTCTGTGATAAACAGTATTATTTAATGTTTTTATAATCGTAACATTATATATATATATATATATATATATATATATATATATATATATATATATATATATATATATGTGCTGTAGCACAAATTGTTTTTCTATTTACAATTTTCACAGTTATGGAAATTAGACAAAATCTGTTTCTTACAAAAAAAAAAAATCTATGCTTTCATTTGTAGCTGGCGTATGCATCTTGTTTTGTGAACTGGAGAGGCCTGGGAGAGAAGGGGAATGAGCGTGGCAGAAGAGGGACACAGGAGGAAGGCAGCTGTAATGAAAGGATGAACAAAGACTGCTAGAGGAGAGAGAATGGACTTCTAAACAATCCGCCTTATGAAAGCCAGGGAGACATCTGTAACTTCCTAAAAACAGGAAATCCATAGCTCTGCAATCCTGACCAGTTTGATGCTTTACTGTACTGACGGGTCTTAGCCCTAAAGCTGGCTTTGTGTTAACTGCAATGAAGGAAAAAAAAATGGAGACTTTTAGTGAAAGTGTATTCAGATTTTCATTATGAAAGATTGTCTATGGTACTGTACAACGCAGCACAATGCAGCCCATAAAGCCCTGGAAATTTTGAATTGGGTAAGTTGTTTAATCAGAGGAGAAGAATTATTATTATTAATATTTTTTTTTATTTTTTTCACAAAAAGCAAGACAATGCTTAGTTGATTTAATGTTTTCTTCTCTTAAAATGACTACGTCTGGGATTCAGCTTTTCATACATTTCCTTTGCATTGTCATTAGCAGGCTAGTAAACGTTCCATAGATTCCTCTGCTTTTCAAAGGCAAATTCACAATTTGCATTGGCTTTTGAACCACTTAATAAAGACAGCTAGAAGGTGAGCTGAAACATGAGATGTATAACTGTGCTATGCTTATTTTTTAGTTTAATGCAGTCTTCTTTGGGGGAAGGAGGGGGGGATCTGGCAATGTGACATGGAAATTGCATGGGCAGTTTAAATAGTTGTTTTTTTTGTTTTTTTTACAGTGACTATTAAGAATGTTGACAAGCATATTAATCTGTTATGAGTATGCTGTTTTATATAGATGTCCGCCTACACTCAGTAGTTTAAACCCTAAAATTCAGGCCTTAAAATGTAAAATGTTGCATTGCTAGAGGCTTAGTGCAATACGTTAATATAAATACGCTTGTGTCTGCTTTTCTCTCTATTTTGTTCTTTTCTTCTTTCATCCATGCATTGTGTTGTAGAGCTCTCTATAATTAAAGAATATTGACAGTGCGTGTGTTAAAGGCTCTCTATGAGCGTTGCCACTTTAATTGGGGATCTGAGAGGTCTTTGTGCATTTAGATGGCTGAGTGACACTGGATTCACGTATAAACGTATCAGTTTTGAGGGCCTTTTTTACTGCTACTGTTGCAGAGGCAGGCCTAGCCTGCATTTTTTTTTCTTCCTGCTGAATGTGATTGCCTGCAGCTGTATTACCCTGTTTCCGAGCAGGAATCAACATCAGCCTACATAAAAAAAAAAAAAAAAAAATGTGTTTAGTTTGGCTGGAAGACGTTTCTAGAAACGGATAATTAAAAAATCAAACCAACAAAAAAAAATGTCTTGGCCTAAAAATATCTAATTATCTGCACCTTCTTTTATTTTATGGAAAAGTCTAGAGTGTTAAATGGAAGAGTCATCGAGTCAGCCTGAAGTCATCTGTTCATTTTGATAGTCTGGTGAGTAGGCCTGAATCTTAAAACTGCCTTGGATAAAATCAGGCCCCATTCTGTTATTATGTCTTTGTTCAGTCTCAGATGGGTCTCTGCTTAATACAAAAAAAAGGCAATAACCAAATTCTATTTGGAAAATGACCGTGTAAAGAGGCAGGGATATCGTAAAAGATAATAAGATTAATATCAGTTTGCACTATTATTATTTTTTTGTTATTTTGAATATTTTTCATAATGCTAAGCTTTCCAAAATCATCTAATAAGACTATAGGCATGAGTCACAATTTTACGATTTGTAAGTAGTGTTGTTTATTTTGAATTTTTGTGCATGTGTGTGTATAATATATACATGATATATATATCTAGACAAACACAAAGTACATTTCAAATTATTAGTTGCTTATGTCATTTTGTCATTGTGTATTGTTTATCTACATAGTTTCTCTATTCGTACACCGATGCATGTTGAATATGTGGAATATTGCAGTGTCACTTAATGCATTGTTTTATTGAACAGTCATTTTGTAACAAGCTTCTGAAGGTACTTTCCTTTTCAAGTGTAAAATATTCCCAAAGGAGTAGTTTCCAAATTGAATGGTCCCAGTTTAAAAGGCGTTACAAGATACTGCAATACTGCCATAATTCTCTGTCTGCACACATACATATATATATATATATATATGTGTGTGTGTGTGAATTGGGTTTCATGTGCTAATTTTTGTTCGTTAATGGTTTCTATGCATGGAATACAATGGTGGCTGGTGAAGTTTAAAGGTGGGGGGGAAGGCGCTGCTCCCCTGACTTGTTGGGATCTACCGCTTAACTCCATGAGATGCAATGCCATGTTCAACACCAGCTCCAGTCATCCAGCTGATATAATCGTGACAGACACATGTTTTTCCAACACACACCTATCAATAGTCCTGACAATGCCAGTAGATTTGTCATTTTTTGGGGGAGAGAAAAAGCTGGGGGTATGTGAAAGAGCCAACCCCCCTTCCTAAACAGACAAGCACATAATTTAATTTTGTTAGTGTGCCAACCATAGTATGTGTAGATCTGGGTCAAACCATCAAGTTGCGTAAGTCTTTCATCCTTCTGATTTCGGTAAATGAGTATCATTGAACTGTAATTGCACTTTATATACAAGCTTTCCCAGCCCACGGCCTATCATTGTTGTGCAAATGTGTACAGATAATGAGCTCATTCATAAAAACAGTGAAGTGAAGGCACCAAGAGATTCATTACACCATAACCACGACAATAGACTGTAGTGTCAATGCATACCTCCCAACATGTATTTAAATTAAATTAAGCAGTATGGACGTTTTAATTCTAGCGGTGTGGCCAGGGGCGTGGCTTTTTTGAAAAATTGTAGATGTCTTAATAATAACAATGTATACAACTAAAGTGTAATTTAGAACACGATCTGTGTATCTTATTTACAAAGATTGAGTTCTAAACACATTTATTGTAGTGCAAAGAAACATCACTGTGAGTATTATTGCTGTGGAGTTCTGTTATACACTCACACATCAACAACAATATGGAGCTTACAGAAAAGATGGCCATTAGGATTAAAAAGAGGGACAGAGGGATTTGGGTCCAAAACAGGGAGTCAAATTGGTTATTACTAACCTTTTAAAAATAAATTCTATCAAACTACATGATTTTATGTCCCTTTTTTTTTTATTATTTTGAGTGAAAGTAAATATTTCAGCTTGGAAAGGCAAATGGGTTGTGTAATATGGATGTGTGTGGGCGGTTTCACATAATTACCTTTTCGCTGCTGCAGTGTCACTTTTTCCACCGAAATTTGCAAATCTTGAGCCTAGTTGACTGGTGTCAATGGAAGAAACCAAAACACTGCTCATGGTCAATGCCTGGCAAGCCCCTCATATTTTTTTCTCCTCGAAATGATCATCGCCTTAAGCTGCTAGGTTCTTGGTTCTTCCTTATAGTGCATGGCCTGATGACTGGAGGCATTGGCATATAATGTCACATATCATATTGTCCTAATGTGTTTTATACCCCACCTCCTGTAGACTGTAAGCTTGTTTGAGCAGGTCCTCTTCAACCTATCATTCCTGTAAGTTTTCTTGTAATTGTCCAATATATAGTTTAATCCCCCCTTTCATAATATTGTAAAGCGGAATCAGTTGGCGCTATATAAATGGCAATGATAAATAATAAATACATAAATAAACATCCACTCAGCCACGAGGCCTGCAGAGTGTACAGGGCTGCCCTGTTTTAAAGGCAGAAAAGAAGTGCAAGAGCACACTGTACTTAACTTTTTGCCATTTTTTTCTTAGCTAGAAGAGGATTAACTGCTCAGCTAAAGGAAAAATATCCTTGTTTATTATTATTACTAAACATAAAGAATTGTATGTGATATAGCATTGTGTATTAGTTTGTAATTGGCTTAAACTTGTTGAGTGGGCTGGGCTGGCTATTATAAGGTGTGAAAGCGCGGCTTCTACATGATGTCACTGTTCGCTCTGCCCTGCTAAGACTTAAAGATGGCTTCCCCACAGAGTAAAGCTGGAAAATGCACTGAAAAAAATAAGTCTTTAGAAAAATGCATGCATTACAAAATAATGGCACAGGTTGAGCTAAAACCAGCTTGAGATCTGAGCGGGGACCCACTGAAGGGCAGGCTATTTGAGCTGTTGTCCGTTCTCACCTTTCTTGCTACTTTTTTTTCTATCCAAATTTTAACTCAAAGGCAGAATGGATATTTATATTTTGACTCCATTGGTAGATCAGTGATTACTGAATACCAGTTTTATGCTACCATGTGAAATTCTGAAAAGTCGTGAATATTGTAAATGATTTGTTTATTTTTTTGTACTGCAGCGACAGAAATACAGTCAAGTATAGACATGTCATCATGAGACATAAGAGTATCAGTGAAAATGTGAGCCACGTGTCGAGATACCTGCACATGTTTTTAGATTTTATAATGCTGAACAGTAAGAAAAACAACTCTGTTTATGAAAAAAGGAGGATCATAGATTGTCAAAATGTAGATATGAGGTCCAGTGAATACATGATAAGCTGGCTGTTTCATGAGAGGAGGAGACACTCATATCGGAAATAATAGACCCCAAATTAGATATCTGTAGCTTTCACATGCATGCAAAAATAGAACTTAAGAGCAACTACCACTGGATATAAAAAACAAACAAAAAAAACAAAAACAAATCAGCTAAGCAGTTTAACAAAGAAACATAGAATGTGATGGCAGATAAGAACCATTCGGCCCATCTAGTCTGACCAATATTTTCATTAGTCCCAGCTGAGAGGTGGGAATGAACAACAGCTCAATTAGCCTGCCCTTCGGTGGGTCCCCACTCAGATCTCAAGCTGGTTTTAACCATTACAGAGATACCTCCCTGATGATACCTTACAAGGTTGAAATGATAGTCTGGGGTTGCCGTATCTCTCGTGCAGAGGGAACTTGCTGGCATTTTGGATCTGGACTGCCCGTAAGAGTGGGATATGTTCTTCAGATATGTTCTCTCTGTAATGGCACTAGATGAGCTAAAACCATCTTGAGATCTGAGCGGCGACTTACCGAAGGGCAGGCTAATTGAGCTGTTGTCCATTCTCACCTCTCTTGCTACTTGTTTTTCTCTCCTAAAGTTTAAAGGCTAATCCAGACATGGACCTTTTGCTCACGGTGCCTTGAGGCATATTGGCTATACCTCACTGATGATACCTTACAAGGTTGAAACGATCGTCTGGGGTTGACGTATCTCTTGTGCAGATGGAAATTGCTGGCATTTCGGAACTGGACTACCCGTAAGTGTAGGACCAGTCTGATATGCTTCAGATATATTCTCTCTGTAATGGCACAGGTTGAGCTAAAACCAGCTTGAGATCTGAGCGGGGACCCACCGAAAGGCAGGCTATTTGAGCTGTTGTCCGTTCTCACCTTTCTTGCTACTTTTTTTCTATCCACATAATGGGTTCTCCTGAAACATGTTTTTGTTTGTTTTTGCACTAACTGGTAATGCAGAAATAAAGTAAGCTATTATAGTAAAAGTTGAAACAATGGGTAGGAGGAATGTGCTTTTTATATCTGTCTCCCAGAAGTGAATAAAGATGATACAATGATGAGTCAAAACAAGTCACTTCCTGCCATCTTACAGTCAGTATTTACTACTGAATATTCTCCTTTATAAGGATCATGTTTTCAATATAGCTTAAAGGGACATGTTTTGTTTGTGTATTAACAGAAGTACATGTTTTTAAGTATAATGAGCCCTTACCTACACAGCTCTCGCATATGTACCCTATGATGCTCGGCACAATCAGGCATCTACTCGGAAAGTACAGTTTAAGTGCCCAGGCATGTGCTTATTCATGCCAACTGTGTGCACGAATTGTGGGTTAAAGGTAAAGGTGTAAATTGTGACATTAAACAAAATAACATTTGTTTTGTTTTTTCTTTTCTTTATGTATGTTCTTTATAGTGTAGAAAGAAGGTAAATCAGCCTGGGGGTTTCCGCTCAGCCCCCTGATGCTCTGCATAGGGTATAACTGTTGGCATTGGAAAGAACCAGTTATAATCATGATGCATGAAATTGCATGAGCTTATTGTTGCTAGAGGGAGTTGTTTCTAAAGAAACCCTCTGTCTTAACAACTTTATTATCCTTAAATACGATGGGAAAGATTATAGGGCACGTCTAGATTAAAAAAGAAAAATTATATTTTTATTGCACTTGAACAAGTCAAGTTAAGATAAAAAAAATATACAGTTATTAGTTTTTTTAGTTTTTTTTTTAAATGCTCTGTGTTGCTTGCATTGGCTCCTCTGCATGGTTCCTTCAGCTCGCAACATGGGGACCTAGGTCAAGTTAGATGGTTGGTGTCGATGTGTGTTGAAATTTCAAGGTTACTATGGCACATTTGTTTAACGTCGTGGTCTGTAGATGGTGTGGTTCCGGGGTGGGACCGACCCTCTTCTCGTGTATCAGGATACTTAAGTTGGGGTACTGCGACCTCACCGTATGATCAGAGGCATGTGGAATATCCCTTACCCTTAGTGTCGTCCCAGGGATATCCAACCCGTCCTTAACCGAACCACACGGCCGCCATGTCCCGGAAATATAGGCAAAGCTCCTCCCTACTGGTGGGCGGACTTCGAGGTGTTACAGGAATATGTTACTCCAAAGGGTAGGGTAAGATGAGTGGAGAGTTTGTAGTGGAGGTGTGAATAAAAATATGAATGAAAAAGGAGTCAGAGTGCACCCAGGTCCTCTCCTAACCCCCCCAGGCCTCCGCTTGTGACTAGTCATCCGCATCTGTCTGCATGGTAAATACATACCAGGGTCTCCATTGCTCCATGTGTTTGTCTTTTCTCCCTTGCACGTCTACTGTTTTGGCTTCAACCGCGTGTGTCTTCCACCTTCTGTAGCCATTGGCTGATGGTTGGAGGTAGTGTTTGCTTCAAGTGTGCTGGTATCAATGATTTGGCTGCGTTGAATAAATGTCTCAGAATCGTTTTTTTTGTATTTAGCGTGTAATGTAGAAAGACATTCTCAATGGTGAAGCTTGATAGATCCCCTAGGATCTTCTGTACCACCCATTTGATCTTGTCCCAATAAGGCTTTATCTTTTCGCAGTCCCACCATATGTGGCGTAGAAATCCAGTCGCTGAGTCACATCTCCAGCTGGTGTCTAGTATAGTCGGGAAGATTCGATGTAGTAAGGAGGGTGTGCGGTACCAGTGGGAGATCAATTTGTAGTTTACCTCCTGGTAGTGGGTGCTCGTTGAGCTTTTATGTTGTGGAATGAGTATTTTCTCCCATTGGTCGTTAGAAAAGGTCCTGGCCATCAGGTCTCCCCATTGTCTCTTGAAAATATCCCTTTTCACCATAGTGGAACCAGAGCATCAAGTGTGGGCACTTTTTCTGTGGGAAGGTCTCGAAGGTCTCTCACACCCAATCCACTGAAGACCCTAAACTCCTCCTGATTGGTCATGGAGTCCATCTCCTAGGTCTGGATTGTGGGTAATATGTATCAGGGGACTCTGTTTTGGGGATATGTAGGTCTCCTTCCTTAGAGTGGTCCATGTCTTTAGCGTTTGTGTTATAGGGGAGTCCTCCCCTAAAGTGTGTGGCATCTGATTCCCTATGCCAGACCAATGCAAGTAAGGAATTAGCGGTGGCAGCTCTGCTCAGCATTACCCAAAGCTTTTGGGGCGAGGTAATATGCAATTCTCGGAGCCTCTGTAATACCGTTGCATGATAGTATTTGCGAAAGTTAGGTAGTGCCAGCCCGCCCCGTTCTCTCAGAAGACTGAGTTTAGCGTGGGATATTCTAGCTCTATCGCCCTTCCAAATAAATAGGATAGCTGATCTCAGTGTTGTGAAAAAGGTTTGCGGTATTGTACAGAGTATGGTGTGGAACAAGTATAAAATCCTTGGTAGGACATTCATTTTCACTACCACTATACGACCCTGCCAGGAGATGTGATTATAATTCCATTTCCTGAGATCCTCCAGGATCATGTTTAAAAGAGGGGTGTAGTCGTGGTTGTAGATGTCCTTTGTTGCGCGTGGGATCCACAGCCCCATGTGACCCATTTAGCGAGATTTAATTTGAGGCCGGACAGGCGTTGATTGTTTTGAAATTCTTCCATTAGTGATAGCAAAGTTGCTAGCGTAGCCTCAATGAAAAACAACATGTCGGCCGCATATGCGGCTACCTTATGTTCCTGAGTTTTATTTTGAAATCCCATAATGGATGGTTTGTTCCTGATTCGGTCGAGAAATGTCTCCAAGGTGAGGGCAAAGAACAGGGGTGATAGTGGACATCCCTGTCTGGTGCCGTTTCAAATGTTGACATTGTCTGTGAGTGCCCCATTTACCCGAACGCAAGCACTCAGATTCTGATAGAGTGAATTAATCCAGGTAAGCATCCCCTGGCTGAGTCCGGTCTTCCATAACGTTGCCAACATGAAGTGCCAGTCTTACATGGTCAAATGCCTTCTCGGCGTCAATGGAGAGAAGGAGTAATTTCTTGCCTTCCCACTTCGCTAGGTGTTGAATCGAGAACATTGGCAGAGTGCAAACTCTCACCTCCCTGCCCGGGATAAAGCTTGTCTGGTCCGGATGTATGAGTCGAGGCATGAAGGTTTGTATCCTCATTGCTTGAATGAGGATACAATACCGTGTTGCACTAGTTGCCACAATTTTAGCTGCGGCCAGGGACTCCACGTGGAACGAGGCTCCATCTCGTAGTTGATTCCGTGCCTTTGTGAGCTTCGGTATCCGTATCTTGCCAAATTCTTAAGATACCCATTGGGCAGGCCGTCAGGTCTAGGTGCTTTATCATTCTTCACGGATTTCCTCCTCAGAAATGGGAGCCTCCAGTTCATTGGCTTCTGCCGGAGTAAGGGCTTCTGGTGTGAATTCTCGAAGGTACCTGTCTGTGTCCTCGTGTCAAAGTGGAGGGAGGTCTAGATGCAGTGTTCTGGGTGTCATACAGCTTTTCGTAAAACCTCCGGAATTTGCCTGCTATGTCTTCTGTAAACTGTGTTAGTTTGCCTTGAGTTGTTTACAAGGTGTGGCATCCACGCTAGCAGTTTTCCACTCTTGTTGGCGTTTATATAGAAGAAGGCTTTGGATCTCTGCAGGTTTCGGAAGTGTTTACGTTTTATGAGATCTGTTAGTTGTCGTCGTGTAGACCGCAATTCTCGATACGCCTGCTCCTTTTGGGTTCTCTTATGAAGTGTTTCCAGGCATGACATTTTTCATGTAAGGTCTTCTATTAGTTGTCTGGTCTCTTTTTTTTTTTTTTTCTTTTGAGTGGCCATCCTGATGAAGTGTCCCCTAAGGAGACTTTTGTGCGCTTTCCACAGTGTCATATCTGACATCCCCTCAATGGTGTTTTTTTTCAAAATATTGTTTTAAATGGTTCATTACTTGTTCCTGTATCTGAATGTCCGTCAGGAGTGATTCGTTTAACCTCAATGCTGTTCGAGATTGGCGGTGGAGGGGTGAGTCCATAGATAATGTAGTAGAACTGTGGTTGGACCAGGGTGTGGATAGTATATCACCCTTCTGGAGGTGTGTGAGTCCTTAAATGAAGATGTAGTCGATACGTGAGTATCTGTGGTGTAAGGTCGAATAATACGTATAGTCGCGACCATCTGGGTGCAGGGCTCTCCAGGCAACAACTAGTATTAGCTCCCTGAAAGAATTGTGGATGATTCGGAGCGTTGAATGCGGGACACTACTGGTCAGTCAAAGGGTCCAGAGGGACATTTAGATCCCCACCAAGGATCAGGCTACCTTCTGTGGATTTGGCGAGTTTTGCCACTGTTCTGCATATAAAGCTGGCTTGCCCAGAGTTTGGGGCGGAAATCGAAGCAAACGTATATAGTTTCTGTGCCACATTTCCCTTTACGAATAGATACCTGCCGTCCCGGTCCTCAAGAGTCTCAGTGAGAATGAACTGTAAGTTTGCTGCGAGGAGAATTGCTATCCCAGCCTTGCCAGCTGTTTGGTGGTTGCTATACTAATTCGCTGGGTAGTTCTTATCTTTCAGCAGTGGGTTCGCGTCTGCTTGTAGGTGTGTTTCTTGTTGGAGGGCTATGGAGATATGTTGTCGTTTGAGGTCTCATAGTAGATGCGTAGTATGGAAAGTTCACTAATAATCTGCAACAAAGCATAGGATACAAAACATAGTGTAGTATATTAAAACAATATTAATAAAATGTAAGCCAACTGGTCAGACTCACATGTTGCTTAGCCTATTAGTAGCAGGCTCAGACTTTTAGCGCCTTTCAGCAAGATTAACCTCCAAATTACTGTTCCCAGATTCTGCTTCACCTCAAAGATCCTGGTCCAGACTTGTAAAGGTGTAAACAATTTATTGGGAATTTAACAAAGGTTAAAAAATAAAAAAAAGCATTTTGATTTCAATAAAACAGCACACAGGTATAGCACAACGCGTTTCGGTTGTTAGTTCAGTCTTTATCAAGTGCATAAAATATGTTTGTTCCGGTTTTACTTACCGTATTTATCGGCGTATAACACGCACCTCATTTTAAGAAAGAAATTTCAGAAAAAAAACCTTAAATTTCAAATAAAGAACTTCTTACCCCCTTCTTACTCCCCCCTCCCTCTCTTCTTACCCCCTTCTTACTCCCCCCACCCCCTCTTCTTACCCCCCTTTCTTACTCCCCCTCCCCTCTTCTTACCCCTTTCTTACTCCCCCCTCTTACCCCTTCTTACTCCCCCTCCCCTCTTCTTGCCCCCTTTCTTACTCCCCCCCTCTCTTACTTCCCCTCCCCCTTCTTGCTCCCCTCCCCTCTTCTTACCCCCTTCTTACTCCCCCCTCCCCCTCTTCTTGCTTCCCCTCTTACTCCCCCCTCCCCCTCTTCTTACCTCCCTCCCCCCTCTTCTTGCCCCCTTTCTTACTCCCCCCTCCCTCTTCTTACCCCTCCTCTATTTACCCCTTCTTGCCCCCCTCCCCTCTTCTTACCACCTCCTGTAGGTGGCCGAGCTGCTCTGCTGTCGCGGTGCCCGGCCGGAGTGATAGGAAGGTGCGCTCAGTGTGCAACTTCCTGTCAGTCCGACGGGTACAGGAAACAGAAACTCCTGTTCGCGTGGAACAGGAGTTTGTTTCCTGTACCCGGTCGGGACGGAAGGTGCACACTGAGCGTGCACCTTCCTATCACTGGCCGGGCACCGCGGACAGCAGAGCAGCTCGGCCATGCTACAGGGGAGGGGAGGTGAGAACCAACTGCAGCCGCCTGACCGCTCTTGACAGAGCGCTCAGGCGGCTGCAGCATTTAAAGGGCCGGCGTATAACACGCACCCATAATTTTCCCCCTATTTTCAGGGAGAAAAAGTGCGTGTTATACGCCGATAAATACGGTATATATCCCTTTTCGTGACGTTTTCTTCTTTCCATCACAAATGTTTTTTTTTCTTTCAACTTCCGGGTTCAAAAGGTCATCTTACGCAATTTCCGGTGTCTGTATTACGACACTCGACGGAATGCCTCAGCATCTGATGTCATCACGCGATGACATACTGAGTCATATTTAATATTTGAGTTTTGTCCTTAATGTCCTTAATTAATGTGCATTTAGTACAGAAGTCCATATAAGCTAATATGGAATGTTAAAAGCATAATGATTAGATCCAGTATAAGAGTTACATACATAGAAATTAGGTTTTGAACAGTTTTAGATTAAGAATGTAAAAGAAATGTTTGGAATTAATAGGGGATCAATTATGTTGGAAAATTCCTATAAATTAAATAAAATGAACATTATATAAAAACACTATATAATGCGGGCACGCAGTGCATTCTGCCTGCGTGGCCAGAGGAGAGGACCGGCATGGGCGACGGGTAAAGGTACATTTGTGATAAAAGGTTTATGTGTCAATTTTGTGATTTTTTTTTTTTTTTCTTCAATATTTACCTGCTATTGTTTATGCTCTCCACACTAAATCCCAGGGGGGACACTGATCTAAACAATCAGTGTCCTCCTATATATATGAATGCTGGAAAAGTGCAGTTTGAGGATATATCCTAACAGGAAGAGAAAAGAGGGAGCCTGATCAGTCAGGTTTCTCTCTTCTGCTGTTGCACAGTGATGTCCTGTTTCTGTCATTAGTTGACTGGTCGGAAACTGAGCTTGGTGGGTAAGGGGCTGGTAAGAAGACTATATACTCCCCTATCTGAGAGGCGTGCCTAATAATGCAAACTGATCAAGTTTATAGTTGGTTTATATAACGTTTATTACATGCTTTTTAAAGTTTTTCATGCTTTATTTTGGCTTGTGTATTTGTGTAAAAGTGTTTGCTGGTTTCAAAAAATAATTGTCAAATGATGCATGTCCCTTTAAACATTCCAAGGTCTTGGCACCAGCGAGGGAAAAAGTAACAGACCCAGTAATCGTAAAGCAGAAGGTAAGTCAAGTAATCCAAGCCGTAAGATAAAACCATTAAAGCTCATAGAAACCAGTTCATCAAATTCTAAAGAGTGAAGGAGATGGGGAATCCTGTCTAACAGTCTGACAGTAGCATCTCTGGGGGGTCAGTCTGTGTCTGTGTGTGTGTGGGGGTAAGAGGGGATCAGTCAGTCTTTGTATGTGAGTGGGGGAGCAGTCTGTGTGTGTGTGTGTGTGTGTGTATGGGTTGTCTGTGTGTGTGTGTGGGGGGAGGGGGAGGTGTGTGTGTATGGGTCAGTTTGGGTTTGTATGGGTCAGTCTCTGTAAGTGCTTGAGCTCCAAGAGAGATACTTCTTATCTCATAACTTCCCCTGTACCTGATGGATTGGCAGCCTTCTCAACCACCACAGATCTTATTGTGCCACCCCTTCCCTGCAAGGTAAGATCAGGGAAAGGGGAATATACTTTATTTTTATTTTTTTTAAACAATTATTAAAGTAAAAATTGTAAGCCTCTTCCCTATCACACTATCTACATCCCACTGAACACCGTACACCCTCACAGACCGTGAACCCCCCACATACAGTACACTCCCACGAACACAGCGTACACCTTTGCATACACACAGAGCACTCACACACATCATCTCTACACCCACGCACAAACTTTACAGGCCCTTTCAGCACACACACACACACACACATATTTTCTCACACACTCACAAATTGCTATTTTTATTTTAATTTAAATCCACGCAGCCTTTGGGAGAGCTGAGTGGATCTTTTCCTGACATCCAGTGTATCTCCTTTCAATCTTCCTGCAGTTTCTCTCTGCTCCCCTGCTTGCTCTCTGTAGTGATGCTGGGGCTGGAGTGATGTAATGTCACTAAACAACGCGCAAGGGAGCAGAGAGGAACTACAGGAAGGTTACTGCTCCCTCACGTGCCACCTCCACGCTCTCCGCGGCGTCCGACTTTAATGTTTTCTGCGCGGCTTAGCAAAAGGGCTGACAAATGCCAGGCACTAGGGAAATGTCTAGTCGCCATGGCGACCTGGTGTCTGGAATTTATCTAGCCCTGTGTGTGTGTGTATATATATATATATATATATATATATATATATTGAAATATAGGCTAGCACTCACGGTCTTTTAGTTAAAAGATCATCTTTATTCAGTTATTCCATAAAAACTCGACGTTTCAGCCCACGTCCTGGGCTTTCTTCAGGAGCAACAAACAACTTTGTTGCTCCTGAAGAAAGCCCAGGACGTGGGCTGAAACGTCGAGTTTTTATGGAATAACTGAATAAAGATGATCTTTTAACTACAAGACCGTGAGTGCTAGCCTATATTTCCATATTTTTGTATATTTTGGCTGTGGCTTTTAGCACCCGGCATTTAATATTAAGCTTAATATAGCAGGGTTAATCTGAGTGCAAGGACTGGTCTATTTTTATATATATATATATATATATATATATATACACACATACACACATTTATAAAATGTGTGTGTGTGTGTGTGTATATATATATATATATATAAGATATAGATATAAAAAGACTAAAAAGATATAGGTAGCCAGCACTTTAGGTCTTGTGAAAAAAGATTTTCTTTATTGAATTGAAGATCCCACATAAGGTCAACGTTTCAGTTCACATTCACACTTTCATCAGGACATATATAAATGTATATACACAAACACACATACACACACATAAACACACTTTTTATAACTGCCCCCCTACTTTTGTCCCTGGCCCCTTATGACCCCCCCAAGTATGAATCCTGGAGACGCCACTGCAGTCTGAGTAAGTAGCGAGTGGCAATTAAGTTATATCTAGGATACCTGTGATGTAACCAGAGTTAGTGCACAGAAATCACACCGGAAACATTTCCTCAGCATGAAGCACGACTAATGTACTAATAGAGTGGATTTAAATAGCCTGCATACTTGGTAGTGCTCCAGCGTCCTGATTTAAAGCAAAAAATACGTATTGACTAACAAAAATTTCTTGCCAGCAGACTCTCAGAGTACAAAGACTTATGTAATGTTAGATATTTGAACCCTACATATTGACAATACTGGAATAACGGAACACTTCATTTTATGATCCTTTTTTATTTTGGAGATGTCCTTTCTTTCTTGATTACTGTCTCGAAAACATCTCAGCAAATGTCCAAGGTAATCCAGGAGTCCCATATGTTTTTACTTATTGTTTAGACACAACTTAATACCATAGCACCTGACTCCCACATACAAGAATTATTTCATTGTGATATATATGTTGGTGATCAAGAGTAGCCTTCATTTTAGACGTGACTGATATTTTCACTAATAAGCTGTGGTTCGGTCTCGATGCAATATTTACCAGTATATTATGGATTTTATCTAATCTGAACTCCTAATAATTTGTAGTGGTTTAGGAGTAAGTTTTGTAGTATTTTGTATACTACCTGTATGTAGATTACCTAAATGTTACAACTTTGATAAAGCACCTATATTATTTCTTCTCTTCCTGAAACTAGAACGGAAGATTGTTTTTCAGCTCAGTATCCGCAAACAGAAAACCAGCCCAGAGCTCCTCATTTGGTGAACATTAGTCCCTTTATTGGTTTCTCAAATCACATCAAAACGTTTAGAAACTTTGCTGACAAAGACCAGTAACAGTCAAAACTGTGCTGCTGTGATTTGCGGCACTTTTAAATGGAGGAATGCTGTACATTGTTTTCTTCTTCTTGTATGACGTAGAATACCTTAAGCACCACCTTCAATTTGAGGCCCCCTTGTGTTGGATATTTACAGTTGCAAGAAAAAGTATGTGAACCCTTTGGAATGATATGGATTTCTGCACAAATTGGTCATAAAATGTGATCTGATCATCATCTAAGTCACAACAATAGACAATCACAGTCTGCTTAAACTAATAACACACAAAGAATGAAATGTTGCCATGTTTTTATTGAACACACCATGTAAACATTCACAGTGCAGGTGGAAAAAGTATGTGAACCCCTAGACTAATGACATCTCCAAGAGCTAATTGGAGTGAGATGTCAGCCAACTGGAGTCCAATCAATGAGATGAGATTGGAGGTGTTGGTTACAGCTGCCCTGCCCTATAAAAAACACACACCAGTTCTGGGTTTGCTTTTCACAAGAAGCATTGCCTGATATGAATGATGCCTCGCACAAAAGAGCTCTCAGAAGACCTACGATTAAGAATTGTTGACTTGCATAAAGCTGGAAAGGGTTATAAAAGTATCTCCAAAAGCCTTGCTGTTCATCAGTCCACGGTAAGACAAATTGTCTATAAATGGAGAAAGTTCAGCACTGCTGCTACTCTCCATAGGAGTGGCCGTCCTGTAAAGATGACTGCAAGAGCACAGCGCAGGCTGCTCAATGAGGAGAAGAAGAATCCTAGAGTGTCAGCTAAAGACTTACAAAAGTCACTGGCAAATGCTAACATCCCTGTTAGCGAATCTACAATATGTAAAACACAAAACAAGAATGGATTTCATGGGAGGATACCACAGAGGAAGCCACTGCTGTCCAAACAAATCATTGCTGCATGTTTACAGTTTGCACAAGAGCACCTGGATGTTCCACAGCAGTACTGGCAAAATATTCTGTGGACAGATGAAACCAAAGTTGAGTTGTTTGGAAGAAACACACAACACTATGTGTGGCGAAAAAAAGGCACAGCACACCAACATCAAAACCTCATCCCAACTGTGAAGTATGGTGGTGGGGGCATCATGGTTTGGGGCTGCTTTGCTGCGTCAGGGCCTGGACGGATTGCTATCATCGAAGGAAAAATGAATTCCCAAGTTTATCAAGACATTTTGCAGGAGAACTTAAGGCCATCTGTCTACCAGCTGAAGCTCAACAGAAGATGGGTGTTGCAACAGGACAATGACCCAAAGCATAGAAGTAAATCAACAACAGAATGGCTTAAACAGAAGAAAATACGCCTTCTGAAGTGGCCCAGTCAGAGTCCTGACCTCAACCCGATTGAGATGCTGTGGCATGACCTCAAGAAAGCGATTCACACCAGACATCCCAAGAATATTACTGAACTGAAACAGTTCTGTAAAGAGGAATGGTCAAGAATTACTCCTGACCGTTGTGCACATCTGATCTGCAACTACAGGAAACATTTGGTTGAAGTTATTGCTGCCAAAGGAGGTTCAACCAGTTATTAAATCCAAGGGTTCACATACTTTTTCCACCTGCACTGTGAATGTTTACATGGTGTGTTCAATAAAAACATGGCAACATTTCATTCTTTGTGTGTTATTAGTTTAAGCAGACTGTGATTGTCTATTGTTGTGACTTAGATGATGATCAGATCACATTTTATGACCAATTTGTGCAGAAATCCATATCATTCCAAAGGGTTCACATACTTTTTCTTGCAACTGTATATTGACAATAATTTCTACTTAAGATTCTATTCTATAGTATACTTGTGTTTTTCTTTTCTTGTTATATCTTTTCTGCTTTTTCCCTACCTTAGTTGATTATTGTTGCTATGGAAACCATTATGTGAAACCATGATGTATGTCTGTAACAAAGCTCCAAATAGAGATTTTTCCTCTATAGGAGTAAAATAGTGTCTGTGTTTAGTTTTTTTCCCTAATGTATGTTTTCCTGTTGCTGTAAGATGTATGTATTTCAACACCTCTATCTCATGACTATGAAAAGATCTGAAAGATAAAAAACTAAATTAAAGTGACATGTACCTAATTATACTGTGCCCTTATCTAGCACCATATGAGAACAAACTCCCATCTGTATTGTAATGCAGCTTGCCAGTGTATATACACACATCTGCCACCTCTTGCACCATGTTACAACGCACATCTACCTACTGCCTCATCTATCTCCGCTAGATTAAATGTTGTGGTTTGGATTATGCATAGCTTTTGCATAATGGGCAATGAATCTGGGTGTATAATTCATATACACAAGATAAAGTAAATTTGAGTCAGAGTTCTAGAGCTGGATCAGATATTATCTAGCAGGAGTAGGCAACTTTTGGCTCTCCGAGTGTTCTGGACTACATCTCCCTTGATGCTTTGCCAGCATTATGGCTCTAAGAACATTATGGGAGATGAAGTCCGTAATATCTGGAGTGCTGAAGAATGCCTATCTCTGCCATATGTAATCCTGCTCATTGTTCCCATATAGCGTTTTGCTAAACAGAGTGTTTGCAATAGAAACTTTAGGCATAGGCTCCAGTGTGTTCTATGAGTTGTAGGGCATATGTCTTCACTCTTTCAATCATTGTGTTCTATGTTCCTTATAGAGAGTATGGAATTATCAGCATGTGACTATTATGGTACATAGCACTTAACATTTCAAACCCCAATACATTATTCATACCCACCAACTGTGCCAGTTCACCAGAGGTGTTATTCCAACTGGGATATTGGGGAAAACAAGAAAAAGTATACAAAATGTACACCTGTATAGGAGTGTGAATGTTTTCCCATGCCAATATAACATAGCCCAATCAAAAGCCAACTTCTCTGTATTCCAGATTATACATTTACACTACTGGAAGTTATGCACTAGACATTTTTTTAATATACTGAGTTCCCAGCCATACTTTATATAAAATATTTCAGTGGATTCTGAACCCATAACACATCTTGTGCTTGCTTTTCTAATGAGGCTTTATTCAGCCATGCATGATGACCCTTTGGCCGCTGCTCGATTTATACAAGTTTGTAATCAGTGGTAAGGATAATGAATGCTTTAATTAAGGTAATCTGACAAGTAGGATTTGACAGCCATAGTGGAAAGAAAGGCAAGATTTGGAGTCTCAAAGTAATTATCTGCAGTGGATTTTCAGTATATTATTTTTTTTTTATAAGAATCCTAGTTTGGTCATATGGTTATTCATGGGCAGCTGCAAAGATAGAGAACACTTTGGAAAGGTTTAAGAACATAAGTAATCATACATTGGATGAAGTATTGTTACCAAATACCTCACTCACTTTTTCTATTTTATGTGTTTCCTTTTAGTTTTATTGACACTGATAAAGTTGTGCCTTCAACGATTACATCACAATGCTGGGATACTAATGGACCTCTACAGTGCATTCAGAAAGAATTTAGACCCATCTTTTTTTTTTTTTTTTAATGTTGCAGCCTTATGCTACAGTTTTTTAAATTTATTTTTTTTTCACATTAATGAAACTCAATACCCCATAATGACCAAGTAAAAAACTGATATTTGACACCATTGGAAATATATGAAACCGAAAAAAAACCTGAACTATAATATTGACTTGGGGAATGATTAAATAAGCTTTGCACACTTGGATTTCTGTAGTTTTTTTTCTTATTCATTTCTGCAGATTCTCTTAAGGTTGGATGGAGACTGTTTTAGGTAGCCATTTCCCGATCCTTCCAGAGATATTTGATTGGGTTCAAGTCTAGGCTCTGTTATTCACATAGTTGTTCTTAAGCCACTATTGTGTTGTCTAGGCTCTGTGCCTAGGGCCATTGTCTTTTTGGAAGGTGAACCTTTGGCTCTGTCTGAGATCCAGAGTTGTTCCTAAGCCACTCCAGGGGTTTAAGCGACATGAGTGCAGATAAGACACCGGTTTGATTGTTTGTTTCCGACCCTCCTCGAGAATGGTGTCTGTTTTTTCTATCAAACCTGTGTCTTATCTGCATTCATGTCGCTTTAACGCCTGTATCACAACTCAACTTTGAATTCTATGTTGAATTCTTGCTCAGAAATACTTTAGACTTGAGAAAGGGAGGCTCTCCCAAAAGCTTGTCATTAAAATATTCTGTTAGTCCAATAAAAAATGCATTACAAGATATGAAGTTTATCTGTTTTTTACATCTACATCACTGGACTAATATGGCTACAATCTCTACTCTCTACTTGAACACTATGGTGTATATGTGTGTGTTTGTGTGTGTGTGTGTGTGTGTGTATATATATATATATATATATATATATATAGAGAGAGAGAGAGAGAGAGAGAGAGAGAGAGAGAGAGAGACAGACAGACAGACAGACAGACAGACAGACAGACAGACAGACAGGGCATGTGCAAGGATTTTTGTGAACACTTACATACACTGACCCATACAAACACTCACACTGACCCCCCTCCACAAACACACTGACTCATAAAGACACACACACTGACACATGCAGAGACACAGAGACCCCCCCCCCACACACACTGACCCATGCAGACACATGCTGACCCATACACAGACCAATACATACACACACACACATACACACAGTCCCATACTTACAAACATACTGACTGAAACCTACTGATACACATTCTATGAAGCACACTGTGCTTTCTCTCTTGCCTTCATTGCACTTTGCTCTTCATTCCTGACTTCTTTACTGTGCCCGTTTTTCCCAAGCCCCATTTCCTCTTATTCTCCTGCCCCCTTGTCCCCACATACAGGGCAAGGGGCGGGAGCGAGTGAATGACGTGCCCTTGCGCTGCCACGGTGCTTGACTGGGAGAGCGGTCCTGACTTAGCAGGCTGTGGTGAATGCGGGACCGACATTCTACCAGGCGCTAGTCTACAAGTAAGTGCTCCCTAGCGTCCAATAACATGGTCGGCTTTATATAATCAATCCCACTTGATAGGGGGGTGGCCAGACAAGCAGTAAAGCCACTGCTGGTGCTTCCCCTAAGTAGGCGCCCTAGGTGGCCGCCTACTTAGTATATAGGAAGCTCCGGCCCTGTGTGTGTGTGTATGTATATATATATATATATATATTATAGCTTAAGGCTGAAACATAAAAAAAAATGTTAGAAAAATTAAGGTGTCTGAATACTTTCTGAATGCTCTCTATATCATTTTACATTGCAGTGATTTATTTATTTTGGTGCATAATAGAAGCATTTTTTAGAATCCCTGTGCCAGCCGAGCAATGTGGAACAGATATGTAATTTTGCAGATACATGATATTTTGCACCCACTCTCACATTATAGATGATGAGCGTGCATAGGAAACATCAGTTGTCTTTGCCCGGAAAGCTACCATCCCTACAATTAGAAAAGTAAAATAAGTCCCGGCTAAATACTGCCTATAAAATTGGATTACATCTCTACGTTTGTCTAAGGTTGCCAGTTTTTGAACGCTTGGGAAAGTAAGAAGTTTGGCTTTGCTTCTCAAACCACGTAGAGCTGTTTTGCTCAACTGTCAAGCCTGGCAATTTCCACATATTTCCCCATACCTTGAATTTTTGTCTTTTGTAAAGTGTCCAGAACAATCTGAAAAGTATTTACATTAAGCAGAGTAGCTTATAAAGCAAGCTACAGTGGTGTGCATTTATAGCATGGAGATTGATTCACACCGCATGTTGAGAATCTTTGCTTGCAAGGCTAGTACGTACAGGTAAAAACAGTAAGCCCAAATACTATATACATAGTCATATGATCTTTAGGTAAAAGGATAGCCAGTGAACACGTTAATGTACAGTAACTGTTTTTGCCTGAACCAAAGTACACTATGTATCCATTATTACTTTTTATTAATGTATACTGATCAGTCGAATATCTTTTGTGGCTGGTGGTGCACACCAATATTTTAGATACTGGACCTTATGAGCCTATGCATGTAATATAACTTTGTTGTTCGTGCCTGTAAGAGAAAAATTGGGCACATTTGTCTTTTATAGAAGGTCCCCTTATAGATTACTTTTCAAATGAGTGGATGTATGGGCAGGGAAGAACTGATAAAACTAATATGGCATTGTGACAGACCGCCTGGCACCCTGACCGGGTACCTCCATCAATCGCTGCTTCCTAGTACTTGCGAGCACCATAAGCACTGCACTGGAACACCATAACCACCGTAAACCCCACGAAACGCCACAGCTTGGTTGGAGTCTAGCCTTCCTCCACCCACCTTGGACCCAAGACCAGGATCCAGCTTCCAGTGGTTAGACCTCTCCTAGTCCAGGGAGCGTAGCAGGAACAACTCTTATAAGAGCTAGTGATTATCCCCAGAGTGAATGTAGTTCTCCAATCCCCCAAACATGAGCCAAGACTTCATGAAGGGGTAAACGAATCTCTCTTTAATGGGAGCCACACTTGGCCTTATATGACAATCCTCATGCAAGGGTTACCCCCAATGGACCTGATGGTAGACTGATTTGCCACTTCACAGACCAATAACAATAAGGTTACAAGGCACGACACTCCCACACACAGCACACAATCCCTCCACTCAGCATGGGAGATAATTGGATCAGTAACTGTACTAATTCTAATCCAATTATCTCCAAGCACAGGAAAAAAATGCTTTTTAATAACACCCCAAAAGTACCCTAAAAATACATAAAACCCCATCATGTTACATCCCCTGATAGCCCTGATCTGGGTGACCAACATATCCAAAAATCACCCAGATCAGTTCAGGGGTTCAGGAATTTCTGACCGACCGTGCACATGGTCCTATGCCCAAAATAGTTCCAGGGAATCAGGGCTAACGGTCGGTCACTCTGACTGGAGTACAAAAGTACATAACTCACATTAACAGAGCCTGTTTAAAGTATTTTAGCCTGGTCTATTGCAGGGGCCATAGTCACAGGGTAGTAGCCTGGCAAATAGGCCCCTTCATAAACCAGTGGCGAGGTTACTTTTGCCACAGGCATATTCTATGAAGACTGATTAACCCTTTATTATCAAGGGTGGTGCACAGTCTCATATATTTAGTTATTATTAATTCAGAAACCTACAGAGAGACAATCATACAAAAAGTCCAGTATTAAAAATAAAATGCAATTACTGGTTCTAGACCGGGGAAGGCAACATTCAGCACTGTATCTCCCATAATGCCCCTACTGCCATAATGTGCCACATGTACTATGCCATATTTGCCATGAAAAATATTCAACATTCTAAAAGTGGAACTGTCACAGAAAACAATAGAATCAACAGTAACATTGTTCTTCATTGCCCACTTTTCTATTATTGATCAATTCGTATTATTTACTTTCTGTTCACATTCTATAAAATGTCCATACAATGATAATGTTTCATTATACATGGTTTAAATAGCTATAACCCTTTGTGGGTTTTCTTTCTACATGTTTTATTTGTTTGAAACGCTTATTCGACTTTGGTTACAACATCAGAGGTGTTCTGGCAAAACTATTTCAAAACTAGAATTACTTTTTATAGACTATCTTTATCATTTTCTGTATTTATTCACATGTTGATGTTTCTATGACCATCTTTTATTAACTATTGTATCTTGACGCAATGTTTGCAGTCTTGTGCCTTTCTTAATCAGAAATGGAGATATAGGATTTTTAGATAGATGTAGTTGCCTGAAACGTTACATTTCGCAAGCTGTTTTCCTCATTGCTTCTCATAGTTACAAGAGGGAAGAACCTGATCAATTGTCAACCAATCATACAGAACTGTTTCAAACAAATATATGAAGTATGCTTGCTTAAAGGGATTCTGTAGTGTTAGGAATACAAATCATCTGTATTCCTAACACTATAGTGCACTCTGACCCCCCTTTCCCTTTCTCTGTCACATAAAGGATTTAAAACCCCTTTATTCAAGTACTCGATTCCCTGGCTGATGTCCCAAGTTGATGGGTCACCTCCCTGACTACTCTTACGTCATCCGATGGGAGGAACCAATGCGCATGTACCACAAGCACATTAGGCCCTCTCCATAGGAAAGCATTACCTCAGTGCTTTCCTAGGGGATTTTTACTGACGGATATTCTCATGAATAGCATGAGGGACTTAAGGGACTTAGAATCACAGAAGCGGCTCTAGTGGTTGCCTAATAGACAGCCACTGGAGGCAGTCTTAGTGCTGCAAAATAGTCAATTAGATGAAGTGGTCTGGGTTCCTATAGTGTGCCCCTTAAACCTTAATATGCATGCAAGTAGCCTAGAATGTGGGAGTGTACCTTTTAAGCACCAGAGAATAGCAAAGGGATTGTTAGTGGATGTGATGTGAAATATTCTAGAATAAAAGGAAAAATATCAAATGGGGCTAAGAATCTATGGAAGGTGGTTTGGCAACGTTCCAAAGCCAAAACAAAAACCTAGTGCTTGAAAGTGTAAATGGTGAGGTTTTTTTCCCCATGAGGATATGTAAACCACTTGTATAAAGCGGTTAAAGAAGGATGGAAAAATATCAAGAGATTCTGTTGAAGGCAAACGGTACATAAGAATTTTTTTTATTTTTTTTTAAATGCGTAGTTCTTGCACCATATCTATTGGGGTTTTAGAGATGTGTGCAAAGTAAAGAGACTTTGCTGGAAACAGTCAAGTTGTAGTTGTAGATAAAAACATTTTTTTTTTTAAGTTATATACTTCTGTTTTTCTCCTGCACCACATAGACTTTCCTCTTACAGTACAGACAAAAATGTTTGTTGCAGAGGCAGATAGGCTATGTTGCTTACATAAAACTTGAGATATTTCAAAATGATCACCATTTCTATTAATTAATTTACATGTGAGATGATACATTATACTGATATTGTTTTACATTTTCTTATTTGTGTTCCAGAATTAGATTAAATCAATCTGTTCAAGATCATGGGAGATATGAAGACTCCGGACTTCGATGACCTTCTTGCAGCATTTGACATTCCTGACATGGTTGATCCCAAAGCAGCTATAGAGTCTGGGCATGACGATCACGAAGTTCAGATCAAGCAAACTGCTCAAGGGGATGATGATAGTCATGTTCCGTTATCTTCAGATGTTGGTGTAAGCGTTATTGTAAAAAATGTAAGAACCGTTGATTCTTCGGAGATGCCTGAAAAAGACAATCATCACTCCACAGGTAATGGCTTGCCCAATGGGTTTCTCACCGTGTCACATCTTGACCATTTTAATAAAGAAGAATTGAAATCCCTTAAAGATAATGCTGTTGTATCGAATGCCATACTCAAAGAATCTGCTTTTAATCAGTTCAGTCCTATTTCCAGTGCTGAAGAATTTGAAGAAGATGAAAAAATTGAAGTGGACGATCCCCTCGATCGAGAAGAGTTACATTCGAATTTCAGTGCCAACATTTTGACAGCATCAGTTTCTCAGCACACCTATGAAAGGGACAAGATGCATGTAGGAGAACATTTAATTAAATCAGGGACTGCTGTTTCGAGCATTATGGACAAAAACAAAGAAAGTAAGAGAGATTTAGAAGAGAGCTCCACTCATTTAAATTTATATGAAACATTTAAACTAAGGAAACTACATGAAAAACTAAAACAAAACACCCAGAGGCATCTAGAAAATAAACTAATTGACGGGAAACTAGATGTTGACAAAAGTGAAACCAATGGAGGAGGTATGTCTTCACTAAAGTCAAAGTCTTCTGAAAAGCTTTCCTCTTGCATCGCTGCAATTGCAGCCCTAAGTGCAAACAAAGTGTCATGTGACTCGAAGGAGTTACAACTTAACAGTGATGAAAGATCTCCAGTATCAAAAGAAATCGGCGATAGCCCGTTACCAAATGACAAATCTCCAGATTCTCAATTGACCATGCAAAATCTCATTGATGGCACCAAAAAAGTCTCTGCGAAGCAACCTGATAGCCCTAGAAGTGTCTCAAGTGAAAATAGTAGTAAAGGATCACCATCCTCTGGTGGTTCAACTCCTGCTATTCCAAAAGTAAGAATTAAGACCATCAAGACTTCATCTGGAGAAATTAAAAGGACAGTTACAAGAGTGTTACCTGACTTTGAAACTGAAGGCATAAAAAGTCCTTCTGATCACACAACCTCAATGGTTGTTTCGTCACTTTTATCTTCTCCTACGTCTGTTGCTCTTCTTTCCTCTCCAAACAGAGCATCCGTGCAGCCAGCGGTGACCAGTACTCCATCATCAACAGACATGCCTCCAAAGCAAGTTACAATTAAACCTGTGGCCACTGCATTTTTGCCTGTATCTGCAGTTAAAACTGCAGGCTCACAAGTCATAAATTTGAAGTTTGCTAACAACACTACTGTAAAGGCGACTGTGATATCTGCTGCTTCTGTTCAAAGTGCCAGCAGTGCCATAATCAAGGCAGCTAATGCTATTCAGCAGCAGACTGTAGTGGTTCCGGCTTCAAGTCTTGCCAATGCTAAACTTGTGCCAAAAACCGTGCATATTGCCAATCTTAATCTCTTGCCTCAAGGTTCTCAGGCTACATCTGAGCTTCGACAAGTTTTAACAAAATCGCAGCAACCGATTAAACAGACACTTGTATCAACTACTGGAGCACAACCAGTTAAAAAGGTTTCCCGAGTCCAATTGGTGTCTTCTTCTCAAAGTTCTGTAGTGGAGGCCTTTAACAAAGTACTGAGCAGTATAAATCCAGTTCCAGTATATGTACCTAACCTCACACCTCCTGCCAATGCAGGGATAACCTTGCCAGCTCGTGGATACAAATGTCTGGAGTGTGGCGATGCATTTGCCCTAGAAAAAAGTCTTTTGCAACATTATGACCGTAGGAGTGTACGGATTGAAGTAACGTGTAATCATTGCACAAAGAATTTAGTTTTTTACAATAAATGCAGCCTCCTTTCTCATGCACGTGGACATAAAGAAAAAGGGGTTGTCATGCAGTGCTCACACTTAATCCTAAAACCAGTTCCTACAAGTCAAATGATTTCTTCACCCCAAACAAATGTGTCCACCTCAAGCTCTGTCACTACTCGACCAAATCCAGTGGCACTTTTTACCCACAGTTTGGCAAAAGTACAATCCGGTGTAACTGGGCCTGTGATATCGGCTCCTGTAAGTTCACCGGTTACTCCTGCAATGCCTTTAGATGAGGATCCAGCTAAGCAATGCCGACACAGTCTTAAATGTCTGGAATGCAATGAAGTGTTCCAGAGTGAAACCTTGTTAGCTACGCACTACCAACAGGCTACGGATACCAGTGGACAAGTACGGTACCTTTTTAGAATTATCTTATTTGTGTACTTTGTTGAAGGGATCCCTAACGTTAATACAATCCAGTTTTTCATTTGGTTCTAATTGAGTGTTGTTTGTGGTTGTAGTTGTGTTTTTTTTTTTATTTGCATTCTTTATTTTGTTTATTGAGTAACTTGTTTGAATTTTACATGACCAAATAATCTGCCTAGTTGTTAATGAAATATTAATTCAGCGTTTGTAGCTTTATGCTACTATTTCCACCTTGATTGGCCTCATCCAGCCTTTGTAATGACATACATTTCTAAATTTCTAAAAATATTTCAACATTATAGTTACGTTAGTAATTCACAAACATCTGTTTAATGCCACGATTAAACCACACTAATAAGTCTAATTTGTATACAGATTTTAAGTAATACGGCGTAAAGGTACATTGAAAAAGTGATCGTAAATGGACACTCTGGGCACCAGCACATCTCTAATGCATATGGTGGCTTTTGGACTAATTAATATACTATATTTTTACATGCTTTAAATCTATATCGTTTTTGCAAAAAAAGTACGTTTTATACCATTCTGTACCATAAACCTCCCTCCTAGCCACGCACCCTTTTCTACAGAAACGTATTGAGACATATTTTTAGTATATCACTACCTGTCTGCCTCTTGGTCCTGTGCTGTTCCTCAACCCTTCAGCTCTAAATGTATTTGCCCCCTATGTCCAAAGTGTATTTGTCCCCCAGCCCTCTGTATGTCACCATAGTAAGTAGTCACACTGTTTTAAAAAGGTTTGTATTCTTACCTGGGGTCTGCTGAATGCCGATTCCTGGCTCATCTCACATTTCTGGGCGCCTCCATTTTGTTCTCCTCTGTTCATGATGTCTGCCATTTGCCCTTCTGTGGGATTGTTTTGACGGATGGATTGTGGGTAAATTAGCGCCACCCATTATTAAAGATCATACACCCCATAAGTAAAAGTAGTCACTACTTTTTATTATGTATAACTTAAAAACTAGTTAATTTCAGAAAAATAAAAACAAAGGGAGGTAGAGGAACAAAAGAGGATTACATTAAAATCAAAACCTGCAAAGTGAAATATTTAATGCAGTTATCTTGCTGCTGAACCAATTTAAAAACATTAGGATTGTTTTGCATTCTGACAGATGATATTTCTGTGGAAGAGTGCAACATGGTGTACACACTGACCAATTGGCTGCTTCTCATTCACAAATAGAACCATAAGAAATGGATGAGATGAGTGGATAATATTGAGATTCTGCAGCTATTCGTCCTTTGGGCTCTCCAGCCCTGTTTGGATGTCTAATTTTTTTTTTAAATGTATCTCTATAGGAATGTATTTATTTTAAATGTCAGCCAGGGCTGCGCTAACATGGGGACTAATGGAGCTGAAATTCCATATCCACAGTATTCTTCACATGCTCTTGCTCTAAAATGTTGTGCCGAGGGAATTAAGTATGGGAATTTAGGAGGAATGCAAGGGAACAAAACGTGTGTGGGCCAAGCTTAGCAGCAACTGCATTGAGGCTCATATGCTGAGGGGACCCAATGGATGTCTGATGCACTTAGGGACACCCAATAGGCATTTATCATCAGTGGCCCCATCATACGTTGCTGCTTGTGTGCTAGTGTGTGTGTGTTTGTGTGTATATGTGCGTGAGTGTGCTTGTGTGTAAATGTGCATACATTTCAGCATTCAAATTCCAACAATACACACTAATACACCTGTGCAGTCAAACATGAACACTACATACAGTCAGCTGGGTGTCGCCTGGGGGACCTGCAGATCGGCGCTGAAGGCACACTCTGGGGTTAAACCATTCAAAACCGATTTAACACCTTGAGGTAAGAGTGCACCTGGGGGTTGCCTGGCACCATAACTTAATTTAGTGTTTTACTTTAATCTGAAATAGGTGAATTATGCTTGAATAGACATATAGCTCACATTCTGCGATTTGTCTTTGTTCAGATCTGCAGGTTCTGGCACTTAATGTCTAATAAATAAAATGAATTAGTGGGTTGTAGATCTCTGTCCTTGGATACAAATGTTTTTCAGAATTGCAGGACTTCTATCAATCCCATCTATGTGAAAGTCAAAACCCAATTATTGAGGCTTTACTTTCACTTTTCTTCTTTATACCCATGCTGGCTAGGATTGATACGCAACCAGTGTTCCTCTTCGTCTATGTCCGCCTGTGCTATGAATATTTTTAGGACGGTTCCCCTTGACACATGAACAAATCTTGTTGTGCCTGCAATTTGGATGCCAAATAATCTATGAAACAGTTTGTTTCTCCTATGTTGCTGCATTTCTAATTTTGGTTTACTAGATTTAGTGGTAATAAATGGAGATTTGGTGTCAGCTATTACTGTAGGTGAAAGTTTAGGATCCAGTGATCATCAGTCAGTGTGCTTTAATATAAGAACAGTGACTGAGTCACACCACACAAAAACAAAAGTTTTAGACTTTAGAAAAGCAGACTTTTCTAAAATTAAAATACGTGTAAAGGAGTCATTATCAGACTGGAGCAATTTAAATGGAGTCCTAGAGAAATGGGATTATTTAAAAGTTGCACTGCTGAAGGGAACATAAAATTGCATTAGGCTTGTCAGTAAAAGCAAGAAACCACTGTGGTACTTCGCAGATGTGGAGCAAATAGTAAAAAACAAAAAGTTAGCATTTAGTAATTATAAAAAAAGTGAGGAAGACAATGATCTATAAGATTAGGCAGAAAGAGGCTAAGCAAGTTATAAGAGCTTCCAAATCACATACAGAAGAGAAAATAGCACAGTCAGTAAAAAAAAAGGGGACAAAACATTTTTTAGATACATAAATGAGAAAAGGAAAGTAAACCAAGGATTAGTTAGATTAAAAACAAAAGAAGGAAGGTATGTAGAAGAGGATAAAGGTCTAGCTGACTGCCTATAGTCACCTGAACAACATCAGCTTAATGAGGTTGTTCAGGTGAGAACTATAGCTCCCTGCAGCCTTTCTCATGTAAACACTGTATTTTCTGAGAAAATACAGTGTTTACATTGAAAGCTAGGAACACCTCCAGTTGCAGTCACTCACAGTGAACCACAGGGACTTCGGAGTTGATGGAGGCATAATATCCCTCCATCCACTCAGATCTGCTGTGCACGAGCATCCTGTGATTCAGTATCTCCTCCCACTGCATGCAGACACTGAACTTTCCTCATTAATTCAATTCATCTCTATGAGGAGATGCTGATTGGCCAGGGCTGTGTTTGAATCATGCTGGCTCTGCCCCTGATCTGCCTCCTTGTCAGTCTCAGCAACATGGGTTTACTTCAGGGAAATCATGCCAAACTAATCTTATTGATTTTTTTGATTGGGTAACTAAAATTATAGATCAGGGTGGTGCAGTAGACATTGCTTACCTAGATTTCAGTAAGGCTTTTGACACTGTTGCACATAGAAGGCTTATCAATAAACTGCAATCTTTAAGTTTGGATTCCAATATTGTTGAATGGGTAAGGCAGTGGCTGAGTGACAGGCAACAGAGGGTTGTAGTCAATGGAATATATTCAAAGCTTGGACTTGTCACCAGTGGGGTACCTCAGGGATCTGTACTTGGACCCATTCTCTTTAATGTTTTTATTAGTGATATTGCAGAAGGTCTTGATGGTAAGGTATGTCTTTTTGCTGATGAAACTAAGATATGTAACAGGGTTGATGTTCCAGGAGGGATAAGCCAAATGGCAAATGATTTAGGTAAACTAGAAAAACGGTCAGAGTTGTGGCAACTGACATTTAATGTGGATAAGTGCAAGAGTACAGAACATTTTATAGAGTCCTAACCTGAGTCTGAGGAAAGGGATTTAGGGGTTAATATTTCTGATGACTGTACGCTGATGACACTCAGATATACCTCTCCTCCCCGGACCTTTCCCCTGCCATCCTGCAAGGTGTCACTGCTTGCCTTTCTTCCATCTCTGACTGGATGTCCTCACGCTTTCTGAAACTTCTCTAAAACTGAACTCCTTGTCTTTCCTCCTCCTAATACTGATCCTCCTCTCTCGCTCTCCCTTCAAGTCAGTGATATCCACATAAGTCCATCCCTGCAAGCACGCTGTCTTGGCATCATACTTGACTCTGGTCTCACCTTTGAGTCTCACATCCAGTTTGTTGCCAAGTCCTGTAGGTTCCAACTCAAAAACATAGCCCACATCCGCCCCTTTCTTACGCAAGATGCTACCAAGGAGCTTGTCCATGCTCTAGTAATTTCCCGCATGGATTACTGTAACCCTCTCCTGATTGGTCTCCCCAAAAGCCGTATTGCCCCGCTAAAGTCTGTAATGAATGCTGCAGCTAGACTGATTTTCCTCTCTAGTCGGTCCTCTCACACCTCACCCCTCTGCCAGTCCTTACATTGGCTCCCTGTATGCTATTGGAGTCAATTCAAAGTACTAACCCATACATTTAAAGCACTGAACAATTCTAGCCCCTCTTATATCTCTTCACTAATCCATAGATATGCCCCTCCTCGTACCCTCCGCTCTGCCCGTGACCACCTCCTGACCGCTGCTCGCACCCGTACGGCCAACTCGCGCTTGCAGGACCTCTCGCGGGCGGCTCCTCTCCTATGGAATAGCTTGCCTACTGCCATCAGACTCTCCCCTAGTCTTCAATCATTTAAGAAGGGCCTTAAAACCCATCTCTTCAGGAAAGCTTATGGCCTCCCAGAGTAATCTCTACCTTACATACCTGTCTCCTGCTCTCTCCTATGGGACAGTGCTTTGCTCTCTCCTCCAGCTCTGCTTCACTCCTACTCGATAATTCCTGTCCTAATGTTTCTAATACCCCACCTCCTATAGTCTGTAAGCTTGTTTGAGCAGGGTCCTCTTCAACCTATTGTTCCTGTAAGTTTTCTTGTAATTGTCCTATTTATTGTTACATCCCCCCTCTCAAAATATTGTAAAGCGCTACGGAATCTGTTGGCGCTATATAAATGGCGATAATAATAATAATAATAATTAAAGGTAGGCAAACAATGTAATAGAGCAGCAGGAAATGCTAGCAAAATGCTTGGTTGTATAGGGAGAGATATTAGCAGTAGAAAGAGGGAAGTGCTTATACCATTGTACAGAACACTGGTGAGACCTCACTTGGAGTATTGTACACAGTACTGGAGACCGTATCTCCAGAAGGATATTGATACTGTAGAGAGAGTTTAGAGAAGGGCTACTAAACTGGTTCATGGATTGCAGGATTAAATTTACAAGGAAAGGTTAAAGGAATTTAACATGTATAGCTTGGAGGAAAGACGAGACAGGGGGGATATGATAGAAACATTTAAATTCATAAAGGAAATCAACACAGTAAAGGAGACTATATTTAAAAGAAGAAAAACTACCACAAAAAGAGGACATAGTCTTAAATTAGAGGGACAAAGGTTTAAAAATAATATCCGTAAGTATTACTTTACTGAGAGGGTAGTGGATGCATGGAATAGGCTTCCAGCTGAAGTGCTAGAGCTGAACACAGTAAAGGAGTTTAAGCATGCGTGGGATAGGCATAAAGCTATCCTAACTATAAGATAAGTCCAGGGACTAATGAAAGGATTTTTTTCAAAATTGGGCAGACTCGATGGGCTGAATGGTTCTCTTCTGCCGTCACATTCTATGTTTCTATGTTTAATGCTTAACAGTTTTTTTCAATATGGTGTTTGCACTATTTTTGCTGAATTTCTTTCATTATGCAGATGAGTATAAACCCTGTAACCTATAAACAAATAATCCAACTGTGACATTTAGGAACATGATTTCTAAATCTGGTCCTGTATTCCATTGCTTTGCGGTCAAATTTGGATACAGTTTGCCATTATGTTATTTATGCATGTTACAGACTCATTTTATAAACCATAGTTCAGAATTGTCAGTTTAATTATACAGTGTTTGTTTGCTTTATACATGCAGAATAATATTTATAATGTGGTAAAGCCGGCACCAGCAATGAACTACCTTAATTCACTAGCTTTGCTTTAACTACACTTCCATTAATCTATTGCCAGCCATCAATTGGAGATCATTAGTTGTTAAGTCATTAGTCATTAATGGTTTGCTTTGTATGGAGTTTTAGTTTGTCTTGTTGCAATAAATGGCTGTTTTACACAGACAAAAATACATTAAAGGGAAACTGTCCCTTTCTAAGATTTTTAAAGGGACGGTACAAGCACCCAAACCATGTCATCTCAATGAAGTAGCCTGGGTGCCACGCTACTGCCTGTATAACTCTGAAACTCCAAACAGTGCCATTCTTCAGGAATGGCAATGTTCACATTGCAGGGTTTACATGCCTCTTGTGACTGTCTCAATGACAGCCACTGGAGGTTCTTCCACCCTAATAGCCAAGTTAAACTGGGCTCTTTAATAGGATGGTCTCAAGGATTGGCACAGACTGGCATATTGCCATGCATGCACACTAGCTTTGTAATGATCTCCGCAAAAGTTGCTAAGCGGCATCTTGGAGACCGCTGCTTTTTATTAGTCAATTTGGGTTCTTCAGTCAATCATTGTTATAAGCTCTGTGTGTTGTACTTGGTAGTAGAGAAAGCATAAAATAAAGAGGAAAATAAAACTATTTTTATTTGTCACCTCATTATTTATTTTTTAACTGGAAGGTTCCCATTTGTGTTTAGAGTACTGGGCCTTTATTTCAACCTTGAAAGAATTAAACATCAAACTCACCTTTATTTCTGCATTAGGAGAGTCTGCTTTCTCGCGAGGTATCATTAATCAAGTCTCATAGAGATACATTGGAACACTCACTGTGATCCAGTGGCGGATCCAGAGCCTGATCTCGGGAGGGGCACTTGTAGATTATTTAAATAAATAATCCAGGCACAATAATCACTACAGCTCATTGTAGTAGTTATGGTGCCAGTGGTGCCAGGATCCCATCCCAGAGTAAGTAGTCAAACCGTTTAAGAACAGTTTGACAACTTACCTGGGGTCTGCTGGAATATAGGGCATAGGAGCAGTGGTATGTGTGAGGGGTGAAGTGTGTGTGAAAGGTGCAGTGTGTGTTCGTGTGCAGTGAAGTGTGTGTGAGTGCGTGAGGGCGGCAATGTGTGTCAGGGTTGCAGTGTGTGTGTTAGGGGGCAGTGTGTGAGAGTTGCAGTGTATGTGTGTTTGGGACAGTGTGTATGGGGGGCACTGTATGTGTGTATAAGGGGCACTGTGTGTGTGGGGGCAATGTGTGTATGGGGGCAGTGTATGTGTTTATGGGGAGCACTGTATGTGTGTATGGGGAGCACTGTATGTGTGTGTGGGGCACTGTATGTATGTGTGGGGCAGTGTGTGTGGGGGGCAATGTGTCTATGGGTGTGCAGTGTGTGTGTATGGGTGGCAGTGTGTGTATGGGGGCAGTGTATGGGGCAGTGTGTGTGGGGGCAGTGTGTGTGTGTGTGTGACGAGTGTATGTATGGGTGGCAGTGTTTGTGGGGCAGTGTGTGTATGGGGGCAGTGTATGTATGGGGCAGTGTGTGTGGGGGGCAATGTGTGTCTGGGTGTGCAGTGTGTGTGTGTGACGCAGTGTATGTGTGGGTGGCAGTGTTTGTATGGGGGCAGTGTATGTATGGGGGCAGTGTGTGTCTGGGTGTGCAGTGTGTGTGTGTGTGACGCAGTGTATGTATGGGTGGCAGTGTTTGTGTGGGGCAGTGTATGTATGGGGGGCAGTGTGTGTGTGGAGGGGAAGGAGGGTAGGGGGCTTTTAAATAATGTTTTTTTTAATTTAATTACATAAATTTCCCCCCTCCCTTCTTACCTTTACTGAGGGAGGAGGGGGGACATTTCTCCATCCCTGGTGGTCCGGTGGGGATTCCCTGGTGGTCCCAGTGGGGAGAGTGAACTCTAGCCCACGCTCCAGGACTAGAGTTCACTCTTGCGAGATTTGGAGCGTTGCCGTGGTAATCGCGGCAACGCTCCGTGCTCGCGAGAGGAGGACCTGGAGGAGCTGCAGGCTGAGCTCCCGGGTCCTCTCTCCTCGCTGCCAGCATAGTGCCTGCTCCCCGGACAGCAGGCACATTGCAGGGCTGGCAGTTGGACAATGCCAGCCCTGCATTAGCCGGCAGGGGTGAATCTCGGGGGGGGGGGCAATTGCCCCGTTGCCCCCCCCTTGGATCCGCCTATGCCATGATCCGACAACAGTAGAGAAGCATTGATTCTACGAAAAGTACTCTCTTCCTCTTTGAACTTTTGTTCAAAGCAAGTAAGGCAGGAAACCAAGCAAAAGTGATTTAGGGGACTGGAGTTTCCTTTTAACAGAAGTTATAGGTGGTTTTCAACATGTTATTCAGTAGTGTAATGTCCATAGAAGTTAAAATTCCACTTTAAGAGCTATAATGTGTTAAAGGGACTTATCATATTTCTTTCTCGTAGTGCTACTAATTGTATGCATTGATCTAGAGAAAATATCTATTTATTTTAAATAGTGTACCTACAGGTACATTTCTTGTGCTGAGTAACGGAGTTCCTCGGCACAGGTAACATTTCAAAGGTAGTTAGTGTAGATATTTGTGAACAGATGCGTGCACAGCCACTTGATCCAAATTACATGAACAGCATGAATTTTGGTAGTAGATGGTGGTACGTTTACATCTATTTCAGGAAGCAATCAACATATTATGCAAATACAGTGTTCTAGTAAATGTACCTTTTCCTATTAGCATTCAGATATTTTTAGGAAGATATTAAAATTCTATATTAAGTGATAAGTGTTGTTGTTAAAACAACTTTCTAGATACATTATGGAATGCATTGTATTTTCAATAGTGCTGCTGTGATACTACCCTTAATATTATGTTTTATTTTTTCTGATTTTCCTTTTTCTAGAAGACATGCAGTATTTGTATGATGCTGCTACCAAACCCATGCAGCTACTCATGCCATCAGCGGATACATCATCACAAATCCCCATACACATGTCCTGAGTGCGGAGCTATCTGCCGGTCTGTGCATTTTCAGACCCATGTCACCAAAAGTTGTCTACATTACACCCGCAGGATAGGTTTTCGGTAAGTTCTCTTGTTTGTAGCAGGAGAGGCATACATTCATTATTTAACCCTCTCAGTGCGTTCTAGCACACCAAGGTATAAACTTTCAATGATAACATTGTGGTCCATCTTCTACCTTGTTGTACTACATCTTATTAATAGTACATGTTGATTAAATGGACACCCATACATGCAGTTTACTCCTTTTTTGCAATACATTAAGAAAATGACGCATTAAAATGCAAATACATTAATAAAAAGAAAACCTTTCCTCGCATTTTATCTGGCTTGCTGCCAATCTGCAGGGACTTAGCAATTCCATTTTATGTTGATATGTACGTCTGCACTCACCAGTAGTTTTGTTAATGAATAAATAAAATAAGAAAAAAAATAATGAAGTCCGCAAATTAATAGGAGTCAATGTTTGGTGTATATATATATATCAAACTGAGGAAGCCTGTACAAGTTTCCCATAGTTTGTACACAGTGTACATCTTACACCTGTGATATCATGCATAATACATAGAATGAAGGAAGGATAATGGATATTTGAACCATAGCCTGTTTAATTATGGTGCATATCTTATTTCTATTATATGTGCCATTTTATGAATATAATAAAAATGTAACACTCTGCACACCTTGACAGAACCTAAAATGTATTTAAGGGTCATTTACATTTTGGCACAATCCAATTCTTAATGTCCAAACAATCTAATTGCTATCCAGTGCTAATGCAGATTCATAGATTCAGAGTTACAGAACACGGACTTGCACTTACTGAATCAGTTTTTATTACCAATATGCTTGTCTCTAATGTGCCTGTCCTTTATATTATACTGAGCATGACTTTAAGTGCAGACAGATGCAAGCTTTTAGTGCAGCCCCATCTTGAAACAATAACCAAGCAGGTTTTTCTTGGGTATCATTGGAGATTTTGCCATTTCAATTAATAGTTTACAGCTCTATACCTGCCACCACCTGACCTTATAATCCATGGTTTTTGTGGGTCGCAAAGCTGTTCACCAACAGGAAGGGAAAGAGAACTTCCCAATGCACTCGGAGATTTACAAATTAGATGTCACATTTTTAGGGCTTGCTTTATGCCAGTTCCTGATATTTACATTTTGATTGTGTTTCTCCTAAATAATTAAAAGACTAAACCGAAAACAGTGGAACTGCCACAATCTAGTGAAAGAACCTGCACGATGAATGTTGGTATGATTAAAACCATTTTTTGTTTTAGGTGTATACATTGCAATGTGGTTTATTCGGAAACGGCAGCGTTGAAATGCCATATTCAAGGATCCCACTGTGAAGTCTTTTACAAATGTCCGATCTGTCCAATGGCGTTTAAATCCGCACCGAGCACACACTCCCATGCTTACACCCATCACCCTGGTGTGAAGATTGGAGAACCCAAGTATGTGTCTTCAAATTTATCCTGTACTTTACAGCAAGCCTTGCATTTATAGTGGCCAACTGTTTTTCTTTTTATTCTTTTTGTGGTGGAGAATTGAAATCTCTATTTTCCTCTGATACATGAAAGAAACACTCCGAGCTAAAAGTTATCGCCTCATTTGCATGCATGTTACAGAAAATGTGTTACAGAAAACAGACATTTTTGATGAAATACATTTAAATTGATACCTCCGAATGTCATTTATATACACAAAATCTTTTGGCCCAGCTGCATGTACAGTGATGTCTGGGGGTCTTTCAGGTACTCCTGTTTCTCTTATTGATATAAATGGAAATGCTGAACACATAAACCCTGATTAGATGCACTTTTCATAAAATGTGGGCTTTCGTCCATGCACAACAGCTTCTCATTTGTATTATTTTGTGAATAAAAAGCAGAATATTCATCTTTCTGTTCAACCTCTGATTGAAGTACATTTTGTCATAGGGGAGATGTTTCCCCTAAACTGGAAATAACACAGCTGTATTTTTTCTTTTGATTGTCTCTTGTGGTTTTTGCTTGTTATATATTGTACGGTACACCTGGCACTTTTGAATAATATCAAGATTTTTTTTTTATGAGATATGTTCCATCAGATACATTAATGTATATTGTCAGTAGAACTAAATGTCGCTCAATTTATGCGACTGGAAAGCAGCATGCAGTCCTTACTTGTTGATCTGTCTATTTAAATATAGTTTGCATTACGTGAACTGGAGAAACTGGCCAGGGTCAATTAATGCCTCTCTAGTTTTAATTATTCAGTTGTCAGGTTTACAGGAAACATTCGACTAGAAATGTTCTTAGAACATTAGTGTGCTAATCACCGTTTTAGTTATTGCACTCCTGTGTGGTATAATAGACTCTAATTAAAACAACCATTGAGAATGCTTTGTGCACAGAGCAGTTATGGGGCCAGCTTCTAAAAGTGGAAATGTTATCAAAATCATTGGAATGTTCTTGAGAGTAACTGCATTTTATGAACGTTCCATGGTTGCTTTTTTATACATATCCTCCCCCACCTCCATGAATTTCTGAAGAATAGTGGTGAAATAGATTTTTTTAATCCTATCTGTTAATGCCATGAACTTGTAGAACACTGATGACTGTCGGTGTCTTAGTGTACGGCCGGTAAAAGATCATCTGATCTAAAAGTACCTAATCAGTTTCCGTTGACATGCAATCCTCACATAGGTGTTGGATGTCAATGTCAGTTGTTGAAATGGTAATTGTACTTGTGTTTTACGGGGAAGGCGATGTTGATAAGCCATTTTCTCAAACGTCACTAGTTTTAAATGTCCTCTTTCTTGCGTGAGTAGCTCTCTTATCAGTAATGTTCTTTAGCCACATTGCTGTTACATTATTGCAAAAGATAATATTTTATTATCTTCTTATATTTTATTTAAAAATTTTCCACAAAGTCATCAGAAGTGTTTTTAAAGAATAATTTTGCGTTGACCGAACCTTTTATCACTCAGTTAAAAAAATTTTACTCTTAAAACCTAAGGTGCTACTGGTCGGACAAGTAACACAAGGCAGCTCATTTATGTTTCATTGTTTCTCGCCTTATAAAATATGTTGAGGAAAGTGCAGAGGATGGAAAGGAAACAAGCAGATTTTATTCAGAAATTCTACTGTTTGCAGGGAAAAAAATTGTGAAAAGAAAGACCGCATTCTGCTTTTAACAGAAATCGTGCCATTGAAAAGCTGCATTAAATTCTTAAACCCACGTTTGTTAACATAGTTTTTTATGTATTTGATTATTCAATGAAATGCTTCTACTAAACGTTGTATGTGCTTTTTTTTTCTCTCAAAACCTGTTTGGGAAGTTCATTTTATTACCCTCTAGTTTTACCTAAATTGCAGAGTTTCCATAGTGTATTAATAAAGACAATAACATCTCTTGATAGTGTGTATTGGTATGTGTATAAGGGATGCATATTATGGTTACCATCTTGGGCACTTTAGGACAAACGGTGCACTTTAGGACAAAGTAACTTGGCATTCCGTCATCCTGTATTAATGGAGTGACAACTTGGAGATGACTTCTTAATCTGATCAATGCATTAAATCTCTGTCCTCCCTTACCCCCTTCCTTCATGTGCATGTGTCCAGCTGCTGGGTGTCTCTGTTTTGTAAGGAGCATTGTGGACACCCACTTCTTTTTTTTTTTTTTTCAAAGACATTAAGAAATTCCAAATGCATTATCTTGAGGCTTGGTATTGCCGCTAACATCATATATATAAACATATACATACATATAAAAGACATAGATACCACTTTGTTTTATATAACCATAGAATTATGGCAAAAGGTGGGAAGTTAATGAACCAACAAATTTTCAACAAGCCATTTTAGAAGTGATCCTGTGAGGAGAGATGAAGATGAGGGGGTGGCAGTGCTGAGGAAGGTGTGATATTCATTTAAGTATATCCCCGTTCCCTTTTTCTCGTCAGATGTGATGTAATATCCAGGGGATCTCTACAAACAGAGAGAGATCCACATGTGACAATACTACTTTTAAACACTTATACTACTATAAAAAAATAAATAAAATAAAAAAGTTACTGGCACACTATCCCAAATCTCTATGCATATTTAAATAAATGGAGGTTTTTAGTATCCGTCCAATGGCCATTAGATGTAAGCCCACCCGCCATGTCAAGGCAAACCTGTTAGGTGAGTCCTACCCTAACAATTTACATTGCTTCCTTCAGCTTCAGGTAGTGTAGGACTCCCCTAAGAGGTTTGCCTTGACGTGGCAGGTGAGCTTCCACACAATTGCCATTAAAGTGATACTAAAAACCTCTAGTTATTTAAATATACATATTTGGGATAGTGCGCAAGTAACTCTTTTCTTTGTTTTTTATTGTATGTTTTGGGGCTGATGTGTACTATGGTCATTGCTGCCGCCCAGGAATCGTGGGAGTTTGAGCGTAAGACTTATCTTTGTATACTTCTACTACTATACCTTAAAAAAAAATAGTGTCTATTGAGCAAAACAGAATGTTGAAAAAAATATTATCCTGTTTATTTATAGATTTATTTATTTTGAATATAGAATTTAAATGAAATCTCCCAAGTTGTAGGGCCACAAGCTAGCATATGCTGCACAGTGATCCTGTCGATGCAAGACATACACAACGTATACAAGAGTTTGGTGATTAGTGAATATTTATTACACTTTCAATCATTTAATTGTGTTTCTTTCTAAGCCAGGAATTATGTAGTAAGCAAAATGTTTCTCTTTTTAGGACTATATACAAATGTTCCATGTGTGACACAGTGTTTACACTCCCGCCGTTACTTCATCGACATTTTGATGTGCATCTCGAGAACCAGAAAGTGTCCGTATTCAAGTGTCCCGACTGCTCGCTGCTGTTTGCACAGAAGCAGCTAATGATGGATCACATCAAGGTATGATAAGATGTATTCTGTACCCCGAGAAGCTGATATACTCCTATTGCTTTAATGGGTTTGCAGGAGGTGTGTCAATTCCGAAACGTGCAGATTATTTAATGACGTATATCGAATTATGCCATTAAAAAAAAAAATATTTTAGCAAAAGACCACTGCATTTTTACACTAATTTCTCTTTTAATGTAGAGATAAATTACATTACCATAATTTTAATTACTGTGGAGCTCTGTAATTCACTTCTATTTTCCAGAAAAAATAGATGGAGGATTTTGATCACAATCCTTCCAAAAGAGGAACAACCTTGCAAGTCTAATATTCTAAGGGCTCATCACAAACATCCGAGTAATCCCCAATTCTTTTTATAAATAATTTGCACTGGTTCTCTGCATTTTTGCTGGGAATTTGTGTAAAAATTGATAATTATAGGGTTTGTATGAAATGAAAGTTAGTGTCTCAGTTCCTGTTTTTTTATTTGGTGTGATAATACCCTGATGGGTCAATATTGGACTTGTGCACTGCAAAAAAAATTGATTTGGCTGAATCAATCTGTCCAAAACAAATTATTGTGTCAGCCAATTCTGGATTCATTGATATGGTGTTTCGGTTTGAATGCATTTCATGAATGCAATTATTTCGGAGAAAAACATTTGGTTGAAACAAAATGTTGTGGTACACTGATTATTATTATTATTATTATTGCCATTTATATAGCGCCAATAGATTCCGTAGCGCTTTACAATATTTTGAGAGGGGGGATGTAACAATAAATAGGACAATTACAAGAAAACTTACAGGAACAATAGGTTGAAGAGGACCCTGCTCAAACGAGCTTACAGACTATAGGAGGTAGGGTATTAGAAACGTTAGGACATGAAATATCAAGTAGGATTGAAGCAGAGCTGGAGGAGAGAGCAAATCACTGTCCCATAGGAGAGAGCAGGAGACAGGTATGTAAGGTAGAGATTACTCTGGGAGGCCATAAGCTTTCCTGAAGAGATGGGTTTTAAGGCCCTTCTTAAATGATTGAAGACTAGGGGAGAGTCTGATGGCAGTAGGCAAGCTATTCAATAGGAGAGGAGCCGCCCGTGAGAGGTCCTGCAAGCGCGAGTTGGCCGTACGGGTGCGAGCAGCGGTCAGGAGGTGGTCACGGGCAGAGCGGAGGGTACGAGGAGGGGCAAATCTATGGATTAGTGAAGAGATATAAGTGAGGCTAGAATTGTTCAGTGCTTTAAATGTATGGGTTAGCACTTTTAATTGACTCCTATAGCATACAGGGAGCCAATGTAAGGACTGGCAGAGGGGTGAGGTGTGAGAGGACAGACTAGAGAGGAAAATCAGTCTAGCTGCAGCATTCATTACAGACTGCAATAGGGCTTTTGGGGATACCAATCAGGAGAGGGTTACAGTAATCCATGCGGGAAATTACTAGAGCATGGACAAGCTCCTTGGTAGCATCTTGCGTAAGAAAGGGGCGAATGCGGGCTATGTTTTTGAGTTGGAACCTACAGGACTTGGCAGCAAACTGGATGTGAGACTCAAAGGTGAGACCAGAGTCAAGTATGACGCCAAGACAGCGTGCTTGCAGGGATGGACTTATGTGGATATCACTGACTTGAAGGAAGAGCGAGAGAGGAGGATCAGTATTAGGAGGAGGAAAGACAAGGAGTTCAGTTTTAGAGAAGTTAAGTTTCAGAATGTGTGAGGACATCCAGTCAGAGATGGAAGAAAGGCAAGCAGTGACGTGTAGCAGGACGGCAGGGGAGAGGTCCGGGGAGGAGAGGTATATCTTAGTGTCATCAGTGTACAGGTGGTAGTGGAATCCAAAAGAGGGAATAAGTTTACCAAGAGAGACAGTATAAAGAGAAAATAGAAGGGGACCAAGGACAGACCCTTGGGGAACTCCAACCGATACAGGACGAGGGGAGGAGGTGTCCTTGGAAAAGGAGACACTGAATGAGCGTTGGGAGAGATAGGAGGAAAACCAAGAGAGGACAGAGTCACAGAGACCGAGCGATTGAAGAGTTTGAAGGAGGAGAGCATGATCAACGGTGTGAAAGGCAGCAGAGAGGTCAAGGAGAATTAATATGGAGTAGTGACCTTTGGATTTAGCGGAGATTAGGTCATTAGTCACTTTGATAAAAGCAGTCTCAGTAGAGTGGAGAGGGCGGAAGCCAGACTGAAGAGGGTCAAGGAGAGAGTTGGAATTAAGAAAGCAGGACACACGGGTAAAGACAAGTCTTTCCAAAAGCTTTGATGAGAAAGGGAGCAGGGATATGGGACGATAGTTAGAAGGGGAGGATGGGTCAAGAGATGTTTTTTTCAGGATAGGTATTACAGTGGAATGTTTAAGGTCAGCAGGAACAGTGCCAGAAGAGAGAGAGCAGTTAAAGATGTGTGTTAGGGTAGGCACAAGACAAGGGGAGAGAGATCTGATCACAGATCAAGTGTGATAAAGTAACCAATAGATGTAAAAAGTAGGAGCAGTAAATAAATGTATATTTATATAATCGTGATATAATATAGAAGTGACTCACTTTATTAATTAAACTTATTAAACTAAAGTTAAAGCTAAATTGAAAACAGAATTGACTTTTTTAATTTTGAAATTCACTTTGAATTCCTGGCAATTCCTATTAATATTTAAAGGACTACTATAGTCACCCAGACCACTTCAGCTCAATGAAGTGGTCTGGGTGCCAGGTCCCCCAGGTTTTAACCCTTCAGATGTAAACATGGCAGTTTCAGATAAACTGCTATGTTTACATTGCTAGGTTACTCCAGTCTCTAGTGGCTGTCTTCCTGACAGCCGTTAGAGGCACTTCTGCAACGCTGAATGCGGAAATCACATCCAGCGTGCAGAACGTCCATAGGAAAGCATTGAAAAATGCTTTCCTATGGGCGTTTTTAATGCGTGTGCAGCTCTGGCCACGCATGCGCATTCCGCTCCACTCAGGAGCTGACGTCAGAGTGGGAAGAAAGGTCACCAGCTCAGAGGGAGCCCAGCACTGGATTAAAGTAAGTAACTGAAGGGCTTTTAACCCCTTCAGCGCCAAGGGAGGGGTGCCCTCATGGGTTATATACAGGGAGTGCAGAATTATTAGGCAAATTAGTATTTTGACCACATCATCCTCTTTATGCATGTTGTCTTACTCCAAGCTGTATAGGCTCGAAAGCCTACTACCAATTAAGCATATTAGGTGATGTGCATCTCTGTAATGAGAAGGGGTGTGGTCTAATGACATCAACACCCTATATCAGGTGTGCATAATTATTAGGCAACTTCCTTTCCTTTGGCAAAATGGGTCAAAAGAAGGACTTGACAGGCTCAGAAAAGTCAAAAATAGTGAGATATCTTGCAGAGGGATGCAGCACTCTTAAAATTGCAAAGCTTCTGAAGCGTGATCATCGAACAATCAAGCGTTTCATTCAAAATAGTCAACAGGGTCGCAAGAAGCGTGTGGAAAAACCAAGGCGCAAAATAACTGCCCATGAACTGAGAAAAGTCAAGCGTGCAGCTGCCACGATGCCACTTGCCACCAGTTTGGCCATATTTCAGAGCTGCAACATCACTGGAGTGCCCAAAAGCACAAGGTGTGCAATACTCAGAGACATGGCCAAGGTAAGAAAGGCTGAAAGACGACCACCACTGAACAAGACACACAAGCTGAAACGTCAAGACTGGGCCAAGAAATATCTCAAGACTGATTTTTCTAAGGTTTTATGGACTGATGAAATGAGAGTGAGTCTTGATGGGCCAGATGGATGGGCCCGTGGCTGGATTGGTAAAGGGCAGAGAGCTCCAGTCCGACTCAGACGCCAGCAAGGTGGAGGTGGAGTACTGGTTTGGGCTGGTATCATCAAAGATGAGCTTGTGGGGCCTTTTCGGGTTGAGGATGGAGTCAAGCTCAACTCCCAGTCCTACTGCCAGTTCCTGGAAGACACCTTATTCAAGCAGTGGTACAGGAAGAAGTCTGCATCCTTCAAGAAAAACATGATTTTCATGCAGGACAATGCTCCATCACACGCGTCCAAGTACTCCACAGCGTGGCTGGCAAGAAAGGGTATAAAAGAAGAAAATCTAATGACATGGCCTCCTTGTTCACCTGATCTGAACCCCATTTAGAACCTGTGGTCCATCATCAAATGTGAGATTTACAAGGAGGGAAAACAGTACACCTCTCTGAACAGTGTCTGGGAGGCTGTGGTTGCTGCTGCACGCAATGTTGATGGTGAACAGATCAAAACACTGACAGAATCCATGGATGGCAGGCTTTTGAGTGTCCTTGCAAAGAAAGGTGGCTATATTGGTCACTGATTTGTTTTTGTTTTGTTTTTGAATGTCAGAAATGTATATTTGTGAATGTTGAGATGTTATATTGGTTTCACTGGTAATAATAAATAATTGAAATGGGTATATATTTGTTTTTTGTTAAGTTGCCTAATAATTATGCACAGTAATAGTCACCTGCACACACAGATATCCCCCTAACATAGCTATAACTAAAAACAAACTAAAAACTACTTCCAAAAATATTCAGCTTTGATATTAATGAGTTTTTTGGGTTCATTGAGAACATGGTTGTTGTTCAATAATAAAATTAATCCTCAAAAATACAACTTGCCTAATAATTCTGCACTCCCTGTAGTGTCAGGAAAACAAGTTTGTTTTCCTCACACTATAGTGATCCTTTAATAAAACATGAATAACACATACATGGTATGGAAACAAAATATTCATCGATGGCAGAGTTTGTATTTCACCTGGGGTCTGGCTCTCAGAACCTCGTCACCTATTGCATATTTTGTAGCTCTATTATAACACTCGTGTTCTCAGCTTCAAGCTTTGTTAAGAAAACAAAACTCACTTGTATATTTGTGTCTAATTTGTTCCATTGTTGTCAACTCTGTACTCAAACTTTGCAAAGAAAGTTTATTTGTTTTTAGACATAATTTTAGTTTTCTTTTTTCTCTGGTAATCACAGATAGTCCAAATGTTTATATACGACTGGTAGTTTACTTCCTCTAAAGCAAGTAGAAGCTGGGGTACCTGTGATGTGCTCTTAGTATTTATCTGTTTATCGTACTCTCAGAGCCTAGCTAACCAACTAACTTAAATGTAATAGAAATACATGAAGTGAGACACTGTGCTTTCAAATGCCTTGTCCTAATCTGCTATAATCTGAACATCAGTAAATTATTGTCTACAAAATACAGTAAATTATTTTTTTTAAGAGTTGATCTTTTGTCAATCTTAACTAACCACTAGTTCAACTCATTTTGCCTAATAGAAATAGCAGATCCAATAACGGAACAAGTGGAGTATTGATTCATTTAGATTCCAAGGTTATCGCGTTACAAGTGACAGAATTATTTAATAAAGTTGGAGTTCAATTTGAGAAGCTGGATGGCGAGCATAGTTCGGCTATTTTGACCTTAAATTTTAAATCCACTTTGAATTCACCTTGAATTCTCACTTTAGTGAAAAACCCCGTGAGTGTGAGTACACTCCTGATTCTGCTATAAAGTGTTACTTTTCTAATTGACAGGATTAATTTACAAAAGGGCTGTAACAATGTTTTTCATGGAAACATTTCACAGATCTTTTTTTATTTATAATTTGTTTATTATTATTTTTCTTGTATATCAAACATACATATATACATATACATACATTGCATACCTAACATACAATGCATACAAAATAAATACATTGAATACACAAATCCATATAGACTAACAAACATATAACAAAGTTGATCGTCCTGTCCTATTCGTTCAGCTTGGTACTTAAATTACATAGAGGGTTAGATTAAATTCCCACTTCTTCAAAGATTACCAATTGATTAATACACCATAAATACTTTCCAATATTTAATTCTCCAAGACTCTTATCCAATCATCCCAGATCTCATATTGTCTAATATTAATGCTTAAATTAGAGGCTATTCCCCTTTCCATTTTACATTGAGTAATAATAGATGCCTTAATTTGCGGCCATGAGTCAATTGTCATCTTCTTCCAATTTTTTGCAATAGCCATCTTAAAGGCCATCAACGCCTGAATCAACAAATCTCTCTTTCCTTTAGTTAATTGCGGCAAGTTTAAATGTAATAGCACATTGTCTGGGGTCCAGATGTAAGTTATATCCAGCAATTTATTTATATAACCTAAAAATTGAGACCAAGCTACCTTAATTGGTGCACAATCCCACTATATATGTAGTTCATTTGCTCCCTCATTTCCGCATCTCCAGCATCTAGCTGTCCCTACCTTTGCAAATTTCTGGATCTTATTGGGAGTTAGGTACCATCTATTAAGTATTTTAAAATGTGCTTCCCTAATATTTAGACAGTGTATCGTCGTATAAACTGATTGTAGAGCCTTATACCATTCCTTTATATCAAATTTTTTTAACAAATCTCTTTCCCATTTGCTTTTAGCTATAGAATAGACAGATCTTTTTATGCTTTTTATAACCTCAACACATCTAGTTAGTATTTTAATATTTTTCTCTAAGTCTATGAGAGCATTTAATTTAGATAAAGTAAAAGAACTCCTATTACTTCCAAGAGAGCTTTGCAAAAAGCTCTTGATCCTAATATAATTAAAGGCTTGTGAATATGAAATACCATAAATTCTACGTATCTCAGTAAAGCGAATAATCTTCCCATCTACTAATAGGTCCGCCAATTTTTTGATGCCAAGTCTAGTCCATTCGGACGTATCCATATTTTCCATCCATATATGTAGATTTTTAAAAGTCAAGGCAGGTAAAACTTTATTTTTCAAATCTAATTGGTTTTTGAGATGGAACCAGAATTTTAGGAGAGGTCTAGTTATCATATTATCCGTCATGCATCTTATATTTTTAATTCTACTATTATTTCTTATAGGCCACATGAATCTAACGTTATTGTATGGATCTGTAATATCTGCTCCTTCTATTTTAAACCAATCTTGTGGACAATAATATTGTTTAATTAGAGGAAGAGTATGCATCAACTGTGCCGCTTGGTGGTACAAGAAAATGTTAGGAAAACCAATCCCTCCTTCTTTATACTTCAGATATAAGAGATCCTGGCCTATTCTAGGTTTCCTATTAGCCCATATGTAGTCCCTAAATATCTTATTCACAAGTCTAAGCCGCTGAGGATGGATCTGTAGAGGAATCATCCTCAATAGGTAAATAAATTTAGGAAAAACATATGACCTAATAAAATTTCATTTCACAGATCTTAGTTTGGTTTTTGCTTCAGTTATTATGATTATTATTATTATTGCCACTTATATAGCGTCAACAGATTACATAGCGCTTTACAATATTATAAGAGGGGGGATTTAACTATAAATAGGACAATTACAAGAAAACTTACAGGAACGATAGGTTGAAGAGGACCCTGCTCAAACGAGCTTACAGTCTATAGGAGGTGGAGTGTAAAACACAATAGGACAGGACATAGCAATCAGATAAGGTGGGAGTAAAGCAGAGCTGAAGGAGAGAGTAGAGTGCTGCCCTTTAGGAGAGATCAAGAGACAGGTATGAAAGGTAGAGGTTACTCTGGGAGGCCATAAGCTTTCCTAAAGGCACTTTTTAAAAGATGCAAGACTAGGGGAGAGTCTGATGGCAGTAGGCAGGCTATTCCATGGGAAGGGAGCAGCCAGCGAGAAGTCCTGCAAGCGTGAGATGGCCGTACGCATGCGAGCAGCGAACAGGAGAAGGTCACGGGCAGAGTGGAGAGACCGAGAAGGGGCATACGTATGGATCTGTGAAGAGATATAAGAGGGACTAGAATTGGTCAGTGCTTTATAGGTGTGGATTAGCAGGAAGCCAATGTAAGGACTGACAGAGGGGTGAGGTGTGAGAGGAGAGACTAGAGAGGAAAATCAGTCTGGCGGCAGCATTCATTACAGACTGTAGCGGGACAATACGACTTGTGGGAAGACCTATTAGGAGAGAATTACAATAATCCATTCTAGAGATTACTAGAGCATGGACAAGCTCCTTGGTAGCATCTTGTGTAAGAAAGGGGGCTATGTTTTTGTGATTGTACTGCATTGATTGTTATTTTAATATTGTGGTCCCTGAGGAAGTCCCATATTTTGTAGAAGGGACGAAACGCGTAGGACCTTTATTTGTATCTATTTTATATTTTTATACAATTAAAGCCGCTTTTTTCATATCTTCACCTGGAGTCCTGCATTTTGAGTGGAAGTGTCCAGGGGATTTCTTTAGCCCCCCATATCATCAGGGGTGGCACCATATATGCCTGAACTGTCCAATATCCTGTGAGTGCATTTTATATTGCGCAGTGTTAATATTGTAAAACTGTATTACACTATACCTCTTTTTATTTATCTTCATTTAGACAATCAGCCGGTTCCCTCGTTGTGTTTTGTATATTCTAGAGATTACTAGAGCATGGACAAGCTCCTTGGTAGCATCTTGTGTAAGAAAGGGGGCTATGTTTTTAAGATGGAATCTACAGGATTTGGCAACATACTGGATGTGAGGCTCAAAGGTGAGGCCAGAATCAAGTATGATGCCAAAACAGCGCGCTTGCGAGGATGCACTTGTGTGGATACCACTAACCCTAAGGGAGAGCGAAAGAGAAGGATCAGTATTAGGAAGAGGAAAGACAGGGAGCTCAGTTTTAGAGAGATTGAGATTCAGAAAGTGGGTAGACATCCAGTCAGAGATGGAAGAAAGGCAAGCAGTGACACTTTGCAGGACGGCAGGGGAGAGGTCCGGAGAGGAGAGATATATCTGGGTGTCATCAGTGTACAGGTGGTAGTGGAATCCAAATGAGGGTATAAGTTTGCCAAGAGAAGCACTATAAAGAGAAAATAGAAGGGGACCAAGGACAGAGCTTTTGGGGGACTCCAACCGAGACATGATGAGGGGAGGAGGTATCATTAGAAAAGGAGACACTGAATGAGCGTTGGGAAAGATAAGAGGAAACCCACGAGAGGACAGAGTCACAGAGACCAAGTGATTGAAGAATTTGAAGAAGGAGAGCATGATCAACGGTGGAAAGAAAAGAGAAGCGCAGCCAACCCATGTTCAGTAGCCGGGGAGAAAGTCTGAAGGGTAGGAAAGGCATGATCTAAGTGTGGTTGCGAAAGAAAACGGCAAGTTCTAATGCAGGTTCAAAATGACTTTAGAATTTAAAATTAGAATTAAAAAAAACTGAAAACAGAGTTGACTTTTTTATTTTTGAATTTCACTTTGAATTCCTGGCAATTTTTCTTAATATTTCATAAAACATGAATAAAACATAAATGGTGTAGAAACAAAATATTCCAAGTTAATCATATGTTTTTCTTAACAGTCTATGCATGGAACATTAAAGAGTTTTGAAGGACCTCCAAAGTTTGGACTAAATCTACCTTTGAGCATGAAACCCACTACTCAGAACTCTTCTAGTCCTGTAAATGAGGAACTGAAACCTGTTAATGGTGCAGAAAAGCCAGAGAAAAAAAATGCCAACCCTGAGAAAAAGACTGGTTCGTACCGCAAGAAAGCTACCAAACCTGGGTGGACATGCTGGGATTGTGATCAACTCTTTAATCAGAGAGAGTTGTATATATCACACATGAAAAAAGAACATGGAAAGGTAAATGGGCTTTTTATTTCTTGGTCAAGTCATGCTTCAGAATTGTATTTGAAATGGAAATCCTGGAAAATAAAGATTAGAATTAAAGATAAAATAAATCTTGTATTAGTTAAAGATATATTTGTAGCATTGTGTTCTTCTGGAATATGGGTGCTGCAAAAAACTTTATTGGGGTTAGAGTGCAGTGCAAGGTTCTAAAGCAAGGAATATGGGTAGCGCACTGTTCTACAAACTTACTGATGTGGCACAAGTCTGTGTAGGGGGAGGAAGAGAAACATCTCAATAGGTTGGTTGTTTACTAAGAGCAGGGCCGGAATGGGAAAATAATTTGGCCCGGGCATTTTTTAATCACATCGGCCCACTGAAAAAGGGATGGGGCAAGATAGGGTGGGTTTTGTCATCCCCAATGACAAGCACGCCCCATCTCAAAGTGGGCATGCTGGTTCAATGCTCATCCAGGGCAGACCATGCGCAGAGCTCCATAAATGGGATACCAAGAGACAAAAATGCCAGGAAAGCGTACTGTGCATGTGGTTGGAGCCAGCTTATGGGATTGCATGTGTGAAGAGTGAGCTGACTGTGGTGTGGTATTGTGTTAATAGGTTGGTTTCAGTCATGTTGTGTTTGTGGTATAATGTGATGTATGTGTGTCTAGGTGCTGTAGAGAATGTGTGTATAGGGGGCATAGTGTGTATAGGGGATGTAGCGAGTGTGTGCATACAGGCTGTAGTGTGCGTGTATAAGTGATGTAGTGTGTGTAGGGGTTGTAGAGAGTGTGTGTTTAGGAAATGTAGTATATGTTTGCTTACAAGTAATCTAGTGTGTGTGTAGGTGGTGCAGTGTGTGTGTGTAGGGGATCTAGTGTGTGTTTGAAGGGCCCACAGTGTGTATAGGACATCTAGTGAGTGCGTGTAGAGGATTCAGAGTGTATATAGGGATGTAGTGTGTGTATATGTGTAGATGATTCAGAGTTGGGGACTGTGCTGCCATCCCTGGTAGTCCTAGTGGTGAGTGAACTATAGCCTGTGGGTCATGGCAATGCTCCAGATCCCGTGAGAAGAACCCGGCAGAGCTGCAAGATAGAGCTCCTCCGGGTCCTCCTCTCCCTCCCCCACCGGCATCCTCATTACACTGCCTGTGGGCCAGTGTGGGAGATCTTTGATCTCCCCACCGACCCGTCATGGAATGCAGCTCGGATAGCGCGGCCCTGCATGGACCGGCTAGGGAAATCCTGTGACCTACCCTGCCGGCCTCGGCCCATAAGCTTCGATGGCCAGTCCAGACCTGACTAAGAGTGCTCTATGCTGGCTAGCGGATGTGCGATGAAACTCATCATGGCAGTCTGCCAGTTCTGTGCGGGGGATCTTGGATATAAACAACTTTTGCAAGCATTTTGCTGTTGTTAAAAGTGTTTGGATGGACGGTATGATTTTTGTGAGAACTCTCTGCCCACCTTTTTTGTAAAAAGAAATTAGAGAGAAATGTATAAGCAATAAATCATAGTAGCCTTTCTTGTGACTATTGTGAAGTGCGGAAAACCCTCTAAAACTCTAAGCATCAAAGCAACTTTAGCTTAATGAAGCAGTTTTAGTTTTCAGACCATGCCCGGGCAGCCTAACTCCTTAAATAACTAAAATTAAAGCGTTAAATAATGTTGTTTATGCAGCCTGAAACACACCACTCCAACTATACTAACACAGTCCCCTGCACACACCTAAGAAAGTCTACATTCTTTAGCTTCCCTTGTTGCACAGTATGTTTAATTTAGAAGTTAATATCTCCTGCTCTGTTAATTGCCTGTTACAGCATGCAGTAGCTTCCTGTGTGTTATTAAAGTTCAATTAATAGAGCAGATGATAATAGCTGCCAAAGTAAACTCACTCATCAAGTACCAGTTCAAGAGTTAAATGGGGTGTTAAAATGGCGAGTAGAATTCTGGAATAACAGAAGAATTAGCTATTTGTTACCTTACAAATTTAAAATTATCACGTCAATTTTACAACTGCTTTACTTAAGTGCTTCTTAATATTTTATGAGATGTTTTCTCAGTTAAAAAGTAAAAACACTGAAATGCAAGCGAGACAGGGGTCTTCGAGTGAAGTAATTCAAACTCTATATAAACATTCAAATTCTTTTCTTCTGGATGCACTTTTTGTAAGCTCAGGATGTCCTCAGATTCATAGCTGTACTAAGAGTTGTCTCTTCTCCGTATTACCATCCTACAAAAGCATACAAATTGCATTTTCAGGAAAAGGCTTTGGCATGTGTGTGCAGAGTATGGTATTCAGGAAAATCGAAACCAAGACTTCTATAGACTTAGATAAAAGAATAAAGGAAATGAGAAAAATTTATCACCCGCATAATATAATAATATAATCAAAATGCATAGGTAGGTGGGATTACAATAATATGAAAATTAAAAAAACTGAAAAATCTCATTCAGATTTTTTTTATGATTTTAGGGTTACTTCTGGAAGGTAAAGGGATCACAATTAGAGGTGATCCCTTGAATAGTATATAGCTCTACAGACTGTATGTTCAGTATTATTGAGAATAAAATATATTTGACAATATTTCCACAGAAATCCTTCTTAGTAAAATTATGCCAAGGGCTGGCCGGGATTGTAACTCCCTGTAATCTGAGGTGGACCAAGACGTATATGTCCCCAGAATGAAGAAAGATGATCAGTGCTTTGTTCCCTGTTCATCACGTAAATAAATGCACAGATCATGCCATTATCCATACTTTTCAAGGTCTGCCTGAGATTAGTGTTACACTCTTGAGCAGTATATGTTGCCATTTTAATGACCGGATGAGAAATAGCTGCTGCCTAGGACTGTAACTCCCACTAATATCCAGCAGCACTGGAACGTGTAATTACCCAGTGCAGATCCTAGTATAGTCTTATGATGTATTGCTGGCCTACACTCTGTAGATCAGTGATAGCAAGCTTTGTCACTCCAGATGTATGAGAACTGCTGGTTTTCGCAAGGTTGGCTATCACTAGTGTACGTGCTTTATTTGGAATATTCAAAGTGCCAGTATTCTAGAATCATAATTCCTTTATCTGGGTATTCCAGAGACTGATACATTATCCACATTACAAACCAATGTAACACAGTTTAATTACAGTTAAGGATTCATTTATTTTCATTAAGCTGGGTACTGGTTCTCAATGCTCCTTTTCTTTGTCAAGTTTGTGGTTTGTGTATGTGTTTAAAATGTGTGCGTACACCTCCAGTTGTACGGATTAAGTAGGCCTAGTTTAACATATATTTTAATGTTTACGTCAATCTTTCCTACAGCAAATGAAGAAGCACCCGTGCCGCCAGTGCGACAAGTCATTCAGTTCTTCTCACAGTCTGTGTCGGCACAATCGTATCAAACACAAGGGAATCCGTAAAGTTTATGCCTGCACGTGAGTTCTGCCTTTCTAATTGCACCACTTCAACATCAACCAAACCTGCATGTCTGTATTGTCATCATACGCCTTCTTTCCACATACCCCTCTGGGTCCAAGTGCCAAGTTATGTATTTTGCATTAAGTAATTCTGCATTGAGGATTACAATTTATTAAATTATTTATTAAACCCTTGCCCAGTTTCGCGGTAATGAGGTAAATGTTTTTGTAACAGTTTTCCCTCTTATCTGCACCCTGCCAAGCTCCTGGACTCCTTTCAGGGCTGGTGACAACATGTTTTCAGTTTTTGTAGAAGCCAGAGGTCAATCCAGTCACCATTCATTGGCTGAAAGTGGCAGCTTGACCGTTCTCAGCCAATTAATGTAATTGTGTGCATGAAAATGTGCACAGAATTGACATTCGCCAGCCCTGAACTCTTGTCCTGCCCCATGATGCGGCAAGAGGTGGAGTTACACCTTACGCAGCAGAAGGTGTTATTCTCCAAATGTACAGCGTTTCATAGCAAAATGCTGCACCATGACCCATTCAGATTGCTGAAGTGGTCAAGGTGCTTGGAATAACAGATTAATAGTAAGTTCCCTATTTCTAGAAGGTTTAAAATCACCTCAATCTATCATATCATTCAACCCAACTCTTGCTCCCGTCTAAAATCTGTCTTATTTAGCCACTTGATTTTTCTAGTTGTAGATAGCTGAAGCTTCATCAATTCTTCCCAGTAGTTTAAAATGCATTTCTTGACCATTGGCATCCAAAGGTCTACCTATTAAGCATTATTATAAATAGGAATTTTATTTTTTAAATGTATATACTTCTTAATTGTCACACATTGTGCTGGACAGCCTTGAGTTGGGATCTATGTCCACTTACCTCCATCAGGTACTTCATGACAATGTTGTCTGTGTGTTGTCTGCACCGCTTTACCGAAGCACAGACGGAATAACCAAAGCTCTGTACAAACTGGATCAATTAAACATTCAATTAGCAAATATGACTGTACAAAATTATAAATAGAAGCATTTTCATCCTCTTCCTATCAGCAACTAATACATACCTACAATCAAGGACCCTTTAAAATCTGAAACACGAAAGGATGTTTTGTGGCTTATCTTTTATTGGATATACTGCTGATCACTCTCAATCAACAATTTTTTCCATGCGGTTTTGAACCGTGTCAGTTAAACATGCATTGGCTTCCAGCTCAAAGTGGTATGCAATATATGAAATTCAAATTTGTAATCTTCTTTTGAGTGCATTAGTTCAGTGCCGCGCTGTGCATCATCAGCTTCTAGACGAGCAATTGGAAGGAAGTTAATGCATTGAGGCATTTTAGATCAACATTGCAGAGGAGCCAGGATGAAAGGGAGCAATAAGGGATTGAACCTGAATATGACTGATTAATACCTGAACACAGGATTCCTATTGTTGTGAGACTCCAAGAGTCCGTTTCTAGTCAACATCCCCCGTCTCTAAATTCTGGGCAGTCCATGTACAACATGTACCATTGCTATAATTATTATTATTATTGGCATTTATATTGCGCTTTGCAGTCCTAGAACTAGGGATATTTGACAAAACGTCATTGACATACAAAATTATATTGACGGGGCGGCCCTTCCGGTGCTGCCAACAGGTTGCATGGCGCATTAGCTCCGCAGCAGTTCATAGCAATTCCCTTCCGTGAAAACGAGCAACTGAGCACAGGTGAAGGTAGCGCAACATTGGGAGCACCTAATGGCACCCCCCCAAAAGCTCAGAGAGTGCAAGATTTCTTCCATTCCTGGAAGAAAGAAAAAACGCGGCCTTTCCAAGATGGAGGCGGCGCGGCTTCGCCAGCCCGACTGTTGGAAGCAGGATCAGATGCAGAGTCAGTGCACTTACAAGGAGAAGATTTCCCAATTACGGAGTGGAGAATGGGAGAAATGCCGCAGCAACTACAATCCTCACTAATCGAGGACTTCCAAAAAATAACAGAAGACATCAGGAAAGAGGTTCAAAGACTTGGGGCCAGTATGGAGGTGCTGCAGAATAGAACAGATGAGCTCTGTGTTGCTAATAATGATGTGGTAGACAAAATCACTAAAATAAAAAATGGAAGCAGACCACAAAGCCTTGATGAGCAAATATGCAGATCTGGAGGATTGTTCACGCAGGAATAACCTCAGGGTTAGAGGGGTATCTAAGATGGTCCCTACAGAGGAAATACAGCAATACCTGCTCACCTTATTTAAGGCATTCCTTCTCACAGCCACACCAGAGGAGCTGTTGATGGACAGAGCACACATGGAGCCCAAACCTCTCAATCTCGTGCCTGAGGTACCAAGAGATATAGGGGTGAGACTTCACTATTTTTAATACCAAGGAAGCCCTCCTTCAAGCGCACCGCAAGACCCGAGTTCTACCCGATCACCTGATTGACATCGCGCTTTATGTGGATTTGTCCAAACGCAGAGAATTTATAAATACCACTAAAGTGAACAACAGCATACCATACCGTAGGGGCTTCCCACCCAAACTACTCATTGAAAGAAATGGACAGATGAAAGTGGTGTCCAATCCAGACGACGGGATCAAGTCAGTACAGCAGTCCAATCCAGACAACGGGATCAAGTAGGTACAGCAATGGGGCCTACTAAAATCTGCAATGCCTTCTCCAGCTGTTTTGTCGCCGAGGAGAATACAACCTGACTGGCAAAAAGTTACAAAGAACTCTCCTCAAGACCTATCCAAACAGGGTGCAGTCGGAAGTGTAGACATAGGCCCTGAAGTCTCCACGCATAACTTTGCGTCTGCTGAATCCCGAGAACCTGGTAACTTCCAGAACATGTGTTTTTGAGGGGGTTAAGTTGTATTGTAGTGATGGGCTCGGGAGTGGGATGAGATGTTCGGCAGTATGCCAGTTAGTGAATTTACTGCCCATTACTGCTCAGCTGAACAACAATTATCACAAAACCAATCACAACAAAACAAAAACAAACAAACAAAAAGTTAATTAGAAAAATATAGAAAAAAAACAAAAAACATAAAAGTGGCCAACCTTGCCAAATTCCAGGTCCTGGAAGGGAGACGCAAATGTGACTTTACTTTGTGAAATGTGCACAGTTAAGATGTGAAAGTTGATTAGTTAAGCTATGTTTGTCTTCCTCGCACCAAAATTTGGTTTATGAGGAATGCTCAAATCAGTAACATTATTAGGTCCTAGCTGGAAGTGTAGAGGTATCAATTCCACCATACCTATACCCCACCCACAAATGTCAAGAGTAATACCTACCAGAGACGGGAACCCAATCGTGATATCGCTAGTATGATGTCTTGGTATATACTTCAGTTTTAGTTATGTTTTATGTTATTTGTTTTCTCTCACTGCAATGTATAGATTGTTAGCATTACATAACCTGTGTTTGCCTAACCTATTACAATGTATGGGGAGACCCCTACGGTACTGGCATAGGAAGTGATCAGAATGACTGGTCGGGCATAACATGGCAGGAGAATTCACAGTACTTACACTTAACGCTAATGGCTTTAATACGCCACATAAGAGAAGGCTACCTCTAACACACATTAAAGTGAAAAATTTAGCAATAGCATGTTTCAGGAAACCCATTTTTGCATCCAAAATCCATCCACCTTCACCTCCAGACAACACCCACAAGCGTACCATGCCTTCGCCCCAAATAAAACAAGGGGTGTTAGCACATTGATACATAAAGACTGGGTGTTTAATTGCGAGGGGGAGTTTGCGGACAAGGAGGGAAGGCTCCTTATACTAGTGGGCTCCCTTAATGATGTGCCCATGACTATTGCCAATATATATGCACCCAACACGAACCAGATAGATTTCCTAGCCAAAACCTTTTGTAAAATAAACTCAATGAAACACGGTTAGCTCATTATTTGTGGGGACATTAACTGTGTATTAGACCAACAGGTGGGCATTTCCAGTAGTGTCCCTGCAAGGAATAGGAAGAGTAGGGAAAGTAATACATTTACATAATTGTGTAATAAATACGATATATATGACACGTGGCGCACCCTATACCCCACATCAAAGGATTATACATATTACTCCGCGGTACACACAATGTATTCCAGACTTGATTTGTGCCTTGTGAATAGAACGAATCTACATCATGCGTCAGATCATGCGCCGGTGCAGACAACATTTAAAACATTGCACCCAGCATGGGGAAGAGGTCTGTGGCGCCTGAATGAATCAGCTTTACGCAATGAAGAGAGGAGCAGACTCCTCCTGGTTGTGAACCTCAACCACATGGCTAGCCCATGTGCGGTAATAGGGGACCTGTTCATACAAATAGGTGCGAGGGCTAAGAGAAAGATAGGAGTCAATACTTCCAGTATAGAGAGGCAAATAAGGGACCTGGAATCCTGACACAAGGACGCAACAAGTAAAAATCTAGGCAAACAACTCAAACAGGCGAGGATCGAATTGGAGTGCATACAGTTACATGCTAAAGAACGTAGCCTGATAAAACTTAAACATACACATTACACTCAGAGCAACAGAGCTAGCAAAATATTGGCTTCAAAGTTTAAAACTAAATTTGTTCAAACAAAAATAACATCTATCTACAATGAGGAGTGAATCAAGATGGAGAACCCTACCCACATACTGAACAAATTTGCCAACTATTATGATTCCTGTTACAACTTGAAAGAGAACAAGGAAATAGAGCAACCCTCTGACAGAGCCATAGAAGATTTCTTAAGTAAAATAGACTTGCCAACCATTCCCACTGACATAGCTAAAGAGATGGACGCTCCATTTACTGAGGAGGAGGTTCACAAGACGATAAAAGCGCTTCGAAAACAGCCCCTGGGTCAGACGGCCTCTCCAATCTTTATTATATAACTTTTGCAGACACCATACATCACATCTCTTTTCAACAATATCATGGCAACAGGCGACATACCTCCGGAAATGTTGGAGGTGAATATTATCACGTTACCAAAGCCAGGCAAACCACCAACCAAATGCGAAAACTTCCCCCCAATCTCGCTTCTTAATGCGGATACTAAACATCTCGCAAATGTCATAGCCAACCACATAAAGCCCCAGCTGACATCCTTAGTATCCAGGGAACAGGCTGGTTTTGTACCGGGCTGTCAGGCCGGGAACAACACCAGACTTTTGTTTTTTTTAACCTTATAGAAATAATCAAAAGTAGAGGGGAGTTGGGACTTTTGTTGGTGCTGGACGCGAAAAAGCCTTTGACTGACTTCACTGGGGATATAAGATAACGGTTCTCTGCAAATTGGGTTTCCCTATGAACTTAGAGCCATATCAGCATTATATACAAATCCCTCAGCCAGAGTTCTAAACCCGGGGTTCCTATCCAGGAAATTTACTTTATCAAATGGTACATGTCAGGGATGCCCACTGTCTCCAATAATTTTCATTCTAGCTTTAGAACCACTGATAAAACACATTCAAATGCAAACCCAAATTAAAGGAATACAAGCAGACTTAGGCTTATCCTCCAGGACCCCCAAGAGTCACTACCGCATGTAATGACCCTCCTGCACACCTACCTAGTCTCCTACTATAAGAACAATATCGCAAAAACACAAGCACTCCCAATAAACCTGACTAAATCAGCAAAATTGGTGCTATCTACCCAATTTAAATTTGACTGGAGAGAAAAATCTCTCACATACCTAGGCATTCAACTTGCGACAACAAAACACACACTGATTTAAGCTAACCATGTAAGACTACCTAACTCCATACAACAACAGATGCAGAAATGGGAGAAAAAAATTATATCATGGCTAGGCCAAGTGAACGCGGTCAAAATGATGGTGCTCCCGCGAATTCTATTCCTGTTCCGCACACTCCCCATAGAAGTACTAAACTCAATATTGGCTAAATTAAAACGGCTGCTCAACGCACATATTTGGAAGCGTAAACCGCCCCGAATTGCAGCCAACATGTACTACAAGTTACATGAAGGAGGCCTAAGCACCCCTGATATCCTCAAATACTACACCTTTTACCATTCCCAGATGTAAAATTGAAATATAAGTTGGCTTCCATTACCTGAGGCTTAAACACATATTGGCTAAACACAACTTTTAACCACCAGCCCTGACAGATTGGGGGGGGCATTATCCAAATATACAGGGGTATAAGGAAAGGCATAAAACCACTAGCACTTTGCTACAGAGCACTACAAGAGCACGCCAAACCCCTAAAATTCTCATACATGCACAAATGGGAGGAGGAAATTAACACTCAATTCCCAGCTAAACAGTGGCTCAGAGCAATGAGGGATACCAAACAAGCGACAAGATGCATTGACCACATAGAAGAAACATACAAAGTGTGGATGAGATGGTATATGACACCACACAGATTAGCCCATATTTTTATCAGTGTGACCCCCAAATGCTGGAGATGCGAGGACAAGGCGGGGGACCATTTTGGGACAATATAAAATTAGTGGTATTTAAACTATCAGGAATTTCTCTTCCACTTTGAATAGAAATGTATATTTTACATATGCTACCTGCCTATATAGACAAATCAATGAATAAAATCATCATTAACGTTCTAATAGCAGCTAAAAGCAGTATAGCCACATTCTGGAATAATAAATCCCCCCTCCCCCTGATGTCACTGGTGATGGAGAAATTAAACTCCACGAGGATTTATGAGGAAATGAGCCATAGATTGCACAACACTCTACAAGTCTATGAATTCATATGGGCCAAGTGGCGTCCAGGCTCATGCTATCTAGGTGAAGTACTTGACCCACAGGGCAGCCAGTCATACGATGCATTTCATACATACAAGGGCAGGAACATGTTATTGGTCCTACATGATAACAGGTAAATGGAATGCGGATTGGATATGCCGTACATTATGCAGTGACTTTTATTATTGTTCTGTTCTTCATATGTTTGTTTTCTTATGTAAGCTTTCAATGTTCTGTATGCTCAGCTGATACCTTCAGATTAACCCCTTAAGGACCAAACTTCTGGAATAAAAGGGAATCATGACATGTCACACATGTCATGTGTCCTTAAGGAGTTAAAGGACCACTCTAGGCACCCAGACCACTTCAGCTTAATGAAGTGGTCTGGGTGCCAGGTCCAGCTAGGGTTAACCCATTTTTTCATAAACATAGCAGTTTCAGAGAAACTGCTATGTTTATGAATGGGTTAAGCCTTCCCCTATTTCCTCTAGCGGCTGTCTCATTGACAGCCACTAGAGGCTCTTGCGTGCTTCTCATTGTGATTTTCACAGTGAGAGCACGCCAGCGTCCATAGGAAAGCATTGTAAATGCTTTCCTATGTGACCGGCTGAATGCGCGCGCAGCTCTTGCCGCCCGTGCGCATTCAGCTGACGGGAGGAGAGCTCTCCGCCCAGCGCTGGAAAAAGGTTAGTTTTAACCCCTTTCCCCCTTCCAGAGCCGGGCGGGAGGGGGACCTTGAGGGTGGGGGCACCCTCAGGGCACTATAGTGCCAGGAAAACGAGTATGTTTTCCTGGCACTATAGTGGTCCTTTAACTCCAGTTTACTGGATGCGTTCTACAGGAAACACGATGCTATGAGGTTTATACTGACCACCGACATAATAGGGTTATTAAGGGGCAACTTTCCATCACAGAAAATACATTTTAAAAAGTGTATGAATAACATAAAGTAATATTGTGAACTGTATCCCTAGCAGATGACTATGTCTAGTGGGCGGGCCGAGCCGCTAATTTCCTGATGTATATATGTACACATGATCACATTGTTAAGCTGACATTTATGTACCCTGTTATGGTGATTGTAAAAATTCAATAAAAGTGATTCATGGGAAAAAAAAAAAATAATATTGACAGTGACAAGAGGCGAAGAAGGCCCTGATCAAACATCCTTATTATAATATTTTGGCATGGGCAGAGAAATTCTGTGTGACTTAGCAATACAAAGAATAATTGCTCCTTAGGTTTTATTTCTAAGAAATTTCTATGGGGAAATTTTAAGAAATTATAATTTCTATTTGCTATTAAGAACACCTATTTTTATGGTCAGTTTTTGTATCTTATTTGCTTATTAAAGATTTATTAATCCTTCTCCTTACCAGGCATTGCACAGACACAAAACGGGCGTTTACCAAGCGGGCCATGTTGGAGAAACACATCCAGCTCATGCATGGTATCAAGGATCCTGATGTTAAAGAAGTCGCAGCCACGAATAAAGCCCCTGCGAACAAGGAGGATTCTAAGGTAGGTTCACCAAAAGTTACTGTAGATCTCTTAAATACAGTGGAAACAGTTTATAAATGAATGTGGCTTATTTTGTCATAACAATCTAATTCTTACAGGCCCTTAACCCCTTAAGGACACATGACATGTGTGATTCCTTTTTATACCAGAAGTTTGGTCCTTAAGGGATTAAAGGGACACTACAAGCACACAGACCACTTCATCTCATTGAAGTGGTCTGGGTGCAGTGACCTTTTCCCCTTAACCCTGCTGCTGAAAGCACTGCAATTTAAGAGAAACTGCAGTGTTTACATGGCAGTGTTAAGACTGCCTCCAGTGGCAGCCTACCAGATTGCCACTAGAGCCTCTTCCTGCTGTATCACAAAGTTTAACTCCATGAAATGACGTTTGACATCCTCACACTTTGCATGATGACGTCCAGTGTCTTCAAAATCCACATAAGAAAGCATTGGTTCAAAGGCCTAATGTGTGCGGTACCCTTGCGCAGATGTCAGAGGAGGTGGAGACTGGAATTAGGTAAGTGTTTAAAGGGCTATTTAACACTTTGATTGCTGCAGGGGGGAGGGGACACAGGGGCAGAGGGACACTGTAATGTAAGTAATACAGCTTTAAATTCCCTATAATGTTGCTTTAAATGGCTAAGGATGTTCTACTCATTTAGTGGTAGCATTCATAAGTGTATCTGCTGAAGCTAAATATGGAGGACATGGTGTCAACTTGGGATCCATAGAGCAGATTGTCCCTAAGTCACTGAAAAGAAGTTGTTAAGCTTCCATATTTTTAAACGGGTATCTAACATTGGGGTTGTTTGTCAGTCATCATATCAGACCGAGCACATATAGAAGGTTTTAAGGCAGATGTTATTAGAAATCAAACATTGTATGGTTTTCCAATAAAATCTGCCTTAACACCACCTATATGTGCCTGGTCCATCTTTCTTCATTATTACCGACATGCTGGGAATGGTCCACCTGGACTGCAGGCACTACAGATGGAATTTGTTTAGCAAGTGCCACTGCGCTTTATGCATCATAATATCATCATAATAGAGGCAAATATTAAAATACATGTGCATCTTTAGAGATTCATGCAGTTTTAAATTCATACCTCTCAACTGTCCCAACTTGGAAGAAAGTCACTATTTTCTGTCCAAATCCCTCTGGTCCCTCTTATCTAGCCTAATGTTCCTCTTCTCTGGGATCTCAATATTGTTGGTGTGTGGGTGAGTTTACAACAGAGCTGCGCAGCAATAACACTCCCAGTAATGTGTCTTTAATCTCCAATAAAAGTGTTTAGAAATCAGTCTGTGTAAATAAGATACATTGTTCGTGTTCTAATGAACATTTTACTTTCATAAATTGTTAATAGTAAGTCGCCTAAGAGTTCTCAGAACAGCCCTGCCCCTGGCTACACCCCTACTCACATCTCTAAAATTAAAGTCCCTCTTTGTCCATTTGATATGGTGCAAAGTATGTACACTGACAGTCGTCCCACAACTAAACATTCCCCAAATAATCGCTGGAATAAACCACATGCTTTCCTCCGAGTTTTGGAGAATCATGCACAGGAGATGGAATGTATTCTTTAAGATATATGCTACTTTATTTTATTCTGAAACAAAATGCAGTTAAAACTTTAAAAAAATCAGGGTAAAATCAAGGGTAAAATACAGATTTTACTATTTAAAAATGTAAAGCAGTTTGGATCAGTGACTGTATATTTAAAATTGTCAGTTTTTTTTTTAAATCTTTCTTTTATTATGGCATTTGCGTTATAGGGTACAGGATAAAAAGGAGGACGCATTGTGGGGTAATACAAGTTAATGAAATCAGGATGGTGTGTAATACACTCCCAAGAAAGGCTGCCATATATTTTTTTTGTTTTTATACATCAAATAAACAGAATAACACATACAATTGTTTAAGAAATGGGTGCAAGGAATAATTAAAGATCGCTCAAATAGTCGTTTTCGTGTGCACAATATAACAGATTAATCAAGCTATGTGCTAAACAACTAGATGTGGTACAAGCTAAATTAGTGTGTCTAAAGTGGTGAGGCGCATTAGGGTATCAGGCTTGTGTCGTTAGACATGGATGCCTGCTCAAATATGTTAAAGGTAGGTGTCATAGCTGTGAGGCACAAAACTGAACAGGCAATATGTCGCTACAGTAGTTGAGTATCAGGCTAATTGCCACCATGGAACACACATGTTATGTTATGTTGGGGGTGCAGTTCTGGGGATCTACATTAGTTATGATACATCAATAAGCAGACATCCATTGATCTCTAATAGTGTCCACTTATGAGGGTCTAGCGTTGCTCAGCAGTGGCTGTGCGGTTCCCCTTAGATGTTGGTCTGGTTGGGGAGCACATTCCCAGGCCCTGTCTCAGGTCGCGGTCCGTTTCGTCAGCCAATCCCCTCCCGTGTCATTGTGAGGGTTGATACTTGGAGAGTCTGTAGAGTGCGGGTGAGGTGCAAAGGCTGGTGAGGTGCAGAGCCTCCCCCTGGCCCCAGGCCCTGTTTGGGGTCTGCATCCTGGTGCCACAAACTCTGGTGCTTGTAGAGGCTGAGTTTTTCCCTGTGGGGGGCGCCTCGGAGAGCCGCTGTGTTTTGTCGCTGCCAGCGGCAGTTGGGCCTCCAGCGTTGTGGCCGATGCTGCGGAGTTAGCCTCCTGGTGATCCCTGGCCTGGGTTGGCGGTCGGTGTTCAACGCTGGTGCAGGAGGGTATGTAATGCCCGGGACAGGCTCGCTCCGCCTCCGCTTCCCCGACCCCCGTGATGTACCTCCGTGTGTCAAAGGGGGCCTTGCGAGGAGTTGTTCCAGCTTTTCCAAAAATTGCTGGAATATCAAGTCCAGGGTTGTGGTTGTGTGGGTACAGGTCCCGTGAGGTTCGGTGCTTCCGCCATGTTGCTGGGCCTGAAGCATCCGGAGCCCAGGCCTGAGTAGGCAGCTGCAGTCCGTGCAGTTATGTGTCACTTTGGTGGGGACCGGGATAACCCCCACCGATCCATAGGGTGGGGAACAGAGGCTCAAACTTTGCCTTGGTGTGTGTTTTAGCAGCGGGAGAGCGGCCGTCTCCCTCACTGCCGCCATGCTTGTAGGCCGTAATCCTGGGAGGGTCGGAACCGGTGCAACGATCCACTTGAGTGGTGTCATCTTGCAGGTCTCGGTGTCCTCTATCGCTTAGAAGCCTCAAGGAGCCGGGTCACAGCCTCTGTTCATCGAGACTCGGCAATAGGTAAGGTTAGATGCGGGAGCAGCAGCCACATACGTCTGCTCCGTTCTGCAGTCAGGCCCTGCCCCCGAATTAAGTCAGTTTTTTACTTGTGCAACTAGGTTATTAAAATAACGATATGAAACAATTTAAATCTGTATGATTCCAACTGTAGCCCCATAACATTAGAATATCAGACTTTGTATAACACATGCAATGTACACTTACAGATGAACTATTATGACTCGATTAAATACATATGTAAAATCTACCTTGGTCAATTACTTTTATGTACTTCTGGTATATTAAATGACTTTATAATGCACAATTCGAGGCCCTTTGTCATTATATTCTCTGCTATTTGAATTGATATTTGGAGAGATTGCAGCCCAATGCTAATATTACCCATTAAAAACATAAAACTAAATGCAATCATGTTGCAGTTACTGTTAGAGCAAACAAGATATTCATTGTAGTCAGTGGTTTAATGTGCTTCCCATTGTGTAATTAATTGAGTTTCAAGTTCTTTGTATATTAGATTATTATATTACTCTGCTAGATTAATTCTCATTATCTAGCAGATATTGAACAATAAATATTATACATTTATATATAAACTTGATATTTTCTTTTTTACTGCTAATGTCATTTACTACTGTATGTTATTTAGTATAAAGAATAAAAATAAGTAAGAGTTCGTGTGCGTAGGACTCAGGGATTTTGCAAATATGTAAGAAAATGGTGACTTTTTATTTATTTAAAACTTTTTCATGCATTTTTTAAATTCAGATAATGAGTAAAAATGAGAGGCGATATCCATTCTGGGCTGGTAAATTATTTTAACTCTGTCTAAGACACACATATGTAATTTAAGAGATGGTGGGAAATAAGTAGAAGAGAGGAGTGGTAGTAACAGTCTAGTAAATGAATAACCACATGGAATATTTTGTACATTGCAGGTGCCGCCCCCAAAGCGTAAATTGGAAGAACCAGTTCTGGAATTCAGGCCCCCTAGAGGAGCCATTACTCAGCCACTGAAGAAGTTAAAAATTAATGTCTTCAAGGTCCACAAGTGTGCAGTGTGTGGTTTTACAACGGAAAATCTCCTTCAGTTTCATGAACATATCCCCAGGCATAAATCTGATGGCTCCTCGTACCAGTGCCAGGAGTGCGGTCTCTGCTATACCTCCCACGTGTCCCTTTCCAGACATCTTTTTATTGTTCACAAACTTAAAGAGCCTCAACCATCACCCAAGCAGAATGGTTCTGGAGGAGACCATCAAGAAGAGAACAAGTCTAGCACATGTAATGAAATTGCAGACAACAGCACCTGTGGCAGAACATGCAAAGTCTGTTCAAGGACATTTGAAACTGAAGCTGCCTTAAACACACACATGCGAACTCATGGAATGGCTTTCATCAAATCTAAAAGGATGAACTCTACTGAAAAATGAGATGTTGATGATATCCACACCATCAAAAAAAATAACATGTTCGATTATATCTCCCACAGGCTTCAGCTAGTTGTATTTCATTGGCCTACAAAGACTGAGCACCACCAAGTGAGAGACCGTGTACATTGAAAGATGTTACCCACGCTGTCCCACTAGACTGGATTTTGAAATGCAACCGAGTATGTTTTTAGCTGTTTTGTATTGTTTTATCTGTGAAGAAAAAAGAAATATAAGATTTAAAGAACTTTATGAGTTGTGGCAATATATGGTTTCATTGTATCTTACACCTCGTTATTAGGATACATTCTTGTTAATTATAAAAGCAGTATTTGACATAAAACACAAAACAAATGTATATATTTAATAATTTTATACTCTTTGTTACTTGCTTGTGCTGACGTACACTTCAATATGACATGTTTTTAGTATATTTTTTTTATTTTTATTTTTTTTGTATTACATGTGAATATTAACTCCATGAGAATGTTCGCCAATATGTTTTTCATCATGAAAGAGTTTTATGGTGGTACAAATATATGCTTATTGTTATTATTTTATTTAATTCCTGTGCTGAAAAAGCCACAGGGTAGGAATTAAATGTGTTTTTATTTATCTGTATGAAGAATAGGCACCCACACAAGTTATTTTAGTTTAAAATAGTGATATTAATTTCAGCATTTAAACCACAAAGTGCTGTTTTCTTCTCCTATGAGGATCCCCATTTTCTAAACTTTTTGCTATACTTAAGTTTATATTAATTGTGAACCAGGCAATGAATAATTTATAGACCACTGTGTTAGCATTCACACATATGGAAGCTGCTAACACGAACTCAACATTTGTAGCTTAATAATTCATTACTAGATAATCCACTATCCTTTACAATATGACTATGGCATTTCATTTATGTTATCATATGGATATATTGGCAAAATTACCTTTGCAATGAATTAACATAATTAGTCAGAGATTAATATAGACAGATTCCCTTGTAAAAATACATGTGATTAATTTTGTTCTTTATTTTTTTGTCATTTGAGAGGACAGACGTGTGCATGTCAGATTCACATCTAAAATGTATTTTCTTACATTCTTTAAATATGTATCAGACTCATGCATAGAAAATAGTGCATTGTCAAGATCATGTGCAGTCAGCTTTATGGTATAGTCTGAAATTCAAAATTCATGCTTTTATTGTAGTATTAGATTACTGAGTGGGAAGACTGTAGGAGTAAAGAGGCTTGGATGCTTAGAATGACATGAGACATATACTATCCGAATTAATAGGCAAAACCTTTTGACAAATTTAGAATCTTAAAAGCACACAAAAAAGTATTTAATGATCATAATGGGTCACACATTTTGAATTTGTAAAGTATTTATTTCTTTTTCTTTTATTGAAAACAAAGTCACTCTAAATTAATCCTGAAGTTAGTTTAAATGATCCATCTAGGTATCTGAACAAGATTGATACATATTAAACCCCATAAAGTCTAAATTACCTGTTTTTCATGCCCAGAGTTGTCCTACCCTCCCGCCCCCAATCCCAGAAGTCTGAGTTCTCTAATTATTCATAGAAATCGAAATAATGCAATGGTGTACATATTGCCACAGTCATCACCATCACATTATTTTGAAGAATAATAAATAATCAGGACAGACTCTCGTTAGTGAATGGAAGCCATCAGTGGGTAGTACATTTTGTTTTCTGTGAGAATTGAGCGAGCGTGTTCACAGTTATTGTCCCCTTTTTTTAAAGCAATTCAGTGGGTTCCAGTGATTGCTTGCAAGATCTAAAAGGTCATCAGATCTCTGAGTAAACATGCAAATAAATGAAGACAACAGGATTAAGCTTTTCGTTGTTATTTTTATTTTAGAATTGAAATGCATCTTTTTTTTTTTTTTTTTTTAATGCTTTATGACATTAAAGAGCTAATCCTTCCATCTTAATAAGTTGGTATACGGAGATAACTAGGTATGAATTTACGCAACGATTGCTTTAGGCATTAATATGAAACTCCATAATATCAATAGTTAATATTTTGATTTTTGTGGGTGAGGCGTTGCAGAACTAGATGTGACACCAATTTGCCTTGTACTTTGTCATAATGCCTTTCTAAAATCTGTCCTTGGCACAAATTCAAAAAATTGTTCAAAGAACGCCCCCCCCAAAAAGTTTCATTTTAAATGTATCTCTATAAAATATCTAGCACTTAATCACTGTAATGATTGTCCCCTCAACCCTGGAACCGTCCTAGACCAATGATGGATAGCCATGGTACTGCACATTTTTGTGAATAGGTATCTTTTCTCAACAGCTGCCTGAGTTTCAAGGGAAAGCTAGTGTCAAGGTCAATCAGAATCACATTTTCAGATAACTAAATGTTTTTTTTTTTGTTTTTTTTTGTGTGTTTTGCACAATGCACAGGGCCAACTGGAGTTAGCAAAATGCTACCAGAATAAAGTCACTTACTTTTCTGTGGTTTTTTTTTTTAATTATTATTTTCACAGTTCTGTTGTGAAGTTAGTTCTCCTATGATTTGTATACAATGTAAATTGTAGGATACTGAAGAGGATACACCGTATTATCCTTTTCAGATGAATATATTTCTCTGTGAGAGTTCTAGGATTTATTTTTTTTATTAGTAATATTATTTTATACGTCATGGCTATAAATACGTTTTTTGTATGTTTTGTTTTGTTTTTTAAACTGTATTTTCTGTATATTTTGAACGTGCATGCTCTGTGTATGTGATTGACCAGTTCCAAGTCTTGCTGCTGTCAGATGGTTACTTATATCTTCTTTGTGTCCTTTAAGCTGTATTGAACACAATGGAAATGTAAATAAAAGCAGAATATTTGACTCAGAAGAAGTGATGAAGTGTTGTTCAGTTACTCAAAATAACATCTTTGTAAGTCCTGAGCGCATCGATTATTGCATGTTCTCTGATAACACTTTTGTTGTAGTTTATGATTGCAGGCTTTGTCTGCGTCACTGGAGACGTTCGGTTTGGATTAATTAAACTACGCAAAAAAATGGAAATACGATAATCCATCTTATTCAGGAAGAAAGCTGGTGTACAAATTGTTTCTTTATGCTTTGCAGCTGGCTTGGAAACCAGGAGTAATGGTTTCTAGCACAAATTAGTTCCTCTGATGTGTCTAGTACATGGGCAATTCTCTATAAAGGGGAGTGAGAACCTAATGGACACATTCAAATGTTCTTAAACGATGACCATACCAAGGCTGCTGCTACTTTCATCGTGTCTTGTTTTCGTTACTTCTTCGTCTTTCCAAAATGTCTCATTGAAATGTTTAGAGGACACAATGGATTTTCTGTTGGACCTGAATTCCAAAGAGCCCAAAACCTATGCCATTTTGAGTAAGCATATGAGGTTTTTATATTTGTTGTACATATTATCTGTTAGAACCTATAGAATTTAATGACACATAGAAGACATGTCTACATGTGCAGGATAATGTCTACCCTGATTAAGTGATATTTGTGCTTTTGTGTTTATTTTTGTAAAATTAATTTAAAATGTTTTTTTTTATAGTAATTGTTACAATTTGAAGGTCTACTCACCATGCCTAGGAATTTTCTCAAAATATTTTTTTTTTTTTAAGCCCCTATATTTGGAAAACTAAGGTTAAGAATTACTAAAGTTTATAAAATCTACACTGCCAAATCCACTCTGCCTGTTTTGGTAAAAGATTTGGTAAAAGCAGTCTTTGGTTGACCTTCACCCTACTGTTTTTTAATTACCCGCATAGTGTAATCTCAATCATTATTCAAGATGTGTTTGTTTTTTGTTTGTTTTTTTGCAACAGGCTAATAAGGCATATTTACATTAGTGACATTTGATGTTTGCTTTTTTTTGTGTCTATGTTCCTGCTATTCAATATGATGATGATAATGAACCTTCTAACAGTTCTGAAATGTAGAGATGACCGTGTTTATATAATGCCACTAAGTTCTTTTACACGCACTGTATTCTAAAAACCTAGTATACGTGCAGTACCAAGTCTTTGTTAAATACTATTGTTAGATACTGGGTATATTTCATAATGAAATGCAAGTGTGTGTCCTTCCAGAAATAAAAAAGGATTGATGACATGAGGTGCTTGTTAGAAAACCAGAGATCAGATCTATACATGTCATCTTGACTCTCCCCTAAACTAAGCCATTAATATATGGGGTCAAGACTAACTGACATATATTGGTAATAGGTTCTTAAAGACTATTTAGAAAGAAAAACTTATGATGGGAAATTAGAGAAACACTCAAAACACTTAGCTTCTGCTTGTCCCATTTGTATTATTTTATGAAAGTGCCGATTTAAAAACAAAAGTGCCAATTTCAAAATTACTGTGCATTCACCCTGTGTCCCCAAAGCTTCTCTATACGAAGAATTGGATTGACCAATTTACTAGTTTTGACAAAAATGGTGTGGGGTCCGAATCTAAACAAACAAAGGAACACCGCAGTGTCAGAAATAAATGTATTTATGTGTAATGTGGTGGTGTCACTTTAAAGGGTTTTTTTCTGCAAGGGAGAAACTGTTATGTCTGTTACCAGCGTGCAGTGCGCGCTGATGACAGACGGAATTTATGCACAGAACTGACATGTAGGCTGCCTTAGTCACATGTGCTGGGGGTGCAACTTGCCCCAGCACACAATTAAATCATCTCTGGACGTGCAGTGTTTCAAGATGAAGTACTGCACATGCAGACTCCCACCACCATGACCGCTTCAAAAGGCAGAAGTGGTCATGGTGGTTGGATTAACCCTTTAAGCATGTAGAACAGCCAACATATTAAGGATTTTCAATTACATATTGCTCAATTACATAATAAGTTTTTTATAGGCTAAAGAATGATCTGTCTTTTCTAAATAAAAATTAAGAAAATGAATAGACCACAAAGTAGAGTTACTGATAAATATATATATATATATATGGTCTGCTTATTAGATTGCTTTCTATGGCAATATGTTAATAGCTTCCAATGGTTCATAAAAATCTAACCACCTATTGAAACCACCTCTTTTATCTTGTGCAATGGGTCACTAATAGCAAGTCTTAGTTGGAATATTACCTTAAATGTTACCCTTGAAGTGCCATGTCCATTTGAATCCAATTATCGTGGAGGTGGTTCTGTGGATTAAAGAGCACAGAGTGAGCACTAAAGTGCATGTCGCAACAAATTTAGTTTGTTTTAGAAGTGTTACTAATACCAAGCCTGCCTCAGTACCTTTTTGGCTTTTCTTTTTATATACCGTATACATAATCTAGTGCCTCAAATGCCATTGTATGTAACACAAATTATTTATAAATCTAATAGTATAAGTGAAGTCAATAGGACATAAAATACAAGTTATGTGCAGTTCAGATAACCTTAAAGGTATTTTCTACCCTCAAAAAAACTTCACCTCAATGATGGAGTCCCTGGGCACTATCTTATCTTAAAGTGTAAACCATTGTCCAACAGTTTAGCTCCAAAGTTGGCTACCTGGACATCCATACAATCTGCCTCCTCTGTTTGGCCACCGTACTGTGCAGAAGAGGAATTGTTGCAGTCGGTATCATGATGGGCTGATAGCTTCAACTGATATTCTCAGCCTATCAATGGCCACCCAATGCAAGTAACAGTACATACACAGCATTGGAATAAAGTTTTATGGCTTTGTTTAATGATTTAAAAAGAAGAATATAGTGTCTGTGTTCCCGAAAGACTAATAAACACATCTGATTGAAATGTGTGTGTGTATCTGTTTATATATAATGTAAATAGGTTGCTCTAAAGCATGGGTAGTTAACCTGGTCCCTACCGCACACCAGTGGGCGGTGGTGCAGAAAACACCCAGTGGGCCTCGATGGCCCTCGATGGCCATGTACCAAGGCTGACAAGGGAAATCATTTCATCTCCCCTGCTGGCCAATGCATAGCCAGCCTTGCTGTAAGCCCTCTTGGGCTGGTGAGGAGATCAAATATCTCCCTCACCGGTCCGTTGGCACTTAGTTTAAGCAGACGGAGGGAAGGGCCTGGGAGGCTCTGTGTTGTTCCTGCGAGCAGGCATGTTGGAGCTTTGTCGCGTGTTACCATGGCAATGCTCCGATACGGTGCTGTGCTCGCAGGAGGACAGGAGAATCAGCCTGCAGCTGGAGGAGCTGCAGGCTAAAGTGAACATGCCACCACTGGACAACCAGGGCTTGTAGCATTATGTTCCCCCTCCCTGGTAAAAGGTAAGAAGAAAGCAGAAGGAGACATTAAGATAGATTTTCACATCTCACCCACCTTCACACGGCATAGACCCTATGCATCTTCACACACAGACTGCTCCCATCACACATATTACCCCCTCACACACTACACCCCTCACACACACTGCCCCCCCACACACACACACAGCACCCTTCACACACACACACTGCCTCCCACACACACACACTGCCCCCTCACACACACTACACCCCTCGCACTGCACCCTTCACACACGTACAGCACCCCTCACACATACAGAACCCTTCACACTCACACTGCACCTCTTACAAACACACACACACACACAGCACCCTTCATACACCTACAGCACCCCTCGCACACACACTGCTCCCCTTACACACACAATGCCCCCTCACATACACACACACAGCATCCTTCACACACACACATAAAAAAGTAGAATAGAAAATAGAAAAAAAGGAAAAAGAAGTAGATAAATTTAAGTACTGTGTGTTGTGACACTTTTCTATGATGGCCATAATTAAGTTTTTCAGCAATTTGAGCTACAGTAGCTCTTCTGTGTGAGATCAGAACAATAAGCTTTGGACGCAAACATTCCTGTATTGTTCCTGCACCTCTATTGTTTGGTACTAACTACTGAGTACCAGTAACACCCCACAATACTTGCTGTATTGGAGATGCTCTGACCCAGTCATCTATCCATCGCTATTTGGCCCTTGTCAAAGTTACTCAGATCTTTTCTCTTGCTAATCTTTCCTGCTTCCAAAACATCCTCTTTTTGCTATCATCCACCCACATTTGTCTAGTCAGAATGACATTCTGATATCCTTGCTGTATGTCCTAGTTAGGTGGCTCATTCTTGGCATACAGCTTGATGTTGTCCATGACGAGTAGGTGACTGATGGTAGCTCCACTGTTGAACCTGTATCTATATACGCCTGTGCAGAGCAGCATTTGTGATATTGCATCACCTTGGTATATGCCCCATTTGATGTTTATTTATTATTGTCCTGGAATTGACTTCTAGAGTTGTTTTGCACTTGCCCATCGAGTCACATCTCAATAATATGAGAGTAACATGAACCAAGAAGTCTACTGGACTAATATGGCTAATCCAATCTACACTATATATATATGTTTTGAATGAAATGTAAATTTATGACATGCTAAAAAATGTCGGCTCTACATTAAGAGGTTTCATTAGGACAGCAAATGTGCAATCTGCTATTTTTCTTTATATATATATATATACACATACACACACACACACACACACACACATACCTTTTTTAAAAAAGAAAATATTTATTATTATTTATTATTTTTTTTAGCAATGGACCCATGGACCAAGAAAAGACACAGCTTCTAATGAATTTACACTGCTACCTTACAAATGATCTGTGATAAATAATGCCACCACAGATTTTTTTTTCTCCCGAATTGAGCGAGCGAGTCACATCATGCCATTCTTCTTTTTTCTTTCTTTATCTTTTTATTTGACATTTTAAATTTTGTATGACCAATATTTATCAATATGAGGCTGAGGAGCATAGTGATTTCTGTACTCCTAGTTTTTCAGCCGAAAGCAGCTCTTTGTTATACTTGGTAGCAAAGGTCAAGAAATCCTGACCTCAAATTTGCAAGTACATTTTTATCTTTTCTTTTATTAGTTCCATTTACTGAGTCAATCGACTAAAGTTTGAGTTCCATAACTGGTTGGTAGAAAACTAACAATGAAATCTCTTAACCATTTAACTGACCACTTATGCTTTTAGAAGGAATCTTGGTGGTAGGACTCTGTATGTGCAGCGTTTCTGCTTGAAATGCTGCACATCAGTGGCGTACATACCAGGGTCGCGGCTGCGACCGGGCCCGGCCCACCAGGGGGCCCGGCCGCCCCTGCGACCCGGTATGTACCCACAGGGCCAGCCTCTTCTCCTGGGGGGCCCAGGAGCTGGCCACCTCAGGGCCCCCCTGAGGCTGGCCCTGCTGACACCCGGCAGGCAGGCGGGAGGGCGTGCGAGGAAGCACTCAGAGCAGAGTGCTCCCTCGCGCGCCGGCCGCCCAGGAGCCCAGCAGCACCACTGGACCCCAGGGAATCCCCCCAGCACTCCAAAAGGTAAGGAGGCTGGGGGGATTAAATTTTAAAAAAAAAATGTGTTTGTGTGTTAGTGTTTGTGTGTTAGTGTGTGTGTGTTAGTGTGTGTGTGTTAGTGTGTGTGTTAGTGTGTGTGTATGTTAGTGTGTTTGTGTGTGTTAGTGTGTTAGAGTGTGGGTGTGTGTGTGTTAGTGTGTGTGTTTGTTTGTGTTAGTGTGTGTGTTAGTGTGTGTGTCAGTGAGTGTGTCTGTTATTGGGTGTGTGTCTGCTAGTGAGTGTGTTACTGTGTGTATCTGTTACTGAGTGTGTTTGATGTCTGTTAGTGAGTGTGTGTTTGTCAGTGAAAGTGTATGTTTTGTAAGTGAGTGTGTATGTATGTCTATCGCTGAGTGTGTCTCTGTCAGTAAATGTGTGTGTCTGTTAGCTAGTGTGTATGCGTCTGTTCGTGAGAGTTTGTGTGTCTTCAGCATTTACCTTTCACCAGCGTCGGACTCCCTTGGCGCTGGGGATCCCTCCGCCTCTCCGCTCCGAATGCACATGCGGGGCAAGAGGCGCACGCACATTTAAACTGCCCATAGGAAAGCATTACTCAATGCTTTCCTATGGACATTCAGTGTCTTCTCACTGTGATTTTCACAGTGAGAATCGCGGAAGCTGCTCTAGCAGCTGTCAATGAGACAGCCACCAGAGGTTGGATTAACCCTCAGTGAAACATAGCCGTTTCTCTGAAACTGCTATGTTTTCAGCTGCAGGGTTAAAACTAGAGGAACCTGGCACCCAGACCACTTCATTGAGCTGATGTGATATGGGTGTCTGTAGTGGTCCTTTAAGAGTGTGTGCATACCGCGGTCACCTGCCGCCATGTGTTGCGGCCCCAACCCGCACCAAGTAAGCAGGGGGGGGGGGCCCACGGATCAATTTTCGCACCGGGGCCCCATGGGTCATGTGTACGCCACTGCTGCACATACATAGATATTAGCACATATGACTTTGGCAGCCTGGAAATCTATTCCAGGCTGCCAAATGTCTGTTCTGTGCAAAAATCTATCCGTCGCCATTGCACTGTGGCTAAGGTGCACTGTGCACAGAGCTTGCAGGAGGAAGCTTGACTGCAGCCCTCCCTGCCACTCTTTTTTTTCCCCCACGTCCATCCTTTCCTCTCTTGCACCCCACTTCCTCTCCCCCCTACCCACTCCCAGGCCCTTGTGGGAATGAAAGGGTTAAACACTTTAAACACTTCCCTTATCCAGAGCCGAGGTCTCTTAGTGTTGGCTCAGTTTCCGCCTCCTCCAACAGAAGTGCAAGGGAAGACCTAATGAGTCTTGGATGCTGCGCGAGCATTAGACTTTCCCCATAGGAAAGAATTGACTCAATGCTTTCCTATAGAGTTTTGCAATGTCCTGGCATTCATATGCAAAGCATTCGGATGTCCAACTAGGAAGATCCTCTAGTGGCTGTCTTAAACCTTTAATGTAATTATTGCAAGGGACTGGTACACTGCACCCAGACCACTTTAATGAGATGAAGTGGTCTGGGTGAAGATAGTGACCCTTTCAGTTTTTCCTCTGCTTTAACAGAGTAATATTATGCTGCATTGTAATAAATATTTCCTTTTAACTTGACTGCATTTCATACAGTACTTGGAAAATAGTACTGCAATGATTGGATTCCTGGTGCCACCTGTTGGTGAAAAAGCAAAATCTAAACCACTAAAATTTAGTGAATTAACCAGCGAGACGAACCTTGTCTCTTCCCCTTTGGGAACGAACCCTGTGAGCCCATTGAAAATGAACTGTAGGGCATTGTGACATTTACCTAACCCCCATAACCCCCTCCCTTTTTTCATTTATGTACCCTGAAAACAATAAAAATTGTCAAATTGAATTTTTTTTTATTTTTTTTAGCGAATTAAATGGACAGTGCACATTTGGGAGATGCGTTTAAATGGTACTATTTCTAACAGCAAACATGATGCATTTAGTCTTATTTTGCATTACGCCTATATGGTATGGATAAAGTTCCCTTAAGGAGTCGTTACATAAAAGAACAAATAAACAAATAAATCAAAATGCCAAAACTGAAACATTTTAGGTTCCCAAATGAAATAGCAACTTTTCATAAAGTACATATAATTCAGAATGGTGGAGACGTGTAAAGCAATATAATCTGCACTATTATTTTGCTAAAAGGATTCTTAAGCAATATATATACATATATAACATTTCTATTATTGGACCAAATAGATATTGTTTACAGATGTGTCACAATTGCTTTACTTTCCATGCAGAAACTCTTTCCTTTTTTTTCTCTTTTTTTTATCAACGACCCCAACTTCTCTGTACATAGTAGGGCTGGCAAGGGGTGGAGTGGCAGAACATTGTCACCCTGGACACAAGGAAACAGAAGTTGTGGTGTGCAGCCTTCCACCATTTTAAAGGGAAACTTCACTGCCCAAATCCAAAAGTATACAAATCTCTGTTTAGTAGATATATCCTCACTGAATGTATGCATTCATTATTATTTTTTTCAATGGAGGTATATTTGAAAACAGTTTGCACAAACGGTAGTTCTCTCTTCCCATCCGACCCCTCTTCAATAAAGAATTAAAAAAGAAACTCAGTAGTTCTCTTATTTGCTGCATTTGCAAGTCCTCCCCTTCTAAGCCCGCCCAGACCTTCTGTGGCTGTCCAATCACAGATTTACCAATACAGCTCAATGAGAAGACTTCGCAAGGCAGGTGCTCTGGGTCAATTACTCGCCTTGTGAGTTTAGCTCTACTATACTTAAAAAACAGGACGATGTTGCTGGATTAACAGCCAGGGAGTGTGTAACAAGGTTAATTTACAAAAATGTCAATTGACATTGAAATCTTTTGTAAAATGAATAAGAGGACACACTCTTGAAACATAGGTCACTTCAGCAAGCTAAAGTGCTTTAAGGGTGTGGAGCGTGCCTTTAAAATAGTGAGAGCTGGAATGTCTAATGGCACAGTGGGACCTGTTCTATTCCAAAAATAAGATTGTTGCATGTAGAGTTGACGTGGGTCGTGGTTGGATTGTTACCAGTTTATGTCTTATGTCACTGGAGGTGTTTACAAGTGACTACAGGACAAAATGAGACATTCATGATGCTTGTCAGTAACTGAGATATGTGAGTATTCATTTTGAAAAAATACTAAATTATTTTTGCCTACCAAGTCCAGATCAAGCACATATCTCAGGAAACACTTTAGTGCTCATATCCCACTGTGTGATTATAAATTATCTAAACCTAAAGTGCACTTACGAAATAAGCCTTTGTAAGAGAAATAATGTGTGCACAGAGATTACGGGGGGGGGGGAAAACGTAGAACCATTTTAATACATTTTGGATTTTGTTACAGGGCTCCTTGGAGGTATTCTTACATGTTGCACCTCTTTTAAATTCTAGCAGTGTTTAACCAACAGGGACTCAAGCAAAAAAAGAACAATTTTAAATCGCAAATTCCAAATATTACCATTTAACGTAAAGTACAAAAATTGAGGACAACCCAAACCATTAAAGGTTAATATAATAAAACATGGTTCTCGCTGTGATATAGCCTCCTTCGTCGCGTGGAGATGAACGGCTTCAAAATTAGATTACATTTATTTATTAAGAACACATAATAATATCATACTGTCAACAACTGTCACCTCAACACTATTTAATAGTGATCATTTCATCAGGTTTTAAAAATAAAATAGATTATTTGGTAAATGAAATACATGTAAAAAAAATTGAAAAACACATACCTCCCTTCAATATGTGACAGGATCCTTCCATCATATACATGCTATATCCGTGCACATTATAGTTAGGTTTTTTTTTAATTACTTGAATAAAAACTTACTTGATGAAAGGAATATTACATTAAAATATAATTGTGAGGTGAAAGTTCTCCTTTAAATATCCTCAAAATCTTCTTGTGATAGAAGCTCTATATCATGGACCTTTGGCGAGACTTGAAGGCCAACCTCTTGCCCACAGACTATGGACCTGGTCCCAAAAGCCCCTGAAAGGGGCTTGTGATGGTAGCAATCGAAAAACAAACTATTTAGTATTACTTAATAACTCTACAGCACCCTTTGCTGGCTGAATGGAAGTGTACATTTACATAATGCTGATATGCATATTAGGACAACCAAAAATGTAGTTAAATGCATATATAGTTTCTTTTTATTGTGTATGAAAATGTTGAATTATTTAGTTCATGAATTAGTTATATTTGCTCATTCTTCAATGTTCTATATATTTGTATTTTAAATGTTTGTCACCACATATTTAAGGACTAGGCCCGAAAGGCTAGACTTTGTACAAAATAAATAAATATATGTTCGTTCTTTTTGTTTTGAATATTTTTATTGTTATCACAACATATATGCAGGTAGCAACTTTGTTTGTAATAAAGCAAATGGTCGCCCACGCAGGGGCGTAAGCATCAGTACGTGTTTGCATTTCGTCACCTACGCAGAGGCTGGTTGGTCATTGCATGTGTGATATAGCAGATATATTCATATTCGGTTGCTTGCATTTTACATGTGTAGGACTTGTAGTGCACATTTATTGCGGTTAAACAGACGAGTATGGTTTTGAGTGCTTCTGCCTTGTGCATATGAATTTTTGTGCCTGTGAGTCCTGTGACTTTTTGCTGGTGTGTTGCATCGTATCTAAACCAGGGTTGCAGTAGCAGTGCATGAATTGTATCTTGCTTCTCTGCTGGTAGTATTTGAATTGTTGGCATTCTATTTGTGCCTCTGCTGTGGGGCATATATCTGACATTTAACCTTGTCCTGCTTTGCTCTGATACATGTGACTGTAAACTACTTGTGCATCTAAGTATCTGTTGCATTATGTAGCTAGATGTTTCGAGGATGTGCTTGTCTATCTGTTCACTGTATTTGTGCTCGTAATAAGTGTGGCTAATAGGTATACTGAGCTGGGTTGCGCCAGTGTGTGGTATAGATTACATCAATGGTTTGTGTGTACTAGGTGTTGGGTATCCCTTGGTTCTGGAGAGTAGTTGCGATACTATGATGAGGCTCGCCCACTAGTGTATTTAATTCGGTTCCCGTGTAGTTTTTCTGTTTGGCTGTATTGGTGTTGTCTTCTGATGGGTTCTCGATGTGTGGTGTCTGTTGTTTTATCCGTTTGGATCTGGTTCTGGTTTTGAGGGTCGTGGTTGGATTGTTAGTTCTTTTTGGAACTGTGTTCTGTGTCTAATTTGATCAGGGATCTTGGTATCAGAGTCTTGGACCTGTTGGCTGGCTGCATGGTCCCTTTAGCATGGGACAAAGTCAATGGAGCTAGGCCTGACAGCCACAAGTGCCTTTATAAAAACAGGAAGGAGAGCTATAGAGGAATAGGCAAAGGGGACGATACCTGGCTGGAAGGAGAGAGCTGCATCCTTGTTGGGTGGAGAGCTCTGGGAGACTCCTGTCAGGCTTTGGTGACTGGGTCTGAAGTGTTCCAGAGTCTCCTGTGGCAGCAAGAATGCGGACTTGGCAGAGATACTCGGCCAAAGTATGGGAGCTCCATCACATGTCTTATCTCACAGGATGAGATAACATAAAAACAACAATATGATCAGCAATTCCTGATTGTTATGTTGCTTTTAGTTTTGGTACAAAAAATTTAAACAATTGTGAGGTAACATTTAATGTCCCTCTGCAGCATTTCATATTGAATATTAGTTCATATTTTGTCCATAGAACAAAATCTACATGAGGTTGTGATATTTTGTTTCTATTGTGAATGATGGGGTTATAAACCAACACTTACAGAAGATATGAACATGTTAATCTATAAACATATATTTCCCTTTTCCCTGTTGGTAGCAGCTAGTGCTTTCTTTTTTAATCTAGTTTCATCAACAGAAGGAAGAGTTTCTCTGCACAGCAGCTGACAGTGAATAGCAAGAATTCCTGATTATTTATGGAAATTGTGAAACATGTACAATTGTACAAACTGTGCCCACATTGTCAATATAGATAGTGGGAACTATATGCAGAAAGTTTGGTATTAGTTTGGTGACCCAACTTAAAAGGACACTCCACTGCCCAAATACAAATTAATTAAAAAATCGCTGTTTAGTATATATACAATAAATGAAAACATGCATGCATTTAATTATGCATTTTTTCATTGGAGTTATATCTGAAAACAGCATGCAAAAACTGCAGATCTTTTGTCTGCTGCCTGTGCAAGCCCTCCCCTTCTAACCCTGCCCAGACTTTCTGTGACTGTCCAATCACAGACTTCCCAATGCTGTTTAATGAGAGGTCTTTGCAAGGCAGATGCTCTGGGCAATTGCTGCCTGTTGAGTTCAATGCAAATAGGCTAACCAAACCAGGGAGTAACAGGATTTGCTGTCTGCTTTAATAAGGAAAATTTATAAAAGTGTCAACTTCTATTGACATCTGTACTATTTCCAAAATGAAAAAAGAGGACACAATCTTCAGACATAAAGCTTTTCAGCAAGCTAAAGTGCTTTAGGGGTCTGGAGAGTTCCTTAAAAGGGCAACTGTCTCTTCTCCAGATTTTTAATATTATGTTAATTTATCCCTATATTTAACAAATATGTATTTATAAGGTGTAAAAAAGAAAAATAACTGTACAAATCCCCACCTTTTTATCCTGCAATGGGGCAATCCATCTTAGCACTTGGTGAGGGTTTATTTAAAAAATACAATAATGGCAGATTAAGGGTATAGGGAGGTAGGGAGGCATTGGATGAAAGAGGTAGGGAAAGCGCGAGAGAGGGAGGGGAGTTGAGCGTATAACCTTGATGTGCTCGCTGATGACAAGCATAGATCTTGCACAGAATTCACATTAGGTAGCTTTCAACAGAGGTTAAACTACATAAGTTGTGTGCTGGGAATGCAACTAGCTAGCGGCAGATAAGTGTAAATATTTCAGTATGCACAGTGTTTCAAGTTGAAAAAGACTCCTACCACCACAGCCACTTCTAAACGCAGAAGTGGTCATGGTGGTTAGAGTAATCCTTTAACCAAATGGCATATGATAATAAAATAATTAACATTATTATCACTCCCATTCTGAAATTTCAACTAGTTCATCCAGTTGTTCAGTCTTATACTTAAATCTGTTTTTTCTTTTGCAGAATAAAATGGAAATTTTCAGAATTTAGTTTTTAGAAACAAAAACAACACAAAGTGAAGTTACTCTTAGAAATTGAAAGTCATTTTGTTACATTGTGTGTAAAAGTATTATGCTCGAAGTAAAAATACATTCAGTAAAAAATAAACTAGATTTGCTTTTTAAAAATCTATTTTTAATACATATGTTACTACAAGCTAATTTTACTGTATATCCTATAGTTTTCTAATATTTGAGAAACTTAAAGTTGATATGATGAAAAAAATAACAACAACAAATTTTCACTGCTGCCATTGGCTGTGACACAACTGCAAATATCTAATCCCCCCAGATTTGTAATGTTCTATTTGAGAAAGAAAACGACAGCCTTCGTACTGTTGCTTAAAGGACAAGGCTCTGAGAAGATTTTCCTCTAAGCAGACATTGCTGTGTTTTGCAGCCACAGAGCAAATATGTAAAATTGAGAATGAATAATCTAGTTGGATTTGAAGATCATGAATCGAAATGTTAGATTTTTATTAAAATATTTGAAAAGGCGCAAGGTGTGAGATGTCATTTGGAGAGATGGTGAAGTACTGAAATATAATTCTAAATAATATAACAATTTCCGTGTGGATTTATTTTTGTTAACTCTTGCTAAGTGGGTGTAAAATGTTTTGGTCCACAATTTCAAATTCATTGAAATGAAGTGGCCTGGGTGAATGTGTGTAGTATAGAGAGGAGAACAGCTTAATAGGAGTTAGGTGGGCTTTCCTGATGGGTGGAGGGAGTAGAGGAATAAAATACTAAATAGAGCTCTACTGGATCAGGATCCAAAAGTACCAGACGTTTCTATACTTTTTTTCCCTTTCTCTTCCTTCAATTCTTCCTTCAATTCCGGCCATTTAAAAAAAATAATTGTACAAATTATTATTTAATTATCGTCCTTTTCTAGTTATGCTCTAAATATTAGTTCCTGGATACTAAATTTCTAGAAGTGGTCTGGGTGCCTATAGAATCCTAAAGAAAAAAAAAAAAAGAAACAACGACTGCCCATTTCAATCCTGTGGTTGAACATAAACCTTATGAAGTATAAACATTTTAGAAAAGAAATAAACAGGATTGAAAGACAGTAGGATTATATTTGCTATCTTTAACTAAGGCTGTACACACATTATTTTGGGATTCTCTTGATAGAATTGGAAGGATTGTATTTGTATGGGCATTTGGGTATAAAGTGGTTAATTTGAGCTATTATATTCGTTTTCTGTGATTTTCCTTTCTATGTAAGCAGAACACTTTCACATACTTGCTCTAATGATGTATATAAACATTTGCAGTTAGTTTAGAGACTACATGGTCAGTCAGCTCAGTGAATCTTCTCTAGGTGACTAAGAATCAGAACTGCCTTATAAAAAGCCAAATTTACTTACCTTATCCCAGCATCCAATGTCAACAACATATCCCAATGTCAGCCCACTCCTCTGTCCCGCCAAAAGGGTGCTACTTATCCTCACTAATACACAAATATGTCCTGTCTAGGCCCCTACGCTCTCCCGGAGACCTACGTCTAACCTCTGTCCATACTCCAACCTCTGACACTCACCTTATAGACTTCTCTAGCGCTGCACCGTTCCAATGGAACACCCTTCCCCTCTCTGTTAGACTTTCACCCAATCTCCATTCCTTCAAAAATATCTTTGAAAACTTACTCCTTTAGGAAAGCATGTCAATTAAACTGTAAACAGCTTTCCCTCCCCGCACCCTGATTCCTTTCCTGAAACGGTCCTCAAAACAAAACACTAAGCCAACAATGAATACTATCCTTGCAACCTACTTTTCTACCCTACCTTTACCCTTTGTGTCATTATACCCCACTCCCTCTAGCATGTAAGCTCATTGAGCAGGGCCCTCAACCCCTCTGTTCCTGTGTGTCCAACTCGTCTGGTTACAAATACATGTCTGTTAGTCCACCCATTGTACAGCGCTATGGAACTTGTTGGTGCTTTATAAATATTCTCAATCCATATGGATAATTACTGAATCTACAATTGACATTTATACTTTTATAATTACTCTGCTTTTTGGGTTTGTAACTTTTGCTAATTTTAAAAATCAATATATTAAAAATGTTATGTGTGAATTTTCTTTCTTTTCTATGTTTTTCGAAAACTATGGTAATGTAGTTGCTTATTCTTGTTTTATATCAGAATAGGCCAATTTCCTACACACAAAAGATTGATTGTTATTAATAATTTCTCTCCAAGATATTGTATGGGGCAGGATGGTGAACCCGTTACAGTGTGAGAGCCTAATTGACTATCTGAAATAAGGTTTTTTTTGTTTTTTTTATCTGCTGCTACTTTTTTACACTAACCATTATTTTTGAACGCATGCCATTGCACAGATTGGTGATCTCATTATACCGCTTTCTTCATGTTACAGTGTACGATGCTTTGGGCAAAGTAGGAAGTGCTATTTTGAATGGAAACATGGACAGAATTGGATTATATAGTGAATGTGTATCAGTAACGGCTCCTTCAGGCAACTTCCGAGGGGAATACTGCAAACTGCATGTGGAACAGGTACAACGTGTGCTACTTTCTGCTATTATGGTATGAAATACAATCTGACATGACAAAGTTTAGGGGTGCAGCAAACGTGAGGACCTTGTGACTGTTTATTTGTACTAGAACGCAGGCTTCCTTAGGCAAAAATGCAAACCCACCCTACTCTGGTACATATGTATGCATTCTAATTATAAATACCATGTGGGTGGGTGACTACAAATGGGGCATAAACAGGAATATTCTGGATTTTTGAAGAAGTGAACAGATTTTACAGACAGATATATAATTAAGTTGAATTCGACTTGCTTACTATTGTGGCCTTGTGATGTTTTTTAAGACTAGTCTGTGCTGTTTGTATATGAGATAGGTATGGGCAGTGAGAATGAATCAGATAGAATGAAAGATGATGTTGGCATGAGTGAAGATGGAATAGATGAGTGTGGCTGGTGTGACTCGATAGATATTATAAGATGACTTGAATTGGAATATAATAGTAGGGGACCTTAGCATGGGTGGTGGTGGGAAAGACAGGAAAGTGGAAGTGGCACATAAAGGATAGCAGATATCGGTAGGTGGTTGATAGGAGATGTTGGCTGGTACTAACAGGAGTGGAGGTGGTAGATAGAGTGGAGAAAGGAGATAGAGGATTTTAATATGGGTCAAAGAGAGACATCATAGTGACACTAGCAGCTGTGAACCAGTATGGATAGCATTGTCTTTGCGATGTGTATGTGTGAAACTGTTATGAATGGATGGTAAAGGTGGAATAAATTGGCTATAGTGCGTAATGATTCACCACATTACCGGTAGTGATATGATAAGGTTGGCACAAACTGGAGTGAGGTGTATAGATGAGGGTTTTGCAAAAGTAACAATCTGGATAAGTGGGGCATAATGAATTGTAGGAGATTGATATAATGGTTTCTTTTATGGTATAATGATAAATATATATTATATATATAGTGATGTATTGTGTTACTTTAGATTTCACAAAATCAAATATTGTATAATAATTAAAATGATTGTGTACTAGAAAGTATGTCCCTTTGTTATATTTATCTTAAAGGAAGGAGCTAAATTTGTTATTGGAATATGTGTGCCAAATTCCTGCAGCAGTCATGAGATAACATCCCTGACTAATATGGGTAAGATTTCGATTTATTTTGGTATGTATTAAAGTTGTAGACCCCTTGGTAGTGCTTGTACTAAGTCTAAACTCCAAGCTGCCCTCCTGTACTGGTCTGCTCTGCATGCCCATGCGTACAGCATTGAAGTATATGCAGGATTCCACGAGACCACAGAATCCTTTATCGACACTACTGACTGCTGCCAGGATTGATACTGTATCTCTGTCCAGTGTTCCAGAAAAGTCAGGCAGAGGAAAAATACATAAGACAAAGTACTCCTTTGGTTTGCTTTCCCAGCGTTTTAGTTATACTTGGTCTTTAGTGGGCAGAAAACCCAATTCCTGGACTTGTCAGGTAAGAACATGTGGACTGTCTACTTTTTGCATAGAATTGTTGGCCTCTCAACTGAATTTGTTCCCAATAGGTTTTTAACTCCATATGATTTAGAGTTTAGTGAATAAACTCCAAAAATCTGAATTTATAATTATAATAATAATAATAATCTAAATTTTGGTAAAACTCTCTAACATATCTATGTTCCCATCTTGGCAGTTTTGCCCTAAATTCAACACATTTTAGGAACATAGAAACATAGAATGTGATGGCAGATAAGAACCATTTGGCCCATCTAGTCTGCCCAATTTTCTAAATACTTTGCAGTACAAACCATTATCTAGAAATCTATTCATAAACAGGGCTATACATAGGAAACAAGGTCACGCATTTAGGCTGGAAGAAAAGAGATTTCGTCTAAGGCAAAGAAAATTTTTTTTTACAGTAAGAGCAATAAGGATATGGAATTCTCTGCCTGAAGAGGTTGTTTTATCAAAGTTCATATAGATGTTTAAACATCAGTTGGATAAATACTTGCAAAAACATAACATACAGGGATATAATTTCTAATTAGTGGGGTAATAGCTGCTTGATCCAAGGAGATATCTGACTGCCATTTTGGGGTCAAGAAGGAATTTTTTCCTAATTTGTTGCAAGATTGAAAGCGCTTCAGACTGGGTATTTTGCCTTCTTTTGGATCAACAGCAAAAACATATGTGAGGAAGGATGAACTTGATGGACGCAAGTCTCTTTTCAGCTATGTAACTATGTAACTTAGTCCCTGGCCTTATCTTATAGTTAGGATAGCCTTATGCCTATCCCACACATGCTTAAACTCCTTCACTGTGTTAACCTCTACCACTTCAGCTGGAAGGCTATTCCATGTATCCACTACCCTCTCAGTAAAGTAATACTTCCTGATATTATTTTTAAACCTTTGCCCCTCTAATTTAAGACTATGTCCTCTTGTTGTGGTAGTTTTTCTTTTAAATATAGTTTCCTCCTTTACTGTGTTGATTTCCTTTATGTATTTAAATGTTTCAATCATAGCCCCCCGTCTCGTCTTTCAAGCTATACATGTTAAGATCTTTTAACCTTTCCTGGTAAGTTTTATCCTGCAATCCATGAACCAGTTTATAATCTTACTCAATTCACTTTTAAAATAAATAAGACATTTTGGGTTCTCTAAGACATTGATATATATTAAATATTAAGACTTCCTATACTAAAATAAAGTTTTAATATTAATGTTATAAATCTTAACATAAATGTAATCTTTTTTTCAACAGATATTTTGAAATACAGTGATGTCTCATTTTTGCCTCCTTTACCAAATTTTCTGCTCCAGAATGATAGTTCTCTCACCGTGGCAAGCACTGTGTGTTCTGCAGGGCTTTTTCCCATGGATTCATTCACAATTGTCTGCATGTAAGTATACATAGTAACATGAGAAAAAATGCTGTTGATTCAAACACTGAATAAATAAAAAAGTTTGCATAATGGGATGGGACTAGCATACCTTCCTACTTTGGGAGGTATGGAATTGGGAAGGGTGGGTGGTCTTCATGGGGGCCATTGAAGCAACTTTTGTCTTTGGTGACACTCATCATTGGCAGGCAGCCTACCCGGAAAGTGGGCCCACTGTATGTCAGCCAGGCATCAAGCACACCAGCTGGCCCCCTACATACAGGACGATGCAGTGAGAGCTGCTGATGCACTCTCTTCATAGTCCTAGGTGTCAACATGTCTAATGACTTACTCACGCTGTGCAGGGAAAAGTTCCCCCACAGATGCGGGAGACAAATTAAATCAGGACAGCAGGACTGAACCCCAAAATTGCCACTGCCCTCTCAAGAGTGGGCGAGTTGGAAAGACATGACTATATATGTATATACCCAACAATTATATTAAATCTTGATGTTTTTTGCTGGGACCCAGGGCCGGTGCAAGGATTTTTGGGTACCCGGCCGAACTGACAGGGAGTGCTCTCTCACTAAGCACCTCCTGTCAGTTTGGCCGGGTACAGGAAACAGAAGCTCCTGTACTGCGCTCCGCTCCGCCACGCTACACTCAGTGGTGTATACACACTGACAGTCACACACTCAATGACAAACACACAGACAGACACAGACTCATTGATCTGACACACACTCATTCATTGACACACACACTGATAGACACACACTGATTGAAACTCATTGACAGACACACTGATAGTCACACACAGACTCAATGACAAACAAACTCTCACTGATTTGACAGACAATCACATACACACTCATACACTGACAAACACACTCATCATACACTGACAGACACACTCATACACTCACATGCACACACACTCATACAATCACTCACAGACACACACACACTCACACATACACACTCACACACACACACTGTCACTGACAGACACACACACTCACACATACACACTCAGTCACTCACAGACACACACACTCAGTCACTCACAGACACACACTCAGTCACTCACAGACACACACTCAGTCACTCAGAGACACACACATACACACTCAGAGACACACACATACACACTCACAGAGACACACACACACTCAGTCACTCACAGACACACACACTGTCACTCACAGACACACACATACACACTCAGAGACACACACACACTCGGTCACTCACAGACACATATCACATACATTCACTAATTATTATTTTTATAAATAAGCATTTTCCACCCAGCATTCCCTACCTGGAGAGCTGGTGTGGATGATGGATCATTCCCTGGGGTCCAGTGGGGCTGATGGGCGGCGTGCGGCAGTGGTATGATCAGAGGCGGCGAGGGAGCTCTAATCTCCACGCTCTGCTCCCTCGCGGACTGTCTACTGATGCCGGGAGACGGAATATGACGTCTTATTCCGGCTCCTGCGGCATCAGCAAACGGCGCGCGAGGGAGCAGAGCATAGACATATTATACATAGACGCCGCATTGACTTCTGAGGGGCGAGAAATGCAGGCGCCATTTTGGTTATAGCATTCCTTACTTTCTACACCTCAGTTCAGCACTTTCATTCACAGAGGATCCGTGGCTACTAAACTGTTGTAACACCCACTGACTTATAAAGCAGGCAAGCTGACCACCATATTCCTCCTGCAAGCATGCAGAGTATGGTGTAATGATCCACCACAGCCAGGCTCAGCACTCACAGCCAGGCTCAGCACTGACACCAAGTATGGTGTAATGACCCATCACATCCAGGCTCAGCCCTTACAGCCAGGCTCAGCACTCACAGCCAGGCACAGCCAAAATAAATAAACGGGAAAGTTAAAATACGGCAAACCTATATGTCTATGGTGTTCTGTATTCTAGCGGGTGACCGACCCAAGATGGCGGCCCCACGGCTCATTAGCGCCAATAGGAAGTAGCAGTCAATGCGACGTCTAGGTATTATATGTCTATGGAGCAGAGCGTGGAGATTAGAGCTCCCTCATCCCCTCTGATCATACCACTGCCGCACATCGCGCCGGGGTTCCAGAAGGTGGCCTGGCAGGAGGGAGAGCTTCACTCCTGCCGGACACTGAAATCTTGCGCCCCCAGAGCCGGTGGGCCCTAAGGCGGCCGCCTGTGCCGTCTTATGGACGCGCCGGCCCTGCTGGGACCTGCTGAACTATACTTAGTTAATTAACACTTTTTGAAGCTTCACACAACTTTAAAAAAAAGAATACATATTAAGAATGAACTAAAAAAAAAAACAAACAGTCATATATCGATAAACATTTACACAATCAAGACTCTTTTCAGGAAAGCCTACTCAAACCATAACAATCTGTTTTGTTTTCCCTGCAGATGTATCAGTGGTGTCCTAATCATCCTTCCCATCTTTGGATCAATTTACGTTGGAGTTTTTCAGTTTACAGTTAATTCATCTTTAGAACGATTGAAGATTGTCCCTCGAAAAAGAAAACAAGGAGTGAATTCAGAGCATGATAAACTTGCAGTAAAATCGTCTTTACCCTTGGCAGAGAATGATAACAGTGAAAAGGCAAAAAGTAAATTTCAACTTCATTCTTGCATGTCCTTTTTGGTCTCTTTTTTTTTTTTGGAATACATTAAAATAATGAATCTGCGTTATGACTTTTCCAGGGAGTGCACTGTCAACTATTTTACTTTTCACTGGTCTGTGAAATTTAGAAGGATCTGTAACTTCAGATTGGGCAATTGTAAAACAATCACATGGATCCCAAACTGTACGAGGGACTTTCCAGAGGGAATGAACTATGTAAATGAAGGATATAAAACAGAGTCTATTTGTTTTGTGTTTATTTTTTAACATCTGCTTTTCTAAATATGGGAAAAGGGAGAAAATATCAAAATATCCGCACACCGCCAGGACAGACTTGGTATACCCAGAACAGACTTGGACAGTGTTATAAGTTCACAATCATAATTAAAATAGATTAATTAAACATATTAAGCAAAAAAAAAAAAAAAAAAAAAAGATTAGTATTAATATATTATTTAGCCTGCAGTGCGTTTAGTTTAAAATCGATCTGAGACATATGGGAACGTTTTGACTAATTCTGCTCAGATGATATGCAAATACTTGTTAGTCGTGTGTCTTGACCATAGTACAATGTTCATTCCTTAGCACCAGCCCCCTCCATTTATTCTTCATCAGATCACAAGACGAAAAGAACAAATTGTAAACAAAACAAAGGCACTAAAGCAATGGAGATAATGTGAAATGACGCACAGTTTGCAAACAAACATCTTCATTTTCTTGTCTGCCAACATGACAATATATCCTACATTGGTTACACGTGTGTCAGTACTACCATGTCTGCTCAAAGCCAACAAGTCAGAGCCTACCTCCTTCTTTTCAGGTCAAAAGGTATCTGGCATTTGAGTAACCCATCTATGTTCAAACTTGTGGAATGGTTTAGAGTATATATTAGAGTTGTAATTCACTTGATTTTTGTGTAAAGGCATTCTAAACTCCCTGCTGTTGTGGTATTGTTCCTGGAAACCCCTGGCTCTGTTCCCAGGTGTATGGGATCTTCCTGGTCTTCTCAACATTGCTAAAATATGCTTTTTTTCCTTTAGCTATGGCACCATTTTTACACCATTCATTGGTTGGGAGCTTAAGTTGTCACTCTTGGCCAATGAATGATGAGAAAAGTTGGACAGAGATTAAAAAACAGTTTAACTCCTTACCAGAGAATGGTGGCAGGGGGCGCTACAGCAACGCTTAGATTGCCCCTTTTTAGTGAGAATTATCACTTTTCAGTTCTGCAAACACATCTAAGCATTCAGATTTTTCTAACACACAATTTTTAAAGATTGTTTAGATCGTCTTATGAAGTGCTTTTCCTTACAAGAAAATATTCCTGCCGTGTTGTCATTTCAAGCCAGTAACAGAGAATATCGTTCCCTGGACGGAATTAGAGTTCTCAGCCTCTTGTGGATCGTTTCCGGGCACAATGGTCAACTGGCATTTGTCTTTAATATGGGTATGTCGTTTTTCACCATTTTAAAATGTAAGAGATGATTTTAGAGCATGGGAGACAAGTTTAATGCTAAGATATCTGTCTGTCAGTGTATTTATCTTTTATCCATCTGTTTGTCTATTAATTAATTATCATGTATGCCACAAAATGAACCTACTCACTATTGTCCTTGTAAGTTCTCATTGCATCCATATCAACCTCATCCCTAGTTCATCTCAGCTTTGTCCTGTTTATCTTAGCCTTGTCCTTGTCCATCTCATATGTCCTTCACAAGCCTCTGAAACGTGCGGTTACCCTTACACATAGGAAAAAGGATACCCACAGGTTTCCAGCCATGTGGCCGCATGGAGCAGTTGGGCCTTGAAGCTAGGGTGGCGTCAAACTGACTGACCTTAGCAGTCAAGAACACAAATAAGAGGTTTGTGTCACTGTTACTGTATGGACTCTTGTCTGCCTAGGCTCGTTTCACTCCCCACTGTTGTGTACGATTTGTCCAGTTTGTGCAAAAGTGGTGGATTGCTATGGCGGTCACTGAACACAGCATGGCCTGTTTATTAACTATATGTAAACATGTAGTAGCCACTACATGGTTGCTATCAGTTTATTGAGCCATTGAAGTCCATGTCTGTTAAAATATGTTTTAATAATTGTAAGCAAGCAAGCAACATCTTAAATCTACAATTCATTTTTGAGACAATGAATTTGGATAACATCACAATTACTATTTACATCTAGATTACCATGTATTCATGGAATTTTGGATATCTGTATCAAACATATTTTCAGAAGTTACAAAAAAATCTAAATTAAATTATTACAAATTGAGTCCAACTCTAACATTGCGCATCATTCAGCTTTATCCTTGAAAGCTTTTTTATTTGTGCCCTTTGAGAAATAAACGATGACTCGAAGCACCATCACCATTTCATTAATTTTAAGTAGTCATGTGGCCTGGAATCCAGCAGTGTTTCACTTTGAAACGCTGTTCATACATAGATTAACCACTTCACCTCAAACACCTGGATAATACCAATTCTGTACCAAAACTGTCATCTGTACTCATCTCAGTCTGTCCTCCATGCCCTCCCTCTTCCTCTGGTGAAGGGTAGTGATGTCAGGCAAGGAGGATCGGGTTGATGGGAGAACTTGGGCTCAATGATGCAAATTATTTATTTTATTTTAATTTATGGGGGAGGGGTGAACCACCTCAAAAAGGTAAAAATACTTTTTTTTTGGCTGGAGTAACTCTTTAAATATTTAATTATATCTAAATTAGAAAAGAGCTAATTTCAGGTGAAAATGTGGTCCTGACAAACTAGTTACCCATTCTCTGATCCATCACATCATCTGCCTTGGTCTGATTTAATTTCTGCTAATTCCTTTTTTGCCTTTATTCTTTCCTTGCAGATAATTCTTTTGAATGGAAAGCTAGAGTTTTAGAAAAGCCGTTGTATATCTACGCACTGAGTGGACCAGTGTATTTAGGTGTGGATTCTTTTTTCTTATTAAGGTAAAGAAAAGTTAATGAATTTCTAATTAATATTTATACTCACAGAATAGGCTACACAATGTTGTTTTAATTAAGGGTTGACTAAATCCACAAAATAGGGCACAAATGAGTGAGCAGTGATTGAGTATAAATCTTCTTCTGGTGATGAGACTGACAGTGTGGTATTCTTACATTGGAGTTTGTTACTCCTTTGCCAGTCAAATATGTATGCTGTAGCGGATTCAGAAGGTCTAGTCCAAGGCTTGGGATCCAGACCTATTCCGCCCAGCGTACGGCCCTTCTCTTAGGGGGAAATATAGCAGAGAGCCAGCCTTTGTTTTACAGTAATACCCAGCTAGTAGTGTCAAGGATCTTCCAGACAGCAGATGTCCCTCCACAGATATCAGCCAGACACTTGATAAAGTGGGGAACAGTAATGTACGCTTCATTTAGACATGGTTTTTATACTTTTTTTTTGTAAAGTAAACATAAGTCAACCAATAGCAGTATTGACTTGGGGTAGCAACCAATCACACTACATACCTTAATTAATTGACTGTTAAAGTGAATTGAGCACTGTGTTGACAAGGAAGGGTAGGGACAGAAAATAACAAGGACTGTAGACTACATGGGAGACTTCAAGGGATATTGCAATTCAGTGCATATAAATGCAGGCGATATTGGCGCCTGCATAAAAATGTAAGAGTATAAAATGTAAGAGTAAATTGTGTTTCTATTAACACAGCATTCTACGGCAGGGGAAAGGGATGCCCAGTTTACACTCGATAGATAGAAATCTCCCTGCAGCCTGTGCCACTATTTCTGGAAACATTTACCAAGTGGCAGAAATTTGTGCCAAACTTCTGATTAGCTCATACACTTTCCTGAACATTTGCTCATAGATTTTCACTGAACATGCTATAGCTATATGCTATATACATACAATAGACATTTTACCCATACGGTTACTTTTAACATTTGTAAAGCTAATGCTAAACATTCACAATTAGATTTACAGTGACTATTCTACTGGAGACTTGCTCATAATGTTCTCACATAGACTTGCATTGAATGTTCTTCCATTGACTAAGATTGGGTAATTATTGCATTAAAAGCGTACCTATACACTTTTAGTGAACTTTTGTAAGGCTCTTACCTTGATGGTGAGTCCGACATGCAGAGTTAAAGCTCCCCTTGCAATTATACACAAGCCAAGGGGACTCAAGGCAGAAATCCCCAACGCTGTGAACCAGTGCACTGGGGCTGATAACAACCAGTGCTTCCAGGAGCGAGATACAGACAAGGAGAATCCAAAGGAGTAGTCAGGGACAGGCAGCAAACAGGCGTAAACGAAGGACGAGCATAAGATCAATATCAGGAGTCAGAGGAACAACAGGAATACCCAAACAGGAACAACGATCTGACAAAGATCACTAGCCAAGGCGGGGTTTATAAAGGCTGGAATCAGCAGACATCAGGAACAGGTGAGCAAGTCCAGGAGTGCAGATTCAGGCTACTGGATACAAGGAACAAGCAGTGTTAGCCAAAGATATGTGGAGCCAAGGATAAGGTCACTGGCTGGAATTCAGGAGACTCAGGTTCAAACCCAGCCAGGACCAAACCCACAAATTTTGTGGAGGGCACGATGACAGTCGTGACAACTTTCACCTAAATTCATGCAATTAACTTTTATCTATAAGCTTAAAATTAACATCTGCCCCTAGACCTACAATTAACATTTGCTCATATGACAAAAAGAACATTTACCACCATGAGTTTACTGAAATTCACTATCATTCTTCACACGTAAGCCTTACTCGGGGGCATACACTTGGGATTTAAGCCAAAAGGAGACATTCAGAACTAAGTATCTGGTTTTATATTAATTTTGCTTTTCTTTGTGTATACCGTGCTAGTTAGACTACAAATCATGCCATAAACTGCCCTCTCTCATGAAAGTCTTTATAGCCAGTTGAAGAAAAGACATTTAAAAAGGTAATCTAATTGGAAAGACATTTTGAATGCAACTGATCTACACCATTTAATAATGGCTCGCATAATTTCTGACATTCGCTTGGGTTTTTTGTGCGACCCTGTTCTGCATTAATTTATGTACAGTTCAAATCAGTCCCTTAAGATGAAGTTTTAATGTTCTCTGATTTTATTTCGGTTTTATGATGGTTAGTAACAGACATATACTTCAATCAAGACATAATCAAGCTTATCTAAATGAAAGTTTTGTAATCATAAAATCTGTGCAAAATTTGGATAAGTAGTAATGTGACACAAAAAATGAAAAAAACATGCCTTGTGTTGATTATTTATAAAGTTACAAAGAGGGAAAATCAAAGTGTTAGTCCAATTGTTCTCAAATTACTGGATTGTTTCTGCTTGTCATCCCATGTTCAGAAAAAACATTTTTAAAAATTGATATTATCTGCTTTTTTGACCACAATACATTCAGGCTTCTTTTATTCTTCAACTGCTTTACTTCATGTAGACCTTTCTCATTCCAACCTTAATTTCTTCTTGATGTGAATACGGAAACACCCACAGTCTATTAAACAAAAAACTAGAAGACACACCATGGTTGAGTTTACCACATAATTGTTTAAAGGATCACTATAGTGTCTGGAAAACAAACCCGTTTTCCCGACACTATGTCATCCTTGGGGGGACCCTCACCCTCAGTTTCTCTGAAACTGCTATGTTTACATGTGAAGGGTTAAAACCTGAGGGACCTGGCACCCAGACCACTTCATTGAGCTGAAGTGGTCTGGGTGACTACAGTGTCCCTTTAACATAACAAATTTAAAGTTGATTTCCAATGCAGTTAACTTGGAGTATTGCTGTTTAATACCATTGTTATACTTGCTTCAGGACACTGTAGTAAGGAGAAAAGAGACCTAAATACAAATAATGGACAATAGGAGAGGAGAATTATTTCCCAATGCGACAACTTAGATCCAATTAGATAAGAGGTTATATAGCACAGATGGTTGAGCCAAGACACGTATATTCTTTACTTAAAGAGGTTTGTTACCTGAACATTAAAATAGGGAAACATTTCCAATTAATTGCAACATTCCAAAATGAGTTGGGACAATTTTTCAACTCTACTGTGACCTCATGTTTCCAATTCATCTGTCAAATTGCCGTAATTATTGCATTGCATTTGTTTTTTCTATCTGATTTTTATTAAACTGATACATTTGAAATTTCATCTTCTAATTCTCCAATACACTCCAAAATTTTATTTTAGTATAAAAGAGGTGAAGATCTCATATGCAACAATAACCTACTGCCAAGATAATTTCCCCACTAATAGACCAGGATAGGTAGAAAAGTGGTTTTGGTTGAGGGTGTTCAGTGTTTTATTTTTATTGCTATAAATAAACTGTAGGCACGATGCATGGCATTTGTCTAGAATAGATGGTCTTTATGAATGAACCAATTAAATCCAGACCCCTATCTTATTTATCACTTTCAATGTTTTAGTTGTTGGGAGTCTTCTTTTAACCCCTCAACCTTTCTCGGAGTCCGGTTTTAACTGCCAGGTTTGACATTTGTAATTGCTTCAGTCTTTCAGATTAACAGAGGAAATTGGAATTGAATGTGTCTTGTTATTGGGTAAGAAGTGATTATTAACTATTTGATAATATCTAGCCCAAAATGCCAGCTGTCACTCTAATGGGGTCAGAGAGTCAGCCAGTAAGGTAAATAGGTTTGACTATTCTTAAAAAAGGACAATTTAATTGCTGTTCTCAAAACTCATTGGCCAGAACAAAAAAGTATTCAAGATGGCATTTTGATAAATCAGATAGACAGGTGACAAAAAGCTAATATAGTCCTAGAGTACACTAATTAAACTCAGGTAGCATAAATCTGATTTCATTATTATCTGTCTACCGCAGCAGAAGTAGAATGATTCAGATGTTATTTATTACGGCATTTAGATAATATTATCTTGGTGTTACAGCTTATCTATGTATAGAGGAGCTTTGCAACTTGGTGATGCTTCTAAACTATGTCTATTTACTGTGGGTCAGAAAGTAACCTAGTACGCCATCTGCTAGAGTATCTATGTTAAGTTTGTATGTCTAAAATATGTGCAAGAATGTATCTATGCATGTGTGCATGACTGCATGTACACGCATTAGTGTGTATAATATGTGGTTCTGTAACTGTCTATGTAAGGTATTACTGGAGATGTGCGAATGTGACTAGGCATGTAATATGTGTATGTATGCAGTTAAAGACATTCTCAGTAACACACACATGCACATATACAAATATATGTATGTCTGCATAAAAATGAGAGTGTGTAAAATCAAGGATCGTAACCAGTTAAAGGTCAGAAATAAAATAATTATATCGTAACAATCTATCCTATAAAGAACTTATCTAACATTTGAATGTCCCAATAATTTTAAAGGAATATTATAGCGTTAGGAATACAAACATGTATTTCCAACGCTATAGTGTCCTGTTACATACAGTATCTCACAAAAGTGAGTACACCCCTCACATTTTTGTAAATATTTTATTATATCTTTTCATGTGACAACACCGAAGAAATGGCACTTTGCTACAATGTAAAGTGGTAAGTGTACAGCCTGTATAACAATGTAAATTTGCTGTCCACTCAAAATAACTCAACACACAGCCATTATTGTCTAAACTGTTGGCAACATAAGTGAATACACCCCTAAGTAGAAATGACCAAATTGGGCCCAATTAGCCATTTTCCCTCCCCAGTGTCATGTGACTCGTTAGTGTTACAAGGACTCAGGTGTGAATAGGGAGCAGGTGTGTTAAATTTGGTGTTATTGCTCTCACACTCTTTCATACTGGTCACTGGAAGTTCAACATGGCACCTCATGGCAAAGAATTCTCTGAGGATCTGAAAAGAAGAATTGTTGCTCTACATAAAGATGGCCTAGGCTATAAGAAGATTTCCAAGACCCTGAAACTGAGCTGAAGCACAGTGGGCAAGACCATACAGCAGTTTATCAGGACAGGTTCCACTCAGAACAGGCCTCGCAATGGTCGACCAAAGAAGTTGAGTGCACATGCTCAGCATCATCCAGAGGTTGTCTTTGGGAAATAGACGTATGAGTTCTGCCAGCATTGCTGCACAGGTTGAAGGGGTGGGGGTGAGGGCTCCGTCTGTGAGTGCTTAGACCATACGCCACACACTGCATCAAACTGGTGTGCATAGATGTCGTCCCAGAAGGAAGCCTCTTCTAAAGGTGATGCATAAGAAAGTCCGCATACAGTTTGCTGAAGACAAGCAGACTAAGGACATGGATTACTGGAATCATGTCCTGTGGTCCGCTGAGACCAAGATGAATGTATTTGGTTCAGATGGTGTCAAGCATGTGTGGCGGCAACCAGGTGAGGAGTACAAAGACAAGTGTGTCTTGCCAACAGTCAAGCATGGTGGTGGGAGTGTCATGGTCTGGGCCTGCATGAGTGCTGCCGGCACTGGGGAGCTACAGTTCATTGAGGGAACCATGAATGCCAACATGTACTGTGACATACTGAAGCAGAGCATGATCCCCTCCCTTCAGAGACTGGGCTGCAGGGAAGTATTCCAACATGATAACGACCCCAAACACACCTCCAAGATGACCACTGCCTTGCTAAAGAAGCTGAAGGTAAAGGTAATGGATTGGCCAAGCATGTCTCCAGACCTAAACCCTATTAGGCATCTGTGGGGCATCCTCAAACGGAAGGTGGGGGAGCGCAAGGTCTCTAACATCCACCAGCTCTGTGATGTCGTCATGGAGGAGTGAGTGGAAGAGGACTCCAGTGGCAACCTGCAAAGCTGAAGGTAAAGGTAATGGACTGGCCAAGCATGTCTCCAGACCTAATCCCTATTAAGCATCTGTGGGGCATCCTCAAACGGAAGGTGGGGGAGCGCAACGTCTCTAGCATCCACCAGCTCTGTGATGTCGTCATGGAGGAGTGAGTGGAAGAGGACTCCAGTGGCAACCTGCAAAGCTCTGGTGAACTCCATGCCCATGAGGGTTAAGGCAGTGCTGAAAAAAAATGGTCGCCACAAAAAATATTGACACTTTAGGCCCAATTTAGACATTTCCACTTAGGGGTGTAATCACTTTTGTTGCCAACGGTTTAGACATTAATGGCTGTGTGTTGAGTTATTTTGAGGGGACAGCAAATTTACACAGTTATACAGGCTGTACACTTACTACTTTACATTGTAGCAGAGTGTCATTTCTTCAGTGTTGCCACATGAGAAGATAAAATAAAATATTTACAAAAACGTGAGGGTTGTACTCTCTTTTGTGAGATACTGTATGTAGATGTCCCGTGTGAAGGTTTGATGAGTTTGAAGGGTAGTGTGCACATGCATGGCGAAGTTTAGTTTCATCAATCAAATGCTGCTATAGGACCAGCATGTGATCGATAAGTATGTTTTACCAGATGCATTTTAAATCTGCAATCTATCAACAGCATGTCAATATTTGACATTGCAGGGTTGAACAAACGGATACTTGAGATGAAGTAGTTTGGGTGGTTTTAGTGTCCCTTTCACTGTAATAGGGCTGTAAGGAGCTACCTATATATGATAAGTAGGACATTCCATGCTCACATAAAGTCCAAGGACAAGATTGTCACGATGGGATGAAACATCACTGGTTCTTGAAGGAGCCTAAGGTTATTATAGTAAGTAAGTAATAGGGAGAACTACCTCTTCGATAATCACAAGTCAATATTGATGTCCCTTAAATTTCAGCTAAAAAAATGTTTGAAACGTCAAAATTCAGTGTTGTCCTTTATTGTGTCATCACATCAGTCAACAAGACACCACCACTAAAATGTCCTAGCAACACTCATGATGATTGAATGTATGCTTACAGCACCAGACAATCTTTAAAATGTGTTCTCATTTTTAATATATAATTTTGTTTATATATAAATATATATCCTAGCTCTGAGCTTATGTGCCTGCTGCTGCTTTAACTTTTGATACCACATAACTGTAAAAAATATATATGATTGTTTCGACTGTCTACTAGAATTGATCTATACTACTCAGGCAGTGTGAATGTTCAGTGTTGTTAAACATTATCACTTTTTCTTCCTTGTTTCCATGAAAACTCAATAAAAATAGTTTTTAAAACAAAGTATAGCTGTAACCTTTCCAGATATATGAAAAAAAATCCTTCTAGAGTGCCAAAATGTTTCTAACGGGCAGATAAATTCTGTTGGGAAACCTCAGAACATTGCCGTTATCTTGTTCTGCAAAGTATGTGTGATGCACTACTCTTAAATGAATGCATCAAAGAGCTCTGTCTTGTGAGATGGATAGTTGTAGGTGACACTTGCAAAGTAGTTTACAACATATAAATGTTCCACATATAAAAACATGGTCTACCAAAGCTTACCACAATAGATGCATCATCTACAGGATCCTCGCTTTTGAGGCAAAGGGATGTTCTCCCCATTACGCCTCTAGTTTATGAATCTTGTTACTAGGCATCTAGAAAATACACCAGAACATTTTTATGATACTGGTAAAAAATAAGTGTGCATTTACTTTCTAAATTATTTGCTCAGTGCTACAAATACAAGAACAATAACATATTTAATTTTCACTTGGCTGGTTATAGGGTTATTAATGAATTATGTGGTTACTTGGGTGGGATAAGATCACTCGTATATCGAAAGCTAATCAGATGGTTATCAAATATCTAGTCCTATACATCATCCATAAGAAATAGACCTCCTAATGGTGTGAAGTTTGAAACCCATGATGGGACGTTTAGTTCGCTGCCACTGGATTGCTGGGAAAGGTTGGCATGAAAACAATGATACATATCTTGGAGTTTCAAAGACTACCTGAAGTTGACAAGAGTTGAATTCCATAGCACTGTACTTAATAATTTAATCTTATTTCTCCTTTTTTTTCTTGTAGTGGATTTTTGAGTGCTATATCATTTTTAAAACTAATGGAGAATTCTGAACATTTAACTCCAGCGACAGTAATGAAGTATATCTACAAAAGAATAATAAGGTGAGAAATGTGTTAAATAAAAGTTTATGCAATTCAGCAGCAATTATTGTTTTCTTTATCAATTTATATTTACTTAATGCTCTGATTTTTTTAAAGGGGAACTACAGTAAGACATTGTAAATGAAAATGTCAACATCTTAGAAATTCTTGAAGTTTGATTATAGAAGCATTAATGTACTTAGATGTGACAATGAATGTGTAAATGTGCTTGCTTTATTTAAAATATTAGACCATACACTGATCAACCACAAGAGTAAAGTCACCTGCCTAATACTGTGTAGGTTCCCCTGGTGCTGCCGAAACAGCTCTGATTTGTCAAAGCATGGACTCCACAAGACCTCTGAATGTGACCTGTGGTATCTGGCACCAAGACACCTTGACAGATGCCATTGTAATGATATAATAAATAATATTCATTTCAATTTCACCCATTAGTGGTTTTAATGTTGTGGCTGATCAGTGCATAGAGAGACAGTAAAGTTTTTTTGTAAGTGACATATCTCTACATAGTTCATGCTTCCCCTACAGATAGCCATATCTTGTTTTTTAGGCTCCAGCCTCTTCACTTGGCTTCCGTTTGTCTTTCCATCGGACTGATCTCGTTAGTTAATTGGGGATCTTTCTGGGAACTTCCCAAACATCAGTGGGATAACTGCCGGAGTGTCTGGTGGTCAAACATTTTGCTGATAACCAACTATGTATCTGTTGCAGAATCTGTAAGTAAATTCTCTGTGCATTTTTGGGAAGTGGTTTTTACTGATGTATATTTTTGAACATACATATACATATAAAATGCAATAAAAACTTAGGGGTTGATTTCTATTACATGTTAAGAACAATATAACTCCTATGAGGTCTGAAAATGATGTGCAAGTCACCACTTCCAGTGTCCGTTTTCTCTTGGGGTAAATGCTGGGTTAGAGCAATGCAGAGAAATGCGTTGGTTTAAGTGGTGAGTCATGGCTGCAGACAGTCAAGAACATTGTCACAATTTGCAACCATAGCAAGTCAGAGCAAGACCCATGAAACTGACAGGCAGCATTAAAATATATAAATAAATTAAGGAATACAGATGACATGTCTAAAAAACTTGAAGGGAGATTTACCCAAGCACAAACAGTTGCTATTTTGTGGCAAAGTCCCAAATAAACAGCAATCACCATGGAAACCAATAGATTGTCTCTCGTCAGTTAGTAATTTTCACCACAAATATCACCTGTTTAACCTTGACAATTCTCCCCTTTTAATATGTAAATTTTTTATATAACAAAAGTGAAGAAACAAATCCTGCATAAAAAAAAAAAAATATGGAATAGTAAAACTAGGTTTATTTATTTTTAGAGATATTAACATAACGATAGTAAACCTAGATGTATATAGATACTAAGGTAACAGGACTCAAAACTTCACTCTATGCAAGATAGCATTGTCAGAATGTTACAATCGTATTGAAATACCACTAGTTGGCTCTTGCGCTTTAACATTCTTTTCATCTGAGCCTCATCTTATACAGAAACCCAGAGAGAGTAATCCTGGCTGACATACATTATTGTCATATATTTCAGTGCAGCGGCTGGGCCTGGTATCTCTCAAACGATTTCCAGTTCCATCTTACGACCCCTTTTTTAATCTTTCTCTATGTCAAGTAAGTATTTCCAAAGGCCTGTGTAATTGTTATTTTCTCTACTGCTCTTTTTTTTAGGGAAAAATTGTGTTTTGTTCCCTAGTGATGGCAGATATTAACAGTATACATCATAAAACAGAGGAACTCACAAACAAATGGTTACCACTATTTCATTCTTTACATTGTCTTTAAATTGTGTGTGTGATTATTTCCCCGTTGTACAAGAAAGCAGACAAAACTGGTAACTAGGACCAAGATGAGAAACTGTAGCGTAGTTAACCATTTGACGATGTACACTGCATCGTTCTGTGTTAAACATCCATCTGACATTTAAATAATATATACAATATAGTGTAAAACTGTATAATGTGCATTGTTCATAGATACTTTTACTTAATTGAGACATAATAAAATGCCATGTGTGAAAAAAAATATTTGATTTACAAGCAACTTTCTTTTAAATTGTCCTCCCATTAAAAAAAAAAAATTATCAGAAAAGCAGACCAATAAGGAAAAAAGGAACAGACAGGAAAAAACAAAAAAACGTAACAACGCTTAGATTCCCATATAGTTTATTGTTGATAAGTCCTACTGGATCATATTGATTGGAGATCGAGTACATTTAAATTCTTACATGTGACAGTAAAATGAAAAACATTATACCATATTTATTTATTTATTTATTTATAAAATATTTTACCAGGAAAGATACATTGAGATTTCTCTAGTTTTCAAGTATGTCCTGGGTCCACAAATCATTGCATTGTTACATTAGAGTACAATAAAATACAAAAACAATATTAATACACAATATATACAACATTTAACATTTTTACAAGACCAGGTAGGAGATGTATAATCAACCATAACACGTGCATTCTGTTTTGAGGTATGTAGAGAGGGATCTCTTAAAGGACTTTAGGCTTGGGTAAGCATATAACACTGTAGATCTCTCCACAAGATTTTGCATGGTAGTATTATGAGGTGCACCAACAAGGCTTGGGAACCACCTTACTAAATTAAGGCCATAATTGATGGGTTGGAATATGTCTCTAAGAATAGTTGGGAATTTTAACATCTCAGCTCCTACAATTTCAACTGGCATCTCCCTATAACTTGGATTTTTGTAGTGTATCCCACATATGAAATCAAGATTGGCCTTTCCTTGTCAGAGAGTTAGAAAAGCAGAGAGAAACATCCAATATATTTAGGGTCAGGCAAATGTTTAATGTTGCACCAACACATCAATTAACACAATTATAGTTTTAAATCTTTATTATCCTTGTAAACACTGAATTGCACACATGTGAGTTAGTCTAGGACTCCTATAAAGATCTATAGTTTTTTTTTAAATTATTGTATCGTAACATCACTCTACAAGCATTAGTTGTCATGTCTGCTAGCACAGGGTAACTTTTGCAAGAACAAACCATATTGTTAACACGTTTTTTGAAGTTGTTATAAAAGGGTAATTATTTTTTCTTTCTTTCTTTTCTGTAGATGTAAAAGAGTAATGTTTGTGGTGGTGACACTATTATTCTTGGTGTCTTCTCTCGTGACTATTTTATTGTCATATTATTTACATCTGTCAATAAATTATCCAACAGGAGAAAGGTATTTTGTTTACAACTCAGTTATTTATTATGCTTAAATATGCTGTAATTATGGTCTTTACTGATAATTTACCGTAGAAAGAAAACAAAAATGTGTGGCAAGACTTATTTACCATTAATGTCTTTTTATATGCCAAGATAATATGAAAGATATAATATCATTTACAAACTGATTCTTAAAATTGACACTCACCATTTGACCACAGCTCCAGGGAAACTCATTAAGGAAACCCTAAACAATCAAATAACAGAAGACCTGATTTTTTACAATATGAAAAAAAAATCTCTATCCCTAGGTTGAGTTTTAAGTATGATTAAGTTATTATCAGTGTCGGAACCATAGCAATGGGTGGGAAGGCACACAAATATTCTCCTGTAGCAAGTCAAGACGTTTTTGTTTTTTGATAAAGAAAGATAACAATATATGTATATGGCAAATATAAGGAATAGTTGAAGGGACGTGAAGAAAGTTGAGGCAATTTGTAATTTGTCTGTCCATTTCATGCACTTTACTAATCCGAAATCTATACTTGTATATTAATGTAATAATCCCACCATTCTAGGAGGCTCAGCTCCCAGTGGGGGTCCAGGTATAATGGCAAACCGTTGCTAAACAGTTTTCCTCATTACCGGGTAATGCACCTAAGATTTTCCTGGTATAATAACTAGTACAATGGGCTGTAGTGGTTATGATGCTTAGAGGCACTCTTTAACCTCACTGTAACCCTAACTTTATTGACCTTGTAGAACCTTACCGTCTGGCCCACTTCTGCACATAGGTTCCAGAGGGATCATTTTAACAGATCTCCGTGAGCCAAAAACTTTAGTATGGTATTGGGATTAATCATATTTGCTGACAACTGATATTTTGAGTAATCATGAAGTCAGAAACTATACAACTGAAGATGAAGTAAAATATAGCAATGATGTGAAGTAGGTCCTACTTCCTAATGTTATTCAGTAAGCTACTGTACTTAACAATACAATTGTCCAAATTTCTCTCCCTAAGAATACATTGTTATCCTCCAAACTTTGCTTAAACTTCTTTCTCTACTCAGTTTGGTCTTTGTTCCATAGGATTACCCTGAAATATCTGTTATTGACCAATAGTAATTTTACTTGTAATCATTCGGTTGTGGACTATCCATTTTAACCATATTACACTCATATAAAATTAGCAGTCTGAGGGCTAATTTAACCTTTAGTAAATACCATACTCAATGATATATCACAGCAATATGGAAATAGATATCAATTCACCTGTCTCTTTGGAATAGGTTGCTTGCCATTTTTCGTGTTTTGTCTTGTGCGACATGAGACATTCGGCCTGCCAGTGAATGCCAAGTCACCTATCTCTCCCCTCCTTTTAGTATTTTTCATTTGTATTTGCTTTTCTATTCTGTTAGGGCTTCTGTTTTTTTTGAGTGAATGATTTCTGATACCTTATGTTGTGTTTTCTTGCATTTTAAATTGAATGTATTTCTCTATGCTCTTTCTGAGTATGTTCTAAATAAAGATATTTTTTTTTAAATAAAATGAAAAAAATTTAATAAATCAGGGTATATTCTTTTGCAGTCACACTCGTCTGAACTACTGGGTGGAGTATTATACTAAACCGTACTGTCGATATGGTCCATTTTTGGTCGGTATAACTTTAGCTATTTTGATGTCTAGAAAAGACTCTAGTTGCATCAAGAACAAAGTAAGTGTCCAAAAATAATTTCTAGATAAGGCAAAATGTGTATATATAAAAATAATGAAAAATACAACTGAAATATCATTGATCATTAACAAAGTAATTTTGAATATGGAACAACATTCCATTGAAAGAGTTTTGTTCATAGACATTTTCATCCCTACATTTAGCTCTTACACATGACCTCAAAGAGTCCCTGAGGAGTTAAGGGATACCCTTTCAAATGTATTGTTTACATAATGAATTTAAATATGCAATCACAGTACATTAAAGTAATTAAAAAGGCACTTACTGTTAAAGCCATGCATTTACTGAAAATTCCATTGGCTTTGCAACTTCGACAATGAGCCCTCACTAAATCAAGAAGTAGCTCAGACAATTAGAATGTTACCCTAAGAGTATATATCATAAAATACAGTATAAATACGTGTAGTCTAAATAACCTGTTTTGTGAATAATAAGCTGGAATGTCCCTCTAACTTCATTCATTGTCTTTGCTAATATTTAAATCTATAACTGCATAATATGAAGGACAACTGATATATGTTGACACATTATTGAATATGTTCATATTTATCTACAAATATATTTGTAACAGCTGTATGCATTCTTACTTTAATTTGAAGAAATAAATCTGTAATCACACGGTGGAAGTGGAAAAGACGATACACTTGGATCCCTGTCTATTTCTTTCATATCACTCCACTTGTTATTCTCTTCTTTCATGTTCCTCCTGGTAAATATAAAACTGTGCCATTGCACATTATGGATTACTATTATATCTGCTCTGTACATACAGTGGTTCACTAAACCAAGAGCTATGAGAAAAAAAAGAAAACAACTGAAACAAATGTATAATAAATTATTGTATCTGTCCAAGTGCATACAAGCCTACAGTTTTACAGGACATATCATCTATTTACCAATAGCACCAACAGAAAAATCATACTGCCATGCTGCATGGTGGCATAGACGATCAGCTCCTGCAGATTCTAATCAATGCTGAAATCAAGAGATTAACCTGTGTAAACACAGCCTAGAAGCTGCAGTCCTGTCTGCCCAGAGGTGCTGGTACCAAAGCCACACTTTCTCCACAAATTATGGCCCCTTAATTATGGAAGCTGAGGCCTACTCAGTTGGTGAGTGGGGTGTACGGCCGCTGCCCTGCCTGGTGGTCACAAGCTGAACCTTTGGCGCTATGTGGTACTGGCCTCGTTCGCCCCCTTTGGACCGGTGGGGGTGATCCCGGTCCTCGCCTTTGGGGGCCCTTCTGCAACTAAGAGTTCTGCTGAGTTGTTCTGCTGAGTGGAATGGGACTCCTCTCTCTAAAATGGCAGTCGCTTCGAGTCCCACTGACAGCAGCAGAGACCGTGCTGTGGTTACCCTTACACTAGATCAGATCTTCGAAGACTTCTGGGATAACCATAACAGCCTGCAAATACCGATCAAGCAAGAGAGGAGTGACCACCCACCACTGTATTCACCATTCAGGATCCAGCAGGACGCGCTGACTCTGACCGACGGAGGGGCGTGCCGTGCTGTGAAATAGCAGACGCAGTGAGCTGAACTCCGGAGTGCCGTGGCCCATGATATCCTGCCTGGGCTGTGGCCCAGAAAAATCTTGCACAGCAGGAACGATATATACCATCACAAAGCTGACAGGGTCACACTGCTAGTTCCACAACCTGCTGATACAGGAGTCGAGGTGCATGCAGGCAGCCAGACCACACTGGGAAAGTCCTGTGACTGTGGAGGGGGTCAGCTAAACCGTGACTCTCGATACTGATGGTTTTAATGCCCCCATCATTTTTATGCTTATTCTCCATATAATTTCCATATTGTTTATCTGTTCCTATTTTAATCTAGCCTATTGTTTATTGTTGAAGGCTTCCCTTACCTCTAGCATAAGCGTTGGGGTCGACAGGGCAGAATAATAATTCCTAACTTACACTCCAGCTATCCAGCTGTTCACTATAGCGTTCATGTATGTATCTTATCAAATACAGAGCTGGTAGAAATGTTCAGCCTAAACTTTTCTGCATGCTCAGGGTGCAAGTCACCAAAGCTCTGTATCTGTCTTGTCTTTATCTCTCGCAACTGGGATGGTTTCAAAGTTACCTTATCTTAAAATCTAATACTCATCTTGTTTCCTTGAAAAACAAAACAAAAAATAGTGCAGTTCCCTCCCAACATGTCATATTGCTGCAGCATTCATGTATTGTTATATGTCATTCTGTGAAATGTTTATACATACTAGCCTGTCAAACTATGCACTGCAAAAATAAATAATACAAAAAAACCCAAAAACTCCCTGCACTCTCAACAATGGCCCAGTAGAGAACATCCCAATCTATGTAAGCTATTTCCAGTCTAACTGTATTTTGTGTTCTCCAATAGGGCTGTGCTATGGCAGGGTGGCTCTGTTCATTGCTGACTCTGCTCCTTGTAATTACTTTACCCTTTATTCTGGATGATAGTCCTGACTCCTATTCCATCATGGCAGCCTTTTATCAAGGCCTTCACCGGACATTATGGGCAGCTGCAGTAGGTTGGATCATTGTTTCGTGTCAGGAGGGATATGGAGGTATGTCTTACAGTTCTGTTAATAGTTCTCTCCATAATCGTTATAAAGGTGAATTTTACCACCATGCAGAGGCGTAGCGGGGGGGGCCAGCGGCAGCGGGCGCATCATCTGGGGGGGCGCGCTCGCACTCGCAGCTCCCTGCCCCTGCCTGGCTCACTCACTCTCTCTGCAGTGCTGGCTGTGCGAATCTGATCCGAGCCGCCGGGTCGCCGCCCACTGTGGAGGGGGGTGCCAGGCAGGGCCGGCGCTACCATTAAGGCGAATAAGGCATTCGCCTAGGGCGCCGGCCTCTAGGGGGCGCCCATTCGCCTAGGGCGCCGGCCTCCGGTGGGCTGCCCTGCTGTAGCTGTCCGGGGATGCTGTGCTGGACGAGCGGCTCTTTAGCCACCCCCCAGCGCAGCCACTCACCTGCTGGGCTCCCTCTGCAACAGATTACCTGCTCGGGCAGTGGGGTTTGCTGTAACCCGAGCAGAGCACTGTGCTTCCTGCAGGCAGAGGGAGCCTGTGAACACCGGAAGCACTGTGAAGGGAGCAGGAAGTAGCCTGTGCTCAAAGTGCACAGCTCTCCTGCTCCCCAGGAGAAAGAGCAAGATCCTGGATCCTGCAGCCTGGACCTCTGCTCAGCACAGCACCCAGGTATGGCATGGTTAAGGGGGATTGCTTATTGTGTGCATGTTTGTAAATGGGGGAGTGTGTTAAATTGGTGTGTTTGTGTGTGTAAATAAAGTGTGACCTTATGTAAAGTTTGTGTTTGAGTGACAGTGTGTGTGTTAGGGAGAGTGTGCAAGTGACTCTCTGTGTGTGTGTGTGTGTGTGTGTTAGTGAGAATGTGCAAGTGACTCTGGGTGTGTGTGTTAGGGAGAGTGTGCAAGTGACACTGTTAGTGAGTATGTGTTAGGGAAAGTGTACAAGTGACACTGTTAGTGAGTATGTGTTAGGGAGAGAGTGCAAGTGACAGTTAGTGAGAGTGTGCAAGTGACACTGTTAGTGAGCATGTGTGACACTGTTAGTGAGCATGTGTGACACTGTGTGGTGTTAGAGTGTGTAACTGACAATGTCTATGCCAGTGAGAGTGTGTAAGTTAGAGTGTGTGTGTATAAGTGAGAGTATGTAGGTGACACTGTGTGTGTTAGTGAGAGTGTGTAAGTGACACTGTGTATGTTAGTGAGAGTGTGCAAGTGACAATGTGTAGGTCAGTGAGAATGTGTATGTGTTAGTGTGTAAGTTAGAGTTAGAATGTGTAAGTGTGTATGCCAGTGAGAGAGTGTGTGTATTAGTGAGATTGTGTAAGTGACACTGCTTAAGGTAATTATTGCAATTTTTAAGAAACTTCAATAATTACCATTCAGGGTTAACTCCTCTAGTGGCTATGCATGGGGACGTCCAGTCACGGAAATACCACTGCGAGCGCGGCCATTGAGGAGCTAAGGCGGACCCAAGCCAGCACAAAAGACATTGGTGCTGGACCCAGGTAAGTGACTGAAGGTGTTTTAACCCCTGCTGCACCACGGAGGGGGAATCGCGCTTGACGGAGGGGGAAGCTATAGTGCCAGGATAACAAGTTTGTTTTCCTGGCACTATAGTTTCCCTTTAATATCTACTCAGTGCGCCTCTTTCCCTAAATGTCTCTTTAGTGTAATTCAGAGTTTAGTGAATAAACTTCTGAGAGAATGTAGTTGCATTCATAAGGAGGCGTCAAAATGTATTCTTGCGTAGGGCAGCAAGAATCCTTGCACCGGCCCTGGTGCCAAGAAACTTGTATTTAGATGCATTTTACTTTAATTACATAAGTATTTTCATAACAAACAATACATGTGCTTGGGGGGTAAGGGTTTCTTTAACTAATCTAGTGGAAGAGACTCGAGTGCTAAAATCCACGGGTTAGGGGGCGCAAATTACTTGCCTTGCCCCGGGTGCTGACAACCCACGCTACGCTACTGCCACCATGTGCTTAAATATATTATATAAGTGTAACTAGAATGTCTCACCTAGGATTGGTAGCTATCCTAACCAATCCCATATATATCATATAAACATATGTGCAGCCAGAAAAATGAGTGCTGCTGTACTCTGCGTTTATGAGAGGTTCACTTTGAACTTTCAATATTTCAAGTACAATAGTAAATATCAGACTGACTACTCACCACCACCTCAATGAGGAAATATATGTAATGTTAGACAGGTAGGGACAAATCCATGGGCAGTTTAGGAAAATGATCTTACTTCCATTACCTTTCTAGCAGGAAAAAGAATTCTAAATATTTATTCCAAGATAAACTACAATTGACATGCTAACGTTACAGCATATTGAAAGCAGTTGTTATTTATAGTATCCAGGTCACCATTAATAAATGCATATCTACAGTAGATGGCAGGGCCTGACACATGTCCACTAATGACATGATAGTAAAACACTGGTTCTTGACTTTCAGTCAGGACCCAAATTATGTAATTAGTTTTTTTTATTGAATTATAAAACTAGGTCTGGAACCCATTCTGCAATAATATACAATGTATTAAAATACATTAGACACACATACTCACCTTTATCATTTCTTTGTACAATGTTACTCCTAGGTTTTATAAACTCTTTGCTTTCCTGCCAGACGTGGAGCTTTCTGTCCAAGATAAGTTATGCCTGTTACCTCATACATCCCATTGTTATAATCCTTTACTGTGGACTTCAAGAAACTCTATTTCATTACTTGGACATAAATATGGTAAGAGACAGTCCATATGTCTGGTATACTAGAAAACAAAGCTTATTTATATTGAGTCCTAACTGTGGACTAATTCCAAGGTTGCTATCAGAGTTATCCACTAAAGTTTGATGCTCAGAAATGAAAGTGAATTTCAAAATAACTGACCATAGGGACTTTTTATGCCTGAAATCTGTGATTCACTTTGAATTCTCTTCGATTTCCAGACAATTACTACTTTAATTGATACACTGTTAGTATCTCCCAGATGTTGGTTCTCTCAGTAGGGAAAATAAGAAAATAAGACATCCCCCCAAAATAAGTCCTAGTCGCAAGTTCGTTAATCTATGTTCGGGGAATTTTCTCCAAACATAGATTCGCAGGATTCCATTTGCGAGTAAGCTAATCTATGTTTGGGAATTTCCCGGAACGTAGACCTGTTTTCTAGCATTTGCTGCTGTTTTTCCCCGAAATAAGACATCCCCTGGAAATAAGCCCTAGTGCATTTTTTTGGTGGAAAATTAATATAAGACCCGGTCTTATTTTCGGGGAAAGACAATACTCCTCTGAAGACTTTATTTTAACCAGTATTACTGTTGTATTTGTTTTATTGATAAAGGCTTCCCTCGAGAAAATGGAGACCTGAACTCTCTATGTGAAAGGTAGCATTATTCAGAAAGGATAAATTAGGCAATATAAAGTGATGATTAGTTTAACTTTAAATAGATGGATGTAGTCGATCCCCGCACCTAGAAATAATGATGGTCTTTGTACGTTTTCTTTCCCCAGTTCTACCTGTTTGTTGGACATTCCGTGCTGACCTTTGCTGCTGGACTTGCTCTGACCATATTGCTTGAGAGACCATTTCAACAGTTACTTTCTATTTAAAATCATAACTGATAAGTGAAACCGTCTGGTCACACATTCATGGGCTCTTCTAAAATCTAAATCTAATTTATGTTTGCCAAGCTCTTCTGAGTTGTCAATTCCAGGCCACACTAAAAGGCACCACAATCAGAAAATTTTAGATATGTTATATTGTTTTTTCTCCTATAAAATAAAATCAACATTTGCTGCCTGTAGTATATTTTGTTTATTAGTATATAATTAGTATATTAGCCTGTAACATTATCTGTCAGATCACTAAAGACAGATAGATAATCTTTTGATCAGAGACCTAAGGTCTGGGATGTCATGTTTTCTTCTCTACCACCAAAGATGAAACCAATGCTTTTAAAAAGATGCATCATATACCAGTAAATAACTAACTTTGGACAAAAGCTGCAGATTTCAACTTTATAGTATAACTATGTACAACTTCAGAGTAGGATATTCCTCAAAGTTAATTCTTGCTCAACGAGCAGTATAAAACACTATTACACACACTAGACACTACAAGAAAATTATTTGTATATTCCGAAAAACAACCAACCTTGCCTGCTGTTGTGATTGCTCTGTGTGAAGGTAAGGTAGGTTGAGCAGCAGTTGGTCAGACAACATGTATGCTCAGCCAGATGAAAAATAAAATGTTTCCAAAAAATAAAAATCAGTATACATCATTTAAATGATACATCAAGTTTCACTAAATGCAATAAACTTTAAAAAAAATGAAAAGTGAAAGTTTGTTGACTGTTACAATAAATATTACCATCATGGTTTTTTTTTTACTCTACTTCTGTGTACGATAAAACTTATGACTACAATAAAGTTTATCAAAACTTGAGAAACTAAATGCACCAGGGACGCCGCCTCCTGCCACCCCCTTAATACACTACATCTGCGGTGTACTAAGGCAGCAGTATGCCCTGGGTGCCACTGATTACGGTGGTGCCAATGGGCATCATTCCTTCGGGCTGGTGCTTTTCTGATTAGGGTGCACAGTGCAATCGCAGGGTGAATGACAGGAAAGGAAGCTCTCCCCTCCTTACAGTCACAGAATGTAGTGTGGCCAAGCCGCAGACCAAGGTGGAGGAGCTTCTGCTTCTCTACCTGGTCTGACAGAAAGTGCTCTTCGAGTGCACAGAACTGCTTCCTGTCAGACCGGGTAGAGGGAACAGGAGCTCCTCTACTGTGGAGAGGTTGGGGAATGGGACACATGTAAGGGCACAAAGATTCACACTGAGGGGCACAAAGAGACACACATAAAGGCTGGGGGGACAAAGAAACACACAGACGGGATGGGGGTACAAACAGACACATACAAAAAGGCTGGGGGGAAAAAGAGACACATAGAGGGACTGAAGGGCACAAAGAGACTCACAGAGAGGCTGAGGGCTGACAAAGAGACACGCAGATGGGCTGGGAGCACAACGAGACATACAGAAGGGTTGAGGGGGGACAATGAGACACACTAAAGGCCTGGGGGTACAAGGAGACACATAGAGGAACTGGAAGGGAACAAAAAGGCACAAAGATTCACACTGAGGGGCACAAAGAGACACACAGATAGTCTGGTGGGAACAAAGAGACACACAAAGGGGTTTGGGGGACAAACAGACACACACAGAAGGGCTGAGGGGACAAAGAGACACACAGATGAGATGGTGGTACAAACAGATACACGCAAAAGGGGTGGGGGGATAAAGAGACACAGAGAGGGGCTGAAGGGCACAAAGAGACTCACAGAGAGGCAGAGGGCTGACAAAGAGACACACAGATGGGCTGGGGGCACAAAGAGACATACAGAAGGGATACAAAGAGACTGTCACGTATTCCGCACATAAAAATGGGATTAATGGCATTTACTGTTCTGACAGGAAAAGTTGTGCCAAGCAAAATTACTGTCCTGACAGGAAAAGTTGTGCCGAGCAGCAATCAATCCACAGGAGGGTTTGTGCTGAGCAGTAATCATGCAAATAGGAACCTGGTAACTGCCTTTGAGGTCAAAGGCCGGTTACAACCAATCGGATCCACAGGCGGGTATTTAGTCCCAGTTCTCCTCTTGCTCAGTGCTCTGTCGTGGTTTCCCTTGTGGTTGTCCGAGAGCGCGTTATTGATTCTGTTTTTTTCTGGTTATTTGACTTTGGCATTGATTTTGACTTCCCTGTTTTCTGGCATCCCTGACCCCTGGCTTTTCCTTACTGTTGTGTCTCTTGATCTCGGCTATTCCTGACTATTCTTTGGTACATTAGTCCAGCCATTCTAAGGTCCGGTATATCTGTCCTCTGTGTTACACAATTCTACGTGTTGGATCATACTATAATCCTGACATTACGACATGGCCACAGATCCTGTAGAATTGTGTAAGCACATAGCTGCTTGCAAAAGGAAACTGGAGGATAATGATCACCGCATGGATCAATTTGCCCAGACCTTCAGTACGCTTCTTACCCGAACAGCGCACCTGCAACCTGCGGCCTCACCTCCACCTTTTGTACCTCCACCTATAGTACACAAGGCACCTACAATCTCCCTATCTCCTCCCCTGCATTTTGATGGTAATATTCAAGAATGCCAGGGATTTCTTAACCAAATGGAGTATCATTTTGAGGCCTCATCGGGATCTTTTCCCACAGATAGAGCTAAAATTGGTTACCTAATGAATCAGTTAAAAGGTAAAGCTTTAGCTTGGGCCAATCCATTATGGGAGAGTCATAGGAGTGTGGCACACAATTACCAGGAGTTCCTTACGGAATTCAAACTTACGTTTGAACCTTTAGGCAGAGAGGATGACGCCTCTACTGCCCTGATGCATATCAGACAAGGAAACCGGTCTATCTCGGAATATGCCATAGAATTTCGTACCCTAGCTTCTGAGGTAGACTGCACTAATAGTGGGTTAATCTCTGCATTCAAAAAGGGACTATGCTGAATGAGCTTGCCGCCAAAGACTTACCCAAAAAGCTTAATGAATTTATCACTTTTGTCATGCAGATTGATAATAGATTGAGAACCAGAGAGGCTACTAGAAAGACCAGACGCAGGAGTATGCATTTTGTACCCTGGTAAGACCTGCAGTGGTTATGGTACCGCGGTCTTCTATTCCTTTCCCAATAGCTGAGCATAAGTGATTATAACTGCAATTAGGATGTAGAGGAATAGTGTAGATGAATGCAGCTTCCAAGACGATTCTCCCCAGCAAGTAGAATATTCCCCAAGCATGGACCTAGACTTCATGAAGGGTGTAATAGGAATAATTGTTATTGATGCCACACTGGCTTTTATGAGAATCCTCCTGCAAGAGGACCTCCCACAGTAAACAAAGACAATAACCAATCAGCATACAGATTTACAGTAACACCCTCCCTCTCTCTGCCTGGGAGATATTGAGATAAGTTAAGGAATAACTCAATTATCTCCAGGCATAGGGCACACAATTTTCCCAAAAATTAGAACACCCCTTTATTCAACAGGTATGCCCACAAATTACATATCCCCTGATAGCCCCGATCTGGGGGACCAACATATTCAAATTTCACCCAGATCGGTTCAGGGGTTCTCAAAAAGTATGGAAGTCATAAGTTACCGACCACACACGAGGCTCCTGCCCAAAACAGTTCCATGAATTCAGCGTGTGCGGTCGGTCAATTCAGAAAATGGCATAAAAATGAATAAAGTCCCGAATGGATCCTCCTGACTCATAGGAGCGATTGCTCCCCTTGTTCGTATGAACCAAACTACTGAATGGCGCTCTCCTGGCTGTTCAGCAACTAAAGGAAGCTGGCGTTCGTATGTTTCAGCGGTGGTTCGGGAAGTCGAGTGTCCGATTTTAGTTCCAGACACTCGACGACCAAGTCCCGCTGCCTCCTTTTGTGCAAACAAGATGGCCAATGGTGGTCTCCAGTTGTGGTTCGGCTGTGTCGTGGGTGGTAAAGAGTTCGGTCTGGGGGTAGTCACAGGCCCTGGCGTTGGAGCACTGGGCCTCACCAGATGCCGGTTTCCATTAGCCTCTCCTTTTCTTCCCTCGTGATGCTCATCCACCAGCTTGGCTGCTTCCTCGACTGTGGCTGGCTTCCTATCTCGGACCCAGTCCCTGGTGTCTGCAGGTGTATAATCAAAATATTGTTCTAGCAAGAGGAGTTGCAGAACCTCCTCCAGCGTCGTGGCGTGACAGCCTTGTATCCAGTTTTGGGCTGCCCAATACATCCTAAGGGCCCATTCGGTATAGGAGTCTCGGCCCCCTTTCCGTAATCCCCAAAACTTTTTCCTGTAAGTCTCTGGGGTCACGGCATGCCTGGCTAGTTGAATGTCCTTTTCCCTGACGTAGTCGTATATGGCTGTATCAGGAACTGCTCGGTACGCCTCCACTGTTCAGCCAGTGAGCTTGCTGCTTAAAATTGCGGCCCTTTTCTCCGATTCCAGACCCTCTAAAGCGCACTGACACTCTATCTCCTGTAGGTATGCGTCAATTTCCATTTCTCCATCCGAAAAACTTTTAAAAGCAGCATAATTAATCTTTCTCCGCTGCCCTCCATTTATAGATCCAGATAAGGAAGCGGTGTCTCCTTGGTTTAGGCTTGCCTGTTGTGCTCTGCGTCCTGCATTCACCTGAGCCAGGACTTGCGTCACCATCTCTGGTGTAGGATTTGGCCCGTATAGGTTTAGCCTCCACATCACCTTCTGTTGAAACTCTGCTTCCTCCCGGCTGACATTCGCCATGCTGCTAGTTTGGTTGCCGTCCATCAGTTCTGCTATGAAGGTAGCTCTCTTTTTGTTGCTTGCCACCTGACCTTGGGCTTCCAGCAGATCTTTCAGCGTCGTCCTTTTTAGTTTCTCGTACTGCTGGGCCATTCACCAGTTGTCTTTATGCATCCCATTCAATCCTGTCGCTTGCCACCAGTTGTTAAGACCTGCAGTGGTTATGGTACTGCGGTCTTCTATTCCTTTCCCAATAGCTGAGCATAAGTGATTATAACTGCAGTTAGGATGTAGAGGAATAGTGTAGATGAATGCAGCTTCCAAGACGATTCTCCCCAGCAAGTAGAATATTCCCCAAGCATGAGCCTAGACTTCATGAAGGGTGTAACAGGAATGATTTGTATTGATGCCACACTGGCTTTTATGAGAATCCTCCTGCAAGAGGACCTCTCACAACAAACAAAGACAATAACCAATCAGCATACAGATTTACAGTAACACCCTCCCTCTCTCTGCCTGGGAGATATTGAGATAAGTTAAGGAATAACCCAATTATCTCCAGGCAGAGGGCACACAATTTTCCCAAAAATTAGAACACCCCTTTATACAACAGGTATCCCCCCCTTGCTCAGTGCCCTGTCGTGGTTTCCCTTGTGGTTGTCCGAGAGCGTGTTATTGATTTAGTTTTTTCTGGTTATTCTGGTATTCTGACTTTGGCATTGATTTTGACTTCCCTGTTTTCTGGCATCCCTGACTCCTGGCTTTTCCTTACCATTGTGTCTCTTTCTGTGTCCCTTGACCTCAGATATTCCTGACTATTCTTTGGTACGTTAGTCCGGCCATTCTAAGGTCGGGTATACGTTACCTATCTGTCCTCTGTGTTACACAATTCTAAGTGCTGGATCATACTGTAATCCTGACAGAAACACACTGAAGGCCTGGGGGACAAGGAGACACACAGAGGGACTGGAAGGGACCAAAAATGCACACAGAAGGGCTGGTGAAGTGTAACAATAGACACACAAAGAGGCTGGGGGGGGGGGGACAAAGTGGTACATAGAAGGGCTGGGGAGGACAAACAGATGCACATAAGGGCGGGGGAGAAGAGACACACAAATGGGTTTGGGGATAAACAGACACAAAAGGCACTGGGAAAGTAAGAGGCCTGTTAGACAGTCACACCAGTCTCACAACCTTGGCCAGCCTGCCAGCCAGCCACAGCAGCCAACCTGCCTGCCAACCAGCCACAGAAGCCAGCCTGACAGCTACCCACAGCAGCCAGCCAGCAACAGTAAATAAAGAGCCAACTTGGGCAGAGTTATGTGAGCTATGTTTTATTACTATATTGTGAATGGCGGCCATAGTGTTAGAGAGAGCCCTCCTGGGCCCATTAGACTCCACTGTAGTCGCTAATATTCTTAGAGTATACAATCTGAGTATACAATCACAGACTTGCTATTATTGGCTCAATGTAAGTGAAGACTATTTTTATTTTTGGAATTACTATAATAAATACACTTAAAAATACACCTAATAAATACACAAAAAAACTGATATTGTTTTATGAATATTTATTAGAGGCTTGAATAAACCATGCTAAGACTAGGGCAGGGTTAGGCAACCTTTTAGTAGTACTGTGCCAAAAAAAGATATTGAAGTCCCTGGGTGTGCCGATCCTATTTCTTTTTAAATTCAGGTGTGTGTGTTTAAATATTCTGCTTGTGTTATTTATGAGGGCTGTAGTTGCTTTGTAGTATTGTGTATTATACCTGTGAATGTGGGCTGTGTATGGTGGTTTCTTGAGGAATTGAGTGAGTGTGTGTGGATGATATGTCACATAGTGTGTTTGGTGTATGCATGTGAGGGTCTGTTTGTGGGGTTGTGTATGTGGATTGTCAGAAATGTTGTGTTTGTGAGGACTGTTTGTTTGTGGGTTGTTTGTAGTTTTTGTAAAAGGTAACAACTTATTCTTCAGCTCTGCATATGTCAAAATGTATTCTTTGTATATTCCGAAAAACAACCAACCTTGTCTGCTGTTGTGATTGATCTGTGTGAAACTGTAGCAGTAGGTAAGGTAGGTTGAGCAGCAGTTGATCAGACAACAGTAGAGTCTGACCCAACATGGCTGCTCAGCCAGATGAAAACATTTTCTAAACAATAAATCAGTATACATCATTTAAATAATACATCATTAAGTTTCACTAAATGCAATAAACTTTAAAAATGAGTTTAGTAAAGAAAGCCAAACTTTACGATTAGAGAAGACAAACTGAAAGCATAACTGACAGAGAATTTTTCTAGTGCAGCTTTTGTGAAATTTTGCTTAAATTTGAAATTTACTTAGAATTATCACCTTAGGAAATAACACTGTATTTGTTAAATAGGTCATGTGTGAAATTTTGCAAGATATGCAATAATAGGTAATCTATAAAAATGTTGTATTTTCCCCAATCATCCTCTAAAAGCTGTGTGAATAAATGGAAAAGTATTTTCTGATATACATGAACACCAGTCTATTAATAAAATTGTATGATTATCTTTATGGCAGAATGTATGTTATCTCAATATAATAATTGGTGTGCACATCGTGTGTTGACAAAAGCATGTCGAGCCTTTTAATTCTAGAAAATACAATGTAGACTGTTTTTAAATTACATTACAATTTAATCTAGTTTATATTTTTTTTTTTTGGATCTCTCACACCAGCAATCATGCTTTAACTAATAATATTACCTTTTTCACAACATATTATTTTAGGTTAATATTTTGAAAGCTGTAATGATGTAGTTTTGAACTAAACCCAAACAGATAAACACTACCATTTAATTCACCGATAAACCAAAGTAGAATTAAATAACAACTAAAGGTCATTCTTGCAGTTATTTTATTCTGTCCATTTCACTAAGTGCTAACTTAATGTCAGTATAGGACTGAAGTAGATCCAAATATTTTCCTTTCATTTCCCACCGACAGGGAATTCTGTATGTCAAGCATATTTAACAAAAATGACATTGGTTTTTCCGTGACCTTTCATTTCTGTTTTTAATAGCAAAAAAAATGACCACACGAATCCTGACGTAAAATCGAGCAAAGCCAAAAGCATAGGTTATTACTAAAACCTTTGCAAATATACCAAGTGTATAATATATATACTCAATCTTAAAATTGCTTTAACCTTTCCACACATTCTAGATATTAATAAAATGGTTTGGTTTTAATTTAGTATATTACACAGTATGAAGTATTACTGCTATTTGTATCATTTATATCTTTGTTAACTAGTGCCCAACAGGAGGTCATTGTAGCATAACTGTTAAATTCAGAAACGCTAGAATTCCAGATATTGAGCATAAGCTGCTAGAGCTTGTTGTATATCATTACTAAGAAGGAATTACTTAGAAGGTCACAAGATCTGATTTTTGATGAAAAAGGAAGTTGAAGAAAACCCTGCTCCACATACATTTACGTAAGTTATAGCCTGTACTGCAGTACTGACTGCAGAGGAAGCTATTACATTTTGGCTGTACTCTAAATATCCCCATGTTCTGTGCCTGCATTCTGTGCAACAATATAAGAGGATTGGTGTCCCAGACCACATTGCATTGTGATAACACTGCAAGACATAAGTTTGTTCTGGCAGAGCACAATTAACCATAAGGTGACTGGAGGTCCCTCCCATTAATTGTTTTGGCCCCATTACCATCTTTATGTGAAGAATGAAGGGGGGCAAACTGGTAAACTGCCTACTGCTTAATACTTCTCTGAGAGCAGCCAGACCACAAATGCTTAGGGGGCAGGGGCAGGGGCGGGCTGGGCCGGAGGGCAGGGAGGCAATTGCCCCCCAGGCCGCCCTAAATAATTGTAAAACCGGCCGCAGCGGGCCGGTCCTAATGCTGCAGCCGCCTGAGCGCTCTGTTAAGAGCCTTTGGCGGCTGCTGCACAGCTTCTCCCCTCCCCTGTAGCGTGGCCGAGCTCCTCTCCGGTCCGCGGTGCCCGGCCGAGTGATAGGAAGGTCCACACTCAATGTGCACTTCCTGTCAGTCCGGCCAGTTACAGGAAACAGAAACTCCGCGTGGAACAGGTAAGGGGAATAAGAAGGGGGTAAGAAGAAGGGTGGGGATAAGAAGAAGGGGGGGCAAGAAGAAGGAGGGTAAGAAGAAGGTGGGGTAAGAAGAAGGAAGGGGTAAGAAGAAGGGTGGGGTAAGAAGAAGAAGAAGAGGGGCTGGGTAAGAAGAAGAAGGGGGTAAGAAGGTAAGAAGGGGGTGGGTAAGAAGAGGGGTGGTAAGAAGAGGGGGGAGGAAGAAGAAGGGGGGTAAGAAGAAGAAGGAGTTAAGAAGAACAAGGGGGTAAGAGGAACAAGGGTGGGTAAGAAGAAGAGGGGGTAAGAAGAAGGGGAGTAAGAAGAAGAAGGAGGTAAGAAGAAGAAGGGAGGAGTAAGAAGAAGAGGGGGTAAAAAGAAGAGGAGGGGTAAGAAGAAGAAGGGGGGTAAGAAGAAGAAGGGGGAGTAAGAAGAACAAGGGTGGGTAAGAAGAATCGGCGTAAGAAGAAGAGAGGGTAAGAAGAAGGGGGGAGTAAGAAGAAGAAGGGGGTAAGAAGAAGAAGGGGGGAGTAAGAAGAAGAAGTTGGAGTAAGAAGAAGAAGGGGGTAAGAAGTGTGAGAAGAGACTGCTAGGGAAGGGTGGGGGAGAGCTCTAAGGGACAGAACGGACAGCTCTATAGGACAGGGGGCAAGACAGGGAGCTTTTTCACACTACGCGCACACACAATGCATCCCTATACATACACAGAAACACACAATGCAGCCCTACACACACAGAAACACAACATGCTTCCCTTACACACAGAGAAACACACAATGCATCCATTACACACACAATGCAACCCTTACACACAAAGACAATGCATTATTTGCACACATACACAGAAACACACAATGCAAACCCTTACACACACATGCATACACACATAAACACAATGCATCTCTTACACACACTCAATGCACACACATACAGACACACACCTTGCATCCCTTATGCATACAAACACAGATTCGCACAATGCATCCCTTACACACAACCAGAAACACACAATACATCCCTTATACACAAATACACACTGCTTCCACTACACACAAACACACTGCATCACCTACACAAACTGGTATCCCTATACACTACATACCATAAGCACACATATTATATCCTCTACAATAACACATAACACATCCCCTACACACTCCACTCCCTGTGAGCGAACTCATGGGTGGGTGGAACATATAAGTGGACTTATGAGTGGGCCTTATGGGCATACTCACTGTCAGGCCCTGGGGCCCAGACCTTGAGCTGTATAAGGGGCCACAAAAAAAGGGAGCTGCTTCCAATTCTCCCAGAACATTGAATTTTGTGACCACAGTTGCAAACAGCCTCCAGAGATCCTGTTCTACACCAGACCAGTGGAGCCAAACTGCAGCCCATCATCATCATCATCATCATCATCCTCATCTGGTTGTAAGTAGGCAATCTAGTATGATATTAGTGACACTAATCTATAATTTACCTCACATTAAAGGGACACTATAGTCCTCAGAACCACTTCAGCTTAATGAAGTGGTTCTGGTGTCTATAGCCGGTCCCTGCAGGCTTTTTAATGTAAACACACACCGTGTGCAGCACTGGCGTTAGTTCATATGGCAGATCATATGGGTGGGGCATTGTGATGTCACATGGGGGGCGGCAACTTTTTCTTTTGCCTAGGGCAGCAAAAATCCTTGCACCGGCTCTGATCCTGGGCAGGTGCACCAGTCTGATTGCACTGCACTCTCCTCCTGCCCAGACCCGTCTTTACCACAATGCAAGTGCCCTCTGACCCTAATTTACAGTGGCTCACGCTCACAGCAAGCAGTGCCTGGAGCCTTTTGCAGAGACGGGAACAAAGAGGTTCTGCGGCAGCTGGCCGTCCTGCAAGCATTACATTAAACAGCTGTTCCCCATGCAGCCACCGGTGGTGCTGTGAGAATGTGATTACTCTTCACTTCCTCCCAGCCTACAGAGCAGCGCGTGGGAGAGAGAGAGGAGGAGGCATGATTTAATCTTACAACAAATGCAATAAACAAATCTTTATACATTTGGGGGGATCAGCTCTGTTTCCACAGTTTATTGGTGTTTGCTCTGATGTCTGTATTTATATTGAGGGATTTCTAAGTAGTAACATCAGTGTGTATCAGCAGGGCCAGCCGTTGGGGTGTGCACGCTGTGCGGTCACGCAGGGTGCCATGACAACAGAGGCGACCGGTGGCCAACACAGCTCACAAGTTGGAGACCCCAGCATATTCAATTTAAACGATTCGTTGGTGGTCCACTGGTGCGCACCAGCAGTAGGTGTAGTCAGATTATATCCTCTCCCTCGTGGTTCCGGCGCTCAGTTAGTTAGTCAGAGCACAGGCTCAGAGATTCTCAGCCTGCGCTCTGACAACATTGAAAGTCAGAGCCGTGAAGGAGCAGGTATGGCAAAGAGCTACTGATTGGCATAACATCAATATCCGTTATAAAACCCGGAAAAGGTGGGCATGGATGGTGAACTGATTTGGTGGTGCAATGGGCCACTTGACTGGTTTTGCCCCCCAGGCCTAGGGCTATCAGCCCTCCCCTGTTAGGGGGCCCACGTAAGTGGGGGTGAGCCAGGGAACATTGAGCACCATTATCCCTATGGTACACCGTTGCATTTACTGGTTTTTACATTTGGCGTTTTAAAGAGTTCACAAGTACAAATAATTTAGGGTTTTTTTGCAAATTATGCCCAGCGATTATTCACTAATATGAGTTGTGATTGGGGGACAACTTGGTGTTTTGAAGAAAATCTCAAATTGGGCTGTTGCTTAGAGGTTTTGTTTTTAACACCACTATTTTGGCTTAAATTGGTTATCAAAAAGTTTTTTTGAATTCTTTATTTATGCTCAGCTCATGAATGTGAGAGGACATTTGCATATATTGCAGTGGAGACATATTAGATAATTTAAACATTTTTACAAACAAGCATTAATACAACATATCTCAAGATAGTGCAATCACGAGACCAAGGGTTTTATTTATATATATATATAACTAGAAACCGATTCGATAGGGATCTAGCGATGGGGGCAAACAGGGGGTAATTGCTTAAGTAAGAATGTGTCACTCATTGGTTTAGTTATAAGATCGTGAATTTGCTATGGCCAGTAAGCATAAAAAGAATATAAAACTAATTAGAAACTCAAACTAAAATATTGAGGTGGCATCTCAGTGAGATAAAAGCCTGTTGTCCGGCACTATACATTGCTTTGGGTCATGTTTGGGTACTGAGGTGGTTGGGTAAGGAAGCCCCGTGGGCAGCCAGGGCATAGAGGGGCTTAAAATGGTACTAAAAATAAAGGTAAGGGTTCTGAAAATAATATTAAACTAACTTTGAACTGCAAATAACATAAGTCCCGAGTAATGGTATGATTGGTGAGGTTGATTCTTGAAGTCTATGCAGTGGTAAAGAGTCCACCGGTAAGCTTAGCATTTGCAGCAGAGCAGCCGCTCCCCGCATATCTGTGACATATCTCTCTAAAGCAGGTCTACGAAGGGCTGCAATGATCTTCTCCATTGTAAAGTATCTACCAACAGGCCTACCTAAAATGATAGAGCAATATATTTTTTTGTTTTTATTATTTGTATTTTATTTGAGTTTTCACATACAACATACAACCAAAATACAACCAATTTGCTTTATCATAATGGTGAAATATGAAACAGTGGTGTAACAGGACATATAAGAGGCATTGTACAAATCTAGGTAATCAGAATCTACGTTTTATGGAATGCTGTACATGAGTGGCCTAGAAACATGTGACACAAGCTAGAATGAACTGTTCTAGGATTGGCAAGCCCCAGGTGTAGATAATCAGTAAATATTTGGAGTTTAACTATAATTTCAAACCACTCTGTGGGTTTAAGGCTATTTGGATTAACACTATGGCTCTCTTGTATTAGCAACAACACTGGAACAGTCTTTGTGTATATCTAGTGGTTTAAGAATCAGTGCTGTGTGCCTTTTACCGGCTTTACTGGCATCTGTGTGGTCAGGGTGAGGCAAATTCAGATGACGGAGAAAGGCTGCCTACCGTCAAACTGCTAAACTACAAGTGAGCTGTCCACCCCCCATCTATACTTAATTGCGACATCTCGCAACTGTCTGGCAACCAGTGGAAACTAGCACTGGGAATGGTAGGTCTCCATATATTGCTACTTCACAGTCCTCAAATTGCACATTAACAGTCTCTCTAGATCTGGACATTACAGCGGTCCGCACTTCTACGTCTTTTGTTACTGCGATGATGTCTCTTGGGGCTTCCGCTGGAGCAGTTGCAGCTTTTCGGTCTCTGAACGCCGTGGTTATATTCCTCTGGTTGGCACCGTCTCTGATGCCCATGAAGGTTAGTAGACGGAGGAGGAAGGGTAGTAAGGGATCTCTTCTAATTGCTTCTGGCATCCCCCTGAGGCGGATGTTCTTTTGTCTATGTCGAGACTCCAGCACCGTCACCATTTTTGTGAGCCTTTGAACTTGTTCAGCAAGTTTTTGGACCTGGTCTTGGATGGTCTGAAACCTTTGTTCCCTAGAGCCTTCTCTAGACCTCACAGCGGTAATCTGCTGACGCAGGGTCCCCAGTTCAGCCTTTGTTTCTAACAGGTCTGCCTTCCACACCCCCTCATATGCTAATTTATATCTTGGCACATGAGAAGGCAACTTTAAAAACGACCAACGTATATCCACGTACCTTGAGAAAATACACTGTTGGAAGAGGTATATAGACAATATCTTTGTGATATGGTTGGGCTCTGTAAATCAATTCAATTAATTCATACAAATACTGAATGTGAACAATCTCAACCTGAGATTCACTGTTGAGGTTGGAGGCAGGAATTTAAATTTCCTGGACATCACTGTTTCTATACAACAAGATGGAACTATAACAACCACATTATATTGCAAGATAACAGTGACTAACAGTCTATTAAATTGGTCTGGTCACCATCCATACTTATCCAAAGCAGGTATCCCTATTGGCCAATACCTTCAGTTACGTAGGAACTGCTCATCCCTGGATGATTTTAAAATCAAAGCCTGGGCTCTCCGTAAAGCCTTTAAAGAAAAAGGTTACCCGAATAGGGTCCTGTCATGGTAGTTTACCCCTACACGCAGGATTTAGTCCAACAATTGACAGATAGAGCAGATACGGCTTACCGGAGCTTAGAATGGCCGGACTCGCCATAAGCAGAGAATAGACAGAGTCAAGAACAAGCTGAGGTCAAGGGAACAAACAGACAGTGAGAACAAAAACTAGCCAAGGTCTGGTACACAGTAGTCAGTAAGCCGGCAAACAAGACAAAACAGGGATAGAGAGATAAACGGAGTCAGATACAAAGCCAAGGTCAAGCATGAAAATCACATCTGAACACAACAAGCGCTAAAGGGAACTGAAACAAAAACCACGATAGGGCAGGGAGTTAAGGGAGAGGTAAGTATAAATACCCTAAACTTTACTTTGATTGGCCCCTGTCATATCCACGCCCCCAAAATGTGAGTATATGGGGAATGTGGGATGACAGGGGCCAAATGGGAGCACATTTCATTTTTTGGCTCCCACTGCCCCTTTAAGAGCGTGTCCGAGACACGCGGCACGCTCTTAGAGCTAGGCGGAACACGTGACCGCATCTCGCGGTCCGTGCCCGCCTGCATTTGGGAAGTGAGGACCTCGGCCGGCCCCCGGGTAAGGTAAGTACTGCTACAGGTCCTAAAAAAGGCCTACTCCAGGGCTATTAATTCAGATTGTGACTTACTACTCTCAGATCATACCCCACCCTCTGACTACTTTATTCATTGTAAAGGGTCTTTTAATGCAGGCTGGCCAAATATGTTGAATATTCTTAAACGTTATTGGCCACTACTCACCTCTGACCCACACATAAAGCAGGTCATCCCCTCATTTCTGTCAGTTACAGCACGGAGAGGCAGGAACCTTAAGGACATGCTCATATCGAGCCATTTTTGCCCCCCAAGTAGACTCCTAAATCAATATCAATAAATGTGGCCACTGTAGTGCATGTCTATATATAGCTAAGGAAACCAAGACCTTTTCAGACAGTACGAATCAAGAATCTTTCCCAACATGCTCCTTTTTCAGTTGCCATACAGAAGGGGTTATCTATTTGTTGACATGTTCCTGCGGCATGAAATATGTTGGAAAATCTTCCACCCATTTAAACTCTGTATCAGGGAACATGTCCACTCAATAAGAAGGACACCTTAAAATTCACCATGCCAATTCCTCAAGTAGGATAAGGTTCATGGGTATCGAATCTATCCCCCAAATCCAACGTAGAGGAGCTTGATATCGGAAGTTAAGACAGAGGGAGTCTTTCTGGATATATAAACTCAACACCCTTTCACCATAGGGCCTCAATGAAGGCTTTTCATTTTCTGCATTTTTGTAAACGTTTGTTAAGATTTTTTATTCCTTACAGAGACTAGTTATTTAACTACTACAGTATATACTTACTCCTTGTACATTTGTGTATATATATATATATAATAAAGTATTATTATTTTCATATTTCTACCATATTTTTTTAGGCATTTTTTTGGTCTTTACCATCCCGGTTATTACCTTACAGCTTATTTTAAGTCACCCCTGCCGTGCAGAAAATTAAATAATTAATATCATAGTGATAGACGTTTTTCCGTCTAACATGGGGATGTCCTCTGAGACATCACAAGCCTTTAGGTTGTTGCAGTGCCGCAGGTTTTCTAACATAGTTAAGCACTGCTGATACTTGTCTTGCTGCCTCTTTTGTGTCTGTATCTCGAATTGGAGCTCCGAGATGGTTTGAGTGTGTTTTTCTGAGGAAATTTCCATCACTCCAAGGTGGCCGACAAGACCCGTGTGATCTGTGCAGAGCATGTTACATCCGCCTGAATTTTTTCTAGAGGTCTCCCAGCATGTCTTTCAGCATTTCTGCAGTCACAGGCCTGGAATATCTATTCTTTGGTGCAGTCTGTGGTGGCAATGAATACAACGTTCTGAAAGTACCCCCAACCAGGGTCAGATCCTCTAAGAGTAATCCTCCAGGTCTCAAGTAATCTTGGGCCCATATGTGTCATGCACTTGGAGATATACATTAATATTGAAAGGCACAGAATGAAATTATATATATATACAGTATATGGTTCACTGGCTTTGCTCCTCTTCATGAGTTTTGTTTCAAAGCTGTTGTCTGCAGCAGACACATACCCCAAGGAATACATGTATAAAGTGGAATTATGAGGCAAAAATGTGGTTCTTTGTTGAGCTCATTTGCATACGCTCACCCAGAATCCCTTGCAGTAGTGAGAGCACTGTTAAAGTGAGATTTCTGTGGAAAAAGCAAGTCTTATAGTTTGACTGGTGTGTGTACTTGTGTTTAGCAATGTATTAACTAAATATATATAAATTCATTCTAAGTGTACTTATATATTATTTATATTTAATTAATTATATGGGGGAGTCTAGAGAATTTAATATGTAACTTTCCAAAACCCCATAAAACCTGTGTATGGAGGTACTACTGTATTCGTAAGACTTCACTGAACAAAATTATGTGCATTTTAGAGCAGTAAAACTTATAATGACTGTGATAATACAGCCCTGGCATCTCTGGCACTGAAGGTGTACCAGTTCATGCAAGCTATTGGTCATGTGTTTATTTTACCAAACCTGTCCCAATGATCCACTAAATACTAGGACTCAGCTTGGTAGAGTATGCACTGGCAATGCAGTATACACCACATTGGAATCTGGTTACTATAGGATATTCTATCTATCTAGTCCTCTGGCAATAATCGTATTAGTAATTACTCTATAGAGGACAATGAATAGCAATATACCCGTGAAACCTCAAGGTAGAGACAAACCAGCTTCTTTCTGGCAACTCAAAAGAACTAAATGTATAGATCACAGTATAAAGTAAAACATATTTTACATTTATTTACACCTAAGGGAATACAGAACTGGCCAAACAGAACACACAGGAAAGAACTGGTTACAAAGTGATTCACCCCCAAGCAAGTCCACCCTGACAACAAAATGTTATCTTGATTGGCCAGGTAGATATTTGGGCCCACTGTCCCTTCAGAGCAATATCTGATTACATTAACACAGTCCTTAGCTGTAGTAGATAATATGCAATTACAAATGTAGACTTGCCAGCTCCAACATCAGGTGACCACTTGTAGTACAGAAAGCACCGAAGACACTTGCTGGATCGACGTTCCACATCCTCCAAAGTCTCGCAACGAATGGGTGCTAATGTGGATGCACTGCCAATACAGTTGGCGCATTAGTCCACCCCATAGGAAAGCATTGAATCAATGCTTTCCTATAGGTAAAAATCTGACACTGGATGTCCTCATGCAGAGCGTGATGTCGTCCAGCGTCAAATACCAGACAGCCACTGTGGTCAGACTTTTCTCTGGAACTGCAATGTTTAACATTGCAGCACTAGATACAAAAGGGACACTGCACCCAGACCACTTCAATTAGGTTAAGTGGTCTGGATGCCTACAGTGTCCCTTGAATTAACCCACAAAATACATTGCAAACAATATCTCAAAGCTATGTTCTCTTAGTCTTACAACTTGTGGCTTGCACAAAATAAATCGGGGGATCATTCCATCCATCACAATGACGATGATATCATCGGTAAAAGGGCAGTTTTTGTGTGAAAAATACAAAAAACATATATTAACAAAACCTTTCTCCAGGGTTTGTGACTAAGTGGCTACTAAAAAAGATTGCACATACCCTATTTTAAATACCCTGGGATGTCTACTTTTGCCAAAGGTGTGTCATGATGGTGTTAATTTTCATTCCTGGGCTGCCACATGGTCTCAAAGGCTACATAGGACCTACAAACTAATCTGGCAAATTTCAATGTTTAATAAGTGAAATGGGCAAATTCTTTATTTGACCCAGTATCTTTCTAAAACAACATAACACCTGTACATGGGGCATTGTTCTCATGGGACATCACACGTACAAATATGTGTATTTTATTGCAGTAAAAGCTAACAGCATTTTGACATTTAAAATGCCATGCAAAACTTGGAAAATAATATTTCTTAATTTTTTTTTTTAGATTTTATTCATATTAAATTGTGTTCCATCAATAAATACGTGATGTAAAATGAAAGCCCTATTTTGGGTGCACTTAATATGAAAAAGATAAGTTATGATAGAACAGACATATAGCTCATATTCTAGGTATTATGCCCGGCTCACCTGTTTCAGAAAATTTGACCGCGGCTAAAAAGTGTGTCAGAAATAAATGTGTACTCTTGCAGGTCTTTTTAATAGCTATGGGAGCGACATAATTGAGAACCAAGAAAAATGAGCAAACGGAGCAGGAACTAAAAGTGACAGAAGAGACTCATTAAAGGATATTTAGGGCAAATAAAGGAACAAATATGTGTAAACAGTAAAAGGCCAGACAGCCAGCCTAAAACAGATCATATTATTATTTTATTCATAGCCCCCAATGTTTCACCTCTCCCAAAAGGAAGGAAATAAAATTCAAGGCTTCATAATCCAGCCTGGTTTAAAGGACAGATGTACTTATTTCAGGGTAATCTAGAGCACCCCATTAGCATTGTTTATTAAATCTGTCCCTGAAATATCCCTTAAATTTGCACACAAAAAGTGTCATATATTTAAGAGAACAAAAATATACAAATATATGCTCCTATCTGTGGCTTGTTATTTTAAAACATGGTTTTTATTCAGCAGATAACCTCTACGGGTAGCAGACAGCAGGCTGCCAAAATCTCAAGGCTACTGCCCTGAACAGTCAGCACCTGCACCTCCTCCCTCCCTCAATGTCCCTTATGTGTGTCCCCACTAGCTGACTGAGCCATCCTTATCAAGAAAAAAAAACACCCGGCATCACGGGACTTGTAGTTCTGAAACAGCTGCACAGATACTGATCTCGGCTACGAGAACGTTCGCCTAGAACTACACGGCCCGTGATGCTTTGCGAGCGGCCTATGAACACGTACCACATGGACTAGCTGAGAAGCCGGAGGGGGGCAGGGCTGGGTATCTTGGCAACACCCGGGTGCCTCCTCCCCTCCTGCCAGCCCTGGCATCGTGTCCTGGGCTCCTTGTGTCTTCCTGCACCCCGTGAACCGGTCCCTAAAGCGGGGAGGATAGTCACAGCCACCATGGACGTATTTGGGGATCTGAGGAGAATGAATAAGAGGCAGGTGGGTGTCACAATCAATGGTAGCCATGTGGGCAACCTAGGCTGGTGAGGGGGCTACCTCATCCCCCAGCTTGCTATACTGGTTTATATGAAGTGTGTGGATGCCAGTCAGCAACCCATTAATGCCACAGCTGGCACTCCAGCTGGTGTGGACTACAAGTCCTCTGATGAAAAGGCATCATGGGATATGTAGTCCTCATCTGCTGAAGACAGAGATAAAAGCTAAGCCACCCCTGTCCATCATTTTAGGCTTAATAGTATTTGCTATGGGAGAAGAATAAACAAAGAGAGAAATGGGAGAGAAAAAAACAAACAAACAAAAACACACACACACACTCACTCTCTCTCTCTCTCTCATATAACAGTAACATTTATTTTTGCTGAAACACATTTCCTTTTTTTATACAGGACAATCTGAATGACAATCTTTTTTTACACAGGGCTTCTGAATGACATACTGTTTTTAATTCGTTTTTAAATTGGGATAAATAATGTCTAAAAGCACACGTCAGATAGTAAAAAAAATCACATAGATCAAAGACCGTTGACACTATAATTGTCTTAATTGTCAGTGTGGCTTATAATGTTTCCCTTACATGCAATTTCAAGTCTTTACCCCAATAATATTGATAATACCGAGGTAACATATCTTTAATACTCTTATTTTGACAGCTGGTTGACAATATGGCATTCTATCGAAAACTCCCATCACTAGTTTTATTTTTAATGTTTATTTCTAATGCGCTAACATATTCTGGAGCACTGTTGCAGTGAGGTAGCATTTAAACATTTTATTTAAGAGCATGACATTTTTGTAGTATGTTTGCTCTTTTAGTGTCATCTGAAAAACTTTTCTTAAAGGGGACCTCCATGCATCATCATCACTAGAGCGTCCCCTGCCTGTGAATCCCATCCAATGACCGTCAGAATTAATATTACTAATGCAGAACTAGGAAATTCCACTTTTAGCAGTATCTATAAAGAGGGGCCAGCACAGCATCAACCATAAGGTGATCATCAGTGGTCACATAAGCCTCAAAACGTAATCAGGGGTCATGGAACTATGAATTTATTTAACCCTATTAAACATCCATATGTGAAGATTTAAGGAGGGCCCAAACTGATTAACTTAATACTTCTCTAAGAGGGGCCAGACCATAAAAGCTATGAGGACCGAGGTATGTGGTAGTGAGCCAAGGAACTTTGGGTACCATAATTACTGCAGCACACCATTGTATATATTGGTCTTCAGAGGGGATGTTTTATCGTGTTCATGATTGTATCATTTTGTGTGCGGAAATTATCCAGGGCTTATTCATTAGTTGGCAGCTGTGATGGGGTGACAACTTTAGGAGTTTTGTAGAAAATCTCAAACTGGGCTGATTCTTAGAGGTTTTTTTCAACACCACTAGTATGGCCTGAAATTTGCAAGTTGATTATCAGAAAATTTATGTTTAGCCAAAAAAAAGTATCGCTGTAATATTGACAAACCACTTCTATGCATGGATAAACTTACTGTAATTGTTATGGTTCTGGTGACTATAGCATGTTCGTGCAGGCTGAGCACTGTAAACACTGCCTTTTCAGAGAAATGGCAGTGTTTACATTGTCGCCTAGGAACGACTCTAGTGACGGTCACTAAAGGTGCTTCCTAGTTCAGTGTCCACGCTCTGCATGGAGGCACTGAACATTCCCCATAGATATGCATTTACTCAATTCATTTCTACAAGAAGATTCTAATTGGTGCAGCAGCCTCCTAGTGCTTTCCTATGAATCTTGATGATCTCAGTCATGGATGCGGGGCCAACCGCAGTGAGACTGGTGCGGCGTGGGAGAAAAGGTAAGTAAAAACCTTTTTTTTTTTTTTTACTGAGATTGGAGGGGGCTGGTCACCTAAACAACCACTTCAGGACTATAGTGTCAGGAATACATACATGTTTGTTTTTATACATTGCTGTGCTGGAGAGCAAGAGACATAGGAGAGTTCTTCTGCTCGGCTCATCAATCACCTGTCATGAAAAAGGGCTTTCGATGTTTGTTGAATTCCCAGCACCTATTGAAGGCAGTGGCAGGATGTTATTTAGACATGTACCAACAACCTAGAGATTGTTGCAGACCATATACACCCCTCCATGGCAATGGTGTTCCCTGATGGCAGTGGCCTCTTTCAGCAGGGAAAATGCAAAACTGTTCAGGAATGGTTTGAGAAACATGGCAAAGGGTTCAGTGTGTTGTGTTGGCCTCCAAAGTCCCCAGATCTCAATCCGATTGAGCATCTGTGGGATGTGCTGGAACAACAAATCCGATCCATGGAGGCCACATCTAGCATACTTGCATGGCTCTAAAGATCTGCTGCTTTTGTTTTGGTGCCACTTACCACAGGACACGTTCAGAGGTCGTGTGGAGACCTTGCCTCAATGCATCACAGTTTTGGCAGCACGAGGGGGACCTACACAATATTAGGCAGGTGATGTTAATGTTGTGACCTATCAGTGTATGTTGATACTCTTTTAATACCACATATATACAGTGCAATCAATATAATACAGTACTTAGTAAAACATGTTGGACGCCGATGAATGTTTGTTTGTTTTCATTGAGAAATTGAGATAATTTTGAAAACTTGCATTATTACGGTAATATAAATATTCATTTATTTTATGTTAGTTTTTAGGTAATTGCCTGAGGTAGCATTGTATGTTGCATTTAAGCCTATGTCTATGCTGCATGTTATGGGTGAAATGATTCCACTTTGCTGTATCCTCAGCAGGTTTGATTCCAGTGAGTTATGTATTTAAGTATATTGAAATGCACACAATGTTAAAGTGTTGTGTTATTGTCTCAGCACCTTCTCTTTGCCCCTTCAGATAGTTTTAGTATAAAAATGCTACAATTGATTCCATTTTATTCCTACAAATTTCCAACAATATGCATAATTATGAATTCAATGGCATCTGCATATAATGAAAAGACTTATCGCTTCCAGAATGCAAGATGTATATTAATTGAGGGTAATTGAGTGTACGTCTGCCATTCCACAGTAAGTAGTCAAACCATTTTAGTATACAACATACCTGGATCACTCTGAGAGTCCAGAGGGAATACGCTAGATCTACAGAGTTAATGAAGACCGTGCTCATTGGATGAGAGCAATCATGCTCACGCTCATTAACAATTTCTCTCACTGTTGGATAATAAATGCCTACGCCATGTCTCCGTCAGATGCCTGAGTGAGCACACTCGTGGCATCTATATGAGTAGCAAAGATATTACAACAGGGAAGTGCAGAGGAGACAATTTAGTTTTATGACTACATTATTCACTCTAGTAAATGTTAAAATAGCTTCTACTGGGAGGAAAGAATCAAAAACTGTCACTTTTCTTGAATTGACAGTTCCACTTTAACGACACATCGTAGGATAAATGTCTGCATTGACGCTGAGCCAAGCACTCTTGGTTTAGGTGCAGGCCCACTGGCCCAGTAACAATTCATACTGCAGCCAAGCCAAACCTACAGCAAGGTGGGATAGGCAGGGCTGATATCTTCTACTCAGTCTGTCAGCTTGTTTGTCTGGAGAGATGACATGGTTCACATAATTCTTTCCAGCCTGTTTCATGCTTCCTCTATTCTATTTTTGTTACTTCTCTCAGTTCAAGAGATTCTTTATCAGAGTCTTACTTTACTTATGGCTGGCTGCTTAACACTAAGACTTTGGCACCCAGACCACTTCATCTCATTAAAGTAGTCTTGGTGCAATGTCCCTGTCCTCCTTAGTCCTGCAATGTAAAACATTACAGGTTTTTTTTTTGAAACTGCAGTGTTTACATTGCAGTTCTAAAACAGCCTCTGGTAGCTGTCTACCAGACAGCAACTAGAGATGCTTCTGGGATCTTACCGGACTCTAGGTCGCCTAATTGATACGAACATCCTCATTAGTAAAATCCCCATAGGAAATCATTTGATGCTTATCTACTGGGAGTGCATAATGCGCTTGCGGCGCACCTGCATTAGGTCCCGCCTTCAGATGATGTTGGAGTAGGCGAAGTGCTCCAGTAAAGTAAAGGTTTTTTTAAACCCCTTTGTATGCCAAAATGGGCCACGACACAGGGGGACTAGAGGGCGCTATGTTGTTAGGAATAAAGCAAAACTATGATCTAGAAGTGTGGTATAGCACAATACCAAAAGGCAAAATAGTTTAACCTAGTGCAGTTATTGTGTATAGGCTGCTGTAGCCTCAACAGCAAGCGAAATATAGCAATCCAAAGTATTCATCCACAAAGCGTAGCTTAGTTATAGGGGCTTACTAGTGCAGCCCAAATTTATAAATTATAAGTGTTAGGAATACAGATTTTTATTCCTAAAACTATATAATCCCTTTAAAGAGATACTATAGGCATCAAAACAGCTTAACTTAAATGAACACTATAGTCACCTAAGTTACTTTAGCTAAATAAAGCAGTTTTAGTGTATAGATCATTCCCCTGCAATTTCACTGCTCAATTCACTGTCATTTAGGAGTTAACCCCTTAAGGACTGGACTGTTTTTGCAATGTTGTACATTTGCGACCAGGACTCTTTTTACACTTTTGTGGTGTTTGTGTTTAGCTGTAATTTTCCGCTCTCTCATTTACTGTTCCCATACAAATTATATATTGTTTTTTTCAGGACAAAAGGGGCTTTCTTTACATACAATTATTTATATAATCTCATGTAATTTAATTTAAAAAAATTTTTAAAAAATGATGAAAAATTTAAAAAAAAATACATGTTTTTTGACTTTTACTTGAAAAATCTTTTACTCATCTACAAAAGTGAATGAAAAAACTGCTAAATAGATTCAAAATGTTGTCCTTTTTTGCTTTTTTTTGCAAGTTATAGGGCTATAGGTACAAGTAGGATATTGCGGTTTCAAAACATACATTTTAAAAATGTATCAATAGTGACATTGTAACAATATTATCTGTCATAAATCTCTGAATAACACCCCACATGTACATATTTTTTTTTAAAGTAGACAACCCAGGGTATTCAATATGGGGTATGTCCAGTCTTTTTTAGTAGCCACTGCCATCAGTCGAAAACACTGGCCAAAGTTAGCATTCATATTTGTTTGTGTGTAAAAAAAGTAAAAAACTAAATTGAATGCTAATTTTGGCCAGTGTTTGTGACTAAGTGGCTACTAAAAAAGACTGGACATACCCCATTTGCAATACTTTGGGTTGTCTTCTTTTGCAAATGGTATGCCATCATGGGGGTAATTCTCATTCCTGGGCTACCATACGCTCTCAAAGGCAACATAACCAACCTGGCCTTTTTCAATGTAAAAATATTTGACCCATATATTTGACCCTGTAACTTTCAAAAACGCTATAAAACCTGTACATGGGGGGTACTGTTATACTCGGGAGACTTTGCTGAACACAAATATTAGTGTTTCAAAACAGGAAAACATATCACAACAATATCATCAGTAAAAGTGCTGTTTGTGTTGAAAAATGCAAAAAAAAGTCACTTTCACTGACAATATCATCACTGATATGTTTTACTGTTTTGAATCACTAATATTTATGTTCAGCGAAGTCTCCTGAGTAAAACAGTACCCCTCATGTACAGGTTTTATGGTGTCATAGAAAGTTACAGGGTAAAATATAGTGCAAGCAAATTAAATTCTCTGGACTTTCGACCTGGGTTGGCAGGCAGGTCCCTCAAATTGCAATCAATAAAATTACTTAATTATGTAGAAATATTACATGAATACGCACATAGAATTTAAATATGCATATTTAAATATTTGAAGTCTACGTGTATATTTATATAATTATTTATGTAATTTTGTATATGGACATATGTATATTTCTTATTATTTTTAATTTATATATATACATAGATATATATACAATTTCATATAGATATATATTTTTATTTTTTATTATTATTTTTACATGTTTTTATTTAATTTAAATTACTTATTTGTATTTTATAATAATATTTATATACAATATATATATACACACACATACACACACACACACACACGTGTGTAATTTAATTATAAGTTTATTTTTATATTAATATATTTACATAATATAAAAATACACTTAGTATGACATTATATATATGTAAAATCATAAAAAAATTAAAGTTAAAGTTAATAAAAAAATATATGTGTGTATATATATATATATATATTTATATTACACAAGATCCAGCGCACTCACCTATCCACTAAACAGCAACTTCAATGTTGAAAGATTTTATTTGGTTTTTTTTTAAAACACCTAATCTAGGCAAAAATAATGGGGGTTTAGTTACATTATATGATCATACATTGCATAAGCCTGCCACAACGTCAATGTACCCCATCTTTGGCAGGTCCTACACTAACAGCCTAATGTCTGCTCTTATGAGATTAACCTACTTGGGGAAAGAAATTCCATCTGGGGCTCTCTGCAGTACAAGGCTAAATAGGGCCCTGGGATGAGGCACCTGTGACAGGGAGGGGTGCAAAACCAAGGAGTTGGCTAGACTCCCAAATATATATAAAACAAGAGGGGGTTGGCTGCACTCACCTTAACATGCATAAATGGGGGTGCTGCTGGGGGCCAAATAATACAATACACAAGATCCAGCGCACTCACCTATCCACTAAACAGCAACTTCAATGTTACTGGCAATTTGTTTTTTGGAATCTAGAGATACACTACATGCATTTATAAATGCAATGTTATTGCTAGGAATCCCCAATAAATAATGCAGTTATGGTCACTGACCAGCAATTGGACATAATTTGTAAAAATAGACTTCTGGAGCAGTCGAGGTAATATCTGTGCTATATTGTAAGTGCATACTTTTCTAAATGAGCTCTTGTTTGAAAGTAAGTTAAAACACTGTGGTGTAAAATCTTTACCAATATCTTCACATAGACTAAACTGTTTGTTTCTTTGATTTGCACAATAGGAAATATATGCGGTAGCTATCAATTCTAATGGTTTTCCTGGATTGTTTCCTTGCAGTTGTACTATCAAGTACTGAACTTTGCCATGATAGTATCATCGGCTCTCATGATATGGAAAGGCCTAATAGTGGTGACTGGAAGTGAGAGTCCCATCGTCGTGGTGTTAAGGTAGGAGTAAAACAGTATCTTAGTATTGTTATGATTCTTTACTCTGCAATTTAAATCTGTATATGATTTCAGGTTTGGGATTTGATTTTTTGTTTTTTTATTTTGTCCAAATTAAAGCTGCTTTCAAGAGCATGTAAACATATAAAATGAGAACTCTGAGAATGGGCAAAAGCTTCAGAAAACTCAATAGCTTGCCTTTTAGTTAATATCTGCCCAGGTCTCAAAATGGATATTGCTTACTTGTGCCATTCTGTTATTGTCTGCTTTTGCGTCATTGCATTTGGTTAGGGTCTCCCTAAGTTATAAGATATGTCTGATATGCAAATGGTATAGGTTCTCTCTCTAATGGCATAAGTGAGTAATCAAAAATAAAAAATAGACAAACCAAAAGCCAAGCTTTTGAGTTTTATGAGCTTTGCCTGTTGTCAGAGTTCCCATATTCTCTGTTTTTGTTTTAAAATATAACTTGTTAGTTTAGTATTGTTTTGTGGGTTTTTTTTAAGTTTATTGATATATGTTGATATGTGTTATTGTTTCCTTTAACAACTAAACTGGTTGGCAACATCTTAAATGTTTAGGAACACTGTAGGCACTATAAACATTTTATCTCACTGAATTGGTTATAGTGCATGGAGTCAAATTGAGCCATCACTCCATTTATGTTAAACCATTTTTGAGCAGTTTAACATTGAATTAAGGTACCTGTCCAGCAAACGTATACTGCAGGTATGGCTAAGGCTGAGATTAAACCCTTCCTTCCAGCCATACTGATTAATACTAGCAATGGGCACTGTGATAGGTTGAAAGTGGTCATCAGACTCTTTTATTGCTGCTTAAGCTAATCCATTAGCCCAAGCAGCACAGAGGGGATGGGCTGCTGGTGACTCTTCATTAAAAAATGTCTGGATTTGAATGGAAGCACAGTGCTTGTGGACTCCAGGCACTATAAGCACTTCAGTGAGAGGAAGCAGTTACAGTGCCTGTAGTGTCCCTTTAAGGCCAAGAACAGTTTTGCCCCAACTCTATGGGCTATTTCAAGCATCATAACCACTGCAGCCTGTTCTAGAATTAATGAATTCAGGAGTACACTGGCCTATTTTCCAGGAATGGAACAAATCAGGTACTCCAGGGGCCAGTAATGCTCATCCAGCTTCTGCGGAAACTGAAAGCCTATCCAGCCAACTATTCATTGGCTAAGACTACTCTCAGCCACTGGTTGCAACTCTGAATTCATAAGCATATGCACAGAACTGACATTATCCATCCCGGAACTCTTGTTCCGGACTAGCTCTTCACTCTGATGGAATTACAAATTCCGTATATGCAGCATTTTATAGCTAAACATTGCACATGCAGACTCCAGGCACCATGAGCACTTTAAATCAAATGTATATTCCTAACTCCACAGGGTCCTGGTGGCCGTTAAGGTTACGGGCCCCTACCTGTAAGGAGCAAGAAGGTCTTGTAGAACTTTTCTCCCTCGCAGAGCCAGTCATCATGGTTGACCCTTCTCCTTGGCAGAAATTATTGAAATCTATCATCTCAGCCAATCCAATGCTTTCCCATTTGAAGGCTAGAGTGCATGTCTGGTAAAATGCCGCACTGCGCCAATCACATGGTCTCTCTGAGACCATCTGATTTATATAGCAGAATTTTACTCTGCTATTTCATTGGAAGCACCTCCAGTGGCTCTTTCCTTTGGCTTCACTACTGCCACTAATAAAATACTATAACACTACTAGTAGCATATGATTTTTATTAACACAAAACTCATACTAAATTATTGCTGTTTTTATATGTATAAAAATAGTCTATGTCTGCTGCATGTATAAAGACACACAAGTTAGTATGATATTTTTTTTTCCAGTTATGACAATAAATAAAAACAGTTTTTGTTTAATTTTCATACAACTAGCGAAACTAAAGACAAATCCCAACATGTATATTCACAAAGTTCTAATGATTTGGGTTTAGTTATTATGATTCCCTTTTGCTTATTGTACAGGCAATCAGTGCTATTTTTAAAGTGCACATAGATATGTAAAAAAAAAAAAAAAAAGAAAGAAATATATTATGTAAGATATGTGAGATTTTTTCCACCTGACCCGTTCACAGATGGTTAGCTGAAAGACAAGCACTCAGCTCACGAGCTGCTAAGTCTCCTTCAGTGATGCTCCATTTCATTTGAAATTATTTTTGGAAATCTAGTTGAAGTGGAACTGTCACTCTGAAAATAAGAATATATTTGAATCATGTGTTGATTTCCTTTTGCTATTAACAGAGATCTCAACTCTAAATCAACTCTGTTGTATTAAAGGATAATCACAAAATTACAACCATTTGTATACACAGTTCCATTGATGCCTTTTCAAAATGCAACTGCCATATACATGTGTAGTTTTATTAAATGAATTATGTAGGTCTCATTTATTGTTAATTTTCCCACTTTTATACTATTGCAAGGTGCTGCAGAATATGTTGGCGCTATATAAATGCCAATAATAATAATAACAATATATAGAATAGGAGCCATGAATAAAAAAAATAAAATAAATGAATAACTCTAGTTTCCGCTTCTTCTTTTCATATTAAGTAGATCTTCATTTTCTAGTTGACATGATGAAAAGTATCTCTCACTGTAGGGGCTATGTATAACTGTCACAAACTGTATCATTTACCTACTATTACAATGTAGCAGACACGTTCTTGTCAGGTGCCTGGTGGATTTCTGTAGACCAACTTTTAAGCGTTGAAGGGTCTTGTGTTTTTCTTTTTTTTTTTAAATGAACACTGACGCGTTTCAAAATCCATTGATGATGTTACTTATATCAGTGTGTATTTGTTCAATACATGGAAAATCAGTTTTTTGTCCTGGAAACATAAGTGTGTGACCAGTATTTCGAGGATCTGATTCACCTTTAGACTGGGAAAACAGAGTATAATAATGTGCACCTTGTGATTACAGTATTACTGAAGAAACATACTGCATACATAGAGTGTATAGCACTGGCACCACTAATGCTTAGCAGATTGTGAAGATGTCATCCGTGACATCATCAGGTCTACCCTGGTAATAGCAACCATTATTCCCTCATCCTTGTCCAAGATTCAGTTTTTCTACATTCCTGGCAGTTTTGAAACCTCTCAACTACCCTCCAGGGTTTTCCTCATCTCTATCACATAACATTTCTAATCCCTGTATCTACATGTCCCACCAATCCTTCAGCACATTGTCACTTTCTACCATTTCTACCATCCCATTGTGCGATGTACAACCATTAATAACTCTTACTTCATCAGTGATTTGTATTGATGTAGCTCACTGCAAATGAGACAAGTACCCATGAAGTAATAAAAAAAACCTAAAATATATTTTCATTTTGGAAATGTCACTGTTTATGCCTCTATTCACGCCACGTAAATACCAAAGTATATATAGAAATGCATACATGTCTAATTATCTTTGTAACGTTCAAAAAGTTGTATATATTCATTAAAGTTCCAGACCTTCAGTGAATAAAGCATCAATTTAACTGTATATTTTACAGTGGATAATATATTTTTCAGTAAACGTATTAAACCCCAATCTTTTGTTTTTCACACAGTGGCAGCATGGAGCCAGCATTCCACAGGGGAGATCTACTGTTCCTTACAAACTTCCATGAAGATCCAATCCGAGCTGGAGAAATAGTGGTGTTTAAAGTGGAGGGCAGGGATATTCCGATAGTGCACAGAGTCATCAAAGTTCATGAAAAGTAATACCTTTATCCTATCATTTATCATCTTTTGTCAAACCATGGCACCTTGTGTTGAATACCTCTATACTTGATATATAATATAAATCAATGGTGCCCAAAAGGTAGATCCCCAGATATTTTTAAAACTACAGCTTCCATTACATTTTGCCATTCCAATGGCATGGGTCATGGGAGTTGTAGTTCTACATTTTGGGCACCCCTGATGGTCTGTTGATTGCAAAGTAAAGCACTTACAAAGTATTAAGCCCATAAATTTGTTAGAGTTCTCATTCTAATAAATTGTAGGGACAGGCTAGAAACAATGTTTTACATGATAACCATTAAATTTCTGTTCTTAACACACCTCTTCCAAGATTTCTCTACATAAAGATACATAATTACATGGAGAAGCATCACTTCACAGAGACATTTGTTTCTGTATATTCCAGTAGCCTAATTGCAAAGTGTTTTATTCATTAGTGAAGAGTAGAAAATAAAGTTGGAAAAGTTAGACCTGAATAACTAAATCGGAAAAAAAAAGAATTATATACAACCTAAATGATTTCAGCTTCATTACCAACTCTTTTCGTTATGGCCTATACATATATATTAATAATAATTAATCTGGAGTTTTGATTATATATTTATATCGCCAGTTGAGATATAGCAACTATAATTAAGCCAATGCATTTTGACTGCAAGTTACTCCCACACTGCTAACCGCACAATCCCACAATACAGAAATAAATTAACCTTTAGGAAGTTAAGTAAATTGGTCAAGTGAACCTGTGTGCTACTAGGATTTATGGGTAGCTTTTCTGCACTGCAAAAATTATTATTTTTTAATTCATTATTTTTGCTAAATCTCTTTACCGTTTACAGCCAACTTAAATCTGAAAATCTCCAGAAAAGTATAGATAAATTGATTGATGGCAGAGGTGCCTAGACATTAGTTGTGGTCTGCTGTTTTGTAAAATGTGTGTGTGTGTGATCCACTTATGCATGTGTGAATGAGGTGAAGTGTAAGCATTATCAGTGTGTGCATATATGTAGAGGGTCATTGTGTCTGAATGGGTGCTCCCCCCCATTTCTAGATTCACATTCCCACCCCTATAAGCATTAGTCATTAGCCCATTCCAGTAGACTGTTCTTCCCACATGGTATTTACTCTTTATGATTCCCAAAGGGCAGATCCTATGCAAAAAAAGTGCATATCTATCACACAGCTTACCAAAGTTGCCTGTCTGCACAGATACAATCATCATATTTTGCAATATTTCAGAGCAAGCAACCACTAAGGTACGGCATGTACGAATACTACATGTTGATTACATAATTACACCATACCATAGCTTAAATGAACACTACACCTTACCATAGCTTAAATGAACACTCACAGAGATGCATTGAATCTATGCATCTCTATGCGTAATGTTCAGCGCCTTAATGCAGAGCATTGAGACTCTGAATGAAGTTGTGCAGCACTGAGATAGGAAGCACATCTGGTGACTGTCTCAGTGACTGCCGCTAGAGGGGTTAGTAGGCAGCAAAGAAATTAGTTGTAGTCGGTCTGGTGACTATAGTGTCCCTTTAATATGTATTTTAAGTGCACCATTTAGACATACTGATATATTGATATATACCATTAATTATACAGTTAAGCATCTAAATAACTAATCTCATGTAAATTATGGATCATTTATCAATGCACACTATTAAAACACAAATCAGTGGTAATATATGCAGTATACCAAATAATAATATCAATCCTGAGGCTATTACTGAAAACAATGCCAGCGTTTATCAGTGGATAAGGCTGCTTTAATTGCTGCCAGCAGAGGCTCTGAACCTTAAGCATCTGTCACAATTTAGCTATTCATAACCAGGGGATGTGGGTGAACCATGGCAAAATACATTGTGGTTTACCCAAATACCCAAAGGTGTGAATAGGTAGATTGCAATCAGCTTAAAGTTGACTAATACTAGTTTATTTAGTCTGAAAATCTCTTAAAATAGAAAGTGGGTCTGTTATTTAATATTTTTGAATATTTAATGTATTTTCATAATTATTTTTTTTTTTTGCCCTTATCCTTTAGAGAAAATGGTGATATAAAATTTTTGACTAAAGGAGATAACAATGAAGTGGATGATCGAGGCTTGTATAAGGAAGGCCAGAATTGGCTTGAAAAGAAGGATGTAGTAGGAAGAGCACGTGGGTATGTGTTTTGTATGTTAACAGGTTTTTCTTTGTTTTTTTATGATCTTTGCAATAATTACTGCTAACTACTGAGCTGTCTTTATTTAAACTGTTATAAATGAAATATTGCTAAGTTTTTGGAAACCTGGGATGCATAACTTGTACATAAACTTAAGTAAAACAACAGTTTAATGTACAGACTACTGTGCAAGGATGCCCAAAAAAATTGAATTATATAGATTCGCACCATTTATTTGGAATTTGTAAGGAACTTGATCACACATGACTTGTAGGAGTTAAAGGAGCTACATTTTTATGAAATTGTAAGAGTTGGCAGACTAAAAATATTCTGCAAAAGAAGGAAAATTTGTATACATATAAAGCAAGAAGTAAGATATTAAATAGTAGCATTTATAACGGAGCTCCAGTACTCCGGCTGAGTACCTCCGTTAAAAGTTCTGTCTCATTAAAGAATACAGCATTGAAGTGATATAGCCCTTTTACCAAACTTGGTGAAGCCTAAAACACACACACAGATGTGTGGAGCTCCGTACTCAGGCTGAGTACCTATGTCTGTAGATAGAAGAAAGTCGCTCTTCAGTGATTATAGATATTCGCCCAAAAACTAGATGAGATAAAGTGTAGGGTAGAACAAAAACTCTGCTGTATTGAAAACAGCACATCTATTTATACCCACACAGGCTCATTTATATAAAAAGGGTTACAATGATACAAACAATCTCCCTCCCAAACAGCACAGTGACCAGTCAACTAATAGCAGTATGGACTTGGGATAGTAACCAATTACACTACAAAGCCTAATTACATTAGTGTGAATGCAGTACTATGTTTACAATGAACAGACAATAACAAGGGCTGAGGAGTTTTGTGTTTTTTTTTTTTTTCAATTCTTTATTTTTGGTCAAGAATTAGCATAAAAAAAAGTGATACAGAATACATACTTTCACTGTTCAGATGGGACAATAATAAGAAGGTAACGATACATAACATAATTTGTAGCGTCTCATCCAAAGTAAGCAACTTAACGGTATTCTTTTAATCCACGACATAAGCAGTGTCATTCACTTTTTTAACTGTGCACTTATCAAATACAAAAATTTGGTTAACTTATTTATTAATAGTAGAGAGAGAAGAGAGACATGAAGGGTCCCTTGGCTCTGAAAAAAGGAGACTCCGTACTTTGAGGGGAATGCGGGAAATGCGCACAACCCAGATATTAGGCATGTACTGCATCCTTGAGTAGCTACTCAGAAACATATACTTATGGTTCCATAGCTCAGGGACAGAAATTATCAGTAAAAGGTAGTAAGACAAAGCGATGAAGGTTAAGAAGAAAAGGATAGTATAGTAAGTAGTGGTCACCTGCTGGGGAAAGGGGGAGGGGGGAGGGCAGGGAGGTACAGGTCGCACCAGCCAAAGTGTAACTCTGCTCCCCACAACCCTCCGAACATCATTCTAGTTCAGTCAATAAAGTCACTTGTGTTCCAGGATTCCCATATTTTCTCAAACTTATGCACAGTGTTTCTCACGTGTGCTGTCAGTTTATCCATCAAACAATTGTCCTTAATTTTTTCAAGGACTTGAGAGATGGAAGGAACAGTAGGCTGTAGCCAACTCTGAGCAATAGCCCATCTGGCTGCTAAGGTGACCTTCTGAAGAAAATTTTGTTCCTCTCTAGTCCACTCGTCTAGAGGTCTATTCAGGAGGCACACCCATGGGGTCAGGTATGGCCTACTATGAAAGAGGTTTTTCTAAAACATCTACTACCTTGGTTTAGAGTGGTCGTATCTGGGGACAGTCCCACCACATATGTAGGTACGTGCCTTTGAGGCCGCAACCCCTCCAGCGCAAATCGGTTGGGGTCTGTTTCATGCGATAAAGTTTTACCGGGGTACTATACCAGCGAAACATAGTCTTAAAACATTGGTCTTGCAACGTGATGCATATGGAGTAGGAAGCTGCCGCTTCCCAAATAGCCTGCCAGTCAATACCTTCCAGTACCTTCCCCAAGTCTGCCTCCCACTGTGTAATGTAAGTCATCTGTTTCCATACACTTACATAATGTAAGTCATCTGTTTCCTTTGTTTCCATACACAGGTAAGCACATAGCAAAGCTATCAGACCACTCTAGGGAGTTTCATTCAGACACAGCCTCTCATAAAAGGTCACGTTTTTGTGTGCTGCCTCTTTGATGTATGTCTGCTTTGCAAAGTCTCTAATCTGTAAATACCTAAAAAAAAAAAAAAAGTCAGACGGAGTAAGTCTAGTGTGTAATTTCAGCGTATCAAAGGTTATTATCTGACCCACCTGCATAGAGATGACAGGATCTCTGGAGTCCTGCCTTTTCTATATTTTTTCAAATCTCGGGCTGAAATACCCGGAAGTTAACGCCCGGTTTCTTAGTAGAGGGGTGATTGGGGAAGGGGATGAAAATAAACCAAATGTATAAGCTGTTGCATCCCAAATTCTGGGGGAGTGGAGTATGGCTGGGCAAGTGGACCGCAAAATAACTCTTCTATCTCTAGGAACCCATATGTAGTATTGGGGAAGATCTGCCCCCGCCATTAAAGACTCTAAATCTACCCATTTCCTGACATCCACCAGTACATGCCACATCGCTATGTGAGTAAGCTGTGCAGCCAGATAATTGTAGTAAAGATATGGTAGACCCAGTCCTCCCCTAGTTTTAGGGTGGTAGAGGACATTTCTGGATACCATGTGTCTCTTGTTCTGCCAAATGAACGACCCTATAGCGTTTTGTTGGGGCGCCAAATCTTTTTTTTGTAATCGCCACCGAGAGAGCCTGAAAGAGGAATAAAATACGTGGCAATATGTTCATCTTTACAAAATGAACACGGCTGATCCAAGATATCGGTTTACCATGCAGTTTTCCATATCTCTAATCAGTGATTTCAATAAAGGCCCATAGTTCATTTTGTACAATTTAATGGGGTCAGCTGTTAATTGAGTCCCTAGGTCAGGCATAGGCAGCCTTCGACACTCCAGATGTCTTGGACTACACCTCTCATGATGCTTTGCCAGCATTATGGATTTAAGAGCATTATGGGGGATGTAGACCACAACATCTGCGGTGCAAAAGGTTGCCTACCCCTGCCCTAGGTGTTTCATAGAGCGATGTGCCATCTGAATGCTATAGGTGGTTTGTATGAGTGCCGTGTCTGCCGCCGACAGACCCAAAGGGAGGGCGCTAGATTTATTCATGTTTGCCTTATGGCCTGATATAGTTCCATACATCGTCAATGCCAGAAACTGTTTTCCCCCTACTGTAACTCCGTGGATGTCCAGGTATTCGCGGATAGCTTGCAGAAGGCAATACAAATAGTAGAGGGGAGAGCGGGCATCTCTGCCGCGTACTATTTCTCAATGTGAAGGGCACATAGGAGTTTTAAAGGCGTTTTAAAGTAGTGGAATGGCAGCCATTTTAAACTGGTCTAGACATGTCCCTGGAACAATGGGACAACACCCTGCTGGGAAAACAATAAGACAGGAGAAGGGGGAAGAAAATAACTAACAACAAACAAATACATTATACACACCCTGCACCTGTAATGGGTACAGGGTGACTAAAACACAAGAGGTATCTAGGGATCTACATAAAGTGTCTGTCTTACCTTCCCAGTGATGGTGACTACCGTCATAGAGTTTATTGCAAAATTCCAAAACACAAAAATTGGCAAACTTGGAGAACCCACCACTAAATTAAGAGAAGAGCTGTCTAACACCTTTCATACCACTAGGGTACTTACTCATAGACCAGTAAGTATGCATTTTTTGTGTTAATTTGGGAATTTTGTAATAAACCTTACTTGGAGATTTGGGGGGAATTTTACCAAATTTTGGGTGAAAATTTGAGTACTGCTGTGAATTTTTTTTTATTTCTGCGCAGGAATTGACAAACTTTCCAGCTGACTGGGACTTTATCAAAGCAAGCAATGCTTGTAGGAAATATGTGCTTGATACAAACTTTGGGAACACTAATCTATCAATGAGGAGTGAAGCTTTGATTCAAACATAAACATTGTAAATTGTAATCATTTAAAAGATGCCTTGACCAAAAACTTTCAAGCAGGAAATAAGCTTATATATATTAATCAGAGAGTCCTCCCGATGCCTCACTACCATAGTATCACGGTATTGTGCAATGTAATGGCACAAGTGCTGGTTTGCACAGCATCATTTGTGGATGCATCCAACTGCAAATCTGATTACAAATGGTTATGGGAGTAGTCAGCATGGTCACACGGCCAGATAAGGGGTAATTAGCAGAATTTTTTTGAAAAATTAATTCTGAAAATATAACTGTGCAAAAAGATAACTTTTTGATGATGAAACATTACAAACTACCTTCCACATTCTGTATAAGTGACGTTAAGCTCTTGTAGATGCAAACATCTGAAATCAGATAAAATGAGCGATACAACTGAAATAGAAGACTAGTATTGGAGGGATTCGCTTTCTGCCTCTGCTTATATTATCAGAAATATTATGATTTTTCTAAACTATCTTTATTTTTTTAATGTTTTCATTTTTTTTTTATGTGTTTATTTTAATGATTTTTTCCCCAGCTTACAATACTCTTTAAAGCGGCATTATCAGGTTGCAATCATTTTTTCGTCCCTCTATTTCCCCTTGTGTATTATAGCCATAGTTTATTCAATGAATTGTGCAATATCTGTGGTGTATCCTCAGTACCTTTCACACTTAACTTTGGCCCCTACTTAACGCCTGATGCGGCTACGGTACTGGCCCCTACGCTCTGCCGAAGACCTATGTCTATCCTCTGTTTGTACGCCCAACTCATTTTTTTCACAAAAGCATGTCATTTAAACTGGTAATGGCTCCCAAATGATTTATCTTCTGCCACTGTCATTTAAAAAAACAAAAAAAAAAGGCACACTTAGTCTTCAGTGAACACTATTCTACTAATAAATAACCAATAAACCTATATAATAATAATAACAGCAAGCAGATGTAACATAAGAAGTTCAGTGCAATTTGGTTTTCAGTTTACTACAACTCAGTATTTAGTGAATACATGCACACCAGTTGGACTTTAAAGACAATTCAAAGGTTCATGTACATTATAATTAAAGGACGGTTGTAGCGGAGATGCAATATTACCCAGGTTATCTCCGCTTATAATCCAAGTGAGGCTCAGGAACAAGTAAATAGTAAATCCACAGGCAAGGTTTCCAGCAGGTAAAATAACAGCAATATCCCAACAGCAATCCCAATAACTGGACGACACACAGTTTCAGGAGCAGAACTGAAAGCTTTAATCCACAGTCTCCTTATAAAGCATGCTCCCATGCAAGGGAGGGATTTACAGTAATTATTACAGTAGCCAATCCTGTCCTGGTAACCTCCCACACATCTCCTCCCCTCAGCCAGCATCATAATCCCCTTATCCAGTACAGTAATTCCCCCCGTTTCTGGATGTACCCCTAAACGTAGGGGTACCTCTTTAAATCCTACATCCCCGGATACCCCTGATCTGGGTGAACAACATATCCAAAAATCACCCAGATCAGACCAGGGGTTCGGGAAATGTATGGAGGGAATAAAATGACCGACCGCACTAACTGAGATAGCCGAATAAGGTTCCATGCGAATGGGCCCTGCGGTCGGTCCTGGCATAAGGGAACAAAATACACGAAAGCCTCTAGCTATAGAGGCTAGGGAGGGTTCGCCTGAATCCCCTCGTTCGGTATTTTCTATCTACCGAACGAGGGGCCGTTCGGTAGTTTGGAACCGAACGGACCAGGTTTGTGGAGGTCTCAGCGGTGTTCGCCTACTCGAGTGTCCGATTTTAGTTCAAGACACTCGACGGCAAAACACAGCTGTTCGGGAGTTTTAAATGGAGTTTGTCGAATGGCGGCCACCCCCGAGAACAAAGGACGGCTACTTACTATTCAATTACCCGTTCGCAACAATGTTGCAACGGGTAATTGAGGACACACTTCACACAGGGGAGGTCTGGTTGTTCAGTAGTTTCATTCGAATAAACTAAGGGAATGAAACTACCGAACAATCAGAGGAATACAATTCTTTTTAACACATATAAAACACAACAGATACACAAATGCAGTTATGTACAGTATATTTGTAGGATCGCCTGGTGCCATCCGCTACAACGGTCACCTCAAAACAGTTTTTACTATATTAACCCTAGTTTCAAATGGCATAATAATATGTAGTGCAGTTATAACAGCTCCCATCCTCACTCACTAAACATAGCAAGGACACCTGGGACATCTGTGCTACTGGTGAAACAGATCTACATTCCCTGCTCCAGTTTAATGAGCATCTACATTTCAATATTGCTATTCTGTCATAAGATGTAATTAAAAGAATGCAGATTGGGTAGGATATCCTCAGTATGAGAATATACTTAGGGCAGGTGTTGCTTTAAATGCACAGACTTCCAGCAAGACAATTTTAGAATAGGCAAGTTACCTAATTTTTACATTGTTTTTGTACCCCCTAAGTCCTAGAATATAGAGACTGTCTTGCAGGTTTATGGAACTGTTTCCTATGAGTGGTATGTTCAAGGGAAATTGCTACAAGCACATAAAGTAAAACAGATCATGGTTATTTTTATGTCAAGACCACAGTGAAATAGACATATCCTCCATTCTCTCCGTAGAGCTGATAATGATAAACTTCCTTCAAATTGTAGTGTATTAATCATGGTTGACCAAGTAATTGAAGAGTTTTGGAAAGACAATTTTAGGTAATGGACAAAAGACGGACAAAAGACAGACAATTAGAAGTGAATAACTTAGCCAAGAGCTGAAAGGACCTATGAGGAAACATTAAAAGCTTTTAAAAACCTCTACAGAACCTTGTGCTACAGTTTACATGATGTTCCCAAGGCTAGGAACCGAAGACAAACACACTGGAGATAATTGTCTTTCTGTGCTTTTATTTCTTCAGGCGTATTTCTTAGATTCAGTAGAAAACAATAATCGTGTAGCTCAAACCTCTTTAGACTGCTCTCTGTGTGTATGTACAGTGTAATACAAATAGAAAGCTAGGTAGCATGCACATGTAAAGCATGTAGTCTTATTCTTGAGCAGCAAATTAATTTTATTAAAACTTAGGGGCGTTACTCTCTGATACCAATATTACGGTGAGCATTGTGTTGAGTTAATTCATTGTAATTGATACTTGGGTATCATTAAATTGAGCTATAAATTTCAGGTAACGTGCTTTCAATATATATTTTACAGATAATAAACATTTAAATGGCACCATAAGCAATTAGTTCCTTTCACCATAATTTGAATTTGAAAATAAATTGAATAAACAGAAGATTAAAAGTTTCCATCAAAGACTTGGGAACGAAGGGTAAAAAAAAAAGGCCTCAGCGAGCAATTTTTTTTAAAAATTTTTTTTTTTTTAGTTTCAAATAGTTTTTTATTTGCATGCATGTAACAAGAAACATATTGCAATATGGTTACAGTTGGAATGAGATGACATTTTACACGGACAGGTACAGTGAAAATATAACATTACATCGTTTTTGTCACATTGTGTCTTTAAACAGGGTTTGCATGAGTTACAGTTGGTTAACCTTGTTGCTGTCATCACATGCTGCAAAGGTTTTTCTTCTAACAAACAGTGGGGGGGGGGGGAAATGTAGAGAGGGGTACAGTCATTCAACCTTGTGTTCTGTTGACGCTAGCGTAGTGCCTGTGTTGTTAATGTTAGAGGACATTTATATGCAGCGTAACCCAGAGTTAATTATAGATAAGTAATAAAAAAATGAACATTGGGGGGGCGGGGCCTGACAGCCAACATGGCCGGTCGCACACTCAAAGATCTCCTACAATGACTGGCAAAAGAGCGCTACTACAGAGCGATCCAAATGTGCCAGTGGCAAACGGTGACCGGGTCCGAGTACAGAACAACAGGAGCAATCGATTGATACAAGCCCGGCACCTGTGCGCAGCGGAAAAACCTGCACCGGCCATGCAGCCTACACCAGAGCGAAGCCTGGAGTCCGGGGGAGGCGGCCGATTTCCTGCCCCAGGACGAGCTCCTAAACGAGAGCACACTACAGCCCTGCTACCCCCCTCCCCCCCTTCTGGACCGGCGGGGGATATCCCGGTCCTCGCTGGGGACGATCAACCCCGCATTCCTGCCTGCCCAAGCAACGAAACCCGCACCCAAATGGAGATGTCAGTGCCCAGCTAAGATGGCGGGACAGCGCAAGACGAAGCACTCGCCTCCCAAGCACACAATAGAGTTTTTCCACAGGCTTTGTATATACCTATGGGCAAAGCTTAAAGCCAGGAGACAACCCTTCAGACTGGCGGCGAAAGTGGTTAAGGTGTGGATCCGCCCGGCGACCCACCGCTGCCTGCGGTGGAATCCACCACGTGGCCCCAACATAGCCTCCCGACAGGAACGAAGACGAGGAGCAGTGTGGCGGAAATCAGTGCAGGGCACCTCGGACGACAGTACATACGAACACGGAGCCCGCCGGAGTGCCCAGCCTGCCTATCAATCAGCGGTCCCAGCAACAGCCATCCCGCAAAGCACAACCCAGCACAGAGGGACCGGCGGAGCCGACAGTGACACAAATTATGCCACAGCAAAGTTGGGGACTGACCGGCAGAAAATCTACCCACGGCCAATTGGAGAGAGAGCACTGAGGGGGGCGAGTGCCCTACCGCGAAAGCACAACCATCACCCCGCCAAGTGAGCGGGCTACCCCCGGGCAGGACACCCCCATGATGGACACAATGAAACACCCGGTGGGTATAGGCTGAAAGGGCTGTCCTCACAGGCATATGGCGCTGGACTCTAGCTTCTGCCTTATACACCCCATAGGACAAGGTCACCGCTAGCAATACCCCACAGTCCAGACACTCGCCTCACAGCATGTGCCTCTATTGAACTGGGAACAACTAAACTCATATTGCACTGCCTAGCCATGCAGGTTATTAGTTATTAGATTCACTCTTCACGTAGTCCTGCCTGTAAGCCGTGCCACAACATCCTGCAAGTCCAGCTGAGTTAAGCTTAACATGCAAGCACTTAGCAACCATACAAGCGACTACAGTAATGTCCTAGCTAGCATGTGACTTAATATATGGTTCTAACTGCATCAGCATAGTTAACCTAGCTCCAGTGAGCACTAATTGTTTTTCTTTTGTTTGTCTCATTTACAATTACTCTGACATTTGTAATTTCTCAAATATTACGTTTAGATCTAAAGTTAAGCTTTTTTACTATACTAAAAAAAGTGCAGAATACCCATGTCATGACACAATATCTGTTGTATTTTCCTATTATTACTATCGCTGCCGTCATGGCACCACACGCATGTAAGTTAAATCGATGCACAATAAAAAAATGAACATTGGAGTGCCAGTCGGTTGTGTGATTATTAACACCTTGGGTGTCACCTGGTTATTCCTATGACCCTTAATATGGGCACGGCTGTCGACTCTTCATCGGCTCCGACAGTGTATGCGTGTATCTTAAGGCTTTCTGTTGCCTCATTCCAGTTCTCCCAGGCTATCTTCCATATTTAGATTTTTTTTGGTTGGCCGCCTGTCTGGTTGCGCATTAGTATGTTTTATTTTGGTCTATCAGTTAGATACAATCTTGAAGTGTTGGAGCTGTCTTGGTGCGCCATCTCCTACCAATTAGTGTCAATGCTGCTATGGTAATCTGAAAAATGAGATATGCCATATTCGACTAAGTCTTGGGGGGGTATTTGTGTAGGAGGTATATTTCTGGGGGTTTTGGGAAATTCATGCCGGTTGTTGATGCCACTAGACTCATCGTCTTTCCAATATTTGGATAATCGTGGGCAATTCCACCAAATATGGAGCATATCTCCCTTGGCTTCTAGGCATCTCACACAGCGGTCATACACTGTAGGGAGCATTTTGTGTAATTTTGTCGGTATTAAAGGACCACTATAGTGCCAGGAAAACATACTTGTTTTCCTGGCACTATAGTGCCCTGAGGGTGCCCTCACCCTCAGGGCCCCCTCCCACCGGGCTCTAGGTGGAGGAAGGGGTTAAACTTACCTCTTTCTCCAGCGCCAGGTGGGGAACTCTCCTCTCCGCCTCCTCTCCTCCTCTTCGGCTGAATGTGCATGCGCGGCATTCACCCAGTCCATAGGAAAGCATTCACAATGCTTTCCAATGGACGCAAGCGTCTTCTCACTGTGAAAATCACAGTGAGAAGCGCAGAAGCCCTCTAGCGGCTGTCAATGAGACAGCCACTAGAGGCTGGATTAACCCATAGGTAAACATAGCAGTTTCTCTGAAACTGCTATGTTTACAGAAAAAAGTGTTAATCCTATCTGGACCTGGCACCCAGACCACTTCATTAAGCTGAAGTGGTCTGGGTGCCTATAGTGGTCCTTTAAGTGCCATCTATAAAGGATTTTTGTGGTTAGTTCTATATGTGAGGAACCTAGTGTTAGTTTTTTGTAGGTGGAAAACATTTTCTCCCACTCTGAGTCTGTTAAGTCCCTTTCCCAGCTTTGTACAAAGGTTAAGTTTTGCAGTGTACTCCTGTGTTTAGGCTGTTGTATATCAATGAGATCGATCTTGTGCCATTAGTGCCTGTTCGAAGGTCGACAACCGTTGCCCATTTACATTGTTCAGTGCTGGTATATAGTGTTTGCTGAGCCATGCTCTTATTTGTCTGTATGCATACTCAGCTGTACTCTGTAGGCTAAACTGTTTCTGTAGGCTTGGGAAAGGTGTGGTAGTCTTCCCTTGTATGATTTGCGCTATGTGGAATATATGGTGCCTTTCCCATATGCGGGAGTTGAAGTCAGGGACCAATGATTGCAATGTGGAAATCGTCATCGCTGGGGAGTAGGCTTTAGTCAAGCAGAGTTTGGCTCTGTGAGTTTCCCATATGTGTTTTGTTAGGGCAGTTGTAGGTAGCATCGTTAGGTCTTTAGGTTTGAGATGGGGTGGGATCCACATAATTGATAGTAATTGGTGCCCTGGAGTGGTTGCTGACTCTGGTGTTACCCATTGCAGGTTATTTTTGGGGGTTTGTGCTAGAACAATGGGGTTAATGTTTGCTGCATGGTAATAATGTTGTATGTTAGGAAGGCTCATGCCTCCTTTTGTGTAGTGCCTGTACATTGTTGAGTGGCCAGTCGTGGTTTCTTGTTTGCCCAAATAAATTTGTTTAGCAACTTTACAGTAGGAGGGTGATATCCGGATTGGCAGGGTCCTAAAGAGGTATTGGTATTTGGGAAGAGTAACCATTTTTACAGCGGCTACTTGACCTGTCCAGGAGATGTACTTTTTGTGCCACCCCTGGAGGAGTGAATGTCAGCGAGCAATTATTAAGAAATCTAAAACAGCATTAACTGATGAGATTTTTCAATACTCAGAGACTTAATCGTAGACATATAGTACAATTCCAGCACCAACCTGGAAAATCCTGAAGGTAAATGCCTATGGAAGGGAATTCTAGGTAAAACAAAATAATACATTTTTTAAAAAGTTTAACTTAAAGGTCCTGCACTAGCCATAAAAAAAGGAAATAAAACATACAATTAAAGCTAATTTATCTTTATGGGTGTAATTATTTATAGAATTGTTGTGAGAACAACAAATGTTACATAACTTCAGTACTTGTATTCTCAAAGAGAATGAGAGCATTAACATTTAGGACACAAATGCCTCCTCCATATCCCCTTTATTACAATGCAAGCTCATGTAATGCTGTCAAATGAATGTTTTTCTCTACTGTGCCTGGTCTTTCTGAACAGAGTTCGAGGCAATGCTGGGATCAAACCACTTCTTTCTGTGACTGTCTTTTTACACTGGAACTGTTTACTTCTATGTAGTATTGCACATTGTGCTGATATTTTGATACTTAAAATTCCTGAACACCTTAGCAGATTACTTACAATTCATGTAATGCACAGGTGTATTAGTGTTTACACACTCATGCTTACACATTGTCTCTGCTTTCTTTAGATTTTTGCCGTATGTTGGGATGGTTACTATTGTGATGAATGATTATCCAAAATTTAAGGTAAGAATGCAAAACATATTTACTAAGGCTTTAAAGTGTTTAATATCTATGTGTTCTTACTTGGCTACTGGATAAGGTTCCTGGAATGGAAACTATTATACTTAAAATCAAAGACAATTATCTTACAGGCAAGTTAACATTTCAGGTTTGAAGCACTCACTTCAGCGAATAACCCTGTAAATGTATGCATTACATTGTATCACTATTTTTCAAATTTAAATATTCTGGAGATGATTTTAAAGCAAATATTCAATATATACAGAATGACTGCCACTGTTAGACAATTTCGTACAGTAAATAGTGTGCAAATGGATACTGTGTGATAAGGAAGAAACGTATATATGTGTGTCTGTTATATCATAGTATTCCACTGTACTGACAGCAGTTGCTCTGTTTAGAAAACTGTAGAAGCCTGATATGGGAGGGGAAGTGATCCTTGCATTTTTTTGTTCACCATTGATGTCATCAAGATAGGCAGAAGAATGGAATAGAAATCCTTAACATTTTAAACTATAGTGTATGATCATGACAATGTTACAATGCAGCTTTTGGGAACCTGTCACCACTAACCTGACCATCTGCTCCACTGCCTCGGTCTCATTACAGAGGTGGGTGTTACATTTTTGTAATATCCACCTCCAATCCACTTGCGCTTTGCCCTGTCTCTTCACTGATTTTTCCTGCTTGGGAGGCTTCCCCAAACAGGGCAAACCCCCTCCAGGACACGGATGTGCTGGCTTTGTTACAAACAAGCCTGCGACTGAACGTCAGTCACTCTGTTCCTGTACTCCAAACTAGCTCTAGCAGCTCCAGCTAGGGAAGTACCATTGCATCAACTGCACGTGCGCTGTTGTTGCTATGGCGTAAATCAGAAAGGCCTCCTCCAGTCTATGCTGAAGAAATGATTGACAGGTGGGGGAAAAACTATTTTTAAAAGTGTTTTTCTTCCATTCTATACATTTGTTAACACATGGATGAATTTTGAAGCTCTTTGAAAAGAGCGAAAGTAGTTTTGGCATGACAGGTGCCCTTTAATATATACTAAAACAGTTAATATATGTCATCACAGTTTCCTTTTTTATTGGCTACACTTATCCCACAATCCTTTCCCCTTGTCTCCTAGTCCTTTCCCATAGTGTTTTGCGGAGTTAGATTTACCATTTGGATGCACCATGTTACTTTGTTCTATGTTTGTTTAAATTGGCACATTGTTTCTAGGTGTAACAGTTTATGTATTTTTTTTCTTACAGTATGCGGTTTTGGCGATTATGGGCGCTTTTGTACTTTTAAAACGTGAATCCTAAAATTGGAAGAAAATCCTGCCAGAATGAAAAAAGTCACTGAAACTAATATATTCTGTTTTTGTTTAATATTTTATTTCTGTAAAAAAAAATAACAAACATGTGAAGTCTCTTTGGCCTGTACAAATACAAGTTCTCCTTGAAGTCACTGTTTTTCTATTTGAGACCTAATAAAATGCTGAAATAATATTAGTGCCTTTTGTAGATTTTATTTTTTTTCATGTATAAAATCATTATTTAAATAAAGTTATTTCAGTCAGCAGGAGAGATAAGACTGTATCCAATGAATTGTACAGTGGAAAAATACATGCCGAATAAAAATACGTTTTTCAGAGGCAATACATTCAAATTATGCTCTCTTAGGATGCCCCAGACATACAACCAAGAGTCCTAAGAGAATAGATAACAAAGTGAGGAGAGAGAGTTTTACAATGGTGTATTCCTACACTGATCAGACACAACAGTAAAACCACTGACAGGTGAAGTGATTAACATTGATCATATTGTTACAATGGCACTGGACAAGGGTTGGGAAATATTAGGCAGCAAGTGAACAGTCAGTTCTTGAATTGAATCAGGGCCATAGATGCTCAAGGCTCATTGATGCACGTATGGATTAAAGACTGGTCTGCCTGGTCCGATCATGCAGAAGAGCTACTGTAGCTCAAAGTGCTAAACAAAAACAATGCTGTCCATGATAGAAAGGTGTCAGAACAGACAGTTAGCTGAACAACCACAGACCGGTCAGAGTGCCTATGATGATCCCTGTCCACTACCGAAAGAGGTTTCAATGGGGACATGAGCATCAGAATCAGGTGGATGGCCAGGGGAAGAGATGGCACAGGATGCACTAAGGGAAAAAGACAGGCCGGCTGAGGTAGTGTTATGCCCTGGGCAATGCTCTGCTGGGAATGTTACGCTGACATGTACCACCTACCTAGAGATTGTTCCAGACTATGTACACCAATTCATGGCAGTCTATTGGCAGTGACCTCTTTCAGCAGAATAATGCACACTGCAGAATTTGGTCAGGAATGATTTTGTGGAATCCATGCATTGATGCTTTAGAGCTGTTTTGGCAACATGTGGGGTCCTACACAGTATTAGGCAGGTGATCAGTGTATATGCCTTTTTATATGCAAAGCATAACAGATCACACTAAAAAGCACGTAAGCTCCCACTGCAGATAAAGAAACAAGATGTATGCGAGAAGGGTATATAATCTTGCTATGGAGCTCAAATTGTCTAGAAAGATTTGAATCAGTTGCACAAAGCAACTTATAGGATAACCGTCCCTGTACTGTAGAAGAGCTAATGTGCATCTAGAAAACTAGGGTTAGGAATTTGGTGGCATTAAGTAAGTGCCAGTCAAGAGATTTTTTTGAATTTAGCAATGGATGACTTTCTGAAGAGGAGTAACATGGCAACATGTTAAAAGGGAAATTCTTGACTACAATAGTAGAGATGGTTGTGTTAACTGTTTTGCAAAAAGGGACAATTTGAGGGTCACTCCACCCACCACAAGTGTACAGCATCGACCCATTCTCTCATCCAATAGGGTCCTGAAATAGTGTCTATATATTTTGTCTAAAAGTTGTGATGTTCTATACCAGAATATGAGAAGCTTATAATTAGTTTCGAATTGAGGATGCAAAAATGAGTTAGAGATTTCAGACAACTGGTTTAACAAAAAAGTTACAGAGGTTTTTCTAAGAAGGAAAACTCTGTGTTCATTGCCAGAAAACTGCAAACAAACATATCTAAGTCTAGATAATACGTCTGTGAGAGGAGTTGATGGAATTGCAAATTATATGGTTGGTTGATTCATAAGAATGAGGGCATGTTTCTGATCCAACCAAAAGCTTGGGCAGATCCTTGAAAGACTTGTGTATGTGAGATTAACAGACTTCCTCGAGTCCAATTTTCTGCTCGACCCACTTCAGTCTACTTTCCGCGCTCAGTACTTTGTGGAAACGACTCTGACCAAAGTATCAAATGATCTACTCGCTGCAAAATCTCATGGTCACTACTCTATCCTAATTCTCCTTGACCTTTCTACATCTTCTTTTCATCTTCTGTAATCTCGGTCTATGAGATATTGCTCTCTCCTGCTGCTCCTCCTACCTCACCCAGCGCTCTTTTAGTGTTTCTTTCTCTAGTTCTGCCTCTTCCTCCCAACCTTTCTCTATTGGTGTCCCCCAAGGTTCAGTCCTTAGTCCCCTAATGTTCTTGATCTATACTGTCTCCCTTGTTAAACTCATCAGTTTACCAAGGGAGAAGTCCTGCGCTCACTCCCATCACTACTGGGCCGGCAGCAATAACTACAGTACACATCAGCCCCAATATATAATAAAAACCAAAGAAAAGAAAAAGTTACCTGCACTCTCTCCTTAATCCCTATTTATATTTAGACAAATGGAGGTCATTTAGTTGCTCCAATGGTCATTGGAGGGAATGCCCGTCTGCCAACGTCAAGGCAGACCCCCCCCTAAGCGGTTCCTAACACTGACCCTTCAGCCTGCTTCCTTGAGCTTCTGTCAAAGATATCTCTAATGAGACAGAGAGGGGTATTTTTTTTAATAAGTATATAGGGGTGTATATAAAAAAATACAGTACCAAAAACCTTCACTTCCCCTCGTACTTACCACAACATTTGACCAATTGGCTATTACTTCAAACCAATTAAATTATTGGTTTTCATGGTGATTACTCACTTCTTCACCAGTTTATCTGACCAAGGCTTCATATTAGGCTGTAACGTAGGGTAATTCATAGTAAATATGTAGGCAACGTTTTGACAGTCTTTTCTTTTTTTTTGATTTTTCGGTTATGTCACTTTTACATGGCATTAAATGCAGACTGGTGTTTGATGTGACGTCTTTTCTTTAATAAAAAATAATTCACTGGGATTCTATGACAGCCCAATCATTATTACATTTTATTGCTCATCCTTCTCAATGTAAACCTAAAATATATTTAAAGGTCAATGCTTGCCTTTAAAAAATGAGTCACGAACAGATAGAATCTAATAGTTCCTCGAATTAGATTTATATTTAATATAAGAGATGATTAATTCAATTATTATTTGTTGCATTGTACTGAAACACATATAAGTACAAAGTAAATAAATCTTTGTTTCTTACAGAAGAAGATTTTCAGGCATCTATGAGTCCTTGAAATCTATGTAAGTGCGCTGTGTCTTTAAGACAAAACCGGTTTTAAAGTGCAGGAAGTGTTATAATGTGCAGAAGTGCAATTTGCATTATAGTGCATAAAACTCAATGTCACTTATATAATGTGCAAAAATGTGGTAAAAGCACAACTCACTTACTTCAAGATTTATATATTGTTCATCTCAATGTATCACAACATGTAAAAAAAAAGGGAAATAAAATGCAGATAGTGTAAATCTGTATGACTATATACAAAATTTAATGGATATAATGCACACTCACAAAAGTAGAGCAGACGAGCCTGCTCTAACTGTCACAACTCCAAATAATACTCCCTCTTTGGGCAGTAAAAGACAGAGACAGTTGATCCACTTTTGCAGATTTATTGCACATAAAACATACAGCAGCTTCGTCCAAACTCCCCCTTGAGAAGCAGTACAAACATTCAGGTTGCTTAAGTGCAATGCCTTCTTTTTTCTTTCTGGTAACCAGGTATGGCGCAATCGAAGACGCGGTCGATCGTGATGACGCGTTTTGCCATGTTCACGGCTTCTTCAGATCTGCCCACTCTTGCCTGTCAAAGTTTTTTATACACTTCGCTGTTGGCGTGTTTTCCGTCAATATAGTCTCAGAATTGGGAAAGCGTCCATATGGAGATAATTACAATCTCTCCAAAAGTGCAAATTGGCTAATTTCATCTTTATTAAACATATATATACACATACATTACAATTCTAAAAACATATGAAGCATATGACACAATTGTATTCATTAAAAAATATATATATACATATTTTTAAGGAATAAAATTGTGTAATATGCTTCATATTTCTTACAATTGTAATGTATGTGTATACATATGTCTAATAAAGCTGAAATGAGCCAATTTGCACTTTTGGAGAGATTGTAATTATCTCCATATGTCGTAGGACATGTGAGTTGCGGTAGATAGAGCACTGCATGTGGTACGATCGTTAGTTCAGCTGTGAAGGTAGGCCTCCCGATCTGGTGCCATCTGCTGGAAAACTCGGTGCGTCTGTGACTGTGGCAGCTCAGATCGGCGTGGACCGGGATATCCCCCACCGGTCCACATGGCGGGGATGTGGGGGGTAGAGATGTGCATGTGTCCCTCCGCCAGCCAGAGAACCGGGAGAGCAGCTGTCTCTCCTCAGCTCCTACTGGTGCAAGCCCAGAAAAGTCTTGAAGGTGGTTGCAGAGGTGAGTATGAATATAGATACAGGTCTTCGGCAGAGCATAGGGGCCTGGATGGGACATACTTGTGTATTAGTGAGGATAGGTAGGTAGCACATTATGAAGGTTTGTAAGCAAGTACCAGAATTTTAAATTGAGCCCTAATTTTACAGGAAGCCAGTGCAAGGTCTGACAGAGGGGGGAGGTGTGGGCAGACAGGAATATGTCCCTCGCCATTACATTCATGATAAACAGTAGTTATGTATGCATGAGCATTAGTGGCCAACCGTTTGGATGTACTTAACTTGCAACATAATCAATTGGCCAATACCACTCTTGAATAAATAACTACAAATACACCCTAGATGTGTGTACCTGTATTAAGTGTTGGGGGGACTAGAGGAGAAAGGGGTTAGTTTACATTCATATTTCTGGTGCCTAGCATGCAGCAGGGAGCTGTGCACTGTAAGACACAGCATCCTTCCTTCTTCAACTAGAGAAATTCCAACTCACAGACAGGGAAAGCCACAATATGTTCACTTCTCTGAATCCAATGCCTGCAGCGTGTGGTGATGTATGCTTTGGCACTGGAGGTGCCTTACTAGAAGCTGTGAGTGGCGCTAACTGCGGTATACCTGGCACCAATGTAAATGTGTAGGGCACGCAGAGGGAATTTGGTGGGAGAGATCACTGCACTTGGGGATTACTGAGGAGCTGCTTGCCCAAGGAAAAAATTGTGACTTTTTTCCTTGGGCAAAATAATTTGAAGGCCTGCCCCATCCAACTTGCCACCCTACTTGCCTAGTCAACCTATCTGATAATATTTCCCTATTAAAAGAAAGTTATTTGTCCAGCACTAACTAAACAGAGAGCCATTGGAATTTAGATACCCCTCCTCCTAAAACAAAATTATAGTACAAAAAATACCTACCACCTCCTTCCGGGTAAATAAAATAAGAATTATAATGCAAATGCACTTTGAAAAGTCAGCTTTTCTATGCTCTGTCCTGCTTTACATTCAGTAAGTGGTATTTCCAATGTTCGACGAAATGGTACCCACTTTGGCCAAAAGCCACTGTCACTCAAAGAGACAACGTGCACAATATACAAGCATACAACCATGTACACACTCATACATTAAAATATTTATACATACTCTAGTATGCACTTCATGTATTATCAATGCAGAAGTGAATATGGTTTAGTTAAAAAGTGCGTTTGAAAAACACCCCCTAAATGTTTTATATATACAGAAATACAATGAATTATCATTTAAGGTGAACTTTAATATTTAGTTGCATTTGTAAGTAAGGACGGAAAGACTTCATTCCAATGATTTACCTTTTATTGCGATCATTAATGTAATTGTGTGTTTCCTTTCCACCACAATGAGAGTTTGTTTCGTTGTCAGTGGTCAAAATGCCTTGGGCTTATTTGTTTAGTAATGAAAGGATTGATATACCTTTTGATAATTTCCAAGGTTCTCCATCAAAAAGGTGTCACCAACTCTAAATGTTGCATTTTCATTCACAAAAATATTTGCATCGCAACAAGATCAACAGACTGCTGTTTAATTATATTTTTTGACATGCAGTTTTTCATTGAAGCTTAATTGATGAACGCTGTTATCATGTACCTGTTCTACCTAGAACCTTGTCATCTCCATGCTCAATCTATCCTTCTATTTACCTTTTGTTGTCAAATGATTATGTTGGTATCTGGGCAGGTGTTAAAACAATGCAGAATAGTATGTACTTGATAGGTGGTGTCTTATAAATGAATATAAACAGATGTCTCATATGATTGTGAGCTATGTTGCAACCAGTCACTGGTTCATTTCCATGTGTAATTACATTGTATTTCTACAGTGAAGTCTAATGTTACAAAATACAATGCAGATATGAGGAAATATAATAGCAATACTGAAAATAAATAAAGATGACAATAATAGTGTAGCAAGATAATGGTAAATAAAAATGGTAAACATAAATATAAGTCCCGGGCATCTATATGTGGAGTTATGTGAATCTGAGCCAGATTCTTGGGATAAAATATAATGCTAATAAAGATGGTGTCTACCTACCATTGACCCATTACCATGAAAGAAGAAAGAAAAGAACGTGGATTTAAATTGCCAACTATAGTTTTTCTTCTACAATAATAACACAAATCACCATAAATTAATGGAACACTCCCATAACAAGTTTAACCCATTGTCAATATAGGTGCAGGAGTGACCCCCACACTGTCCTAATATTATGCATCCACTCTAGCACAATGTTTGGATTCCCATAGCTTGACTGAGCAGCCACCCTTCGTGCATTTTGAAAATGCTTACCTCTCTCCCTTGATCAACTACTATGGATACAATATAATATTGATCAACCACTATGGATACACTCCCATTTATGCCCACCTCCTCCAGAGGTTCTGTTGACTACAAAACATGCTTCGCAAGTCTTGAGAAGATGAAGAAGTTGGCTTTTACTGGAATCAGTGAGATTATATTTTGCCCTATAATCTTCCCTACAGCTGATGTTGTGGGCTACAGCAGGAGTTACTAGAGTACTTCAACTTTTCTTAAACAATGATATACTAGCAATGCCCATTCTGTTCCAAACCTACCCACTATCCACAGCACAAACATTTTCATACATACGTATAAAGAATAGTCTACAAAAGAATAAGATGCGACCTTCGCTTCCCACCACCCTATCTTAGTTTCAGAGCATGGGACTCAGCCAACGTTCTCATCCCCCTATCTGCCTGTTATCAATCATTTCATGGGCATGCAGTAAAAACCCATATATGCTGCTCAATGGGAAACTGAACTTAACACTACTTTTTTTACTGCCCAACGGCAGTATGCAATCACCAATTTTAAAGGAGCCTCTAGATATCTGTTACATTGGGAAGCAAACCACAAGCTCATTTTCTGATGGTACCTAGTTCCAAGTAGATTTGCTCATATCTATCTAAATTCATGCCCACATTCTGGAGATGCAAAGAAGCTCTAAGAAACCTTTCACACAATTTCTGATACTGTATCATAATCCAGCCATATTGAAGGAGAGTTCATCGGGTGCATGTTGAGGATCCGGGGCATAATCTTCCATATCTACATCAGACATGATCATTTTGCATATTTTTATACACATATGTATAGTCATGTCATGAACCGATATTTGATTGCTGTCTCTCTCACCCAATGCATGACAATATGTTTATGACTTAATGCTTCTTTGGCTGTGTAACCCTTGTCATATTTGAAAACTTTCAGTAAAAACTAAATTTGAAAAAAATAAAATAATAAATAACCATGAATATATTTTCTTTAGCTTTTTTTTTAAAGTTCTTAGTTCCACCAGAAATAAAACAAGTATACATTGCACAGCTACAAGAAAATATAAAATCAGGCAAAAATTTGGCAAAAAAAAAAGACATGATTAAAAATGAGTAGAATAACATTCATGTGTCCAATATAGACTTTAAAAAATAAATTATGAAAATGTTGTATTCAAGCCTACTGTAAGATTCAGTGCCTCTGTAATTCTAAGTGTACATCTGGTTAGTGAGAAGAGAGATGGCTGCCTGCATCAGCGTGTAATTTATATGTTCTTTCCCATTGTGTCTTTTCAGACCTCATTCATGAGACTTCTGTCCTGCCTGATAGACATTTAGTAGTCTGAGATAACATTGAAACCCAAACATGTGCAGCTGATATACGCATGACACCAGTTAATGACCACAAAAATTTTAAGCATTTGTTCCATTTCTTAAATTACATCATCAGAATCATTTCTTTCAGGCCAGTGGAGACAGACAATAGAAGACAAAAGATGATCTCAAAACATCAGGATTTAGCATTTATTAAAGTCACAGCATAACAAACCCACTTAACTCCTGCATTGTCTCATGCCACACATGTTTCTTGGTGACAATTGATTCCTCTTTGTGGTCTTTATTACAAACTTCAAAGGCCATTAAAGTGTATGCTCATGTGACAAGTTCAAGGGTTTCCTCAACATAGTGTAGAACTTAGCGTTGGACTCATCCAAGAGATTTACCTTGACATTGGCAGGAGGGCTTGCACATTCATAGCCATTGCAGGGATACTAAAAACCTCTGTTATTTAAATAGGCAGATGTTTTTGGATAATTCACTGGTAACTTTTTTGGATTAAATTCTAGGCATTGTGTGGATTAGAGTTAAATTAAAAAAAAAAAAACAGTTACCTCTGCTGTACTTCTGGGAGTTCTTCAGATAAGTGCTGGTCATGAGTTTCCTGTTAACCTCTGCACACATGTAAGGGGTAAGGATCACGGGACTTTTCAAATTAGCATTTTACACCAATAGGGTTACGGTTAGATTCCTGTCATCATTCCCTTAATTTTCCCTCCCTCTCTTGTTTTGCCAATTTTCAGAAATCCAAAGCACTTCGGCACTTCCGAAAGTCGGCACTTCGGCAATTCGGTTCGGTGTGGCACTTCCGAAATTCGGCACTTCAGCAATTCTGACATTCGGAAGCATCCAAATGTCCGAATTGCCGAAATCCGTCCGAATTTAATTTCGGACCGACATGAATTGCACATGTCTAATCTGTACAGACTCAGATAAAACCTTCTCTTCAGGCATGATTTCCACATCCTTGTTCTTACTGTAAAAAACAACAACTTTCCTTTGCCTTAGATTAAATCATCTTTCTTCCACTCTAAATGCATGACCTCATGTCCTATGTATAGTCCTGTTTGTGAATAGATTTCCAGACAATGGTTTGTATTTGCCCCATATATATTTGTATAATTTTATCATATCCCCTCTGAGGTTTAAATTTGTTAACCTTTCTTCATAGCTAAAATGTTCCATTCCTTTTGTTAATTTTGTAGCCCGCCTCTGCACTTTTTCTAGTGCCATAATATCCTTCTTTAGAACAGGTGCCTGAAATTGCACAGCATATTCAAGATGTCGTCTTACCAGTGATTTATAAAGAAGCAAAAATATACAATCATGCTGAGAATTAATGCCCCTTTTTATACTTGCCAATACCTTACTGGCCTTAGCCACAATACCCAAATCCTTCTTGTGTGTTATCTGTAAATTCACTACCATATACAGTATAAGTTGTTTGGACATTCTTTACCCCAAAGTGCATAACTTTGCATTTTTCTACACTAAATTTCATCACATCATTTGAGTGCCCAGTCCACCAGTCTATTTAAATCCCTCTGCAGCAAACTAATATCCTGCTCATTTTGTATAACTTTACAGAGTTTCGTGTCATCTGCAAACACTGAAACATGACTTTCAATGCTAATTTCAAGATCATTTATAAATATGGTAAATAGAAGCGATCCCAGAACAGAACCCTGAGGGACACCACTTACCACTTTTGTCCAGCTTGACAATTTACCATTAATGACCACTCTCTGTACTCTATTTTGAAGAATTTTCAACTAGACCAATTTCTTTGAGTTTGAACACTAACTTTTGAGTGGAATCATAACAAATGCCTTGGCAAAATCCAAGTAGATCACATCCACTGCAATACTCTGATCTATACTTCTACTTACTTCTTCAAAGAATGCAATTAAGTTAATTTTTTCATGACCTATGTTTCATAAATTAATTAATTAATTCCTTAATAATATCCCTTAATAACCGTTCAATTACTTTCCCAGTAACATAAGTTAAGTTCACAAGTCTATAAATTCCAGGCAACGATTTTGAACCCTTTTTTAATATAGGAACCACGTCTGCCTTCCTCCAATCCACCGGTACAATTCCTTTAAGAAAAGAATCTTGAAAGATTAAAAACAGAGGTTCACTTATTTTCACACTTAGTTCCTTAAGTACTTGTAGGTAAATGCCATCAAGCCATGTAGATTTGTTTATATCAACTTTCCTTAGTTTCTGCAGCTCCTTGTCTTGAGTCATCCAGTCACAATTTTTCAGAAAGTTTTTTTGCATCAATTATTTGCATATCTATAGCCATAGGTTCTTCCTTAATATATACTGAGAAGAAGTTGTTATTTAAAATGTCTGCCTTTTCTTGGTCTTCATTACTTAATATCCCTATCCTGGTTTTCAGTGTAGTTACACTTTCATTTTTTTGTGTGGAATTTATGTACTTAAAAAATGCCTAGGGGTAGGTTTTGCTCTCTTTGGCTATCACTTCCTCATTTTGTAGTTTAGCGAATCTAGTCACCTTTTTGAATGCATTATTGGCTTCAGGGGCGGGCTGGGAAGGGGGGAAGGGAGGCAATTGCCCCCCATGCTGCCCGAAACCCAGGGCCGCCCGCATCCAGCAAAAAAGGGAAAAATCTGAATCCCCTACCTCTAGCTGAGTACTCAGATTTTTCAACTCACCTCACTCTCCCTGCAGCCTGCAGCCAGTGGAGTCGGCCGGCCTCTCCTGATGATGTCAGGAGGAGGGGCGTGACTTTCACTGCTCTTCTCCCAGGGCCGCTGGGGGGTCTAGGAGAAGAGCAGAGGAAGTCACGCCCCCTCCTCCTGACATCATCAGGAGAGTCTGGCTTCACTGACTGCTGCTCCTGCTCCTGATGGCTGCTGCCCATCCCTCCCTGGCCTAAGGTAAGACTTAGGGAGGGGGGAAATACACTTTTTTTTTTTTTTTTTTATTCCCCTTAGTCAGCCCCCTCTTGGTGCAATGGGCCACTTGACTGGATTTGCCCCCCAGGCCTAAGGCTGCAAGACCTCCCCTGATTGGCTTCCCTATATCTTTTATAGGATGCCTCTGATTTGTGTGATTTAAATGTTTTAAATGCCCCTTTCTTATTTTAATTTCTTGATTTACTTTCCCACTAAGCCACGTTGGTTTCAATTTGTTTCCTTTATATTTATTCCCAATGGTACATATTGAGAAATGTACATTTCTAATATTTCTTTGAAGATATTCCATTTATCCTCAGTGTTTTTTCACTAAAGAGTTTATGCCTGGGGGGCCGGAGCCTAACCTCGAGCCTAAGAGGACACCATCTTGCAACGCTAAGATCGCAAAGCTGAATAAAACCCTATTTTCAGGGGATTCAACCCCTCCACCGCCTTCATAAGCACCGGCATACCCCGAGGTGCACACCAAGAGGCATTCTATGCCATTCCTACACGCCGCCAAAGTAAAACGACAAAAGCGGAGGTCTAGGGCCTACAGACCACCCACAGACCTCGAACTGTCTGCACTACTTGACAGCCTAGAATCCTTTGAGGACTCAGACACGGAGGCTTTCCCGTTCGCTCCTCTACCTGATCAGACACCAACAGACACCCGGAGGGATCAGCCCTGGTCACACAACTTGACTTTCACAATCTGGTCACAGAGGCTAAGGGCCTATTAGCAACTGATGTGGCAGAGATAAAAGCTGATTTACAATCTGTAATGGACAGAGTAACAGCATCAGAGGGCGACATCACAGACTTCAAGATGGATCACGATGCAACCACCTGAAAATAAGGAGTATACCTGTCCCAATCATGCCTGATGAGCTCCCTCACTATCTGCGGAGGCTAGTGGCTTCAGTGCTTCCACTAAGCCAGACAAAAAGTTCTCCCTGGATGGAATCTATCGACTGCCGATCTCAGGCAGAGCCCAGGTGACAGTGACAAGAGTCGTCATAGTCCGCTATTCCACCTCACAGGACAAACGATCCTTGCTGACGCACTACGGGGCAAGACGCCACTAACATTTGAAGGCTCTACACTCTCCTTCTACCAAGATCTTACAAGGTCCACTTTGCAGTGGAGAAGATCCCTGAATCCTGTTACCAGCCAGCTTAGAACGGCAAGAGTGGAATATCATTGGAGATCACCCAGGTTCTTGGTGGTGTAGGGACTGTACACAAAATATCTACGCCTGCCTAAGTACCAAATTTTTTACGAAATCTGGGCTTGACTGGCCCAAAGAATGATCCTGCACAACGAACTAGCTCACAGGCACAAGACCCAAAGAGCTGTCCCCTCCACTTCTTTGGTACTTGATGTCCCATTTTTGCCCCAAGCAGATATCTACCCATAAAACTTCTATATTTTCCTTGTCACATTCCACTTGCTTGACATTTAGCTTTAACTCATGGTTGACATACAAATATACTCTACCAGCCTGTTTTTTCTATCTTTCCTAAATAAGGTGTAACCATTTGAGTTAACTGCCCAGTCATGTGTCTCATCCCACCATGTTTCTGTTATGCCTATTATGTCATATTGCTTAGTGCACGCTATTGCCTCTAGTTCCCCAATTTTATTATTTAGGCTCCTTGCATTCATATGCATACATTCAATATTATCATGAGACACTTGTATTTTAGGGGATTTTTATTACTATTACATACTTCCTCTGTTCTGATCTTGCTCCTCCCCTTATCTTCACCCCCCTTGTACTGAGATAAAGCCCATTTCCTTTCTATCCTATCTCCATTTTGTAGATTGCTATGACCCTCCCCCCCACCACTAATTTAAAATCTCCTCCAACCTTCTAGCCCTCCTGTCCCCCAGCACTGCAGACCCTCTTCTAATATGGACCATGACATTAAAAGTGGCCATCTCCACCCACTCCAAATAATCCATCCACTCTGTCGGCAACATGCAGGACCCCAGCACCCAGGAGACAGCAAACTGCCCAGTTGAGCTGATCAGAGCATCAGATTACCCTTTCTACTCTCTTAATAATTGAGTCCCCTGCCTCCACAACCTGTCTAGCCATCCGTACAAGAAGGGCTGTTCCCATAGCTGTTAGAAGGAAAAGCTTCCTCTAGTACAGCTACTCCTGAGCTGATGCTCCCAACATCTTCACTCAAACGGGCAAATCTTCTAGGTTTCACAAAGTCAGGACTGGCCAACCCTTTCCTCTTCTCTGTCCTGTTAGCTCTATAGTTCCTAACCAACAAATATAGATCCTAATCTAAATAAACAGATAACTAATTAGGCCCTAACTGAATTATGTAGACATCCTAAACTAACTATATAATTACGCCCTATCACAATTAAAAATATCCTACCCAAACTGTATAGATCCTACCTTAACTATATAGATCCTAAATTAACTATAAAGATCCCATCCTTACTATGCAGATCATAAGCAACCCAATCTAACTCTACCTGTCCGATTTAAACATTTTGGACAACAATAATGTAACTACAACTAAATATGAGAGAGAGTGAGAGAGAGCGAACATATGTCTCATGTGACAAGGCTAATTTAATTCTAACATGCCATTTACCTAACATTTTATCTTCTAAAGACTGATTTCCAGCAGTGTTCTAGCAGCTGATAAATGTAGTTACTAGTCAGGATAATGCACAGCCCAAGCAAACACCAGCAATGGGACCTGATGAACATTTGGTGAAAGGTGTGAGCATTAAAAGGTGTGATTACTATCTGAACACACTATCAGTTGCAGAGAGAGGAGGAAGCAGAACAATATTTATTATTGGAAACAAATAGTAATAAGATTTGAGTGACATGGATTGTGAGGGGTTATTGGCATATATGACTCACACTGGATACTGGAGATATCTGCAGGACTGGGTGCTGTTTGAGGTCAGCAAGGTACTGGAAAAGGGAGGAGACAGCATCATAAATTCTGAAACCAGACCTACCTCTATCACTTATAAATGCAGCTCGGGGAAAGACAATACAACTAAGATAAAGGAACGAAGGGAAACAACAAGAATACGCCAGCCAGTGTCAGACTCAAGTTTCAGCACCACAGCCAGCTCCTGATCCCATCTCAGCTGCACAGACTGTTCCTGATCCAAACCAAGCTGCACAGACTGTTCCTGATCCAATCCAAGCTACACAGACTGTTCCTGATCCCACCCCAGCTCCTAACTCGGCTCCTGATCCAACCCAAGTTCCACAGCCAACTCCTGATCCCAGTTCAGCACCCCAGACGGCTCCTGTAACTGTCAGATGATGGAAGGAGTTCTAGTTTTTTGGAAATATCGCACTCTCTTCTCCCTCGTCCTCTGCACGCTGGCTCTCTTCAGGGTCCATTTAGCCCAGGCAGTCCCTGCACCACAGCAAAATATCGACCCCTCTTCTCTCTCCAAAATATCCCCCCGGGGCAGCCACTGGGCTGTGGGTGAGTTCCTTTGTCTTATTATAAGCTTCGCTTGTCCTGTATCCTTAGATTGTAAGCTCCTTTTAACAGGGCTCGCAGTACTTTCTGCTCCTAGACATCCACCCTGTCTTGTTACGACTGCTGGCTGATAGTCCACCTATTGAGCAGCGTTGCGGTATATGTCGGCACCTCATGCTTAAATAATAGTCTTCTATGGTAAGTGAAACATAAAGACAGATTGAGCTCCTGTCTGATTGCTCATTACTTCTTAAATAGCAGCCATGGTGTCCTGTTCCAAGTCAGTATGAGTGAGGGTTGAACTGAGCGGCAATCATTTTGTCAGAGAAGGGTTATAAGTTCATTTAAATTTTTTTTTTTTTTTAGTACTTAATGGTTAAAGAAATGTGACTGTAACAGTTCTAGAATGTTGGGCTGAGCAATAGATTAGCGCTGTATTGACACAATTACTAGCAGTAACACTGAGTAATAAATATACTAATCGTGAGAACCACCTATACATAAAAGTTAACCGTTTGCTTGCCACTAGGTTAACATAAAGAGTCCCATTCCCTGCTTATCCTGGGTTCCCCCCTGAGCCCCCAATTAACTAATAATAAACATTGACATATCAATAATAAGATTGCTGCTCTGCTGTGTGTGCCCATACATAGTATACATTGTATCTGTCTGTATTCAGCCTGTCTTTCTGATAATGATGTTATATTATGTCTTTACAAAGTGTTATCTGATAATGTTATATTATGTATATACAAAGTGTCTGTCTGATAATGATGTTATATTATGTATTTACAAAGTGTTATCTGATAATGATGTTATATTATGTATATACAAAGTGTCTGTCTGATAATGATGTTATATTATGTATTTACAAAGTGTCTATCTGATAATGATGTTATATTATGTATTTATAAAGTGTTATCTGATAATGATGCTATATTATGTATATACAAAGTGTCTGTCTGATAATGATGTTATATTATGTATTTACAAAGTGTCTATCTGATAATGATGTTATATTATGTATATACAAAGTGTCTATCTGATAATGATGATATATTATGTATATACAAAGTGTCTGTCTGATAATGATGTTATATTATGTATATACAAAGTGTCTATCTGATAATGATGATATATTATGTATATACAAAGTGTCTGTCTGATAATGTTATATTGTATACCTAATGCCTCTATCTGCTAATAATGTTATATTGCATATACAAAGTGTCTATCTGTTAATAGTATTATATTGTATATACAGCGTGACTACCTGCTAATAATGTTATATTGTACATACAACGTGTCTATCTGATAATGTTATATTGTACATACAGCGTGACTACCTGCTAATAATGTTATATTGTACATAAAACGTGTCTATCTGATACTGTTATATTGTATATACAGCGTGACCACCTGCTAATAATGTTATATTGTACCTATAACGTGTGTATCTGTTAATTGTGTTATATTGTATATACAACGTGTCTATCTGATAATGTTCTATTGTATATACAGCGTGACTACCTGCTAATAATGTTATATTGTACCTATAACGTGTGTATCTGCTAATGAAGTTATACTGCGTGTACAATGTGTTTATCTGTTGGAGTTAAATCCTGTACACAACGTGCAAATCTCGTATAGATGATACTTTGTAATTGGCTTTTTTCCTCTTACATTTACGTCATCTTAATTAAGATGCTAATTACTAGGATTCTCTAGCTATCCAACATACTTGGGTTGAACCCGAAATGAATTAGAAGGGGACAGTCCTCCTCTGAGTCATGTGATATTATAAAGTCTGTTTATCCAGATATTTAAACATAAGGCATTTCTGATAAAATGTTACTCTTTCTACATGTGTTATACAAATTATTTCGTTTTAGTTTATTTAGATCTCGTTACAGACCATTTGCTCAGTCTGACTCTATATGATGTATAGATATAATTAATATGTACACCAGTGGTACAGCTTAGAAACATACTGGCAACATCTAAAGATTGCATTGGTCATTTTTAAATAAGTTATTAATCAATTCTATTCTACAAATGTACAGTTAGAAAATTATTTCAAGGAACGAATTTTATCCAAATGGAGAAAAATAAGTTTCTGTTAACTTACTCTTAGAATAATATTTCCTATATTATAAAACTTCCTTAAAATAAGAGTTACTAATACTCTAGCATTAAAATTAGGCTACATTAATTGATAATATTAGCTAAATAGATAGACACACAGATAAAGACAGAGATGTAAAGACAGACAGACAGACAACAATTTGTCTATTCACTGTGCAATTTTAATGGCATACAAGAATATTTAAAATGAAAACGCATGTACATTATAATATTTAAACAAGCATTTTGTATATAGCCCTGTACATTAAACAGATCACCCTTATTATTTTTATCCATTTGCCAAAATTGGGATAACTCTGTTTGTTAAGAGATTTGTAGTTTAATGAAATTATTTTCCATGAATTTCGGGTTCAGATCTTTAAATATATTTAAAATTATATTGCATTTTATTTTTTCCTTATAATGTTTTAACCTAACACATTTTTTTTCACAAGAATACGTTTTAATAATATTTTTTGTTTATCTTGCATTTGCTAAAAAGGTCATTTCAATTTATCTAGTAATTTCTCTACAATATTTTCATTCTTTGCCTGCGGAATCTTTCCATTTAGAAATTAAAAGCAAAAATAATATTAAAAAATCTCTCTTTGAAGATATATATATCCGCTATACATTGGTGGGACTATGTGCTTGTTCTAATAAAAGTAGAGGTGGCTTTTGGTTGTAGCTGCTGTATACAGCACCAAACCTTCTGAAGATTGCGCACCCCCACTCTGTCTGTCTGTCTGTCTCGTTGTCTTTGTGTCTTTTGCAGTTAGTGTATTTCAAAATTGAAATGTACAATTTGTAAATAAGACATACCAATGAATGATGACAAATGTAAGTAAGGGACTGGATGTCGTAAGGCATGGGTCCTCAAACTCCGGCCCCCCACATGTTGCTGAACTACAACTCCCATGATTCTTTGAATTACATAGATAGCCAGAGAATCATGGGAGTTGTAGTTCAGCAACATCTGGGGGGGCGGAGTTTGAGGATCCATGGCGTAAGGAATGGTCAAATGAGCTCACAATCTAAAGAGAGTACATGTGTTTTTACATAAATGTGATACAGTCAAATAATGCTCAGGACACCACAGGGGAAGACAGAGGTGTACTATTTCTAATTAACTATATACATTGTTGCTATCGAGCACATGACATGCATTAGTAGAGTAAAATGATGGTATATGGTCATTACAAAGCTGGAGTAGAGGCAGAGGAACCATAAGGGTTGTTTGACGATGACAATGTATCTATGAACTTCCCTGTACAAAATACATTTGCATCTTCCCCATGAAAGTGTCATAAAATGCTTAGAATGTACAAACACTTAGTAGCTAGCACTAGGGATTGTTCCCAATCTGGAGGTATCAAACCAGTTTTATATCACTGGTTTTATTACAGATGGAATCTTTAACATTATATCAGACTAGAGGCACACACAGATCCTCATTGCACTAGAGACACAGCAATCCCAGATGAAGTTACAGGAAGTTTGATAATTTGTGGTAGAGAATTCCTTAAGAATGGATCATCCCTAGAGAAGTCCAGCAAATAGGAACTGGAGGAAGGATGAAAACAGTAGGCAGTGGCAGGCAGGCAGTCAGAGGATCAGAGGGAGTGATGGGTTGCATGAAAATGACACAGAGTCTTTGACACATCACTATAAAAGTAATACAATCCACCTTTTGTTCTGGTTTTTGTATTCGAAGGACACCTAATGGGAAAAAAGAGCATAGAGGAATATCCATATGGCTACGATGGAGGGGACAAGGTCCTGGCTGCGGCTTACTCTGACAAACCAATGGAGGGGTATCAGCAGTGGAAAGAGGCACTCATCAGTATATTGAGAATGTTAGAGACAAGTGATTCTAGAAACAGTCAGCCCATCAGAGACACAGTGTCTTTTAACAAGAAACCCTGGGACACAGAGGACAACAACAATTATAAAGAGGTGAGAATGTGTTTAATTTTATATTATGTATAGTTTTAATTGCATACGACTCCATATCACACATTAATTAATTTATGAATGTCTAATGAAGATAGAATTATCTATCAGTCTGTCCATCCGTCCGTCCGTCCCTCCCAGTTGTAAACTGAGGCTCAAATAGTTGATTGTGAAATATTTTCCAACTTATTTAACTTGGGCTGAGCAATAGAGCTCATGTCACAGTTTGACTATTTTAGCCTTGATTTTACAATTCAGGTTTCATGAGCTAAAAAAAACCTCATACTTTAGTGAATAGTCCTGTTTGTATAGTAATATTATTATTGCAATGATCAAATATATCTAAGTTCCTAATTCTGTTTAGCGTACCATTTCTTTTGTCATTTTTAACCTTCTTAAACAAAGATATCAGTAGAATGAGTCATTGAGGGGCAATAGCCTCTCACCCAAATATTTCCTTTCTCTTGATTTGAGTGTTACAGTTCTTATTCAGATAATGTCTTCTGCTTAATTTGGAATATTTTCAGTGGACACCACTGCTTCTCGTTCAGAAGGATCACTTATCTGCCAAAATCACAAACAATACAAGGTGTGAGCCAGTATGCATTATTGAACTGCCCATTGCTTGTGTATGATGTCCAGATTTGTGAAACATAGTAGTCATGAATACTTGCATATTTCTGGTAAATTAAGTGGTGTTTCTAAAAACATAAAGATAAAATTAACTACTTTGCTGACGGAGGTGTAATTCCACCTCCGGGTGCTTCATTTGGCCATCATCGCTGGTCAGTCTGGAAAAGAGTTACGGATTGGCTAATGTAATTTCTGGGAAAATTTCTATGCACAAAGCTGTATTCATTGGATGAGAGTGGTCATCTGACACTCTAAGCCAATCAATGGCTGCTGGTATCAGCATTCGGCTAATGCACCTCTGCAGAAGCAGAATGTACATCACTGGCCATATTAGACCCTCAGCGCCCATCAGAGACTGAGATAAGATTCCAGACCATTGCTTAATGGTTTGCCTCATTACCAGAAAATAGGGACAGGGTACCGCTGACATCACAATGACTAAACCAGTCTGTAGTGATTATGATGCTTGGAAAAAACATTTAATAAGTCGTATATGAAAATGTAATGAAGTGAAAATTACAAGTCAAAATAACATTTAATAGTTTCTATCTGCTTATTGAACTACTCATTGCAACTACTGGACAAGTGTCAGTTCTGTTACCTAAAGATATATATCTATGTGTATACTTAATTGACATGGCTACAGGATATTCTATTACACAATCATGTTATATCGGATACTGCTTTGTTGCATCATTCTCGCACCGTGCACATATCTTACATACACATTCACTCAGATATTAGAACTCATGTTCAAAGTTAGAGAAAATAACTTTTAAGTAAAACCCACCCTTAACTCATGCACCCTTGCCAGAGACTCTATAGTCATTAATCCTTCCACATATGTAGAGATCAGTGTGTTTTAACTCTAATAGCAGTTCTTGATTTCAGACTTCCATTATTCTGTAAGACGTTAATGAATATAACAACAGTATATAAGAAAATGTTAGTAACTAGCAATACCACTTAGAAAAAAAAAAACAACTGAAAACCTTGTTCTGTGTAAAACGAGTCAAAACCATCCCAGATGGGTTATTCTTCAAGTTGTGCCAGGAATGCCACTTAAGAATGTTGAACTACCGGTCAAGAGCTGGGCATTCTAGTATATGAAGCAATGGAAATGATTGAGATCTGTCCATTTGTAGAATATTGCATATGCTATGTGTTCCTATTCAAATACATATTAAGGTGTGGCTGTCTAATGGGTTAAAAAGAACAGATGGTGTTTGCTAGTCTCTACCATGGATTCTGGAATGCTGTATTTGGGGAATTTCCTTATATGGCCAGAGTTTAAATTATACGTTATGACGTAATTTGGGCTATAAAGGGCAGAGGACAAAGGACCATGTGCTCTCTTCGCTCTCTTCCTTCCAAGATCTGCTTTCCTCCCTGATGTCCTGGGTTGCTGATACAAAAGAAAGACAACTACTTAAAGATCTCACTCTCTGTAACATCGTTAAGAAATACCATCTGTTAAGTATATTATTGTTTGCTGTTGAAGTAGAATAAATGCATATTTTTTATAAAGAACGCCAGATTGCGTATTAGTACTTTTCATTAATATAGACATATATTAATGTTGCGAGCCTTTGACCCAAGAAGAAATATCTATATATAAAAGACTTATTCAACTAAATAAACACAACCAGATATAACACCATTTATATTTTTTAAACTCGTAACGCATTTACTGTTCAACAATATTTTTCTTCAACATTTCGAACAAACACACTGGGTTTTTATCTGGTTGGACAAACATATGAATATTTAACATGATTCATTCCTTATTAACTGTGTGATTATTGGTAAGGATATGAATTGTGTTTTTAATACCATATTTAGTCAAATATATATATTCAGCTGAGTTTCTTATTATGGTAGAAAAGATGGGCTTGTTTTGGGGTGAAGGTCCAATAACTTCTAAGGTGAAATAGATGACATCCCTTAGCATGTTGCATTTGCCTCAACTCCAACCAACTGCTCCACCAAGTGAAGCAACAAACTAAAACAGGGTGCAAAAGAATACTGAGAACAGACAACAACACAATTAGAACCTAAACCATTTGAATATCAGACTGATCTAGCCCATAATAGCAGTCCATATCCAAAATGCTGTCTTGCTCCCTCTAGGCACAGTGAGCAAGGGGTCAATTTTTTAATTACCCTTTAACCTCAGGGAGGGTAAACAACCTGAAGCAACAACTTTTCTTAAACATCAGCGTCCAAGGGAACCCCTCACAGACTCTGACGTAGGACACATACATCCTATGAAAAGCTATGAACTAATTGACAATCATTCAAATTTAAGAGGCATGAGATGTCATGGGGTCATATTGGACAATACATTTTTTGCTAGCTAGCTGACTTGATATTTGATGCCTAAGATCACAAATGGGCTATTTCAAAAATATGCATAATAATGAAACATACAGATACAACTATAATGCATAATATTTGAAGTACTCCATGTCAACATTACAATAGATAAAATAACGGTTAGACCTAACGGAAAAAAACAAAAACGATTTCTAGGTTCATAGAGGAAATCTCAAAGATTTCCTTACAAAACACAGCAAATTTGATCTCTTTGTCTATTAATCCTTCATGATCTTACACAATAAAATATGCTCTAAAACATGTGCGTAAACTCACACTTTGTACATTACAAGAGTTTTTCTTTTCCTTTTACATTGTTTTGTAATTGTGGATACAGTAAATAATACATTTATTGCATGTATATACGCATTGTGTACGTCTGTAAGGTAACTAATGCCGATCTTTTTCCAGATGTTAGATTATCTATATCAACTGATGAACATGCGAGAGAACAGTCAAAGCTGAACTACAAACAACCACTCAGGAGAGAAGACACAATTTATTTCTCGAAAGGCTCTGTTCACAAACATTTGATTGTACCAGATAACTAAGATTTTATTAATGTAAACAATACTACTTATTGTGTAAAGTATATGAGTTTTCCTTGTCCAATTTTTTTTAAATCCATTGCATTAAAGCAAGGACTCATTTTCTCAATTGGCTTTCCTGTAAATAATTGTCAAGGAAGGGTCTTCCAAATACATAATTATATTTTAACCTCTGATGATTTCATCTTTTTAGAATGTAGACACAATATATAGTTTAACATTCACAATAAAATAATCAAATAACATGCTATGAAAGATTTATTTTTCCTTCTTGTAAAGTTTTTTTAATTCATCCTTATTTCTACATTTAATTTTCTGATAAAAAAACAAACATGATATATAGGTGGCACAGATGTATTTCCCCTAGGATTATAACAAACCTAGAGCATATTAAAGTGTTTGAGTGTGTCTTTCTGTTTGGAAAAAAAAGAATTTTTTTTTTAAAAAGTCATCATCTAACTGCGTAAGTTTAATAGACTTGGACAAATGATGTAAACAAAATCCTAAAGCACTTCAGGGGTTAAGTGATTGTGTCCTTCGTATCAATTTTGTCTAAATTTCAAGCAAAATCAGCACTTTAATTACACATCTTGTATCATCTCCTTAATGCCAACCAGACAGCCATGAGGGTTCGCCTCATTCTCCTTAAGCATTCATTGAAGTTGGTACTGAGGGCTTCTCATTGAGAAGAAATGGTTTCAATACTTGTCTATGAGAAACATTTCTGTAATGCATATCTGTTGTCGCCCATGCACATATCTCCCAATGCTTCTCTTTAACAAATATTGCATTGGCCAGACGATTATCTAGGAATTATCCCTCAAAGACTGAGTGGAGTTGCAGCAAAACAATGGCCTTGTTGCTGGATTATAGATAAATAACTTCATTTTTTTTTAATTGTGATGGAGCCCTTGAAATCTAACGTTAAAAAAGAAGCTTCAAACATTAATCTATTTCTAACACTGGAATGATCCTTTGAGGGCTATAATCAGTGATCTGAGATAACCAATACATTAGACTGATATTTTTAAAAAATGAAGACTAGGTCAGCATGGATTCTATAGCACTATTTGAGAGGTCTTCCATCTAGTAGATAGTTATATATTTTCTCTTCCACAATTAAAAGCCAGTGTTTGCAGATGACACAAATCTTTGTAAAGTAATCAGATGTGAGCAGGATATTGCTTTGCTTCAGAGGGATTTGGATAGATTGGGGGACTGGGCACTAAAATGGCAGATGGAATTTAACGTAGAGAAATGCAAAGTTATGCACTTCGGGGTCAAGAATGCACAAACAACTTACACCTTAAATGGTAGTGAATTAGGGATGACCACACATGAGAAGGATTTGGGAATTGTCATAGACAACAAATTAGGAAGCAATATGCAATGTCAATCTGCAGTTGCTAAGGCCAGTAAAGTTGTGTCATGTATAAATAGGGGCATAAATTCTCAGGATGAAAATATAATTTTGCCTCTTTATAAATTGCTGGTAAGACCACACCTTGAATATGCTGTGCAATTTTGGCCACCTGTTCTAAAGAAAGATATCATGGCACTAGAAAAAGTGCAGAGACGAGCTACAAAAGGGATAGAAGGAATGGAGCATTTTAGTTATGAAGAAAGGTTAAACATTTTAAATCTCTTTAGTTTGGAAAAACGGCGCCTAAGAGGTGATATGATAACATTATACAAATATATTTGAGGCCAGTACAAACCATTATCTGGAAATCTATTCATAAACAGGGCTATACATAGGACACAAAGTCACACATTTAGGCTGGAAGAAAGGAGATTTCATCTAAGGCAAAGAAAAGTTTTTTTTACAGTAAGAGCAATAAGGATATGGAATTCTCTGCCCGAAGAGGTGGTTTTATCAGAGTCTATACAGATGTTTAAACTGCAATTGGATAAATACTTGCAAAAACATAACATACAGGGATATCATTTCTACTTAGTGGGGTAATGGCTGCTTGATCCAAGGAGACATCTGACTGCTATTTTGGGGTCAAGAAAAAAAACCAAAGCCTGTTGGAAGGTTATGTAAATCACTTTCCCCAATGGGACACCCAATGCACACATCCTCATTTAAAACTCAGTGTATTCCAGCTCTGTGGATGGGACTTTAACAGGGTGATGGTTGCAAGGTAAGTGATACTCAGCTACTCATTAATACCGCAATACACGTTTATCTAATGACACACTCTCTTAATTTCATGACGTGATTCTAGCTATGTTTGAAAGAGTTTTCTTCTCACTCTTCTGCAAAACCCTAGAACTTCTAACCACCAGAGGTTTAACGCGCGTTAATTGATATTCCCTGATTAGTGTGTTTCTATAATTTGTCTCATGAAAGGACAGAGAATGCAATCAAACACACATGCTCAAATTCAGACTTTGGTATCTGAATTTATTTTGTGAAGCTCCACATATAACCCTTGATAATTTAGATGATTTTACCATAGTATGTTGTAGCATGTTTAGCAGTGCTGTGGAAGTTAGACTTGTTTGCAACCTCATGCTACCTTGTAAACTAAAATGTGTTCCACTGTAGGATGCTGCTTGGTGTATTGCACCTGAGAGATCTCTTGTGGGGTTGTGTGTGTATGTGTGGATTGTCAGTGGTGTTGTGGTTGTGGGGACTGTGTGTTTTTGTGTGTAGTTTGTTTGTATTATTTGTATGAAGGGGAGGCTTATTCTGCAGCTCTGTGTATGTCAAGCAGTGTGGGTGGCTTCCCTGGTGTCCAGTGGGGAACGGGCTGGCTAGGTTCAGGTCAAAGGCAGGAACTGTGACAGTTGCTGCAGGCTGCTCTACTCCAGTGCGGTTTCATGTTCACAAGTTGGGGAGGAAATAAGCTAACTTCCTCTAAGTGCTGCAATTTGTAAACTGGGGATAGGCCCTCACCACCTGCAATCACCTCTTGGTTTGCACTAGCAGATATCTGAAGTCCCAGTGGGACTCCCGATAAGCCAGAGCCTGTTTGTCTCTGGCAGCCTTGAGTGCCATGCATGGCACGTGCCTTAGGTTGCTGGCCTCTGTGGTACTAGATGCTAAATCTGGGTTAAATATACCTGTAAAATCATATGTCAGGGGTTCTCTAGTCTATTGTCGTTATTCCTTCCACTAGTCCTAGTTCCAAATGTACTGAATATGGTGATAGTGCTATTGCTGTGTAGTTTTCCCAATATAATGGACGCAACCAGTTGTATTGGGTCAGTGCTGGACTGGCCCACTGGGATACCGGGAAATTTCCTGATGGGCCGCTGCACCTGGGGCAGGACAGACAGCTGGTGTGCTGGCGGCCGGGGGGAGACCTCGCTGTCTCTGCTCTGTTCCCCCAATGTTGCGCGCTACTTAATGAGGCCGGGGCCGGAATATGATGTTCCGGCCCCAGTCTCTGAAAAGTCAGTGTTTCCATTGAAAACCTGCAGGGACAGGCTATAGACCCCAGAACCACTACATTAAGCTGTGTGTGTGTGTGCCTGCTAGTGAGTGATCTTTCTTGCTAGTGAGTGAGCTTGTGTGTTTGTGTGCCTGCTAGTGAGTGAGCTTTTGTGTGTGTGCCTTCTAGTGAGTGAGCTTGTGTGTGTGTGCCTGCTAGTGAGTGAGCATGTGTGTGTGCGCCTGCTAGTGCGTGAGCTTGTGTGTGTACGTGTGTCATTGGTTATAGCTTTACTAATTGGTGCATACCGCTCATGAATTCTGTCAGATTGTTTGGGAACATTTTAATAAAGCCGGGGGTTCTCCACTGCATATATAACCAGATCCCTCTAAAGTAAGATTTTAGAAGCATATTATCATATTTGTTCCATTGTAGGTGTGGCACAAGGGTTTCCTTCCCACAAGCCTTTGTGTTTGAGAGATAACTGAGCTCCAATTAAGATAACTCAATTATCTTTCAAATACAAAAACTTACATATCATTTTAACATATCACCAAAATACATGAAAACAGTACAGGAACCCCACAAAAATCATATTCCCAAATAGCACCGATCTGAGCACACAGTCCTGATAGCAGGTGTGTTCGTATATGCGAATGGCATCCACCCAGGGAAAGCACTTGAGATGATTGCTCATTTGTGGTTAACAGCCAGGGGTGGTTGGTGATTATGAAGTGCAAACACATAGTCTGTTCGCTAACCGAACAGAAGAGAACAGATTGTCGGACACAAGGGAAACAATTATATGGTAGTGACTCCATTTGACTACAGGGGGATGTTAGACAAAAAAATAAAAATAAGGGAACAGGTTCGAGGAGTCCTATCTCCAGTAACACCATGTCAATGCTTTACTTTGACAACCCCTAACCAAACTTAACTTTGTTGTGGATCCAAATGTTGATCTTTGTTATAGAGGATTTAGAGGAAGCCCAAATTATTATTACAAATGCACTTGGAGAAGCGAGAATTAGACACCAGACACCTGTTGGTATTCAAAATAAGCCTCTGCAGTTTTATTCATCAGCTGGGTTTTTATACATTAAAAAGTAAATGCTTACGTGCAAATACTCATAGAACAGTAATAGGAATAGAGTACAGATAAGACATAGGGATGAACGTCATGTACACATAACAAATAAGTTCCAAGGTAAGAAAGAACAAAAAGATTAGAGAAGAGACATCTCAGGTGGGGGGCTCTCTGCTCCCGGAACTAGACATATATGGTCTTAAGTGTCGTGTTAAGCATCAAGCATTTCCTTTCCTGAGTCCATGTTAGCCAATTTTAATATAGGATATCATTATATGACAGCTATAAGCTTGAGCCTTGGAATCAAGATAAATTCTATCACAATTTCCAATAGGAACGTGTATCTGGTTCTACTCTCACCTTTTATTTACCCATCACCTACCTTCTTTATGTAATGTGTCACCCAGTAAAACCATCAATATGTCAAGTCTGTGTCCTACTTTGAAATGAACATATTTTTATTCAGTTCATTTTCCTGTGAACACTAGGCATTACGCTGCCTTGGCTGTTGATGGGTTCATCTAGCTATTAACAGGGTCCCCCTTACATCCTAATACATATCTATAAAACTAACTATGTCCTGATACCACACAGCAAGCCTAAATCAAATAATGATGTGCTTTGGAGTTAAGAAGATGCTAGTGAGTTTAGTATTAGTTTTTTTTTTTTTTTTAGCAGATTAACTACTATCAGCACTGAAGCTCTTCCCACCGTATACTTCCTGTCTTGCACCTCTCCTCTCTCACAATCACCTTTCTTCACACCCAGTTTGGCAGCCAAACCTTGCTTGCATGATGCAGTGTCTCACTTTTCAATAAGAAAATATTGTGTGCAGTGTATGAAGAGAAAATAATTACATTTACTTATATGAATGTGGTCACTGGTGTATTTAAAGGAGCACTATAGGGTCAGGAACACAAACATGTATTCCTGGCCCTATAGTGTTAAAACCACTATCTACCCCCCTTGGCCCCCTTTGCCTCCCTAAAGATAGTAAAATCTTACTTGTATTCAAGTCTGAAGCAGCTGCCTCTGCCTGTGAACTTCCTCTGACCTCTGATATCATCAGAAGGGGTGGCCTGATCCAATCACAATCCTTCCACATAGGATTGGCTGAGACTGGCAAGGAGGCAAATCAAGGGCAGAGCCAGCACAATTCAAACACAGCCCTGGCCAATCAGCATCTCATCATAGAGATGAATTGAATCAATGAATCTCTATGAGGAAAGTATAGTGTCTGCATGCAGAGGGAGGAGACACTGAATGTTTGGATGTATTTTAGGCAGCCATGACCCAGGAAGGATCTCTAACAGCCATCTGAGGAGTGGCCAGTGAAGTTATCACTAGGCTGTAATGTAAACACTGCATTTCCTCTGAAAAGACAGTGTTTACAGCAAAAAGCCTGCAGGTAATGATTCTACTCACCAGAACAAATTCAAAAAGCTGTAGTTGTTCTGGTGACTATATTGTCCCTTTAAGCATTGACTGATTAGATGTGGGCCTAGGGCAGGGGTAAGCAACCTCCGGCACTCCAGACATTGTGGACTACATCAGCCATAATGCTATTGCAGCCATAATACTGGCAAAGCATCAAGAGAGTTGTAGTCCACAACATCTGGAATGCCACATGTTGCCTACCCCTGGCCTAGGGCAATAGGGTAGAGGAGGGTGACAGGACCTCAGTTTAAAAAAAAAAATCTTTAATCCCCTTGTGAAGCAGCCACCACTTACCATTATGTCGCTTGGTATCTGATGGCTTTCCCATATATGTGAGTGCTATTTCCAAATTGGAAAAGAGCAGAATAAACCATACATGGGATAGGCAGAGCTTCAGCTATATTGCTTTGAGTTAAGTTACTTGTCTATTAATTAATAGGCAATGGAACTAAAAATGTTTAAATCTACCCAAGATATCTTCATTCCAAATATTGTGACCCAATGGCATTTAGCGGAATGGGATCAATCTGCTCCTACACAATAGACCAATGGGTTAAGTTTCCTAGGAAGATAGACCCATTCATTGGTGAAATCTGGAATTAACCCATGCTTAGTTCCGAGAATCCAAAAAGAAACAAATAAGCCATTTTTAAGAAATCTATGAAAAAAACTAAACTTTAAAAAAAAAAAATATTCATCAGACAAGTGTTATTCTTAAACTTGAAACTCAGGAACTCCGAATAATAAATGAAATCCACCAGGGAGGGCATGTGAAGAGAAAACGAGTAATGAGCTAGAAAGAGCAGATTGCTTTAAAAGTACATTAAGCTCTTGTGAATTGGGGCAGGGATAACAAACTCTTTAGCACTCAATATTATTCCATGAAGAGGAGAGCAGCAGGAGTTGCTAACAGGGTTATTTAGTGAAATCTGAATGCCCCTGGGCTGGATTATCAAAAATAATTTGGAACCATTCAGGGTCATTGAGACTGCAGAATCCAGACATTAATTCTATCAATGAATGTTGCAATACAGCCTTAGAACTAGATTGCTTGTAGACTAGGTTTCAGCCTATCTGGATGCAGGTGAATTGCTAAAATATAGAACCGAATAATGGAAATATGCATCAGAACACTCACATACAAAGATTATTAAAATTGGCACTTGTCAGCCTGGAGATTGGATCCCACCGGCTTTGTACAATTCGAATGGACCGAATTCACAGGCAGATATTTTCCAATTCTGATACAAGATGTTTTTACAAATACTTTCATTAGCACTAGTTCTGGTCCACTGAACCTCAATAATGAAAACAAAAACACATTTGTTTAGCAAATATATTAATCTTTGATTTTATTAAGTTATGTATAATATTTATTAAATTAACAGAACTTAAATAATTTCGTATTATTTTCACAAGATGTTTGCTAGTTGTTATAGCCTACCAGTGCTTCCAAATTGAAGCTTTCTATAGGCTCAACAGCAAAAAAAATAGTTTTGTTTTTTTTCAAATTTGCATGGTGTTGGATTTGTTAATAATAAATAATATCAGGAGGAATTACTTTACTGAGAGGATAGTGGATGCATGGAATAGCCTTCCAGAGGAAGTGGTAGAGGTTAACACAGTGAAGGAGTTAAAGCATGCGTGGGATAGGCATAAGGCTATCCTAACTATAAGATAAGGCCAGGGACTAATTAAAGTATTTAGAAAATTGGGCAGACTAGATGGGCCGAATGGTTCTCATCTGCCATCACCAGGGCCAGATTAAGAGCCCAGTGGGCCTGGTGCTGACAATTATGATGGGCCTAATTACAAAATCGTATTGACCAAAAACACTAAAACAGTCCTACCTCCTAAGCGTCATGTATCTGATGGAGATGGTGCTGGAGGGAAACTCATAGGATGCAGCTATGAGAAAAACACATACCCTATGCCAGGGGTAGGCAACCTTTTAGCAGCACTGTGCCGATATAGGATTGTGATATCCCGTAGCGTGCCGGTCCTTTTTTTTTAAAATTGAGGTGTGTATGCTGCTGTATTCTGCTTGTGTTATTTATACTGTGTTACGGTACACCCTGGTATAAGAGGGGTTAATATCGCTGAGGACATTCCCTTTCCGAATGAAGAAGCAACTAACAGCAGTTCTAATTAGCCGAACAGGAACCATACGAAATCATTCACGAACCAAACAGCCGAATGAGTAAATCATACAAATCCAATACCCCCAAGTACGAGACCAAGCTCCGTATTGAGGGTTAAGCAGAGATCTGGTTTATTGAGGGCTACCTGCACGGTATTTATGCAGGTTTCCCACCTGGTGGACACTCCTCTAGGGGACCAGATGGAAGACTGGGACAATGTGGATACAGTAGCCAATCACAGTGGCACAAGCATGACCACTCCCCTTTGATGTAGATAAACCCTCCTCTCTATCCTGGAGATAATTGGGAATTAATCAAATTATCTCCATGGATAGAGGCTAAACTCCATTTTGTACCTGAACATAAAAATACAATAAAATCAATAACTTTACATTACACGAACAGAATCCCCACATTCAACATGTCCCCAGATAGCTGGGGTCTGAGTGCGCATTATTACCGAATGCCTCTCAAATCCTATGCATACAGTTCAATCGCCATGGAGCCAAAGTCTTTCACAATGTCTTTCGGTATACGAACGGGCTCCATGGGATGGCTATCTAAGGTGCGTCTATTCGTGCCGGAAAGTACTGAACAGACCAACGTTTGTGTGCTGGATGGCAGAGAAGGGAGGCCGGTGGCTTCAGCGCTGTTTGTGCAAAATAGTGTCCGTTTTCAGTTCCATAGTTTGGGTCCCGAACACCGCTGGCCGCTCGGGACTTTAAAATGGCCGCCGCCACGTGGGAGTTACATGAACAGTGACCTCCCAACATTCACCAATTAAGCTGCGGTTAACCGAAGGATAGACGAAGGCAACGGAATAGAAAATAGTTCCAAGACAGAGGGGTCTGTCACATACTGTAATTGTTTTGTATCGTTGTATTTGTGCGTATATGAGCTATTATATTGTATATGTTCAGGAGTAGTTTGTGGTATTGTGTATGATACATATGAATGTGGGCTGTGTATGGGGGCTGCTTGTGGAATTGTGTGTGTGGATGGATATGTCACATTGTGTGTTTGATAGTGTGTGTATGTGTGGGGCTGTTTGGGGTATTGCATGTGAGAGGCTACATGTGGGGTTGTGTGCATGTATGTGGATTGTTAGCGGGTTACGTGTGCGCGGATTGTATATATGTTTGTTTGTGGGCTGTTAGTATTATTTGTATGAGGGGAGGGTTATTGTGCATTTCTGTGTAAATCTAGCAGTGTGGGTGGCCTCCATGGGTTCCAGTGGGGACCAAGCTGGCCAGGTACAGGTCAAGGTCAGGAGCTGCAACAGCAGCTGCAGGCTGCTCTACTACATTGTGGATTCCCATTCACAAGTGTTGGGAGGAAGTGATCTGCAATGCATAAATTGAGGATTGTCCTTCACCACCTTTTTGTATTAGAAGATATCTGGTTTCACTGTGACTCCTGATAGGCCAGAGCCTGTTTGGCTGTAGCAGCCTTGAGTGCTGTGCAAAGGCACCTTGAGTGCCGTGCATGGTACTAGTGCCGTAGGTTGCCTACCCCTGCCCTATGCTAATCTCACACTTTCAAGTAAACCCATACCCCCTAACAGCAGTAAAGCAGAAAGTCTATGGATAGGGTAAAAGGGTGGGCCACTGACACAAATCACATAACCAGAACTGCCGAAAGGGACGAACATACACAAAAAGGTTGCATTTCTGTGTACCCATGTCTCCCAGTCCCTTAGTGTCTTTGTCCCCATGTAACCTAGTGTCCCCATGTCACTCGGACACTGGGGGACATTGAGAGACATTGGCACACTGGGAGACCTGGGCACACTGAGATACTAGGGAACACTGGGAGACCTGGGGACACTGGGTGACTTTGAGACATGAGGGGACACTGGGAGACATGGGGCACTGAGACAATGTGATACATAGGGGACACTGTGATATATAGGGGACACTGGAGACTTGATAAAGACCTGGGTACAGGTCAAAACGTTGCGGTGTCCAATAAACCTGTTTAAATCTATCACAGTGAGTGCCTGAAATTTTTTATTTTATGCTAGGGGACACTGAGACACTTGGGGGCACTGTGAAACATGGGGACAATGGGAGACTAGGAATTCTGAGAGACTAAGGGACACTGAGACACTAAGGACAATGAGACACAACAGGGACACTGGGAGAGATGGGGCACTGAGACACCCTGATACATAGGGGACACTGTGATACATAGGGGACACTGGAGACTTGATAAAGACCTGGGTACAGGTCAAAACGTTGCGTTGTCCAATAAACCTGCTTAAATCTATCACAGTGAGTGCCTGAGATTTTTTATTTTATACTAGGGGACATTGAGACACTAGGAGACATGGGGACACTAGGGGACATGGGGACACTAGGGGACATTGGGACACTGAGACACTGGGAGACTAGGGGACTTTGGGAGACTAGGAAATACTGAGACACTAGGGACACTGGCACACTACGGACTGAGAGACACCAGGGACACTAGGAGACATGGGGATACTGAGATACTAGGGACACTGGCTAGGAGACATGGGGATACTGGGAGTTCCCCATGTCTCGCAGGTCTCAAAGTCTCCCAGTGTTTCCATGTCTCCCTGTGTCCCCCAGTGTCCCCATGTCTCTCAGTGTCCCCTAGTTTCTCAGTGTCCCCATGTCGCCCAGTGTCCCATAGTGTTTGTAACCCCATGTCTCCCAGTATCCCTTAGAGTCTGTGTCCCCATGTCTCCCAGTGTCCCGATGTCACTAGGACACTAGGGTACACTTAGTGACATTGGGACACTGTGAGACATGGGGACACTGAGACACTGGGAGAGACATGGGGACACAGATACATTGGGACACTGAGACACTGGGAGAGACATGGGGACACAGATACATTGGGACACCAAGAGACTAGGGGAATCTGGGAGACTAGGGACACAGACACTAGGGACACTGAGAGACACCAGGGACACTGAGAGACACCAGGGACATAGGGAGACATGGGGACACTGAGACACTAGGGACACTGGCTGGGAGTGTCTCAGGGCCCCCATGTTCCACAGTGTCCCTATGTCTCCCAGTGTCCTAATGTCTCAGCATCCCCAAGTTTCTCACCGTCCCCATGTCTCGCAGGCTCAGAGCTGTCTGGCCTCTCTGTGCAGAGCTGCTCCCCCGCGGATCAGTGAGTAGAGAAAGGCAGGGAGGGAGATGCTGTAACTTCTTATTTCTGCCTCTCTCCACACAAAAAACGACCCCTACTGGCGCTGGTATTGCAGAATAATCTCTGTTTATACTCTATTACTGCAATACTGGCACCAGCTAGGCAGCCTCAAGTACCTGAGAAATACTTCTGAGAAATACCTGGCAACCGTAAGAAATACATGAGACATACTTCCCTAAGAGTAGTGAGTAAAAAAATTTTTTTTTTTTTTTTTTTTAAATCAATGGGCCTATTCCATGGGCCTGGAGCTGCAGCTCCATCAGCCCCTATGTTAATCTGGCCCTGGCCATCACATTCTATGTTACTATGTTATGAGAGAGTCTAGACTGAACAAATGAAAGACACAGGCCAGGCAAGGAAGTGGTTGAAAACTCCATGCCAATCATGGGCTTCACATTATTTTCGCTGAGTGTGTTGCACTTATCTCATTGACTCGTAAAAAAAACAAACCAACATGAACGTCATATCAGATTTACTGAAGAGAAAAGATGTTAATTAAACTATCTGCATCTTTAAAACGGATATGTAAACCACATCCCTCTGGAAAAAAGCAAGCCCTACCTTACCTTAAACAGTTAAGAAACATTTTAACCTCAAACCTTTTAAGATTGCTCTGCCCAGCTACTTCCTTTGTTGATCCGTCTCTTCAGTCAGGAAGTCTCGGATTGGGTGCCTCTGCGCAGTGTTAATTTTGGCAGCACATTTCAATTTAGTTTTAGTCATATTCTTTTGACTAAAATGCCATTTTAGTTTTAGTTGTATTTTAGTCATCTGTGTATCGTCCCCTTTGGCATCGAGTAAAGAAAGGAGAGGAGAGCTTCTGACGGGTGCCGTAATTTATTCTTTGCATCAGAAATGTGCAGGAGTGCTCTGAACACCACCAACGTCAATATCTCTAAACAGCTTGAGGATAGTGAAACCGTAAGCACCATAAGCACCGTGAAAACATACGTTCAAATACATTAGTTTACAGCGTTTCACCAAAAGGGTTACAAGCAAGATAACAAACAGGATTACAAATGTGGAGTTCAGATATCTGCATACATGGATATTACATTAAACATCTGAGGAATACAAACTATACAGAGATTTGGAGTATAGTACTTTTATACAAACATTGGCTTATATACAACATATCTTTTAACTAATGGCATGGACACAATTAATGTCTAAGAACATATATACTTTTATAAACATGCACCTTTACTGCGTAACTTGCTCCACTTGCCAAGGGGTGCAACTTTAAACTCTAGAAAAACCTTAATAGCAATCGCCTTCCCACGAGGTGCTGCTGGCTTGCTTTGCATCTGAATGCTGAGCGACAGAGAGCTTTAGCCACCAGAACTAGTTTATAATGTATCTTATATATACCATGACATTGAATAAATGACATCATTCAGTTCCTGAGTAAGTGCTAAACAAGTGGTGGACAAAACAAATGATAAAACTCCCTACAGATTTATGCAAATTAAAAAATTACTGTTGTGCATTATCTGCACATTTCTATTAGGAGCTTAGAAACAATCTGCTTGATAGTTCCCCCCTCAAAAAAACACGTTTCCACAATTCTCCCAGAGTTCCCAGCTCGACGTGACAAGAATCATGTTTCAGGTTTCTTTGTGCAAAAAGAAGAAATTGCCTCACACCTTTGATCATGGCAAATAATGTACACCTGGAGGGAATCATGGTCACTATGCTGGGTTTGGTTTGTAAATGAATTGTAATTGAGAGTGATGGTTATGGAAGACACTGCTGTGTCCCCATTTACATTGTAACAGGCTCAGCTGATCCCAACATTTACAGGGGAGGGCTTTCAACTTTTGGCTTAGGGAGAAAGTACAAATTAATCATTTTTTTTATGAGCATAATACTTACAGATCTCAGTGTGGATGGTTCTGCTCACAAGTAACATGCATCATGGATAGAGTTGACAGATGGAAGCTGCTCCCTGCATCCTCCATCACTATGTTCTGCATAATATGAAGGAGCATTTACAGAGATCTGTGCATGCCGAAGAAATGCAAACTTTGTTACAGGCATACCAATAAGCTTGATTTCGTCAAGACAGTCACGATCCTTGGGTCTAGTTTGTTGCCTTGTGTCCTGCTTTTGGGGACACAAGGAACTGTCCCTAACAACCATACAGTGTGCACATCATTCAATGAGTTCACGCTATGCTCGGTGCTTAGGACTGAAACAGGATGCTTGAGTGGTCTGCCCTTGTGGGACAATCTTATGAGATTGGCTGGCCAGGCTGACCTGTCAATTCTAAGGGCGGTCAACCCCTTTTGTGGCAGGTCACTGGAATGCCCCATTTTAACCTTCCCTCTGGCATCCCGTTATACAGGATGACAAAGGTGGGAGGTATGCTGCTTTCTATGATCGAATTAGCACAATAACAACCAGCATTTTTTGTGAATGCCATAATCACTTGCAGTCACTTGCAAACACCTCCAGGCCACATTAGACAAACACCAAATCAATCAAGAAATATCAAGGGGTGTCACTCCAGGTCTGAGATCATTAAAATCACAGGTCACCAGTCCATACACAGACTCACAAAGTGTCAGGCTAGCATTCTGCCCTCTTGTTCTCCTTGCCGGCCCTCCCATACAAAAAACATCCCTAGGTGCATGGGGGAGATCTCATTGTACAGTGTTACGGAATCTGATATAATAATAATAATAAGGGCTTTAATTTTTTGTAGTGCCTCTTAATTCATGCAACTGGCATCCCAAATATTAATGAATGATTGACATTATTCTGACCAGCCTGGGAAACTGCTGATGAGTATGTAGGGTACTATTATGCTGCTGCAGGCCACCTCGGCATAAATGGAGAATATTGTTAGGTAAAATGTTGGTAGACATAAAACAAAATGTGCAAATGTTTTGAATGTACCAAATTTTCTTTCTGTGAGCAAATCTACTGCTTCAAATGCCTGTTTTGAAAAATATTACATAACAAGATAGGTGAACATCCAAATCTCAAAGTGGCCACATGGGGGAGTACTGCACCATAGTATTTATAATATGGAATCAGCTTTGGTATTCATTCTACATGCTTTACAATATTATTGTTCCAAATCACTTAAATACTTATACATTATTACATATTTAGCTGTTTCGCAACCTGAAATTTATTTTGTGTTTTATTTTTATTTTTGCTTTGAAATCTTTGATTTTTCCTGCTCCAATCTCATGGTTAGGACAAAATAGCACTTTTCCAGTTGTGCATCAGACTTCTCCATTGATCACTCATAGACCACAATGAATGATAGATTCTAGCCCATTATTATGCTTAATAGCATGGGTTATAAAATCTGTTAAACTTTAAATTTCCACTTCAAATTTCAATTTTCAGTTATTGCAGACCACACATTGTGGCGTTCCAAATGAACCATTTAAAAGGATACTTTAAACACCATTACAACTTTAGCTTCATGCCAAAGGTTGCCTAACCCTGCTATAGATCATGCCCCATGAACGTAATTTATTCTTTGCATCAGAAATGTGCAGGAGTGCTCTGAACACCACCAACGTCAATATCTCTAAACAGCTTGAGGATCGTGAAACCGTAGGCACCATAAGCACCGTGAAAACATACATACAAATACATTAGTTTACAGCGTTTCAGCAAAAGGGTTACAAACAAGATAACAACCAGGATTACAAATGTGGAGTTCAGATATCTGCATACATGGATATTACATTAAACACCTGAGGAATACAAACTATACAGAGATTTGGAGTATAGTACTTTTATACAAACGTTGGCTTATATACAACATATCTTTTAACTAATGGCATGGACACAATTAATGTCTAAGAACATATATACTGCTCAGTCCTCTTCAATCAAGGAGTTAAATCATTTCTGTTTATGCTCCACTAACCACACCTGCCCTGGCTGTGACTCACTTCATGAGAAAATGGTTTCAATTTAAATCAGTACAATGTTTATTTTTTGTTTAACCCCTTAAGGACACATGACATGTGTGACATGTCGTGATTCCCTTTTATTCCAGAAGTTTGGACCTTAAGGGGTTAAGCTTGTTTCTCCACCTCTGTATATGGAACTTTAATTTAGGAGGCTCCTGTGAGCTCTAGCAGGCAATTAACAGACTAGGATATAAGAAATTCTAAATTAAACAGACTGTACGATGAAGGAGGTTTAAACATTAGATCTCTTTTTACAGAAAGAAATTATGTAGGGACGTTCTATCTTTCTCATACCCCCCCTCCAGTTTTTTTTTTAATTGGTTCTCCTAATTCTTTTTTTTTGTATCTTAGCTGTTTTTGTTAAGTTTCTAATTTACTTTATCTTTACTATAGCTCTTATTCAGATAGCCATGTTTCTTAATTGTCTACTCTTGTGTATATGGTCTGATATTTTCTTGTTTATGATTCTATTTCATTTGAAACTTCTCTTAAACTTTTTGGAACTACACCACGATAAGGGGGGAATAGGGAATAGTACTGGAAATAGGTACTAAGTGAATTTGTGAATACTAGATTTTATTTCTATTTTATTTTTTTTAAATATATTTTCATTTTTTAATTTAACTTTTCTTGAAATACATTCTTTTTTACTAACATTCACTGTATGCTAACATTGGACTTCCTTTTCTACTTTACTGTAATGTGAATTGTTTGTACCTACCACTCTTTTTCAATACAACTATTATAATAAAAAATGTGTAGGTAGGGAGACTGTGCATTTCACATAAACAAAGTAAATTAACTCCTTAGCATCAGAGAGCTGAGGAGTTAGACTACAAAAACTAACACAGTTAATTAAGCTGTGGGTTTTTTTTTTGGTGCTTATAGTGTCCCTTTAGGTTAAACTTAAAAATATCATATTTTTGAAAATTCTTTTTATCATATATTTATCTCCTTAATACATTTGTTGAGTTCATAATCTAAAAATGGTTAACTGGATAAGAACTTCTTCATCTCCATGCTTTGGTCTGGGTATCCAGCCAAATATCTATGTACAGACCACATATCTATGTACAGATAGCCCTAGGTTCCTCTTAACTTTAAGTTTCATTAACTGTTAACTCTAAACACAATGTAACCCTAATTCCATTAAGCCCCCAAACCAGCTGAAATCTATGATTTTTGTGTTTTCTAATGGCTTAGTTCATTAGGTTTCCACTAGGTGGCAGTACTTAATTATAATTTCATAGTGTCTATGCATTTTGTGAACTACAAAATAAATTAGATTTAACAAATTCATTCAGGTGAAAAAAATATTTAGGCTAATATTTATTATTATTTTTTTTAAATGATTTTATATTTTTGGATAAACATTTAAAAGGATTTTTTTTAAATATCAAAACTACAAAATATATGAAAAATAATCAATATATGAAAAACTATAAAAATGATAAAATATAAAAACATTTTTGAAAATATGAAATCATTTGAAAAGATTATCCAAAAATATCAAATGGGGGCCCTAATGAGATAAGTGCGCTGAATGAGCACACTGTGATTGACCAAGCTGTCTGTAGGGACATCCTGAGATCTTGCACACCCCAACATGTATTTAAACTTTTTACTGTACTTTCACTTTTATTATCAGAGAAGTGATGGCACATCATGCAGTTGTCCAACGCAATACTAAAAGTGAAAATTACCCATAATCTGTCTTTTTCTACATGGTGGGGTCTCACACATTTATCGTAAGTCTATGCAGATGTTCAAACAGCAACTAGATGCATACTTGCAAAAACAGAATATTCAAGGATAGACTTTTTTAATGTAGGGTAATAGCTTCTTGATTCAAGGATTAATCTGACTGCCATTCTGGGGTCAAGAAGGATTTTTTTCCTAGTTTGTTGCAAAATTGGAAGAACTTCAAACTGGATTTTGTTTGCCTTCTTTTGGATCAACAGCAAAAACATATGTGAGGAAGGCTGAACTTTTCAGCTATGTAACTATGATATTTAAATTATACATGATTGATATAAATTAATTTCAGGTTGGAGATTTAAAGTAGGAAAATGATTAGGATGAGGGCAGACAGTGAGACCAAGCTTTGCGAGGCGAGATAGCGAGACAGGTGTTTAGAGGATAGTTTTCCCTTCAAAATGTAAATTTTCAAGGATTTCCTAAAGAATTAGAAACAAGAGTAAAACCTGGTAACTAAGAGCATTCCATAAGGATGGGAAGACCCCGTCTTCTGCAGTGGTTTCATGTCCTCAATGTACACCAGGGTTTCGACATTTCAATTTATGTTTCATTGGAGATACTGATAAAACCTGGGCCATCAGTGTGTATTGAGGACTGCATTGGAACTATTGGCCAACTTGTTACCTGGATTTCAGTAGATCTAGCAACAATAAACTTGGTCATATGACTGCTCTCCTGAGCTGGGCTTTACACAGGAGCCTAAATACACAATGATAGTTTTATCACCCAAACACACATTAGTTATGATACATGTGTAGTTCCATATTTCCAATCTTCAATCACTTAAAACAATAGTAAAATACAGCATAGCATAGTGTAAAACCATACATAAAAGTTCCAAATAAAAGCTACATAAATAATACCATACAATACTATGCAATATACAATAATATATATCTATTATTAGGAGCGCTTATGTATCATTTACAAAGGAGCCTACGTTTTTTGCTAAAAAATAATCTGCTATAGATACACTGGTAACAACTCATATTTGGAGCTTATATATTTAGAGTTTCTTCTCAGACAAGCCAGGCAATTATGACTTGCAAACATAGTTTCTCTGGAGTTTGGCAGTCTGTTTTCTCATATATCTAGCTAGAAATGTATGTAATCTCATTGATGGGCTTCCAGGTTTCAGTTGACCAATGTTCTGCTACAGCAGGAGCTTGAGATGGGCGTCCCCTGTGTCCTTTTTATAATTCATTTGTGAAATCATGTTCCAAAGTCTGAGCTCTCCTGAACTTATCCTAAGTGATTCTTTAAATCAGGAGAGCTCAGAAACTCAGGTCCATTGGCTACTTTGTCACAGCATCATACCAGGAAGAATCCAAGCATGTGTAGTGGTTATGGTGCCTGAAGTACACTGGCACCCCCAATGTATTTTGGTTTAGAATGGTTTATCTCCTTACCTGGGGTCTTCCAGATGCTACGCCCTGCCTCCATTCCAACGTCCACTCCTGCCGGAAGTTCTCTAACAGAGCAAGGCCCAAGGCATAAGATTTTCTCTGGTTGAGAACAATCATCCGATGCCCTCAGCCAATTACCTTGCCCTGCACTAGAGGGCTTATTTCAGGAAAGTTAACAGAAGCTTTTAAGCATGCCTTCCACTTCTCTTTCTGGCTGAGAGGAGGAGAGGAGCAGCACTCAGTGGACCCCAGATAGGAAGTCAAACCATTGTAAAAAAGTTCAACTACCTATAAAGGAGGAGTGACATGCACTCCTTCACCATAACCTCTACAGTATGCTGCAGTGATTATAGTGTTCTAAATGATCTTCTGATGACCAGTACATAATGGGTTTACACAGGAGCAATTTTATTGTAACCACATTTTCGTTTTGAGTACTAATTTCTTTTTATATACAAGAATTTATGAGTGAGGGTTAAAGTGCATATATGTGCAGGCAGCCTCTGAATGAAGGGTCACTCCCTAACCCTCTAAATAACAGACAAAAGACAAATAAAGGGGGATCAGGGTGCCAAGATCACTACTGTGTTCTTATATTTACCAACTTTGATGATAAATCATGGAGAAGTGGCACATAATAATTAAATTAATATGCAAGAACACATGGTGCCAAAGGCACGATTCCACCAAATATGTCCAGTGCAGCTCAGTCCACACTAAGAAATGTTCCTGGGTCCAAACTTTCCACTGCTGTTACCGGACTTCGGGATTCATTTTTTCCCTTCGCTCTTCTACTCGGCCATTTCGTCTTGGGAGACTTCCTCAGGAGTTGCTATCCCCAGTATTCTTTAGCATTTAAATATGTTTCCTGAGGGCTGCCAACAACCGGATGTGACGCCATATGCCATAACGTCCGAACAGTGTATTGGCGCATGTGTCCTCCATGCTTGAATGCATAAAACTTTATTGATACTTTGAGCTGTATAAAAGTCCCAAACAGAAACGACATGAATCGTTCGGGAGTTTTAAAATTAGCGTACATACGAAACGGTGCGAATCATTCAGGAGTTTAAAACCAACATACATATATACAGTTACAATTACCCATTCGGGATTTAAAAAAACAAACAAAAACAAACACTTACTTTCACGAATTTGATATGTCATTTGTCTTAATAGTAAAAGTGTTGCATGTAAAAAATTAAATTATTAAAGAGTCTATATTTAATGACCTGGAGAACTGGCAAGCCTCTCCTATGTAAAATGGGTGAACGGTATAGTTGAGTTTCATAATAAAGGCACAGATTAGGTGTATTTTAGCATATACAGAGCCAAAACCACTTATGGCACCTTTGGTGTTATGGACAGTATTCAATACCCCCAGAGTGTCCCTCTTTAGGAAGGACAGTCCCTATTTTCGGTCCAAATCCCTCTGTCCCCTCTGTCCCTATTTTCTATCCTAATGTTCCTCTTTTCTATGTGATCCATATTGTTAATGTGTCCTTAAACTACAATACATGTGTTTAAAAATTGTTCTGTGTGAGTAAGATACATTGTTCATGTTCTAAATTACATTTTAGCTGTATAAATTATTAGTAACTTAAGATATCTATCTCTCCCCTCAATGTACCTTTCAACCTATCCTCCCTGCCCTATCCTCCTACTTTCTTTGAAGATCACAGTATTCGCATATTTAAACCCAGTCCTTTAAGAATTGCAATCATCTATCGCCCCCTCCCCAGTCATCCTAGGCTATTCATTGAACACTTTTCTTCCTGGCTACCCCACTTTCTCTCCTACCACTCCTTCCCTCATACTTGGAGACTTTAACATCCCAATCAACAACCTCAACTGCCCTGATGCCTCCCTTCTGCTCTCTGTAACCTCCTCGTTCGGCCTCACACAGTGGTCTACTTCAGAAACTCATACAGCAGGAAACACTCTTGACCTATGTAACGGATCCCCTATACTCCGGCAGAGTATATCCGCTGTAAGTCTCCCAAATCCCAAGTGATGCAGTGATTGTAGCTCCCAAGTCCCCAAACATCAGCGTAGACTTGATGAAGGGCAAAACGAATCTGTTTAATCCAGGCTCATCCTATGCTATTCATTGAACACTTTTCTTCCTGGCTACCCCACTTTCTCTCCTCTAGCACTCCTTCCCTCATACTTGGAGACTTTAACATCCCAATCAACAACCTCAACTGCCCTGATGCCTCCCTTTTGCTCTCTGTAACCCCCTCCTTCGGCCTCACACAGTGGTCTACTTCAGAAACACATACAGCAGGAACCACTCTTGACCTATGTAGCGGATCCCCTATACTCCGGCAGAGTATATCCGCTGTAAGTCTCCCAAATCCCAAGTGATGCAGTGATTATAGCTCCCAAGTCCCCAAACATCAGCGTAGACTTGATGAAGGGAAAAACAAATCTGTTTAATCCAGGCTCAATGGCCTGCTTTTATACAATACAGGGACACAGTAAACACACCCATGACACTCCCAAAACACATCCATAAACACGCCTACAAAATGTCTCCAAAATGCCATGTCACCATTACTAAACATAAAATTACAAAATATGAAAATACACAAAAATTTATATTTCCCACATAGGAGCCCCCACAGTCTATACATCCCCAGGTAGTCTGGATCTGAGTGCCTAACATATCCGAAAAGCGCTAAGATCCCATGAACAAAGCCGAAAAGCCACTGAGGGGAAGTTCTGACCGGCCACACACATGGTCCTATGCCCAAAACAGTTCCAGGGCGTTTTGTCGTTTTGCTGGTCAACTTCGGGAGTTCCATGCGAACAAAATACTGAATGCACACTCTGGCTTCTTGGTAGCGTTTGTTCGTATGAACCATACAAACAAACCTACCAAATGGCGCTCTCCTGATGTGTGTGGGGAAGGAGCAGGCGTTCGTCCAAGTTCAGCGGTGTTCAGGAGTTTCAGTGTCCGGTTTTAGTTCCACACCATCGATGCCCAAACACCCCTGCCTGCATTCTCGCGAACAAGATCGCCACCACACAGTTCCCACGCATTTGTGCATATGATCGGCGGACACCCAGATGAACAAATAGAACCCACACTGGCAACCAGTTTCAGGAGAGGTTAAGAAGGGTCAATAAGCTCAGTTGTGGTCAGCAGTTCGTGGGTTGGTTCGGTTCCCGAACAGTCCAAGGGAATCCCATGAATCAAGTCTTTTAATAGCCTTTTAGCATGGCCCAGTCAGTGGCAGGAGGCTAGCCTCCACACTCCTCCAGGAGCCAGTGGCGAACGTCCAGGCAAAGGGGTGTTCACCACAACCTCATCTTCACCAGTCTCTGTACCACCTCTAATCTCTCCATTGTTCCATTTCCTTTATCTGACCACCATCTGCTGAACTATGACATTGGCAGATCCCATACCCAAATCTCACCACCCTCAACTCTCCAATTTCGCAGAAACCTTCACAGCCTTGATCTCCAGCATTCCTCCATCAAACTCAAAACTCTCCTTTTACCTATCTCTAATATTACTTGCCCTAACTCTGCAACCTCACTCTACAACTCCACTCTCTCCTCTCAACTAGACATCATGGAACCTACTACATTTAAACGCAGCAAGCGTTCCCAATTACAACCCTGGCACACCAAGCTGACCTGATATCTCCAAAAATGTTCGAGAACTGCTGACCGCTGTTGGAGAAAGTCTCATTCTGCACCTGACTTCATCCACTATAAATTTATGCTGTGCTCCTACACTCTGGCACTTTCCTCTGTAAAAGTAAATTACTTCAACACCCTCATAAGCACACTGTCCCACCAACCCAAAAGTCTATTTCACACTTTTAATGCTCTCCTTTGCCCTGTTGCTCCCCCTCCTCCTACCACCCTGTCGGCCTCAAACTTTGCAACTCACTTCATTGAGAAGATTTCTACAATCAGGTAAGTGATATGAATACTCCCCTTCCAATACATCTTTCAATACATCACCCAACCTCACTCACTTCATTGTTCTATGCTCATTCGCACCTACTACAACAGAAAAGGTTTCCACTCTGCTCTGGTCCTCCCACAAGTATTGATACTCCCGTGTCTGTCTCCCTCCAAGTGAACGGCACCACCATCACATCTACCTCGCAGATGTGACCTCTCCTTCACCCAAATCCTGCCGCTTCCATCTCAAAAACATAGTTTGCATTCGATATAGGGCTCAATTTAAGATTCTGGTGCTTGCTTACAAGTCCCTATATAATGCTGCTCCAATCTACCTATCCTCCCTAATACACAAGTATGTCCCGTCGAGACCCCTACACTCTGCCGAAGACCTACTTCTATAGTCTGTCCCCGTACTCCCATATCTGATGCTCATCTTCAAGACTTCTCCAGGGCTGCACCTTTTCTGTGGAACTCCCTTCCCTTCTCAGTTAGACTTTCACCCAGTCTCCACTCCTTCAAAAAAAATTTGAATACACATTACTTCAGGAAAGAATATCATTTAAACTGTTAGCGTATTTTCATTCCCCCCCATGACTCCTCTCCTGCAACTGTCAAAAATAGCCTACTAAGTTCCCAGTGAATACTTTTCTGGCAATCTATTTTATTACCCCCTACTTATACCCTTTGTGTCACTATACCCCACTCACTCTAAGCTCATTGAGAAGGGCCCTCAACCCCTCTGTTCCTGTGTGTCCATTTGTCTGGTTACAACTACGTGTCTGTTAGTCCACCCATTGTACAGCGTTATGGAATTTTGCTGGTGCTATATAAATAATAAAATAATAATGATAATAAAAGCATCTCCGCCCCTAGCCACACCCCACTCACACTCCTAACCTTAAAGTGTCCATCTTTGCCCATTTGAAATGTGGCAGGCCAATGTAGATATTTATAATTTCCTGGCCACATGCAATAATTATAGCACCCAGCAGTAAACCACAATAAAACATCAGGCAGATGGGCTTTTTGTTACCTATGAGCCTAGGGCTTCAGCTCCAATACCCTCTATATAACGCTGGCCACTCTAGGAGACAAAAAGAGCGAGAGAGAGAGAGAGCAAGAGTAGATTTTAATATAGTTGCAATTAATGCAACAATGCATCAAGCGTTCACTGTGTTAGCAAATATTACTTGAATGGCACAAGGGGGAATACATCAGCATATTTCTGCTTAAACACAATTTAGATTTTTGTCAGTGAGTCCTTAGTGGTAATATTAGTATTTTCGTGTCTTGCTGTCAGTGTATAATGCACTTTGATTGTAAATCAGATCGTAAGCATTGTAAGAGCTAATAAGTGGTTAAGGATCTAGATGATTTAATCCAGTTTGGGGGGAAAAAAGTTTTGCTGTGAGCAATTAGATGCTGGTTAAGGAATTAATCACTAATGGGTCATTAACTCTGACTGCTATTGTACAGTTAACAAGCTGAGGCAGGATTATTAGACTCAACACCCAATTAAGGAGGGCAAGATATTTACAGCAATCCTATCTTAGAGTTTAGCAGCGTAGGAAAGAAAAATGATGAGCATGAGTTTTTATGGGATTTTATTTAGCGTTCCAGAGTTTATGCTTAAAAGTTTCTTATATTTAAAGTTCTTAAATTATACAAAATTATTAGCAAAATTATACCCAATACTATTCACTCACATTAACATGGATTACAAATATGGGAACAATATTTATTTCAGCCCAGAATGATATTGTTTGCACAGGCACTCATTCATTGGCTGAGAGTGCTCAACTTAGGCTCTCAGGCAATGAACGACTGACAGGATCGCCATCTGACTTCAGCAGTTCTGGAGAAGCCGAATGTGAATCAGCCACCCTTAGGAAGGCTTGCCAAATGACAGGACACATGTCATGCCATATGGTTTGCCCCATTACCTCGGAATGGCACCAATGTAGTGGTAATGATTAGTGATGTCGCGAACATAAAATTTTCAGTTTGCGAACGGCGAACGCGATCTTCCGCAAATGTTCGCGAACGAGCGAACCGGGCGAACCGCCATAGACTTCAATAGGCAGGCGAATTTTAAAACCCACCGGGACTCTTTCTGGTCACAATAGTGATGGAAAAGTTGTTTCAAGGGGACTAACACCTGGACTGTGGCATGCCGGAGGGGGATCCATGGCAAAACTCCCATGGAAAATTACATATTTTATGCAGAGTCTGGTTTTAATCCATAAAGGGCATAAATCACCTAACATTCCTAAATTGTTTGGAATAACGTGCTTTAAAACATCAGGTATGATGTTGTATCGATCAGGTAGTGTAAGAGTTACGCCCGCTTCACAGTGACAGACCAAACTCCCCGTTTAATGCACTGCAAACAACCGCAAACAGTCCATTTGCACAACCGCAAACTCCCCATTTGCACAAGGTTGGATACCAAGCTAGCCATGTCCCGTTCCTTTTCCTCACTGATGTCATTGAAGGTCTCTTCCTCCACCCAGCCACGTACAACACCAAGGGTCCCCAAAAGGTGACAACAAGACCCCTGGGAAGCCTGCTGTGTTTGGTCTTCCACCTCCTCAAAGCCACCTTCCTCCTCTGACTCCTCTTCTTCAGACTCCTCTCTCTGCATTGCCTCTCTCTGCATTATTATAAGGTGTGTTAAGTAGTACTATTCCTATCAGTTTAATCCCTGTTACGTCCCCTATCAGGGGACGTGTATATGGCAAAGATTTTAGGAACCAGGACATGGAAAAAGATGCTTGGTCGGTCCTCCTACTTCAAATTTGGGGCACTGCGTATGCAATCTAATGTGCCACCAGATAGGAGTGGTGTGTTAAGTAGTACTATTCTTATCAGTTTAATCCCTGTTATGTCCCCTATCAGGGGACGTGTATATGGCATCGATTTTAGGAACCGGGAGGTAGAAAAATATGCTTGGTCGGTCCTCCTTCTTCAAATTTGGGGCACTGCGCGTGCAATCTAATGTGCCACCAGATAGGAGTGGTGTGTTAAGTAGTACTATTCTTATCAGTTTAATTCCAATGTCACAACTACTAGTGTGGTCCAGCATGCAGAAACTATGTAAACATATACATAGGCAAGAAAAGGAAATAAAAGGACAGAGCGTAAAACGGACCTTAGAATGGCCGGACTAATACGCTAGAGACAGAGAATGGTCAAAGGGAAAGCCGAGGTCAAGGAAGCCAGAAAATACACAATACCGTTTACACAAGCCAAGTCAGGGAAACCAGAATTCAGAATAACCAGGAAAAAGCCAAGATCAGGATACCAGGAAATCAGATTCACAATGATAAAGCACTCTCAGGAAACCAGGAACAGGAAACCAAAACAGGTCAAGGTACTGGGGTGAGCTAGGGATTTAAATAACGCGGCGGGCTGGCAGCCGCAACACCCTGTTACGTCCCCCTCATCAGGCCTTTTTTAGTCAAATGTATCGCCCACTGTCAGTCCCTTTGGGATCCATCCCTCATTCATCTTAATAAAGGTGAGGTAATCTAGACTTTTTTGACCTAGGCAACTTCTCTTCTCAGTGACAATACCTCCTGCTGCGCTGAAGGTCCTTTCTGACAGGACACTTGAAGCAGGGCAGGCCAGAAGTTCTATCGCAAATTGGGATAGCTCAGGCCACAGGTCAAGCCTGAACACCCAGTAGTCAAGGGGTTCATCGCTCCTCAGAGTGTCGCTATCTGCAGTTAAGGCGAGGTAGTCTGCTACCTGTCAGTCGAGTCGTTCTCTGAGGGTGGACCCCGAAGGGCTGTGGCGATGCGTAGGACTTAAAAAGCTCTGCATGTCCTCCATCAACAACACGTCTGTTAAGCGTCCTGTCCTTGCCGGCGTGGTCGTGGGAGGAGGAGGATTACTTTTACCTCTTCCCCTGTTAGATTCCCGTTGTGCTGTGACATCACCCTTATAAAGCATACTTTTTAATTGATTTTGGAACTGCTGCATCCTTTCCGACTTGCCATAATTCGGTAACATTTCAGGCACTTTCTGCTTATACTGGTGGTCTAGTAGCATGGACACCCAGTACAGGTCGTTCTCCTTCAGCCTTTTTATACGAGGGTCCCTCAACAGGCACTACAGCATGAAAGACCCTATTTGCACAAGGTTGGATGCCGAGCTACTCATGTCTCTCTTCCTCTTCCTCTTCACGCTCATCTATGGCCTGATCCAGCACTCTTCGCAGGGCACGCTTCAGGAAGAAAACAAATGGTATGATGTCGCTGATGGTGCCTTCGGTGCGACTGACTAGGTTTGTCACCTCCTCAAAAGGACGCGTCCAGTAACGTGGCCAAAAAATTCCCAGCTCTGCAGAGGCTGTCCTAGCACCCCGGTCATACAAATACTCGTTAAGGGCTTTTTCTTGTTGGAGCATGCAGTCGAACATTAGGAGTGTTGAATTCCAACGTGTTGGGCTGTCGCAAATCAAGCGCCTCACTGGATATCGGAAAAGTGCGCCATGGCCGTGTAGGAACGCCTGAAATGGCCACACACCTTCCTGGCCTTTGTCACAAACCACTTTGCCGATCTCCAGTTGGTGCGGAGCCAGCCACTGATCCTCCTGTGCGTTCAGGGCGGACAGGAGTGCTGGTCGGGTGTGACTCTCTGCTTTCAGGCAAGTCAACCCCAAGACGGCGTGACACTGCCGTATCCGGGATGTGGAATAGTACCTGGGGAGCTGGGGGGGTGCCGTTGATGTGGAGCAAGACGCAGCAGCAGAAGAGGACTCAGCCGAGGAGGTTATGGAAGAGGATGGAGTAGGAGGAGTAGAGGAGGTGGCAGCAGGCCTGCCTGCAAGTCGTGGCGGTGTCACCAACTCCTCTGCAGAGCCACGCATTCCATGCTTGGCAGCCATCAGCAGGTTTACCCAATGCGCAGTGTAGGTGATATACCTGCCTGACCATGCTTTGCAGACCAGGTATCAGTGGTCAGATGGACCTTTGCCCCAACACTGTGTGCCAGACACGCCATTACTTCCTTTTGCACAATTGAGTACAGGTTGGGAATTGCCTTTTGAGCAAAGAAATTTCGGCCGGGTACCTTCCACTGCGGTGTCCCAATAGCTACAAATTTTTTGAACGCCTCAGACTCCACCAGCTTGTATGGTAAAAGCTGGCGGGCTAAGAGTTCAGTCAAGCCAGCTGTCAGACGCCTGGGCAAGGGGGTGACTTTGTGACATTGGCTTCTTACGCTCAAACATGTCCTTGACAGACACCTGACTGTGGGCAGATGTGCAGGAACTGCTCAAGGCGAGAGACGGAGGGGCGGATGGTTGAGAGGGGGCAAGGAGGACAGCAGTGGTTAACGTGGCTGAAGATGCTGGACCAGGAGGAGGATGGCGGCTTTGAGTTTGTGTGCTGCTTGTACTCATGTGTTGATCCCATAGGCGTTTGTGATGTGCAATCATGTGCCTTCGCAAAGCAGTTGTACCTAGGTGGGTGTTGGACTTCCCACGACTCAGTTTCTTTTGTCACAGGTTGCAAATGGCATCACTGTTGTCAGAGGCAGACACACAAAAAAAATGCCACACTGCTGAGCTCTGCAATGACGGTATTCTGGTGGTGGCAACAGCATGCGCTGATTGGCGTGCTGTCTGGCTGTCCCCGGGTGCCAAAGCATGCTGTCTGACTGTGCCACTAGCTCCTTGCGACGACCTCCCCCTGCTTCCAACTCGTCTCCTCCTCCTCCTCTCTGTCTCCCCATCTGAACTTTCCCCCTGTTCTTCTTCTCTTCTAGCGGGCACCCACGTGACATCCACGGACGCATCGTCATCATCAACCGCTTCACTTGTATCTGACAACTCAGCAAAGGAAGCAGCAGCGGGTACAACATCATCATCATCACACCGTACATCCATGTGTGTAATGCTGCCTGACTGAGACATATCCCTGTTATCTACATCCTCTGGCAATAATGGTTGCGCATCACTCATTTCTTCCAACTGATGTGTAAATAACTCCTCTGACATACCAAGTGAAGCTGCTGTGGTGCTAGTGTTGGTGGTGGCGGCAGGCGGGCGAGTGGTAACTTGAGAGGTGCCCGAAGCTAAGCTGGAGGAGGATGGTGCGTCAAGGTTCCGAGCGGAAGCTGTAGAAGTTTGGGTGTCCTGTGTTAGCCAGTCAACTATGTCCTCAGAACTTTTCGAGTTCAGGGTACGTGGCCTCTGAACACTGGGCATTATTCTAGGGCCAAAGGGAATCATAGAACCACGACCACGACGGCCCCTGTGGGGTGGCCTGCCTCTGCCTGTCATTTTTTTTCCGATTAGTGGTACTATGCGTGCAAGCTACTGTGACAACAGATATGAGTGGCACTGTGCAGTGGCAGAAGTTGGCAGAGTAGACGCTGTAGGCCTGACACACACGCTTGCAGACAACTAACTGCTATTCAATCTATTACAGTCAAAATTGTATATTTTTTTTTAAATGTACACTACTGTTACACCAGATATGAGTTGCACTGGTGTGACACTGTGCCCTGGCAGGCCCTGAAACGCACACGCGTGAAGGAAACTGACTGCTATTATATTACAGTCCAAAAAGTTTTTGTTTTTTTTTAAATGCAAGCTATTGGGACACCAGTGAGTGAGTGGTGGCACTGGGCAGGCCCTGAAACGCACACTCATGAAGGAAACTGACTGCTATTATATTACAGTCCAAAAAGTTTTGTTTTTTTAAAATGCAAGCTATTGGGACACCAGTGAGTGAGTGGTGGCACTGGGCAGGCCATGAAACGCACACTCGTGAAGGAAACTGACTGCTATTATATTACAGTCAAAAAAGTTGTTGTTTTTTTTAATGCAAGCTATTGTGACACCAGTGAGTGAGTGGTGGCACTGGGCAGGCCCTGAAACGCACACTAGTGAAAGAAACTGACTGCTATTATATTACAGTCAAAAAAGTTTTGTTTATTTTAAATGCAAGCTATTGTGACACCAGTGAGTGAGTGGTGGCACTGGGCAAGTGGGCACAGTATATGCTGTGAGCCTGACACACAGGCTGGCAGGCAGGCAGGCAACTGCAATTACATTACACAGAAAAAAAAAGCAGACTGATGTTCTAGCCCTAAAAAGGCTTTTTGGGGTGCTGTCCTTACAGCAGAGATCAGATGAGTCCTTCAGGACTGTAGTGGACACTGAATACACTAGCCTAGCTATCAATTTCCCTATCAAATCAGCAGCAGCTACACTGTCCCTCCTCTCACTAAGAATGCAGTTTCACAATGAATGTAAAATGGATGCTGTCCAGGAGGTGGGAGGGTCTGGGAGGGAGGGTCTGCTGCTGATTGGCTGGAATGTGTCTGCTGACTGTGAGGTACAGGGTCAAAGTTTACTCAATGATGATGAATATGGGGCGGACCGAACAGCGCATATGTTCACCATCTGTGGTGAACGCGAACAAGCGATGTTCGCCAGGAACTATTCGCCAGCGAACCGTTCGGGACATCACTGGTTATGATGCTTGGAGTATTCATTTAATGTCTCAGGGTTGCATACCGGCAGGAATGCAAGTTTGAGAAGATAATGATGAGAGATGCTGTTTAGGTCATCGAATAGGAATGGATGGTCCTGGGCAAACAGTGCATTTTCCAGGTCCATTTACGGCTTTGCTTTAACACCTGCAAATCATTGATGCACCTGTGCCATCTGGTCTCCATAGTGGTAATTAAGAAAGTTGGGCAGATTTTCCTACTTTTTTAGGGACATAGAGATTGCTACGTCTAACCCTAGATTCAGGGCCGCCATCAGGGGGTGACAACCATGACTGCAGCACTTTCTTTCTCTGCACACATAGATAGCGAATATCGCAATCTATGTGTGCAGCCGCGGGCCCCCGGCTCCCTGTTACCACAGAGGGGGCCCAGCACACAGCTTCACAACTCTCGCAAGACCCGTGGAGCGTTGCCATGGTAACCGGGTCTCGCAAGAGTTATTAGAAGAGAGAAGAGAGGAGAAACTGTGTGCTGCCTGGGCCCCCTCTGCTGTAACAGGGAGCCGGGACCCCCCCCCCCACTGGACCACTATGGATGGAATCTCCCCCCTCCCTGGACACAAGTAAGCAGGGAGGGGGGAATATCATTTAAATTTAATTTACACATTGCACATTTACACACACACACTGCATACACTAACACAACACACACACACTGCATACACTAATACAACACACACACACACTGCATACACTAACACAACACACACAGCATTCACTAACAAAACACACACACACTGCATACACTAACACAACACACACTGCATACACTAACACAACACACACACTGCATACACCAATACAACACACACACTGCATACACTAACACAACACACACACACTGCATACACTAACAAAACACACACACACACTGCATACACTAACACAACACACACACTGCATACACCAATACAACACACACACTGCATACACTAACACAACACACACACCAATACAACACACACTGCATACACTAACACAACACACACACACTGCATACACTAACACAACACACACACTGCATACACTAATACAACATACACTCTGTATACACTACACACTAACACACTCACTGCATCCACTATACTGACACACACTCTGTTTCGCTACACATTAACACACTCTGCATTCACTACACTAACACACACTCTGCATCCGCTACACTAACACACACTCTGCATCTGCCACACACTAACACACTCTCTGCATTCACTACACTAACACACACTCTGCATCCGCTAAACACTAACCCACTCTCTGCATTCACTACACATTAACACACTCTGCATTCACTACACTAACACACACACTCTGCATCCGCTACACACTAACACACTCTCTGAATTCACTACACTAACACACACTCTGCATCCGCTACACACTAACACACACTCTGCATCCGCTACACACTAACACACTCTCTGCATTCACTACACTAACACACTCTGCATCCGCTACACACTAACACACACTCTGCATCCGCTACACACTAACACACACTCTGCATTTACTACACTAACACATACTCTGCATCCGCTACACACTAACACACTCTCTGCATTCACTACACTAACTCACACACTCTGCATCTGCTACACACTAACACACTCTCTGCATTCACTCCACTAACACACACTCTGCATCCGCTACACACTAACACACTCTCTGCATTCACTACACATTAACACACTCTCTGCATTCACTACACTAACACACACTCTGCATCCGCTACACACTAACTCTCTGCATTCACTACACATTAACACATTCTGCATTCACTACACTAACACTCTGCATTCACTACACATTAACACACACTCTGCATTCACTACAAATTTACGCACACTCTGCATTCACTGCACTAACACACACACTACATTCATTACACTGACACACTCTGCATTCACTACACACTAACACACACTCTGCATTCACTAAATACTACACTCTGATTCACATACACTCTGCATTCACTACACTAACATACACTCTGCATTAACTGTACACACAGCATCCACTACACAAACATCCTGTATTCACAGTACACACACTACATCCACCACACATTGAAACACTCTGCATTCACTATACACAGACACTGCGTCTAATACATGCACTACATCCACTACAGACACTGCACCCACTAAACACATTTCATCTAGTACATACAAACACTACATCCACTACACAAACACACACTACATCACTGTACACACAGTATATCCACTACTCAAACACACTCTGTGTTCACTATACACACTGCATCGCTACACAAACACACACTCTGCATTCACTGTACAAACAGTATCTAATACACACAAACACTACATCCATTACACATATTCTAATTCACTTCCACTATACACACCACATTCAGTCCTGCGTCATTGTCAGCGGACCAGGTAGGGCGTGGGCGAGCCCGGGAGTGAGGGGGGGCCCAGACCTTGTGCTTTGTCAGGGGCCCCAAAATTTGTGATGGCGGCCCTGAGAGAACATATCTGAAG
>OW240916.1:274010817-274025533 GCA_933207985.1 Pelobates cultripes
CTCTGGGATTCTTTAGACTGGTGGAAATTTTCTGCCCATAAGAACAAGTAATCTCTACTTTTCTTATATATAACTCAAAAACTAACAACATAAAAGCAAAATCTCAAATTATAGTACTGGCAGTAAAAATTTTGACTGCCTGCAATTGGAAAGCCAACGTGGTGGAGGACGAGGTTGTCATTTAGTTATACCAAGTATAATTTTTTTGAGGGCATTTGAAGTAGCGTGGGGACATTTCCTACTGATGATCGATCACAACCCGCATAGAAAAGGCAACTTAAAAAGTATGAGGGACCTGTATCTTATGTATGAAGATTACTATTGTACAACTACAATTAAAAAAAATCTCTGTATTGAACACTTATTGAAAACCAATAAAAATGAAGACACAAAAAAATAAATAAGAAGAAGGGATTAACTAAAAAGATTATTCATTTAATAAAAAAAAATGTCAAAGTGACATGAGTGCTTTATTAAAGGAACACTATAGCAATAGGGACACAAGCATGTTATCCTAATGCTAGAGTGTTAGCCTACATATTTGGATTCCTCCCCAGAACAATTTTTTTAAAACAATGTTTTATTTACTTGTAGTGCCCTGGTGCACCACCACACCTCAGAGTCATGGATGAGGTTTTCCCTGCTTGGGAAGCAGGGTAAATTAGTGAAGACCATCGGAGGAGTGCAAGCCGATAGGAAGTGAGTGATAGAGAAGTGTAACCATCACCTCTGAAAGGAGATTGCAGTGGGGTAGTGGTGGATTAAGTAAATGCCTTACAGGCTCCTTTAAACTGTAGTGATTCTGGTGCCTAAAGTGTACCTTTAATTATAGCATTAGCCCTGGTTATTATTAATTATTACAGTGCATGAATGCTTAGGGAATTTCCCATGACACTCCTTAATGGTTGTCTATGTATCTGTGATGAACTGGATTCATCATGGGTTCTTGGAGTGGCATACTTGCCAGCTTCCTGCCCTGTGACTATGGCCCCTGTGTTAAATCCTAGTTAAAACCACTGTGTGTGCCTTTTTTTACCTGTATGGCCACAATTTGAACTTTCGAAGTGGCACTTCGAACTCGCGAACTCCTGAAGCCATTTGAAGTGCCATTTGACCATGAGGTGGCGGCCATCTTGTTCGCATGAGCCAAAACCGCGAATAGTCTTCAGCGGCACTTAGCCGCGATGCTATAAAACTATTTTCGGCTATGGGACCATGCCTGCGGTCGGTAAAAAATATGACTTCAATAAAATTTCTGAACCCCTAATCTGATCTGGGTGATTTTTGGATATGTTGGTCACCCAAATCAGGGCTATCAGGGGATGTAAGATTTGTGGGGATATTGTGTGTTTTGGGGTTTTGTAAAATATATGTTCTTTTTCACTTGGAGATAATTGAGTTGATACAGTAATTAACTCAATTATCTCCCAGGCAGAGGGGTGGGATTGTATGATTGTATGTGTTGGAGAGCCTTAGATTGTAACTCTAATGTTATTGATTTACAAGTTTGTGTCCCTGTCCCCAACAAGGTCCATGTGGGCGTACAATTTGCTTGGGGATTGTCATAAAAGGCCAGTGTGGCACCATTAAAATTGAGTTCCTGCTTAACCCTCAACACGTAGCCTGGTCTCGTGATTGTAGGGAACCTGCTATACAGCTATACCACTAGCTTTTGTAAGAGCTTCACAGCTATACTCTCTTGGAGGAGAGGACTTCCCACGGAGTCCCTGGATCGAGGAGTTTGGTCTACGACGGGAAGGGACAGCGAGACCCCCAACCAAGCTGCGGCAGTTTGTGGGGTCTACTGTGCTTATTTAGCTCGGTGCGGTGCTTATGGTCCTCAGCGTCAGCTAGGAAGCATCGATTGGTGTAGGTACCCAGTCGGGGTGCCAGGCGGTCTGTCACGGTATCCAAGGAACAGTAATCCACAAACATCTTCAGGGGCATGGTTGGTTGAAGCAAAAAAGTTAATCAGCCATCATTAGTTATACAGGTGAAATTGGAATGGCTAATTAAAACAATTACATTATATCAAACAATGAAATCAGTTCATCAGTGACACATCATGAACTATAAGAATGATTCTGTCATGTTTCAATAAAGTTTTATTAAAATCAACTTTTGGTAGAATATTGTTTTATCATATCAGTTCTGTCACCCTGATGTAGAGACTGATAACAGGTTGCTAAATAAATACACATTGTTTATTTGTGAACATGTCTAGTGATCTGCTTTGTTTATTACAGAGGTAAAAAAATACACATATATAAGATGAGCAGGGCACTGCTGATGTTGATTCATGGGATGGGTGCATGTAAATTATATTGGGATACTGACAGATATAGAAATTCCAGTCCATGGTACTAATGATGGGTCTAATTAGAAAATCTTACAGGCAGAAAATGCTAAAACAGACATACCACCCAAGGGTCATGAATATGGTGAGACTCCTGTTTTAAAAAAAATAAAAAAAAATATTTCTATAATGTTCTACTTGTCAGGCCCACCAGAGTAAATCTAATTTCTACCAATTTTCCTCAAGAACTTGATATGTGAAAGCGTATGACTATGACAAGGGTGTGTTGGTGAAGCACTGGGTGGCCAGTGTCTGATAAGGGGGCATTGTTGCCGTAAAAGACATATAATCTTGGTGAACTTGCAAGCCTAGCTGATGCACAAAAGTTGACCGCTAATTGGTTGCCAATATAGACCATATTTATTTTCTTATTAAGTTAATTCTATTATGGGTACAGATCATACAAAAATAGTCTTCTGTTAAATTTATTTATACTTGCTGTGATTAATATAAAACATTCTGTTAAAATAGCAAAGATTATTATTTTTGAAAATTAAAAAGCAAAAGTGACAGTTGCAGGTTGTGTTTTTAAGCAAATGCATACTGCATGTGAAAGTAGAGTTGCACAGAGCACTTTCGACTTTAAGTTGACTATTTTATGATCAGCCAGTACAGAATAGATTTTGTATGCCTTCTAAGTCCACACACTTCAATTCCTCTGAACAGCACAGTAGGGTAAGAGAATGTTTAGAGTAATTAAACTAAAAATATATGTATTTTTTTTTAGTCAGTCTCAATGTCAGTACTCAGTGAGCATGGGTCAGGAGCTGCAGCTCCGTTAGCCCCTATGTTAATCCAGATTTGATTTCTACAAAATGTTGAAAAGAATGGGATTTAACATCAACCCCAAATTGAGTTGAGAGGGAGATAAAGTAAAAATGTAAAATAGTAACAATCAACTTTCATGGAGACGAAACAGAAAATAATCACATCAATACTTTCTTTATAGAAAGATGTCTGCTTCTACACAGTAATGTTGCAAATCTAAACGGACATAAATATACGAAGAATCACTGACTTCAAGTTCTTACCAAATTCCCATTTGCTAATTAGATGATTTACATTGATTTAATTTAATAAGCAGTGGAGTCAGTAACGGGTTATGTGTGTAAACATGAAAATTGTATTCTTTAGAAGCAAGAATGTATACTGTAAGTTTTTTGAACACATGAGAAATAATCGATCTTCACTCTAGTTTTCAAAGTTCCAGTCTTCTGGGTATATAGTTTGGTTGTCCTTGCTTGGCACCTTGTTGGATGGGAATATCTCCCCAAAATGATGTTCTATGTACATTGACACAGGGTAGAAGATCTCAAAATGAGCTAGCTAGCTACCCATCACCACCTTCATATGGTTTGCCAAGGCTTGCCAATAGACTGGATGTGTTCTTTAGCTTTCATTCTGAGGGCAGCTATGCTGGTATTTCTAGGGTCTATTTCTTCCATCTGATATTTGTCCAGAAAGTTGCTTCCGCATTGGTAAGGTGGAGGTGGTCCCATGGCTCCTAATGGTTGTAAGGCATGTCCCACTGGTGCAGTGTTCATGAAGGGGGGAGGTGTGTAACTGCCTGGTAGGCTTTGTGGGGTTGTAACAAACCCTGGGAGGCTTTGTAATGGGGTTGTGTTGGACATTGGTGATGTAAGCCAAGAGTCCAGTGGTAGACTGCTGCTGATTGCACTTAGGCCAGAGGACTGAGGGGATCTATTAAAGGAAAGGATGGGTGAATCTTGTAATTTCATCGAGGTCACCTCCAACTTCTCCTGCCTTCTCCATTTAGCTCTTCTGTTCTGAAACCACACCTGAATAACAAAAAAATAGATATGAGTCTCATTGAATCACAGGAATAGAAACAGACATGTATGTCTAATATAGTATAAGAGTACCAGAACTTTTCAACTGTAGACATGTTTTGTACTAGTAACTCCTAAATGCAGGTTTATTTGTGTGTTTTGGGTGTTTCCTTAGTAGCGTTTATTACTTAGATAAAACCAAAGGAAACTAGGCATGGATCATGATATCATTAATATAGGTATTAAAAATTAGGTCCAGATGTGCCTTCTCAAGATAACAGTTATCAAAAATCCACAAATTTGACACAAAGGGATATGACTAATGGTATTCTTAGATAGTCTCCACGATTGGTCCCAAATAGTCACTTCATAGAGATTTCGTGCTGGCTACGAAAATAAAAAAAATTACAGAGAACTGAAAGGGCTCACTTGACAATAGTCAATAGAGTAATGAAATGGCTCTTCACCAATCCAACCAGCGGTGTTAACCAGATGGCTGTGTTCTAAGATGAAAGCCGGCAAGTGCAATAGTGGAAAAATTGACAGGACAAAAACCTAGAAACTCCAGTCCTAATGAAGGGAAGAATTAATGATCTACATTCTTCCTTAGGGGAAAAAAGAGAAATTAGATAAGTATGAAGAATTAGCAGTAAACTCTCATGTGTTTCACCTGACACCGTGGATTTAGTAATTGCAAGAAGAATATAAAGGCTTTCAACTTTTGGCCAACTTTTCACTGAATTCCAAATTGACAACAAATTTGAGGGAGAGGAATCCCTTTTTATGGCAATTGCACAACAAACTTGCAAATAATAGGAATGAAGGATTCTCTGCTCTGCCATCTTAAATCCTAATAAACTTGAGGAAGCTGAGACATACACAGTAAGCATATTAATCATAAAACTGAAATGTCTTCTCAGGTTGCAAGTTGCAACAGTACCACAATGGCCTTGATTTCTTTTGTATGAATCAGCATCAGAAATAATTTTAATCTCTTACAAAAAAAACATTCTAATAATTTAACTACAAAAATGTCCATAGATGTTTATGGTGACTTCCACGGATAAATCATTTGAATAGTATTTGTGCCTCTAGATCGGGTCTAACTTGATCTAACTTTCTGGGCACCTCTATTCGAGATAGTGACACCAGTCAGAAAGCAATTTAACCCCTTAAGGACCAAACTTCTGGAATAAAAGGGAATCATGACATGTCACACATGTCATGTGTCCTTAAGGGGTTAAAGGGACACTATAGTCACCAGAACAACTACAGCTTATTGAATTTGTTCTGGTGAGTAGAATCATTACCTTCAGGCTTTTTGCTGTAAACACTGTCTTTTCAGAGAAAATGCAGTGTCTACATTACAGCCCAGGGATAACTTCACTGGCAACTCCTCAGATGGCTGTTACAGGTCCTTCCTGGGTCATGGCTGCCTAAAATGCAACCACACATTCAGTATATCCTCCCTCTGCATGCAGACTGAACTTTCCTCATAGAGATTCATTAATTCAATTCATCTCAGTGAGAAGATGCTGATTGGCCAGGGCTGTGTTTGAATCATGCTGGCTCTGCCCCTGATCTGCCTCCTTGTCAGTCTCAGCCAATCCTATGAAGAAGCATTGTGATTGGATCAGGCTATCACTTCTGATGATGTCAGCAGACTGCTTGTTTTTCTGAGGCAGACAGGGCAGAGCCAGCAGCTTCAGGCTTGAATACAGTAAGATATTTACTATATTTATGGAGGCATGAGGGGTCCAGGGGGGCTAGATGGTGATTTTAACACTATAGGGTAAAGAACACAAGTTTGTGTTCCTGACCCTATAGTGATCCTTTAAGAATAATTTTTAGTCTCTAAATCTATAACTTTACCCACAGCCAGCAGCTCATTGTATGTGGGGATGTTTAATTAGATCTTTATAACACTCAATATGACATTTTAATGGCCATCTGCTTGGAATTCGATTCACTGTGTGTGAGGGATTGGTAGTTACATTTTGATGAGCAACCCTTGTTAATAAGGGGATGTTCTTTAATTTTCCTTTGATTAATCACATTAACTGTTTGCTTGTTGGCTTGGGAAGCCAGTGAGACTATTAATTTATTCAGAAAACATTTCGAGATTTGTTTGGAAATGAATTCTTGCATTGGATACAATGTCATTTTCAGGGTTTTGACATGCTCGCTGGTTGAGCAGTGGTCCACGAAAGAATCTCTAGGGAGATATATTTACCTGAAACTCCTTGTCATTGGCTGCACCATCTTTGTGTTAGTTCTGTTTTAGACTCATAGAGTTTTCATCACTTCTGTACTGTCTGCCATGCATGCACAAAAGTGCAATACAGAGGTTTATGGAAGATTCCACAACACCATGGACTTTTCTGCACAATGTGTGAAAAAATAGCTTTTTCCAGCGCCGTTGCAACTTGCAAGTGGCTGATATTTATCATGTTTTGTCAAGCTTGAAAATTATCATAAGACAAAGTAGTCTGTACTTTGTCTTATGATATCCTTTGGTTGTGTCAGCATTTGTGTTGTAGTCCAACACTGTCATTATGAATTATTTAAATGATAAAATGATTCTGTTTTTGCAAAATACTTTCATGTGATAGAGTCCTATTGAGGGTTAATTTTGGTATTTTGCAACCAATGAGGGTCATTTCAGATAAGCCACATAATAAATTTAATTAATTTCTTCCAAAAGTCTGGGTCCACATTGCTCCAAACATATTTCCCCAAAAATGGCTCCTGCCATTTACAACTTTAGAAACTTTCTTTTGTAAATCAACAAAAAAACGAACAGGGTTAATCACCAAAGTGGGAATTCAAAGTCAATTTCAAATGTAAGGACAAAATAGCCGAACTGGATAAATTCGCTAAGTCAGGTATGCTTCTAGTTTGGCTACTTAGGTCTAAAATTTAACATTCACTTTAAATTCTCACTTCAGTAAATAATCCAGTAAAAGTCTTGGCTATACTCAGCCATCTGGTAAATGCACTCACCACCCTGTACATGATCAATTGTAAATACACACCCTGTACATGATCAATGGTAAATACACACCCTGTACATGATCAATGGTAAATAAATACCCAGCCTGTTTATGGGAAATACACAGACTGCATCTGTTAAATACACACTCTCCATATACTATACCACGACTCTGTATAAGGGAAACGAAACATACCCTGCATATAGTAAATATACACACTATATACAGTAAATATACATTCACTATATAGTAAATATACACACTATATACAGTAAATATACACTCTCTATACAGTAAATATACACACTATATATAGTAAATATACACTCACTATATAGTAAATATACACTCATCATATAGTAAATATATACACTGTATACAGTAAATATACACTCACTATACAGTAAATATACACACTATATACAGTAAATATACACTCACTATATAGTAAATATATACACTCTATATATAGTAAAAATACACACTATATACAGTAAATATACACACTATATATAGTAATTATACACTCTTAATACAGTAGTTACACTCACTATATAGTAAATATATACACTATATACAGTAAATATACACTCACTATATAGTAAATATATACACTGTATACAGTAAATATACACACTATATATACAGTAAATGTACACACTATATATAGTAAATATACACACTATATCAGGAAATATACACACTATATAGTAAATATACACACTATATACAGTAAATATACACACTATTTATAGTAAATATACACTCACTATATAGTAAATATATACACTATATATAGTAAATATACACTCTCTATATAGTAAATATACACACTATATACAGTAAATATACACACTATTTATAGTAAATATACACTCACTATATAGTAAATATATACACTATATATAGTAAATATACACTCTCTATATAGTAAATATACACACTATATACAGTAAATATACACACTATTTATAGTAAATATACACTCACTATATAGTAAATATATACACTATATATAGTAAATATACACTCTCTATATAGTAAATATAGTAAATATACACTCACTACACACTATGTATAGTAAATATACACACTATATACAGTAAATGTACACTCACTATGTATAGTAAATATACACTCTATATATGGTAAATATACACATTATACATAATATATATACACACACACTATATATAGTAAATATACACACTATATACAGTAAATGTACACACTATAAACAGTAAATGTACACTCACTATATAGTAAATGTTAACACTATATATAATAAATACACACACTATATATAGTAAATATACACTCTATATATAGTAAATATACACTCACTATATAGTAAATATACACACTACATACAGTAAATATACACTCACTATATAGTAAATATATACACTATATATAGTAAATATACACTCACTATTTAGTAAATATACACTCTATATATAGTAAATATACACACTATATACAGTAAATATACACACTATATAGTAAATATACACTCACTATATAGTAAATATACACTCTATATATAGTAACAATACACACTATATACAGTAAATATACACACTATATCTAGTAAATATACACTCACTATGTAGTAAATATACCCTCTATATACAGTAAATATACACACTATATACAGTAAATGTACACACTATATATAGTAAATATACACACTATATACAGGAAATATACACACTATATAGTAAATATACACACTATATAAAGTAAATATACACACTATATATAGTACATATACACTCAATATGTAGTAAATATACACTCTATATACAGTAAATATACACACTATATATAGTAAATATACACTCTATATATAGTAAATATACACACTATATACAGTAAATATACACTTACTATATAGTAAATATACACACTATATATAGTATATACACTCACTATGTAGTAAATATACACAATTTATATAGTAAATATACACACTATATACAGTAAATGTACACTCGCTATGTATAGTACATATACACACGATATAAAGTAAATATACACACGATATACAGTAAATGTACACTCACTATATAGTAAATATACACTCTATATATGGTAAATATACACACTATATATAGTATACACTCTATATATAGTAAATATACCCTCACTATATAGTAAATATACACACTATATATAGTAAATATACACTCTATATATAGTGAATATACACACTTTTTGTAGTAAGCATACATTCTATATATAAATATATACTCTCTATACAGTAAATATACACTCTATATATAGCAACTGTACACATTATATATAGTAAATATACACTCTATATATAGCAACTGTACACATTATATATAGTAAATATACACACTATATACAGTAACTGTACGCACTATATATAGTAAATATACACTCTATATACAGTATATAGATACACTATATAAGATAAACTAATCACAGCCTGCATGCATACTATAGATTCTCAATACTAGCCTATAGTAAATGCCCTCAATTTATATGGCAAATGCTAATGTTGTATCTGGCATATCCAAGTCCTAAAATAAATACACCCCCTCAATCTATACCCTGAGTATGGCAAATTGTCCCATCCCATATTGCCCAAAACGAATAATCCCCATAAATGTATATCTCAAGAAAATCCATACAGCACCAGACACAAACATGTGATAATCCAGTAATATTCAATAAATCACTATACAAGTACTCTCACACAGCACCTAGCAAGTGGCAACGGCAGTGATTTCTCACAAGCGAGACTAGACAATTAGCATTGCTTTAATTATTCCAATTAACAAAGTTCACCAATTTACAGCTTTATTTATTAAAGTGAGATTTCAAATCTAAGGCCAGAGAAGCCGAGCTGAAAACATTGCTGAATTTTGAAATTCACTTTGAATTCACTTTGAATGCTCACTTTAGTGGATAAACCAGTCAAACTGTTAATATCTATCTATCTATCTATCTATCTATCTATCTATCTATCTATCTATCTATCTATCTATCTATCTGTCTGTCTGTCTCTCTCTCTCTCTCTCTCTCTCTCTCTCTCTCTATCTGTCTGTCTGTCTATCTATCTCTCTCTCTCTCTCTCTCTCTCTCTCTCTCTATCTATCTATCTATGTCTGTCTGTCTGTCTGTCTCTCTATCAAACCGGTAACAATTACTAAATAAATATATAGCTACGTGAGACAACTCTATGAAACTTTATATCAACTAACAGCAAGGCGAGGTCTGGAGACATGAAATCTATTCTAAAATAGCCAAATCGTACAGGCGATTCTATATTTAATGTAACATTCATTTATTTTGCAAAATCAATATAAATCACCGTTTAGTGAATATACCCCATAGAATGCTGCGGACACCAACAGACCTGTATTAAAATATGCGGTATATACCGGTCTAAAGATATTGTAATATGTCATGTATTGTCATTAACCAATAGTGAAATAAACGGTTTGGTGGAAAGTCACAATGTAACATTGTTTTATTTTTGTATCTTCTAATGGTTTGTCCTGGATTAATGTGAGCACTATTTGTATTACCAGTACAGTATAATTATAGTGTCTAAATATTCACTAAGCTAATGTTAGTAAATATCAGGAGAAGTTAGAACATCCACAATGCTCAACGTTCTAATGGCAATCAGGATGTGCCTGGTGTCAGTCTGCCTGTTATCACGGCAATGCCTCTGAATTGGGACTGATCTGATGGACTTAATTTATGGATAATGTTATGACATAATGCATAGCATTACCCATCAGAATTGCTAGAATTAAGTGGTATCCTGTCTAGCAATGAATCGTATTCACTAAGCATCCATTTAAGGTGATTTGGCCAATTTACAAATAATGTGTTAAAATATTAGAATTGGGGGGGAAAAATTCTCCAAACCTGATGAGCGTCCTTATTTTGACTTTGGTTTTTCAAATCCAGGTATCTATTCATTGTGTGGTTAACAAATCACTTAGTAGTTTGATTGATTCTACATAATATAAGGCTATTCACTAATATCCACATTAAAAATGTAAGTTTAAATATCCAAGCTGTGGAAGTAGCTGAGATTGAAACATTTTTTTCTCAGCCTCAGCCAAACGGAGTAAGTAAAAAGAAAGTTGAACTGCCTGAATTTGGAAAAAGTCAAAGTATTTTAATTGTTATCTAACTCAACATTAAGGCTGGACTAAGAAACGAAAAAAATAATTAATAATAATCAAATCATATCTGAATTTGAGAATGTTCCCGTTTCAGCTACTTTAGTCCAGGAGTTTACAACTTAATTTCCAGTTTACTACAAGTCAGTGTTCAGTTATTAGATGTAATGCTGTCTTTCACATTTAGGAGAATAATTCAACAATATTAAATTAAATAAATAAAAAAAAATTAGTGTTTTTATTGCATTAACTTTCCACAATATCTGTAAATTATTCCTACATAACAATCTACAGCAAGATCGAAAATGAACCATCATGGAAAGTTATATATATAGTATTTATTTATTATTAATTATTATTATATATTATTAATATTATTTATTCCGTGTTAATGTTGTACATTGTACGTGGTTATTAAACATGCAATCGATCTCAGTTTGTTAATTCTAATGTCACTCCATGAATTAAACATTTGTATTATTTAAAACTTTAATTATGACTGTAGTTGGCGTTATTGTGTTATTCCTCATTTCCTTAATAATAATTGTAATTAGCTGGTGAGAAGGAAATATTTATAAATAAAGTAGTAGCAAAAAAGCCTCTCACTGAAGGGTAGGTCCCCTTATAATATACTGGGTGCATGCAAGCTCCCTCATTGAAGAATGGTCCCCTTATAATAAACTGGGTGCATGCAAGCTCCCTCATTGAAGAATGGTCCCCTTATAATAAACTGTGTGCATGCAAGCTCCCTCATTGAAGAATGGTCCCCTTATAATAAACTGTGTGCATGCAAGCTCCCTCATTGAAGAATGGTCCCCTTATAATAAACTGTGTGCATGCAAGCTCCCTCATTGAAGAATGATCCCCTTATAATAAACTGTGTGCATGCAAGCTCCCTCATTGAAGGGTGGGCCCTTATAATAAACTTGGTGCATGCAAGCTCCCTCATTGAAGAATGGTCCCCTTATAATAAACTGGGTGCATGCAAGCTCCCTCATTGAAGAATGGTCCCCTTATAATAAACTGGGTGCATGCAAGCTCCCTCATTGAAGAATGGTCCCCTTATAATAAACTGGGAGCATTGAAGAATTATCACCGTATAATAAATTGGGTGCAAGCAAGCTCCCTCATTGAAGGGTGGGCCCTTATAATAAACTTGGTGTACCCAAAACCTGTCATGAAAAGTTGTCTCCCTTACAATAAACCGTGTGCTCATTCGGAAAGACCCTTTGCTGAAGATATTACTGACCTGCACCCTCACTTCAGGGAGGTTGACTTTCATAGCCAGTTCTTCCCGGCTGTAGACATCAGGGTAATGGGACTTCTCGAAAGCTCTCTCCAGTTCATGGAGCTGGTAGGTGGTAAAGGTGGTCCGGTTTCTCCTATGCTTCTTCTTGGGCTGTTCATCATCAGAAAGTTTATTGGTATCACTGCTGTTAGAGGCCGATAGGCAGGGGCTCAGGCACTCACTGGACCCTTTGGTACAGTAGGAGTCTACAGAAAAGGAAACGCAATGTTTACATGAGAAGGGAACTTCCTTTAATGTGATGCCTTAACTGCAAAAGGAACCGCAAAGAGACTCATATTCGGCAGTTAACGGATTAAAGAATCTATTCAAAGTGAATTGTGCGGAAATTATAAATTCGCAACCTACCTGCTGGAGAAAAATTAAGTTGAATTAAATTAAATCTAAATTCTTCAATTCCCTACCCCCTGCCTAAAACATGTTATTTGTGAATCTATTAGAATCCTGATGATGTTCATAAATGTTTAGTTTAATCCTTGAAATAATGAATGAGCTGTAATACGACCATAGAGGTAGGTAAACTTTAATTCAATGAGATATCTCACTCCATGATCTGTCAGTCTATTTATCAGCATATTTATCTCAGTATACTCCTAAAAACTATTTTTTTACTGACATATTATCTGCAGTTATTTTTTTTTCTTTCCGATAATTGGATAAATACCCCTTATTAAAGTTAATCTGATCTCTGTCTGTCTATCTAGTTTCTAACAAAGTTCAGTTCTTACCCCCATAGCCATCATCATGTCTGTCCTCCAGATCACTCTGCTGGGGCTGTATCTCCTCTGACATTTTGTGCAGACAGTGCTTAGAAGTCCTAGTCTCTGCTTCCTTGCCATTCCTGAGACTGCCCTCTGTCTGGAATGGGCTCAGGACACTGTCCTCTTTAGAAAATCCCAAGATGGCTTCTATGCTGTGGAGTCTGGAAGTGTTTCCTCCTGGACTCCTGACCAAATGTCCAGAAAGAGAGAAGTTTCCATCTGCCATGAGGGAAGGACTGTGCAGGTGCATGGGTGGGGGGGTCCTTCTTCAATTTCAAATACTGGGTTAAAATCAATTCTTTCCTTGAAAGGAGGAGAAATTCAGCTAAAATATCATAGGTCCTTTGGGAACTGCAATTAGTCTTTACAATTAAAAAAGGAGAAAAAATGCTTCTGATCCCAGAGATATTTTTGTTTTCCAAGAAAAAAAAAGAAAGGTTTCTTAAATGTGGAATTTTAAATGACTTAGTGTGATCGTCTATCCCAGAGTGACAGACCCAGAACAAGCTGCAAATCTTCCTAAGGCAGGCTGATTCCTTTAAGCTGGCTGTATATCAGATCCTTCTGGATAGTTTATGGATGTCTGGCTGTCCTTGGAGTGGAGAGGATCATTTCTTTCTGACCTCTCTAGCAGCAGTGACTCAGCTCCAGCTTTGCTGAGATATTTTAAAGCAATTCCTGCCCTGTGTTCTTTGTGAGTATGTCAGCTGTCCCTGCTGTGCCCTCCAAAGCTGTCACATTATCATTAAATGAGGCTTTTTGTATGTTTTGGACAGTACCTGCAATGAGAAGATCTTTCCTATAATCCCTCCTCCTCAACCACAAAACTTGCTAGTTTGTCAGCAACAAGGACCAACAGCAATATTGTTTTAATCTTGTCCCCTCTCCACAAATTTAAAAAATAATTCACTATATTTCTGGAACATCACATTTTGCACTGTAGAAATATTTTGAGATGGGTCATAAATATTTTAACCTTTTCAGTGACAGAGGAGAAAGGCAATAAAACTCATTCTCGTGTACTATTCCATTCAACGTGTTCTTTTAAACTACAAGATTATAGACATTAACAGAGGCATATTAAATAATCTATTACATTTAAAATGTGTCCAAAAAAGTCTGACAGATGTCTGCAGGCAATTATTGAAAGTGTTTATAAATAATAAATAGGGTTTATTAACATAATCTGAATATTTTCCCCCATATGAAAAAGTAGAACACACAAAAGAGTATTTTTAAGTTTATTTTTATTTATTTATTTTATTTATTTATTTATTTATTTTTCCATCTTTTTTTTATAGTTTTGTAATTTAATATTAAATGTCAGGTTTTTTTTTTTGA
>OW240916.1:274028883-274133900 GCA_933207985.1 Pelobates cultripes
AGGAGGGGGCTCCTGGGTAAATGTCCCTAATCCAAGAATGCAGTTGGGCAGTGCATTTCTCTTAGCTATTAATCTAATGTGGCAGCTTTAAAGGAACACTTTAAACATCTTCAACTGGAGTGTGTCCTCTGTTTTTCATTTTACAAAAAGTACAGATTCCAATAGAAATTAACACTGTTATAAATTTACCTTCTTACACCCCCTGGCTGTCAATCAGACAGCCAGTTCTGTTACTTCCTGGTTCCGTTAGCTCAGTGGAGCTAAACAAAAAAGGAAGTAATTGCCAAGAGCACCTGCCTTGCTAAGGCTTCTCATTTGGAAGTCTGTGATTGGATAGCCCCCTAACGTCTGGGTGGAGATAGAAGGGGAGGGCTTGCAAAGGCAGCCGACAGGAAATCTGCAGTTTTTTTTTCAAACTGTTTTTAGATATAGAAAAATGTGTAATTAAACACATGCAAGTTTTCATTGGGGGTATATCTACTAACTTATTTTTTTAAATTTATTTAGGCAGTGGAGTGTCCATTTAAAGCTTGCACAAAATACAAATATTTCATTTCTGACTGCGGCCTGACCAAGATGCTCACAGTCAAGTAATACTGTCTCAATGTATTATAGGTTGGTGTGATAATGCAAAGGTACAAACGTCCACTTTACCGTAGTATCATACAGAGACAGGCTAGTGTCAAACTGTTATTAAATGGGTTTACAGTTTACTCTCACATGGTGCCGAGGGTGGACTTCTGGCACCATAACCACTACAGCTCACCATAGTGGTAATAGTGTTTACAGTGCCCCCTTAATGTATAAGGAAGTTAGTTGTTGCATGAATTTGTCAGCAATCTTTGGGTACATCAACACACAGCTGTGGATCTGTTTGAAAAAGCCTTAATTCTGGTCTGCTGGTGCACCCTGAAGATTGAGGATTGAAAAGCATTGCTCTAGAGCAGGGTTCTCCAAGCACTGACCCTCCAGATGTTGCTGAACTACAACTCCCATGATTCTTTGAATGAAATAGCTAGCCATAGAATCATGGGGGCTGTAGACTAGAGAGCCATTTGAAGGGCCAGAGTTTGGAGACCCCTTCTTTAGAGAATGTTGTTATGGGAAACAAAGAAATGTGGGGGTAAAGGGAGTGGGGGGCATAAATTGGACCATGCAGTTTTTTATGAGAAGCTATCACTGGTGAAGGCTGTTGGTAAAATGGGATATAGACCTATTCAAGTCAATATCCCAGTTAGTCTCTATGGTTGTCCCTGCTTCACTTCCTGGACAAAGGCAGGAAAGACCATAAAGACAAACTGTCTGCTTTCAAACACTATTTGATCTGACTTATAGTATATATATATACATACTTTAAAAACATATACATTACCTTTCAAAACTTTATGAAATAATTATGTTAAAAAATAGTTTTGTGGTTGGTAACAGTTGTCCTAACCAAACCCTACCTAATATATAAATTATATATATATATATCTCCTTAAGGACACAACTTCAGAAATAAAAGGGAATTATGATGGAATATTTCCATCATGTGTCCTTAAGGGGTTAAATATATACAAATTCTCACAAAAGATCAAATATTCAAAAAAGGTATATACATATTAAAAATGGATGCTGTATATGTCTGTCTTTCCACTATCTTTGAATGCTCTTTTTGAAATGCGATTGTGTTAAAAGCTGTTTGGAAAAGATAACAAACTAATTTAATATATTTTGCTTTTCTCACATTACTTAATCAGTAAAACACATGATCTCAAAGATACAGCAAAATGCATGGAAGCAAACTTAACTATCTCACCTCCCCACTAAATTACCTGGGGGATATGTCTCCCCTTTTCCCATATCACTTCCTACCCCTGTGACAGAGGAGACCTAGAGTATGTCCCTTACGAACTAGAGCCAGGCCAGTTTCTCACAGAACATATACGCCTCAAAAGCATATAACCATAGCTAATACAGTAATACAAAGAAACTACAGTCTAAACACTACATGCCATCAAACGTACGATGCATGGCATTCAATTTTACAAACTTTTGTGAGAGTGGCCTTTTCGGTTATGTAATAATTGGAACTCTCCTAATTGCCAAGACCATCTTGGAAACAGTTATAAAATAACTTGCAATCTGATTAACCCTTTAATTCCATGTATTCATTTATACATAACATAGAGGACTAAACCACTAACATCCCTTTATTTTTACTTTAATTTTTCTAGACCTGCAGGATGATTCGCAAAAATAATAACAGGCTTCCTACAGTGCTCACAAACACCTGAATAAAAAAAAACTGTGGGACCAATGCTTCATGCTCAAAACACATAGTGATGATATTTTGTCAAAATATTAGAAACTGAAACTGCACTAGGGATTGAAAGTAAAAGAAAATTATAAAAAAATAATAATAACACAGGCCTTTAGTTAATATTTTTGGATACAGGTTTCAAATGATTTAATATGTTTGGATAAACTTTTAAAATTATATAAGATTTTAACATCTTGATATAGCTTGATATATTAATATGTTTTAAATATTTTTATTTTTTTGTATTTTGGGAAAAAAAAAGATGATCCAAAAATATTAAATTGAGGCTTTAATAGGAGAATGTTTGTGATTCCAGTTAAACAAGCACATGGTAAAACTTAGAAATAGTGAAAATTATCTCTGGCCCTTTAGTTAATCTTTTAAATTGTTAAAGATTTTTTAAAACAGATGATTGTGCAGGTGGAATAAGTGTTTTGCTAAAGGCTGTATATTTGGGAGTACAGTAGAGGATGTGCTTAGTGAGGAATAACAGATTTATTGTTGTTTTGTTAACAGCAGATTTTCGTACAGGTGAATAGACAGGGATTGTTACATGGTGTGGTTTGTTATGGTCGTTAGACGCATCACTTAATTTGAAAGGGATTAATAAGGTTTAGTTGTTAATCACTTCGAGGTAATCCTTCAGACACCTATTAAACAAGCCAGTTCTTCAGCTTGGTTTAGGCATTGTAACCATAAAGCACCTGTGCAACAGGTCTAGTAAAATGCCAAACTAAACATACAAATCATTTTGACACTAAGTTCTCTCCTAATGAGCTCTTAAGTGCGCTTCCTGACACAAATCCAGAGTACAGGAACACCCTCAATAAATTGGGTAATTCACCACCTTCACACCCCAACAATGGGAAAGTGCATTACTCTGGCAACACAAAAGCTCCATCAGCTCACATTACCAAGAAATGAATTACAAACTAATCGCACTCTGGTATAGGACCCCGACGCTGCTACACAGGATCTTCCCAACGACACCCCCAACATGTTGGAGATGCCTCGAGGAGAGAAGCACTACAATACATATATAGTGGGAATGTCGCCTCCTCGTCCCATATTGGGAGATGATCAGAGAGAAGATAAACGAAATCATAGGAGAAATGACAGAATGGACAGCGGCCCTGCCCCTTCTACATATTTCAAAGATGTCAATTGCCATGTACAAAAAATCGATCCTACGTCACTTACTCAATGCGGCTAAAGCCCTGATCCCGCTATATTGGAAGAAGACGGAGGCACCCCGAATGGAGGAATGGATTTGTAGGGTGGAGGACATTCAGGGAGCAGAGGCGATCCAAACCTCACTACTTGGTAGGGGGGACAGACATGCAGAGATGTGGCGGCCATGGTTCGCATTTGTGTCCCGTAGCCGATAGGGTGGGATGGAACGGGTGGGGGGATGCGCGGGGGAGACAGCTGGCCCGACGGGGCATGACCAACCCTGCCTACTTTATTCCACCCTACCTAACCTATACTTAGGCCCCAGGGCAACTCTTCTTCCCTCTCTACCAACCTACTTCTGATTTTCACCTGTAACCTTTACATATGCACGAGCAAATGGACAAGACACACTCACGCTATAGTGATAAGCCTGTATCTTGTCCGGGATCAGTCAGTGCACCGTAGAAAGAAAATAAGAAATAGAACCAAAGAACAGATAAAGCTCTAAAGCAAAAAGCTGCCACCCTCTAGGTACACTCTAAAAACCTATAATAAACATAAATGGAAAAAGAAAGGAAGGTGGAATAAAATCCCACCTAATGGGGGCGCTAAGCACTAGAGATAATGATAGTCTAATGGAGGACTATAAATGTAAAAGAGTAAATACTCTACGGAGACTTCGAAAAATAGATAGTATAAAAATACAATTTATTTTGCATCACAGTGCAATAAATATATAAAAAAGGGAGTAAATAGTAAAGTGCATAAACATCCAATGTAAATATGGTAACAATATACACTCCTATTATGAGACCTGGGAACAAAAACCCGGCATCAACCACTAAACAAAACAGTAATAGGTATAAAGATGAACTGAACAGCCCTTGGTCGCGACTTCCAGGGCTGAAAAAATACTTGCAAACTCGATCGGTAGTGGTGATATTGTGGTCTCTGGACTTAGATTGGATGATAGATGAGGCTCAACGCGTTTCGTCCCGCTTTGTTCAGGACTTCCTCAGGAGCTGTGTATATCTTCAGTTCTTCCGGAGTCTTCTTTTATCTTCAAATTTTCGCGCTCAATTAAGTCATTGCGCATGCGCAAAAGGACACCGGCTTCCGTCGAGATTGTTGCCGGAACACAACTTCAATGCGCCCGCCTCTTGGTCATTTCCCGATAGTGATTGGAGGCGGGCGCATTGAAGTTGTGTTCCGGCAACAATCTCGATGGAAGCCGGTGTCCTTTTGCGCATGCGCAATGACTTAATTGAGCGCGAAAATTTGAAGATAAAAGAAGACTCCGGAAGAACTGAAGATATACACAGCTCCTGAGGAAGTCCTGAACAAAGCGGGACGAAACGCGTTGAGCCTCATCTATCATCCAATCTAAGTCCAGAGACCACAATATCACCACTACCGATCGAGTTTGCAAGTATTTTTCAGCCCTGGAAGTCGCGACCAAGGGCTGTCCAGTTCATCTTTTTACCTATTACTGTTTTGTTTAGTGGTTGATGCCGGGTTTTTGTTCCCAGGTCTCATAATAGGACTGTATATTGTTACCATATTTACATTGGATGTTTATGCACTTTACTATTTACTCCCTTTTTTATATATTTATTGCACTGTGATGCAAAATAAATTGTATTTTTATACTATCTATTTTTCGAAGTCTCCGTAGAGTATTTACTCTTTTACATTTATAGTCCTCCATTAGACTATCATTTTCTCTAGTGCTTAGCGCCCCCATTAGGTGGGATTTTATTCCACCTTCCTTTCTTTTTCCATTTAGTGCACCGTAGAAAGACAACACTATAAGTACCTCATTCATGCCTATCACGGATTCCACCAATGACTTAAGGACATAAGCAAACCCTTAAAGGGTGGGATAGCTGGGATGGGCAGACCCATGACAGGCCTTGTAATCACTTGCAACACACACAGGTCCATATTTGTATGTAATGCAAAGCCTTAGTAGCCACATGGAGCTCCTTGAAAGTCAACTACACCCGGTATGGTTAAGACCCCACCATGGCGTAGCGCCTCTTTAGATACCTAGCACGGAGTACCATCGGTTACAGGGTACAGACAAAAACCATGACACTCCAAGGGATGGCCTACAACTACACACATTGGTGCCAGGTGGAGAAGGGAAGTACTGTACCACACCATGTGCTGATTGTCGTTGTGCACTTGTTTAAAACACACGGCCTCTATGAGCCTGGTATAGACCTACATGATGAACACCTCACCTACTATGTATGCAACCTTACGCAACAACTGCCAGAAAAAACATCCTTGACGGGCTATACCGGCTCCCATCCTTGCCCAATATGCCTAACACAGCTACCAGGGACGTTATCCTACGCTGTGCTACCTCTCAGGATAAAACCAACATCATGTCAGCGATTCATGGCAAAACACCCCTGGCCTTTGAGAATGCACAGTTACTATTCTTTCAGGACCTAACTAGAGCCACGCTCCAATGGCGCCATTCTCTGAACCACCTCACAAGCCATCTGCGCAACGCTGGCGTGACCTATCGTTGGGTCACCAAGATCCCTACTGATCACCCACAACGTGACAACCCACAAGATCTCAATGGACACAGAAGTACATGCAGTGCTAGCCAAGTTGGGACCCCCAGACATGAACACCTGCTCGGGCATAGGTCATTCATCCCATGACCGACGGAACCGGCAGGCCTGACCGCTTGACTAGCAAAGGCACAAACGGACTCTCTCAAGGTCCAAGCGGACTCTTTGCAAAAACAGCACTAACAGAAATTCTAATTTTACAAAATTATGGTGCTTAGTGAATAACCCAGGATGTATTGTTTACTTTTCATAGAGGGAGTATGTTTCCAGGGGATACTTCCAATCTCTCACAGTTAGGGATGAGAGGAGGAATTCAGTTCTTCACATGATCTAGATTTACTGACTGCAATAGAGGCAAAATAATGATGGAATATGATTGTCTGTTTTTCAGAACACTTTGATAAATATCCCCCATTGTATACAGTGAAAAACATGCAGGCCTCTTGCTCAGCACACACAGTTCAATGGCTGATATTTATCAAACTGTTGTGAAAAGTGATGATTTTATCACAAGACACGGAGGCTCATATTGCATTTCCCTTTCTTTACTGTCCACCAATAGCAGCAAAGTATACAAACAGAATGAAAAAACAATGAACATACAGTAGCATAGGCCCCTCCCTCCACAGGTCTCAGTATAATAGGCAGCACTTCCCTTCCATTTCCCTCTTTCTTTGCTGCTTAAAAGATAAGTAACCGCTCCCATTTTTCTCTCACATAATATTTATTATCCTGTGATCTATTGTCTTGATTTTTACTATTTATTGTCATTTATTAGTCCATTGTTTATTCTCTGTTGATATATTCAGTATTATTCAGTTTTTTGTTTAAGGAATCCTTTTTCCGTTTATTATTTATGTTTGCTCATTACTATATATGTATATTTATTGCCTCCCAGGATTCCAGACCTTCTCTGTGTGATAATTGATTTTCTCTGTTTGCTCTTATCTCCTTTCAATCTCTTATATCCTTCTCTGTCTCTCCCTGTACTTTGACACCATTTGCACCTCGTTTTTCTCCCTTCTGTTCGGCTGTTTTGGTGCATGAATTTCGCCATTCGGCTAAATTCATCACGAACACATGCCATTCGTTAGTTTTACTGGCATATAGCATCATTTGCCTATCTGCCGCGTTCGACTAATTGGTTTGTGCGTTTTTGCTCATTCGTATGTTTCTCCATTCACTTGTTCTATTCACATGAATTCGTCTATTTTACTGAACGTTCGGCCGTTTTCTTGACGAATTCTCAGGTTTCTTGCCGTGAATCTCGCGAGATTCTCGGCGGCCATTTTCTGATTTCCTGTCTCTCTTCCTACCTCGTTGTGTGTGTCACTGGTCTGGGCCCTGGTGAGATCTCTTTTGTTCATTGCTCTTATAGTTTGGGTGACTAACACTTATTACTCTATAGTCTTAGGTAATAGGGATACTGTGCATCTTCATTATGCCCAAACCCAGGATGCCTTCCAGCTCCCCACCCTCTGGGGAGATAGATTCTCCACTATTCATGGGAGAAGCCCCTGTCACCCCAGACATACCACCCACTCTGACAGACAGGCCCATCCACCCTGCAGGGGACCAATTCTCAGTGCTACAGCGCTCTGTGACAGATGCCATTATGGCAGCCATGGGATCCATGTCCTCTACCCTCTCCCATACTATTTCCCAGGCCCTTCTGCCATGTCCTTTGGACGTGCAAATGTCTGGTTCCACGACGCCTCTCTCGCGTCCTGCTGTGGACCCGCCTGGGGACGCACCCAAGAAGGCGACCCATAAAACCAAACATCCCTCTGCCTCCAGAACTACTTAGACTGGCGTACCTTCGGTCTCCCCAGAAAGTGTGCTCTACACACTCAAAAGAGCCTTTCCGCGCCAGGCAGAAAGGCGCGGCTATGGAAATGTGCCAGAGCACAACCCGAGAGTGACTCTGACTCAGAAGTCGGGTCTGGTGAGGAGGCTATGATTGAATCGGATGATGACTCCGACGTTGATTCCGCTGAGCTGGGCCTTGACCTCCTTCCCTCTGCTCAGGCAGAGACATCCGGAGGTGACACGGGGGCGCCTCACCCCGCAACCGCGGGGTCCGCCCTTTTGGATCCGTTTGGCGAACCTCTCTTCAACCCGGATGAGCTACACCATCCGAGGTCGTCGGAGTGGCTCCCGGCAGACCATGTATCCAAGTACCTCGAAAATTGGGTACGACGCCCGCTCACTAAAGTGGCATGTAATAAATTGAGGGCTGAGTGCCCGAGGCCTATGGTGCCCAATAAGGTCTGCGATACCCCTGAGGTTGACCCAAAAATGACCCAGTTCCTGGCAAAATTGGGCTGGAACTCACATAAAGGTCTAGACTCTGCCCTAAAAGCATGTCAGGATAAGCACCTAGACATATTTGGCCCACTGGCAAAACTTTTTGAACTGGCGGAGGATGCCAGAGCAGGAAACCGTATGGTTGACCCCGAAGACCTCCGTGGTTGGGTCCAAAAGGCTATTTGTATTGCCGGGAGTGTCAATACCTCCCTCTCTATTGAACGGCGTAAAGCCATTTTATTCAAAATAGAGCCTAAATTGGCCAACCTTGCCCTCACAGAGGCTGGGAAGGATGCCCAAGCTTTACTTTTTGTCGACTCCTTCATTAAAGACCTGGGACGCTTTGTGGGAGCGTTTACAGCCCTTGACAAGGCCCAAGCCTCCATGAGATGAGTATTCCAGGACCGGGTCTCCACCAGGGCCGGCAGATCCAGGAGCCGTCTGTCCGGCCGGTCTTATTTTCAGTCCTGTGGCTCGGGACGAGGCTCCTTTCAGCACCGCTCCAACTTCCAGGAGACAAGTACCCGCTCCCCATTCTTCCCGTCATGCGGACGCCCGTGTTGATCCAGAGGCTTCCGGGGTAACACCGGTTCCAGACGACCTTATGGTGAGTTTACCCATACCACATGTTTCTTCTCATGTTTATGTAGGGGGCAGACTCCAACATTTTTTCCCAGCCTGGGCACAAATAACCTCCGACCCCTGGGTACTAAACACTATTTGTGGTTTTCACATAGACCTTGTGGGGAACCCTGTAAGTATCCCTCCTCCTCGACCGATCTGCTTCTCCCTCCGAGATAGCAGGTTGATCGACGACGAGCTATCTGCGCTCCTCACCAAGAGAGCGATAGAACGGGCACCCCCGGGCTCCACAGGAGTCGTAAGCAATATTTTCCTAGTGGAAAAGAAGGGCGGTCAAATGCGCCCAGTCATAAACCTGCGCCCGCTCAATGCTATGGTGAGGTACCGCCATTTCAAGATGGAGGGTATCCATCTACTGCGAGACCTACTCCTTCCAGGGTACTGGTTGGTAAAGCTGGATCTCAAGGATGCGTATCTCACCGTGCCTATAGCCGAAGCATCCCGAGATCTCCTGCGTTTCCGTTGGCGGACAGGGACTTGGAGGTTCACCTACCTTCTTTTTGGCCTGTCATCAGCACCATGGTGCTTCACAAAATTGCTGCGCCCACCTATGGCCTGGCTACGCAGTCGAGGCATTCGACTAATTATATACTTAGACAACATCCTGCTCATGGCCCAGGATCGCTCCATACTTCTGGCGCACATGCGGCTGGCGATGAACCTACTCTCCCGCCTGGGTTTCATCATCAACCAGGAAAAGTCGTGCCTGACTCCCGCCTCTCGTATGGAATTCTTGGGATTCCTAGTGGATATGGAAGCCGCCATTTTGAGCCTTCCGAAGTCCAAGACTCGTTCAATATGCAAGGAGCTCCGCAGAGCTCTCATACGGCCACACCTCACCTTGAGGCAACTGGCGTGCCTCATCGGCCTCCTCGCATCCTCTATTCAGGCTGTGTTCCCGGGTCCGCTCCATTACCGTGCACTGCAACGCCTGAAAATAGCTCACCTGAGAGCCGGCGCATCCTATGCGGACCTCGTGGCTCTAGACAGCGAGACGAAGGACCAAGCGGAGTACCTACCAGGACTACACAACGTCCAGGTGGACTGGGGTTCACGATATCTGTCGGACGCCAGCGACTGGAAATTGGAAACGAACGTGTTTTCCAGTTTATCGTCTTTCTGGGGCCCTTTTGCTATAGACCTATTCGCATCCCGACTCAACACCCAGCTCCCACGGTTCTTCAGCTGGCTGCCGGACACGGCGGCGGAGGCAGTGGACGCCTTCCTGCAGGACTGGAGCGTAGGCCTCCTATACGCCTTCTCCCCATTCTCCATGATCGCTCGTACCCTTGTTAACTCCTACAAACACCTAGCCAAGCTGGTCCTAGTGACCCCATTCTGGGAAACGCAATCGTGGTTTCCCCAGCTTCTCGGGATGACAGTAGATTATCCCAGGCTGTTGCCATCCTCCCATGAACTTCTACTGGACCCGTTGGGGTGTTACTACCCCCTCCTGTTGGAAGGTTCCCTCCCGCTCCTGGCGTGGCGGATTTCAGGGGACCCTGGGAGATCCAGGGAGTTTCGGAAACTACTAGATGCCTGCTGGCGGAGGCATGGGCTCCCGGCACTAGACGGGCATATGGGTCAGCTTGGCGAGCTTGGGCTGGCTGGTGCTTGGCTAGGGACATGGATCCCGTTTCAGCCCCTGTAACTACGGTCCCGGCGGGCCAGCACCCCCTGGTATGTCGGCTCCTCAAAGGTTCTCGCCTATCTCGACCACCCAGGCCACGCTACACCGCGACCTGGGATGTATCGGTGGTATTATCCTTCCTCACTTCTTGGCCCACTAATTCCGCTCTCTCCCTACGACAGCTATCAGCCAAGTTGGTCTGTTTGTTTTGTCTCATCTCCTGCAAAAGGGTCTCGGATGTCCGTGCACTGGACTTTGATGCCAGATCTTATACCCCTGATGGTGTCACATTTAATATCAGCAGACGCACCAAAACGTCTATTAAGTCAATATCTTATCCGAGTTTCCCCTCTACACCGGCACTGTGTCCGGTGGCCTGCCTACGCGAATATGAAGATCGCACCAAACTACACTGTTCCGCATCCTCTCCCCATCTATTTTTATTTATCCGTCCTCCGTTTAACCCCGTCACTAGCACCACCTTGTCTCGCTGGGTTAAATGGCTACTCTCTCAAGCTGGTATTGATACTGCACTTTTTGGCGCCCACTCTATCAGGGGAGTCTTGGCATCTTCAATGATGGCTTCAGGTGCACGACTGGAGGATCTCATGAAGATGGCTGACTGGTCGAGGGAATTGGTTTTCCGGGAATTTTACTTTAGAACGGTTCCTCATACGTTTTAAAGGCTTTAAACTTGCAATATGAGCCTCCGTGTCTTGTGATAAAATTGCATGATTTTGCTATTACATGACGAAAGTCATGATTTTATTAAAGACACAGAGGCGAGTATTGCCCCACCCATTTTTACTACCCATGTTATGTTTAGCTTGTTTTACCCCCCGGTTTATTTCACTGTATAGGTGACAGGTATTGTCTTGCTTGGTACGGTAAGTGGGGCCTGTGTTGGATGGGATTTGAGTATGTAACTATGTCAGTTTGGGTCTAACTGGTTCTTTCACTGCAGATATTGCTGGGGCCTTGCACTGTCTGGCCTTTATGTTAGTCTCAAATACTGGTTTAACCCCTGGGCACCTGTTCTTTATGTTTTCACAGCCTAAACCGATCCTGCGGAATGTCTGGCTTCAACATGTATGGACCTTTCCCTGCTAATGAAGTTTTGTTGGAAGTTATCCAGTTATACTTCCCTGTTTATTGAAGTGATGATCCTCCTCTTGGCTTGCAGTTTATACGTCATTTGGCTTCTCTTTGGACTATATTGCTGTTCCTGTTATGGACTTTGTGTATAGTGTCGAATCTTCAGAAAGAGGGAAATGGAAGGGAAGTGCTGCCTATTATACTGGGACCTGTGCAGGGAGGGACCTATGCTACTGTATGTTCATTGTTTTTTCATTCTGTTTGTATACTTTGCTGCTATTGGTGGACAGTAAAGAAAGGGATATGCAATACTCGCCTCAGTGTCTTTAATAAAATCATGACTTTTCGTCATGTAATAGCAAAATCATGCAATTATGTTCCATCATTATTTTGATCGCATTTAGTTAAGTGTTTCAAAAGTAATCTAAAATGTGTTCATTTTGTTTAGAGTAAATTTTGCTTCTTTTTACAGAGATTTTCCTTTTAGAATAATCACAAATTTAGTCACCATGTCCACTTTACATACACTGCATCCACAACACACACACACCCTGTATCCACACTACACACACTGCATCCTTGTGGGGGAGCTTGGAGGCAGGCCCTGTGGGTGGATTTCAAGGCAGGTCCTTTGGGCAGACTTGGAGAAGGGTCACTGGGGGCCCAGGTCTTGAGCTGTGTTAGGGGGCCCCGAATTTCTGATGGCGGCCCGACTAAATAAGGGTTGCCGGCCATCCACAGCCCAGCCTCTGCTTGAGTTATGACTGAGGCAGAGATTACACACTTCCTTCTAGTCATAAGATTTCATACCAGCAATGGGTACTGTGATAGGCTGACAGGAGTCAGCTGGAACTCTCCAATCACAACTGTTATTGCTGCTGCTCATGCTAATTCTTAAAGGAACACTATAGGGTCAGGAACAAAAATGTGTATTCATGACCCTATAGTGTTAACACTAACCCCACTGCTCTCCCTTGCCCCCTCTTAAACATAGTAAAAACTCACCTTATTTCCAGTGCCACGCGGGTCTGCCGGCACTGGCTCCACCCATGATCAGCCTCCTTGGCTGACATCAATAGAAGTGATGATCTCAGCCAATCACAGTGCTTTCCCACAGGAAAGCATTGGATTTGATGAGATTGTCAATTCTGATGCTCTCAGCCAAGGAGGCGGGATGGGGCAGAGCCAAACACTGCCCTGACCAATCACCATCTCCTCATAGATATGCATTGAATCAATGCATCTCTATCAGGAAAGTTCAGCTTCTCCATGCAGTACTGCCCCAGGGAGCATCTCTACTGGCCGTCTGAGCTGTTCCTAGGCTGTAATTTAAAAGGCAGTGTAAAAGCCTGCATGGATTGACAATACTCACCACAAAAACTACATTAAGCTGTAAGCTGTCCCTTTAATCACTAGCCCAAGCAGCACAGTGGAAATTAGCTCTTGAGGACTCTTGTTTAGCATTAAAACATTAAACATGGTTTACTGCTGAATGTGCGAACAGCACCGAGGACTCCAGACACTGAAGCACGTTCAATGAGATGAAGCAGTTACAGAGCCTACAGTGTACCTTTAAACAGTATTCCTTCAAAGAGTTTAAACAAACTCTTGGAACCCTCTGTTATAGTGAATTTGTTGATATAAGGGAGCATTTGGAAGTCTAAGTGACCAGGAGTTCCTTCAAGTAGTTGAGGACCTGGTTGTGCAGTGCTTTGAATTTCAAAAAGTCAACTTGCAAGAGCTAGAACATGAATAGAAAGTTTATATCTGGACTGCATCCATCTGCAACATCTGCAGAAAGTGTAATTCATTTTCTGGAAGCGCCAGATATTGTGCATTGCATCAGTGGCATAAATAGTTGTGGGTCTCATTGGTGCCACTCATTAAAGGGTTGTCACTTAGAGGAAGATTGAGGGGTACTGTGGCCCAGGAGGCTCGATTTCTGGGTTCTGGGTGACTGTTAGGAGAGCTACATCCTGACACAGCGCTCTCCTCCTGCCTGTCACTGCATATAGCATGGCTGAGCAGGCGGACCACGATAGAGGAGCTTCCTCTACCCGGTCTGACAGGAAGTGGTCTCCGTGAGAGCATCTAACAGCTTCCTGTCACAGCGGGTACAGGAAACAGAGGCTTTTCTGCCATGGACCACCTGCTTGACCGCGCTACATGGAACGAGGTGAAGCTGAGCAGGCACGGGTGGGAGGGAAAAAAATGGCAAAGGTGGGGAGAGGGCAAAAGGGCACTGCGCAGGAGGGGGGCAAAAGAAGGGCACAGGAAGGGAAGAGAGGCAAAAGAAGGGCACAGGAAGAGGGGGCACAAAGAGAAAGAGGGGTTGGGGGAAAGAGACATACAGAGATTGCTGAGGCGGGACAAAGAGACATACAGAGGAGCTGATGAGGAAAAAAGATACACACACCCCTCCTGTACAATTATTTTGCCCCCCCTCCTGTGCACTTCTTTTGTCCCCTCCCCTTGTGTGCCCTCTTTAGCCCCTCCCCTTCTGTGCCCTCCTTTTGTCCTCTTTCACCTGTGCCCGCCTTAGCCACCCTCCACCTCTGTGCCCTTATTTTGTCCCCCTCCCCTTTCCCTTCTATTGTCCCCTCCCCTCTTGTGCCCTCTTTAGCCATCCTCCCCTTCTGTGTGCTTCTTTTGTCCCCCTCCCCTCCTGTGCCTTTGTTTTGTCTGTCAACCTCTCCTGTGCCTGCTCAGCCTCACCTCTGTGCATGTAGCATGGTCAAGCAAGTGGTCTGTGGCAGAGGAGCCTCTGTTTCCTGTACCCGCTCTCACAGCAAGCAATTAGTTGCTCTCAGAGAGCACTTGGTATCAGACAGGGTAGAGGAAACAGAGGCTCCTCTACCACGGTCTGCTTGCTAGACCATGCTACATTCAATGACCGGCAGGAGGGCAGAACTGTGCAATGTACTCCCCTTCTGCTGGTCACCCAGAGATGATGCCCCCACGGGCTCCGGGCACCCCCTTAATGGGTGACAAACAGGGTGGACCGCTCGCCCCCCACTCCCTCTATGCCACTGGCTAGAATGTTTTGGATTTCACACATCTTTAACCTTTTTTTTTTTTTTTTTACTTTGGGAAAAAGCCATGTTAGTAACATACACAACGAGTACAAACCGTGATTCTCTAAGCAAGACAGGCACGACCGCAAACAGATTAAGCAGCCGTCTAGGGTGTACTGACCCAGGGCACAATGCCTAGGTGACTGGCAGGAGGGGAGCGCACTGCACAGTGCTTCCCTCCTGCCAGTCACAGCATGTAGCGTGGCTGAGCCATGGACCAGGTACAGGAGCTTCTCTTTCCCCTACCGGCTGTGACAGGAGGTTCTCACAGAGAGCACAGAACAGCTTCCTGTCAGACCGGATAGAGATGCTCCTGTACTGTGGTCTGCAGTCTGTCCTTGCTATATGGAGTGGTAAGGGTAGCAGGTACATGGGGGGAGGGGGGGATGGGACCACAAAGGGGAAGGAGGCAGAGGAGAGCCACCCAGAGGCCTGAGGGGAGTAAGGAGAGGCACACACAGGAGAGGCACACAGAGGGCTGGGGGTGAGTTGTGGCACACAGGGGGCTGGGGGCGAGAGGCACGCAGAATGCTGAGGGGGAGGGAGAGGTACACAAAAGGGTGAGGGAGCAAAGAAATGCACAGAGGGGCTAGAGGACAAAGACACACAGAGGGCTGGGGGTGAGGAGAGGAACACAGAGGGCTGAGGAGTGGCATACAGCGGACAGGGCACACAGAAGGCACACAGAAGGCTAAACGGGGGTGAGGAGAGGCACACAGAGGGATGGGGAGGAGAGGCAAAAGGGTGAGGGAGCAAAAAAATGCACAGAGGGGCTAGAGGACACAGAGGGCTGGGGGGAAGGAGAGGAACACAGAGGGCTGAGGAGTGGCATACAGCGGACAGGGCACACAGAAGGCTAAACGGGGGTGAGGAGAGGCACACAGAGGGATGGGGAGGAGAGGCACACAAAGGGCTGTGGGAGGAGGTGAGGCATACAGAGTGTTGGTGGGAAGGAAGAGCTGCACACAAAGAGAGGGGGACAAAGAGACACATGGAGGGCTGGGGGTCAACAAAGAGGGGCTGGGGGTGAAGAGAGACACACAAAGAGGCTGGGGGAGAGAGACACACAAAGGGGCAGGGAGAGAAAGAGAAACACAAAGGGGTTTTGGAAAAGATACACAGCAGGGCTGGGGAAGGGTAAAAATAAACATAAAGGAGTTGGGGAAGAAAGAGAGAGAAAATTTACATTTTTTGTTATTTGGGGAGAGTTGGAAGGGGGGATGGGGGGGAGAGTAGCTTGTCTTGCCTATGGTGTAAAATAGTCTTGTACCAGCCATGTCTCCTAACTAACACTATAACCATTTCATCTCAATTAAGTGGTTTTGGCTCAGGCTGCAATCCTCTGGCACCATCTTACCTTGCAGTGTTAAAGGACCACTATAGTGCCAGGAAAACATACTCGTTTTCCTGGCACTATAGTGCCCTGAGGGTGCCCCCACCCTCAGGGACCCCCTCCCGCCCGGCTCTGGAAGGGGAAAGGGGTAAAAACTTACCTTTTTCCAGCGCTGGGCGGAGAGCTCTCCTCCTCCTCTCCGCCTCCGCCCCGCCGGCTGAATGCGCACGCGCGGCAAGAGCTGCGCGCGCATTCAGCCGGTCTCATAGGAAAGCATTTACAATGCTTTCCTATGGACGCTATGCGTGCTCTCACCGTGATTTTCACAGAGAAGCATCGCGCTTTGTGGCTGTCAATGAGACAGCCACTAGAGGATTAGGGGGAAGGCTTAACCTATTCATAATTATAGCAGTTTCTCTGAAACTGCTATAATTATGAAAAAATGGGTTAACCCTAGAAGGACCTGGCACCCAGACCACTTCATTAAGCTGAAGTGGTCTGGGTGCCTAGAGTGGTCCTTTAACTATGGAAGTATTTCCTTAAGCAGAGATGGGGGACAACACAAGACCTTGTCCCTGCAGGCTTTTATTATAAAATGTTGAATTCCCAGGAAAAATAACTTTTTTTTCTGTGTGGACGACCACCTCCTTGGTCTGTTGTTTAGCCAGCAGGAATACCCTCTTCCTGAATGGCAATCGCATACCTCACATTCTAAAAATGTCTGCTTCCTGTTTTTTCACATGCATTCGTTGATAGTTGTGATTCCTCATAACAAATAACCATTTATTTAACTCCTTTATTTGAAGAGAAAAATACAGCATACCAGTTACATGAAATATTGGATACATAGCTAAAGCATAATTGTGGAAATAAACAATAGTCTTGGATATGGATTATTATTCAGGGTTAACTACAGAAATTATGTAAATTCGAACATATGGATTTTTTTTTCCTATTCATCTTTTACATACATACCGTGGAGAGAAAAGGCTTTAGAAACAATACTGTATTATCCCATACATTGCAAAATGTCAGCCATGGTTAGGAATATTTGCATTTTTTGTGAAGGTGTGACACAAATAAATAAAAATGGCAATATATTTTGCATATGGCATCTTAGGGAATACATTTTTTAATTCTAAAATGCCACCAAAATGTAAAAATGATGTCTGTATCTGGGTAAAATTATAAAAAACAGTTAGGTGATCAAAAGTTGCCTAACCACCAGGAAGTGCCTCTAGTGGTATTCTGATTGACAGCCACTAAAGGCAGTCTTAACCCTGCAATTTAATTATTGCAGTCTCTCAGAAACTGTAATAATCACAATTGCAGGGTAAAGGGGACAGTGACATTGCACACAGACCACTTCAATGAGCTGAAGTGGTCTGGGTGCGTATAGTGTCCCTTTAATGTTGGGAACAGAGGATAAGATTCATTACTTTGCAATGGCAAAACAATAGTAGCATGTTCCTTGCTTTTAGTGTGTCAGATAATTAGACATTAACTTAACATACTTACTATATTTTCATTTTTTTTCACCAATTTGAAGACCTTTATTCACTTTGAGGTTTATTCATTAAACTGGCATTGGAAAGAATTGAGATGAGGTTTACTAATGTTAAACCAAAATACACAAATGTGGAAAAAAAAAGAAATCTCAGCTATCTTACTGTTTATCTGTTTTGTCCTAAATTGGAACTTTGTCAATCCCCAACAAAACCCCAAGTATATACATAATTACATATATATAGGAAATGGTATGCAAAATACAGAGTTATGGATGTGTAATAGCATTCAATAGGTAGGTATTAATCCACGGCTCTCTCTATGTATTACTCCACAGATGTTAAAACAGAGACAAATACATTCACACCTTCTTAAACTTGAAAGGCCAGTAAAGCTTTTTTTCATTCGATTGTTCAGTTCAGCAGAACTTATTTTGTACTGCTGCAGGCAAGGTGTTGCAGAATGAGTATGTCAAATTTAATTTTATTATGATTTTATTAAGACACAAGCACACAGTAGCAAAATGGATAAAAATATATCCTATTGCAACCAAAAGTTAAAGGGGAATATAGCAGTGGAGGCTGGTTCATAGAGGCATGTGCAGCTTCCACTCCCAAATAAATAACTGGTGTGTGTTTGAAAACAAAATACATATTGTGTCTGCCATCAATAATTCTGAAGTCTCCTCCCTTTACATTGCTCGTAGGAGATGCTGATGAGAGACTAAACAATTAATAATTTCAAAAATGTGGAGCATTATTTACAATCTCTGGGTGTAGACTCTTTAAACGTGCTTTAAGACTGTCTGCTCTACCATGAATTCTGGTGACACCCTTTGGTTTTGCACAAGGTCATCAGATGCTAGCCAGCCTATTGTCCTGTGTTCCAGGGCTGTCATTGGGTAAACAGCATCAGGGTTGGAGATAAAGAGGTTGATTTTTCCACATACATGTATCATAATGTTTATGGTGCTGAATAAGACATAATTTCACGTTGGGTCAGGATTTAGCATATGTTCCTAAATGGGCAGTACCCAACAAGTAAGAGGGTACCATCTTTAAACTCCACCAGCCTCCACTTTATGAAAACAACTAAATAGAATGTGTTAGCAAACTATCTTTTTTAAATTACCAATCAGCAAATTATATTTTTGTATGTGTGTGTGTATATATATGTATATATATATATATATATATATATATATATTACACAAGATCCAGCGCACTCACATATATATTCAAAAAAGTGTACTCACAGGTCTCTGTAGATTGTTTTAGTTCCTTTATTGTGCAATACGATACACCAAAAAGAAATCTTGAACAATGTCCCACATTCGACTGAAACGTTAACAGATTTTTTGCTGTGTTATAAAGGAACTATAACTACCTACAGAGACCTGTGATTGCAATTCTCTTTGACTATATAGTTTGCCTAAAGTAAGCACTCAGGCAAGTACAAGTAGACCCCCATGGATGGATGGATATATATATATGTATGGATTGGGTACAAAGTATAGACCTTTGCTCAAAAGTTGTAATTTGTCGTTGTCCAGGACTCTTGTTTAAAGGTTTAACACTGGAATTATTGGGGTATCTTTACACATTTTTGGAGAGGTTGGCAAGTACACCATGTTTAAACTTAAACGTTGACACATCAATAAACGTTATTTTTCATTGTTTGTAACGACCCTGAGTGCTATTCCTTCCTTTTATTTCTTTAAGCACCGGGCCCACAGAATTTTACCCTAGATTGCAGATTTCTTCCTCTTATGTATCTGAAGTTCCACAAATTATTTTCAAAATGGTCATCGCACACCATGAATAGGATGGAATAAAATGTGTCTGTAAGGAAGGGGATGAACATAAATTGTAGAATTTCCTTGCTATGAATTCATCAACAGTAGACATGCCCACCAAGAATGTTCCATTCATTAGTCCTCGGGCATCACATCAGAAGACACTTCTCCTCAGCTGCTTGTTTCATTTCAGTGAATGTAGCTGTTGCCTTTTCTTTAATTGTGTCCATATCCATGTTTTGAATGTTTTGGATGTGTCCTAATATTGAGTTTTTTTCTTCCTCTTCGTCTTGATCTTCAGCTACCATTTTTTGGAGCTCCTCTGGTAAGTCCACGTCATCGCCTGCCATCTGTATCTGATTTTCATCCCTTTCACTCTGAAAAAAAAGAATATTCTAAATTAATAGCCAATCAAGTAAATTTAATTATTTACCCCAATATGTCAAAGACAGAGTAATTTCAGACATGGTGTATGTGTGTACATGACAAGATGAATTACTATAAAATATGATTATATTTGTTAATAAATGGGATAATTTGTGATTCGAAGAACACATACATTTACTATGTCACATTTGAGTCAAGTTTCAGAGGTATTTAGAGATCGACAGAGCTGCAGAAGCCTAATGTAGATCCTGATGGCCATTCAATGACTGAGAGCGTCAGTAAATGGCAAAGAATGTACACAGAATTGACATTTGCCAGTCTAGAACAAGGCGGATGATGCTGCCAGAGGTAGAGTTACATCTCCAGTAGTACCATCAAATATCTCAAACACTTAAGATAGAATCCATGAATTTGGCACTTATTTGGCATGCAATTATATTTTTATACCAGGGCCTGCCCAAGACATTGTGTTACCTGGATCCAAGGATGAAAAGGAGTGGGTTGCCAGGGTAGGGACTCCCGTGCATCGGTCCTGCGTTTGCTTCCACTTACGGTTCTCTGTGCAATGGGAGGAAGTGAAGTGTGATCACTTCCTCCCAATTCAGCCATCGTGTAGGGGAACTGCAAAGGTGAAAGGGGCCCAGTCCGATGTGCAGATAAAGTGCTGCAGTATTCTGCTCGGCCTTGCAGAGATTTTGCCCATTGGAGGGCCTAAAGTGTGAGGGTCAAGACCTCCTGATGGGCCCAAGCTGCACCAAAATTTTCCTGACCGCAAGCCACCATCCCCTGATGCCCTGCTGCACAAGTTGCTGGCAGAGAGCGGGTAGAGAGGGGAAGCCCAGTCAGCAACGCCAAAATGCTGCCCCAGTCAAATTGCCACCTGGGGCCATGGCTCCATGGGGACCCAGGCACAGGTCAGCTCTTGTTTATACAGTGATCCCCAATGTCTAATCAGTTGTGGGTTTCTCCTAACCTACCACACTAAAATCATGTGTCTAAAAGTAACAAATTGTGGTGACCACCAGAACGTACCACTCTGATTTGTGGTGTGGTAACCACGAATTTGTTACTTATCTCAGTATGTGCAGAGTTTCAGTAAGTGTTCATGGTGCGTGGAGTAATCCTTTAAATCCATACTGTCAAAAGCCTGGTTTAATTTTTAGGATTTGACCCTATAAATACTTTAGAATAATGTACTTTAACAAGTCCCAAGCAAATTCATTAAAAGACCAGCTTGTTGCCAACAGCATTATTCATACATTAATCTGCTGTTAGCAGCCAAAAGAGTCATGTAGTATTATTATTATTATTATTACTGCCATTTATATAGAGCCAACCGATTCCGTAGGGCTTTTCAATATTATAAGAGGGGGGATTTAACTATAACAAGGACAATTACAAAAAACTTACAGGAACAATAGGTTAAAGAGTACCATGATCAAATGAGCTTACAGTCCAGGGCTGTCTTTAACGCGGGGCAAACGGGGCAGCTGCCCCAGGTCCAGTTACTCCTGGGGGGCCCAAAGCAGCTGCACCGTGGGCCCTGCTGGCCTCAACCATTACTCCCCCCCCCCGGCCGGTAACCCGCACACTAAGGAGGCCCACCGGGTGGCCCATTCACTAAGGGCCACCTGGTGGGCTTCTGTCAGCAAGGGCACCGTACTTTTCAGCAGCCGGCTGGGAGCAAGTGACGGCCGCGTGTCACTACCTCCCACAAAGAGAGGAGCACACAATGGAGAGAATAGTAGGCAGAGGTGAGGAGGGCTGGCCGAGAGAGCCAGACCCCAACTCCCAACACCTTCAGCCACCAGCAGGTAAGCCAGCCTCCAAGATAGGAAACTGAAGGGTGGGTTTAAAAGTGTAAACTTTTTTTGTGTGTGTGTGTTTATGTGTATGTGTGTGTGTGTTGGTATGTCTGTCAGTGTGTGTGTGTCAGTATATCTGTGTGTGTGTGTGTGTGTGTGTCAGTATGTCTGTCAGTATGTGTGTTTTAGTATGTGTGTTTTAGTATGTCTGTGTCAGTATATCTGTGTGTGTGTGTGTCAGTAAGCCTGTGTGTGTGTATCAGTATGTCTATGTGAATCAGTATGACAGTGTGTGTGTCAATATGTCTGTCAGTGTGTGTGTGTGTGTCAGTATGTCTGTCAGTATGTGTGTGTGTCAGTATGTCTGTCAGTCTGTGTGTCAGTATGTCTGTCAGTGTGCGTCAGTATGTCTGTGTGCGTGTGTATGTCAGTTTGTCTGTCTCTATATGTGCCAGTATATCTGTTAGTGTTAGTGTGTATATATGTGTGTGTATCTGTATGAAGTCTGTGTGTGTATCTGTATGTTGTCTTTGTGTGTTTTGGTGTATCTATGTGTGTGTCTGCATATTTGTCAGGTTGTGTATCTGTGTGCCAGCGTGTATATGTGTCTGTATATCTACATGTGTGTCAGTATGTATATCTGTGTGTGTGTATATGTGCATACATCTCAGCATTCACACACTAACACTACACACAAATACACCCCTGCATTCAAACTTCAACACTACGTACAAACACATGTCTTTTAAACAACAAAATTATATGTAAATACATCCCTGCAATCAAAAAAACCACACTACACATAAATACATGCTTGCAGTCACGCCAACACCACATACAAACATACTCCATACAAAAACATTCAAACACACAAAAACTGCTTAGTGCTAAATACAAACCTGCAAACATGGGTATATGGTATAGCCCCAGCTGTCAATGCATTTCTGGAGTTGCACGACAAATGGACATTTACCTTTTAATCACCCGTGCGAGAGGGAGGCCCAAAAAAATTCTTGCACCTTTCTACTTTAGGTCCGCCACTGCGTTGGGGTTGAGGACGTGATTGCACGCCTGGGGAGTGGGGACAGGATCCCGGGGGGCCCAAGCAAATGCTTTGCCCAAGGTCCAATCGATATTAAAGACGGCCCTGTTACAGTCTATAGGTAGTAGAACATGGTCACACACAAGTAAGTGTGATGTTCATGGGAAATCCAATTTAGTGGCAGCATCACTAATCACGAGTTAACCTGTCATGATTCCCAATATGAAATAGCCAGATTTTGAACACATTTACCAATATATTAAATTAGTGGTCAGTAACATACTTGCCACCAGTTCTACATATTATGAAAAAAACTCATAAAGATTCATGAAGATTCTTTAACTTTTGGCTTTGAGCATTCTGAAATCATAAATTTTTTTCTTTAGAACGATACACTTAGTCTATTCTCTAGCCTGCATGGAATTTTTGGAACATAAAGATAGTCATTTTATTCTATATTTTCTATAACTTTGTTGAGATGCAGTAAACCAATATAGCTTAGCTTGCAGCTTCTGGTCAGTTCTGTATACAGATTTCTTCAAATACAACAGATCTTCATTAAGTCCAGCGTGAAGAAAATCAAAATCGTTCAATTCTTACTCCTTCCAAGCAAATCCCTAAATGTAGACTGAGTTCTACCCAGGAACAGACAGAATAAATCACTCAGAAAAGATTAACCAGGCCAACCTCCCCATTAACCCAAGCACATATTGGTCGGTAAATGGGAAAAATGCTATCAAAAGAGTTTTACATGAGGCTGGGAATATTTAAGGAGTGGGAATATTTAAGGAGACTTAGTAGCAAACTGGCAAGTCCGATTCGAAAAACTTAAAGTGACTTACAAGAACGTGCTCTAAAATCTTTGCCAAATTAGTTTGGTTTTTTTGTGAGACTCCGGTGAGACTTTCCTTGGAAGCAGTGTTTTTTTTTTTACAAATACGAAAAACATCCTGCGCTGAATTGGAACTGTTAATCCTTCATTATCTCATCCAAAGATTGTGACTCACCCCTTTATATTGTCCAATTAGTGTTCGCAGGAACACTGCTTCCCAGAGCCGTCATGTCAGACCTCCCCAGCCAATTTTCACACACAAACCATAAACCATAAAATTTATTTTGTGCCTTAATTCTCTGCCTAATGCAAAAACTATGCAAGCTATGTCATTTTATTGTGAAGTCCAAGCCTGTGGCCAAAATCTTTGTGTAAACCCAGTTCTTAACCATTCCAAGCAGAGTTCATAATATTACTTCGACAGGCTTTGGCTGCCCACACCACCTGAACATTCTATAGTGCTACCTGAGCCAGGTTATAGTAAAACACCTGGCAGATCTGATTGTTGCCAAGGATACAGCACAATGATGTCAACTATGTGAAGGCTATGAGGAGAATATTGCAGGCTAGTGAGGTGATTGCTGTGCATGTACATTAGGGCTGGAATACTGCTTGGTGCAGAAACATTAGATCAGTCAGAGACCCTCTGTCAGGATGATCTCAGATATGTGTCTGTACAAAAGGTGAGTTTATATTTTTTTTTTGCAGCTCTGAGGCTCTTCGTTGCTTCTTATCACTCCACCTCTCATAACATTATGGATGAGACATGGCCTACTTTGTGATCATCCAATCCAATGCTTCTCGTAGAGGAGCATTAGGGAGCTAATGTCCATGTCGTACGTGCATCAATTCTTCCACATAGAAAAGCAATGAATTACTGGTTTCCTATAGGGGCGGCAATGTCACATAACTGAGATTTACATTGTCAGTGCAGTGGAAGCCCCTATAGTAGCCGTCAGTGTAACAGCAAAACGGCAATGTTTTACCTTGAATTACATAGTTACATAGCTGAAAAGAGACTTGCGTCCATCAAGTTCAGCCTTCGTCACATTTGTTTTTTGCTGTTGATCCAAAAGAAGGCAGAAAAAAAACAGTTTGACACACTTCCAATTTTGCAACAAACTAGGGGAAAAAAATTCCTTCTTGACCCCAGAATGGCAGTCAAATTTATCCTTTGATCAAGAAGTTATTACCCTACATTGAAAAATTATAACCTTGAATATTCTGTTTTTGCAAGTAGCTTCTAGTTGATGTTTGAGCATCTGTATGGACTCAGATAAAACCACTTCTTCAGGCAGAGAATTTCACATCCTTATTGTTCTTAAAGTAAAAAAAACTTTTCTTTGCCTTAGACGAAATCTTCTTTCTTACAGTCTAAATGCATGACCTCGTGTCCTATGTAAAGTCCGGTTTGTGAATAGATTTCCAGACAATGGTTTGTATTGGCCCCAGATATATTTGTATAATGTTATCATATCCCCTCTCAGGTGACTTTTTTCTAAACTAAAGAGGTTTAAATTTGTTAACATGACAGGACCATTGGTTAAAGGACCACTCTAGGCACCCAGACCACTTCAGCTTAATGAAGTGGTCTGGGTGCCTGGTCCAGCTAGGGTTAACCCATTTTTTCATAAACATAGCAGTTTCAGAGAAACCGCTATGTTTATGAATGGGTTAAGCCTTCCCCTATTTCCTCTAGCGGCTGTCTCATTGACAGCCGCTAGAGGCGCTTGCGTGCTTCTCACTGTGATTTTCACAGTGAGAGCACGCCAGCGTTCATAGGAAAGCATTATGAATGCTTTCCTATGTGACCGGCTGAATGCGCGCGCAGCTCTTGCCGCGCGTGCGCATTCAGCCGACGGGGAGGAGAGAAGGAGGATCAGAGGAGGAGAGCTCTCCTCCCAGCGCTGGAAAAAGGTACGTTTTAACCCCTTTCCCCTTTCCAGAGCCGGGCGGGAGGGGGGCCCTGAGGGTGGGGGCACCCTCAGGGCACTATAGTGCCAGGAAAACGAGTATGTTTTCCTGGCACTATAGTGGTCCTTTAACTAGACAGAACCACTGCACCAAATCCACTTAATTGAGATGAAGGGGGTTGGGGTGACTATAGTGTCATTAAGTTCTTTGGGGGGGGAGGGTTTGGGGGCAATAATTGAATGTCATATGTAGCAAGCTCAAACTTTTTAAATATGTTTATTTGAATGTTAGAGTTTCCATGTAATTTGATGGACAAACTCTGAATATGTTGAAAAAGAAAAAAAGGGTGAAAAAAAACTAATGATTTTATCATAAAATCATATTTGCATTCTCTCCACATTCTACTTTTAGGTTTTAAGTCTGAGAGATCATTCCTGGGACTTGGGTGAAAATCCTCTTCTCTGGATGAGGACAGTGACATTCACCATCACCCATCTACTGTCCCATCAATCATTCAGCTGGTCAATGTTCTTTTAAAATGGAATCATTCCCTCTTTTCTGTCATTTTGTTTATGGTTCCTATGCCAGTGTAGGAACTATGTGAAATAGAGGGTATGCAAATAAATGAATATTGAACTAAAGTGTAAGGGGATCAACAATGATTATTACCGGACTTTAGCATTCTTTATGTCATGAAATGTATCTCTAAAGGAGAAAAATACACGTTCTGACAAGTGAAACTGAGCAAGGCTATGGACAGGTCAAAATGAAAGTAACAATTGGTTAGCATAGTGACAAACATGGAAAAGCCCCAGCAGAGCACAGGAGAATAATTTAGAAAGTCATGATCAGGGATATGAGAACACACCACAACCGTAATCACAGCAGAAGAAAGCATGATCAAGCAAGCTGTGATTGTTTCACTGGCATAAATATGTATGGACTTGGCAATAGCTGAATCATTATAGAAAACATGATAAAGTGAGATGGGTCCAACTTTTGTGTACTCACAGCATGGACATATAAAGGTGGCACAGATGCGTGCGAGGACCTTGGATAGTGGTGGATGTCTGAGACAGGATCAGAGGTAACCTGATAAACTTGCCCTCCACAAAAAATGTATACTTTGTTAAATGGAGTCAACTATACTACGCTGTCCTAAGTGCTCTAATTGCAATTTGGTTTTGTAAATTGTTACAGATCTCTTTTTAACTTCAGGATTTGTGTTAGATACATTCTACTGCAGATAAATATCTTCTTTATACCTCTAGAGTAGACACACTTAAATGAAGGACAAGCCTTATGATACATATATGGATTACGTAAGAGCAAAGCACTCCCACATTGCTGTGCCTTCTGAATCAGCACAATGCACATTGAAATCCTATGGTTTAACACCTCATATTAGCACAGCAACATATCATTTAAAGGACCACTATAGTGCTAGGAAAACATACTCGTTTATAGGGACCCCCTCCCGCCGGGCTCTGGGTGGAGGAAGGGGCTCTGGGTGGAGGAAGGGGTTAAACTTACCTCTTTCTCCAGCGCCGGACAGGGGACTCTCCTCCTCCTCGGCTGAATGCGCATGTGCGGCAGGAGCCGCGCGCGCATTCAGCCAGTCCATAGGAAAGCATTCTTAATGCTTTCCTATGGACGCTGGCGTCTTCTCACTGTGAAAATCACAGTGAGAAGCGCGGAAGCCCTCTAGCGGGTGTCAATGAGACAGCCACTAGAGGCTGGATTAACCCTATTATAAACATAGCAGTTTCTCTGAAACTGCTATGTTTATAGAAAAAAGGGTTAAACCTAGCTGGGCCTGGCACCCAGACCACTTCATTAAGTTGAAGTGGTCTGGGTGCCTATAGTGGTCCTTTAACTCAGATTGAGGATGGAGATGTCAAAACAGAAGAGGAAGTGACGGGGTCATTTAATCAGCATAATAACATCTCAAGTCACGGTAATACTAATGTTCTGCAATGGAATAAGGGTAAAACAGAGAATCTTAAAACAGTATGTAGCCAGTTCATATTGAGCAACATTTACTGGATAAGTAATCGGTATAAAGGGCACGTCCTTACTTGGAATTATGAGGACCCCTCCATTTCCACTGCTTCTACCATAGAACATTGCTAATTTCAAGGGCTTCTAGGGGTTCAGCCCAATACAAAATTTGATGCATACAACCCACCATTGTACCCACCGCAAACTTCACCCCTTCTTATTAAGACACTTTATTTAGATTCTGCAGACTACATCCAGCTGACACTTTGGAAGTTTGTTTGCTGACAGTTTTGTGCCTTTTTACTTTTTTGGGGGTGAAATATTTTAGATTTTTAGATTTCGGGTTGGTGGGAAAAAAATATCACTTATTTGACTAAAATGCTGGTTCGGCTATTTTGACCTAAATGTTGCAATTTATTTATTATTATTATTTTTTTAACTTTTGTCAACCCACTTGTTAAATACATTTCAAAGAAGTCATTCTGGTAATATAGCTGTTAATATTTTGGAGAATGTAAAAATGGAACGTTCACAATAGATGCAATGTCATTCATTTTTTTATAATAATATTTAGTAAATTCCTCAATAGATACACCCTTTTAAAAACAACAATTTTAAAGGAAAGTTCATTAAAAAATTAGAAGAACTTTGAAGAACATTTATTTCAGTTCTCTACTTTCTTTTAAGTTAAATAAGAAACACTAATAAGATTTAAAGGGACACTAAAGTCACCAGAACAACTACAGCTCAATGTAGTTGTTCTGGTGTGTATAGTTAGTCCCTGCAGCATTTTTGCTGTAAACACTGCCATTTCAGAGAAAAGGCAGTGTTTACATTGAAATAAAGAATGTAGCGCTTTAACAATGTAAATGTTAATATCACCTTGTATGATGTGGGAGAAAGGAATATTCGTTTATGTCCCAGGTGAGAAGGGAATATTCGTTTATGCATTATGTGTTTACATTGCTCCCTAGGGACACCTCCAGTGGCCAATCCTTAGATGGCATGTTGAGGTGCTTCCAGGGCAGTGCTGTACAGTGTGCAACACTGATATTCAGTATCTCTACCCTCTGCATGTAGACACTGGAGTTTCCCCATAGAGATGCATTTGAACTTCCCCATAGAGATGCCTTGAGTCAATGCGTCACTATGAGGAGATGCTGATTGGCTAAGCCAGCATTTGGCCCCATCCCTACTCCACCCCCTTGACAATCTCAGACAATCAAATGCTTTCAATGGGAAAGCATTGGATTGGTTGAGATCATCAATTCAGATTATGTCAGCCAAGGAGGCAGATCGGGGGTGGTGCCAGTGCCGGCAGACTGGAAATAAGGTAAGTTTTCTTACCTTTTAACCCCTTAACTCCTTAAGGACCAAACTTCTGGAATAAAAGGGAATCATGACATGTCACACATGTCATGTGTCCTTAAGGGGTTAAGGGGGGCAAGCCACCTAAATGGTCGTATTAACACAATAGGGTCAGGAATACATGTTTAGTGTTCCTTTAACATATGTTTAAAGATTTATTCAATTAGTGCATGGGAGATGAAAGAAACAAAAAGTGAATGGAGAATGCAAAAAAATTTTTGTTGTTGTTTTTACCTGTGGAAGTTTATATTTCTCCCTTAAATGCACTCTCAGAGTTGCTCTCTCTGCTTTCTTTTGAGCAAACTTTGCATCACGCTCCATCCTGGAAACCAAAGCAGAAATAGGTTTTACAACATTATATAAAAAGTCATTAGCCCCCATGCACTTCAGCTCCTATCACGTTTGGGCAGTAATATTGGCTATAGTATTCATCAGCCTAAATATATAAACAAGAAGTTACATGTGCACGTTCCCACATTCCAATATTTAAATAGATACAGGGTTTGGGGGTAGTGTGCAGGTAAGTCTTTTATAACTTTAGACCAATAGAAAATATATATAATTGGAAATTGGGATGCGTAATATGCAATTTATTAAGCGCTCCTTCAGTTCTACCACAGACACACGCCCCTTTTATTTAACAGAAGAAATAGGAAATTATAAATTCCCTCAACCCCTTAAGGACCAAACTTCTGGAATAAAAGGAAATCATGACATGTCACACGTGTCATGTGTCCTTAAGGGGTTAAAGAGGAACTTCCTCTTTAAACGAAGTTCAAGCAAAAGCCAAACAAACACACAAACAAAAACGCTATTAGTTGCATTCAGCTCTCTTGACTATAAGCAGTTCACGGTTGTTTTAAATCGGGGTCATGTAGATCTGACGATTAACTGAAGTACAATTCTCAAGATAGCCAGTCTACTGGAAAATGTGTCCCAGATAATTAGGGTTTTGTTTTTGGTTTTAATTACTCCGTTTGCCTATTTCATCACAAAAAATCACCGCGACAGTGGTTTCTTGTGTAAAGAAAAAAGTTTAAAAGGAAAAAAATAGAATAAATGAAGCGTGTGACAGGTTTCCATCAAAGTGTTTATTGTCACAGTAGTTTAAAGGGAGATGCATGTAAAATGTATTTCTGGGATCATTAAGCAACATATGGCAAGAGGGAGTCAGTGGCTCACTCAAGGACACCGTTCTTTACATTTAATTCCTAGACAACCTTTTTACGTTGTGTTCAAGCCACAGCTCAGCATTACCAGGAGATGGCAATCCGAAATGTTTTTTGTCTTTTATATTTGTTTTTAATAATTAGAAAGAAAGAAAAGTGCAAAAAAAAACAAAAAAACTGCAAACACTAATTTCAATCACATTAATTCAAACAAACAATTGTGAAACATTTGCAGGGTATTTACCAAACTCCAAATTGAGGGCATCTGAAAAATCTCTCCAACTCTGCTATAGTCACAGCGTGGCTATTTTAGTCTCAGTTTAGCCATTCAAACTTTTAATTGCTACCGTTGAGAGTTAGTAAATAATCTTGAAAAGTTTGTGTGTTTTTGCAAATGTAACAAAACACTTATTTTTACTAATCTAAGGACTAATGGAATCTTGCTGCATACAAGCATGTGGCAAAAATGTGGACTTGTATAACAATAAAACCAAGAGGTATTCCTTGTTCTATCTCAAGTCCTCTATTATGTTTTGCCAGCCTCGCACCACCAAACATTTCAAATGGAAATATCCAAACACTAACTTTTGAGGTGTCTATAATTTTGCCATTTGAAATGTTGGGAAATTGTAGGTAACTTACTAACTACAATGTACGCACTTAAAATGCTATGAAGAACAAAAATAATGTATTTTAACATGTTTATTGTAGTTTAAAGACACATTGCTGGGAGTTTTATTGTGATGAAACAATGGTATACACTCAGACACAACAACAATATGGAGTGACACTAGGGTAGAAAAGAAGGACAGAGCGATTGGTCCCAAAATATGGACTGTCCCTCCTAAATAGGGACACTTGGGAGGCATGCAGCCTTACAACTGGCAAAGCATCATGGGAGATGACATTCTGTAATAGCTGGGAGGTTTTCCTATTTGGAACCATTTTAATAAAGGAATACTGGGAAATAGCAATGTAAATTAGTAACAGACACAAGAGTTGAACTAAGCTTGGACTAAAATGTGTCTTCATCAGTGTTACCTGACATACACAGTTAGTAGTCTATTAGTCAGCCATTGTTTCTATTTCTTCATTATACCTAATATCCACCATGAAGAAGTAATGTGTGGCCCCATAAGGTGGTGGTGGTTGTTTTAAAAAAAAAATTCTTTATTTTTCTTGTGCAAAAGAATAACAAGCATATACAATGTGCCACAACAGCACGCATTTATATAACATCAATAGATTGTACTGGGCACTGAGCGAGCTGCACATTTTTTGTTAAGGAGAATGTAAGGCTATGTTAACATCTGTTAGGCTGGCATATCTACCTTGTTTTCAGCATGGCGTTAATAGTTAATTTAAACTCTTTATGTTTTTGTGCGGAGAAAAGAAGAATTGACAAACAATGTCATTGGTGGAACTCTCAGTACAGATGCATGGATAAAACATTATGACGTGTAGATGAACAGCACGGCTTATGAGATATGTATGTTGTACACATGAGTCATAGTTGGCTTAGGTCCGATAAAGATTTATAAGGACTAGTGGTCTTCGTGTGTGTGGTGGAGTGCCGCTCTGAAGGGGAGGTGGTAAGGGGTAAGCATTGCTTACGTCAATGCTTAAGTAGATGGTAGCATGGTGGTAGCATGTGGGTAAGGGTGTTCGCTTTATTTATGGAGGTTGAGCTACAATAAAAATTGAATGCAAGAAACAGCTATCTCTTACCAGGGATAGTGAGTGATACTCTAAAGTGCCTAAGCAGTGGAAGCAGCTCAACACAAAAAGTGGAATACCCTTTATCCACAATACAATACAGATATAAAAGAAAATGGTATAGGCTATATACTAACAAGTGGAGCGCTATTACAATATGGATAATAAAGGGGTACACTCACGCCTTCAATACAGTAACAACCTGGAAGTATACACTTGAGTATGCATACAAAGGGAAATAAAAGGAAAACAATATATAGTGCAGATGGTTTTCAAATGGAAATGAGTGATAGTAGAAAATGATTAAACCACTCACATGGACTGGAGCCTATATGGTATTGGCTCCGTAAATAAATCCTTTTTGCTTTTTGGGCAGCAACACACCCCTTGTCCCGAATGATATTCCTCCAGGAATATAGAACAAGAAAGAGACAAACCAGCTGAGTAGTACTGTATGAAGACGTAAATATAGTATTGGTGGTAATGGTTATGCTCACCTTTAACAGAGCCCTGGATTCCTGGCTCTGAGGTTGATTGACAGTGTGCTGCTTTTATTGGGATAGCACTCCCCAAATGTGGTTCCTGATGGCTAGAAAGTACTTGTAGGACTAATAAGTGTAAAATATTAAAAATAATTTATTAGTGATAAATTAAAACAGAATTAGTACTTCTTCTATAAAATAAAAAAAGTCTGAATAAAATATTTCCAAAACATAACGGAGTAGCGATACTCGTCCAGAACACATGCCACAGCTGACCCTCAAGGTAGATTCCTCACTATAACAAGACAGCAAGGCACTCACAAATACACGATCACCACGATATATGCCCCCAACAACCCAGACCCATCCTTCTGGACAGCCATCCAAGCCCACCTCAACTGTTCCCCTCCCACCACGTGATCACAGGGGGAGACTTTAACGCGGTCATCAACCCCCAAACAGACCGACAACGACAAACCACATGCACTGGCAAAACAGCCCCAGTGGCCAGAATAGACAAACTACTCTCGAACTTTGTACTCCACTCAGGTCTCCAAGACATGGAGAATGCAAAACCCCACAATCCTTGACTTCACTTTTTACTCCCACCCTCATCTCTTCTACTCTAGGATTGATATGTTCCTGATATCCCCTTCCCTCCTAACCCAAGACATTACAACAACTATAGGTACGATCACGTGGTCCGACCACGCAGAGATATCCCTAACACTCTCAATCCCACAAACAGCTAGAACATGGTCATGGCGACTAAACCCAACACTCTTACATACCCCCGAAATAAGGGCATCCATTCAAACGACGCTCACAGAGTACTTCCAATTAAACAAGGACTCAGTAGAATCTACAGGCACATTATGGGTAGCTCACAAAGCGACCATAAAAGGGAAATTGATAGCTGAAGCCACGAAACACAAAAAACAAAAATTAAAGGAACTGAAAGACCACCTCCTCTCGCTAAGGACCCTAGAGACTCAACACAAACAAAACCCAACCCCACCAATTTTAACACAGATCAAAACTCACCAACAAGCCATTAAATCCTACATGGCCAAAGACTCACAAAGAGCCCTCCAATGGAGCAAACAGCTCTTCTACGAGAAATCAAATAAGGCAGACACCCTCTTAGCCCGCAAACTACGCCAAAAAACACACAATAAACGCATCACCAAAATAAACTCCCCGGGAGGAAACACACACGAAAGTCCGGATCGCATAGCGAGGATTTTCTCCCAATACTTCACAACACTTTATAATCACAATCCTGATCCATCGCCAACCCTAACACACGACATCGAGACATACCTCCGGAACACCCCTCTCCCATCACTAACGAACACGGCGATAGAAAAATTATCTGCCCCTATCACAACAGAGGAAATAGCAAACACACTAAAAACTATTAAACCCAACAAAAGCCCAGGACCAGATGGATTCACAAGCCTCTACTATAAGACATACGCAATACCACACTAATACCATACCTCACAGCACTAGGGAACTCACTCCTCCAAGGAAACCCACTCCCAAAGGAAATGCTCAGAACAAACATCTGCCTCATCCCAAAACCGGACAAAACGCACCTAGACCCAGGCCACTTTAGACCCATCTCTCTACTTAATGTAGACACCAAAATAATCACTAAAACCCTAGCCAACCGGATCCAACTACTCCTACCGAAATTAATACACCCTGACCAGGTGGGCTTCATCCCCACAAGACAGGCAGCAGACAACACGAGACGAGCACTCGACCTTATTTGCGTGGCACGCAGAAGACAGACCCCAACCCTCCTCCTATCAATGGATGCCGAAAAAGCATTCGACTGATTACTCTGGCCATTCCTGTTTGCCACCCTCCAGAAATTCAAATTCCCGACTCCCTTCCTAGACGCCCTAAGAGCCCTCTATGACCAACCCATGGCCTCACTTCTCATCCCCAACACCAAATACCCAGAATTTGTAATAAAAAACGGGACAAGACAAGGCTGCCCACTCTCCCCACTCTTATTCGCCCTCTCGCTTGAACCTCTCCTTCAAAACATATGAAACGAACAGACGATACAGGGCATTAAGATAAGGTCAAGAATACAAAATAGCGGCCTATGCTGACGACATCCTCCTCACACTTTCGGACCCCACCCACTCTTTACCACCCCTACTAACACTTCTCCAACAATACGCAACCCTCTCGGGATATAAACTCAACCTAAAGAAAACAGAGGCCCTCCCAATAGCAATACCACAATACACTCTGGAACAACTACAACTATCCCACCCATTTAAATACAACCTAAGCAATATACGCTACCTAGGAACAAATCTTCCGGCAGACCTGAACACAATATATGCCCTGAACTACACACCACTTCCCCGCCAAGCACAACTGGACCTGCAAAAATGGGGACCTATGTCCATATCATGGATAGGGCGCATAGCCTCAATACAAATGAATCTCCTCCCCCGATTTCTCTATCTCTTCCAAACACTACCAATACCTATTTCCAAACACGACTTTAAAACACTCCAAATACATATAGACAGATTTATATGGTCAAACAGGAGACCGCGCATAAAAAGATCCACAATGTACAAAACCACAAAAACAGGAGGCCTGGGTCTCCCGAACTTCTACCACTACTACCAAGCGGCCCAATTGGCCCAATTGGCCCAAATACAACAGCTACACGCACCACCGGGACTCAAACTCTGGGTAGACCTAGAGCATGACCTCCTGGGACGAGACCACCCATCACTGCTTTTTTGGCTACCCAAGAAAGATAGACCACCCACCCCACAAACTACTCCTACACTAACCACATCTTTTCTCATATGGGACGACATCACATCAAAACATCCCATAATAAACACACCATCACCCCTCACACCTATTCTAAGAAATAAGCAATTTCCCCCAGGCCTAACTCCCAAAGACTTCTCACGATTTGAGGACAACGGACTGTTCCGATTCCTCCACTTTTTCCAAGACCAACAACTCTGCCCCTTCCAGGACCTCCCCAAACAGACACCCCTGACCACATTCGACCACTTTCGCTACATACAGATTTGTAGCTTTCTCAATGAACCACAAAATAGAGCAGCCGCAACTACCAAACCAACGCAATTCGAAAAAACATGCCTCCACGCACCCATGCAGAAAGGACAAATCACAAAAAATACTCACTCTTAAACTCACACTCCCCAGACAACGCCCTCATCTACACCAAGGCCTGGGAAAGAGATATAGGCCCCCCTGCAGACCCCTCAGATTGGGCAGACATATGGGAAGCCACGGCTTCGCTTACCATATGCGCTAACCATGAAGAGCAAGCCTATAAAACCCTACTCAGATGGTACCTCACGCCACTCAGGCTGAAACAAATGGGCCTCGCCGCCACAGATACATGCTGGAAAGCCTGCACATAGAAGGGCACATACATCCACCTCTGGTGGGAATGTCCCCAGGTCTTACAAATATGGGAAAGAGTGGTCACGCACGCGTCCGACATATTAGAAACAGACATACCAAGAGACCCCTGGATATGGCTGCTCTCTAAACCTCACCCCCCCCTCACCAGTGCGCAGAATAAACTGGTGGCCAGACTAGCGTTAGCCAGCAGACGGACGATAGCAGAACAATGGGGCAATCAGAATACACCCCAACTAACCACTATGATCAACAAAACACAAGAAACAATGGAAATGGACAAACTGTCAGCCCTACTACACGATACAACACAAAACTTTCACAAGATATGGGACCCATGGATCCAACACCACCTACTGGCATAAACGGAGGACCCGGGAACAAGACGCGATTCCCCCCCCCTAAACAGACCCCCCTACTGATAGCAAACTAGGACCCCACATATTTCCCCCTAACCCCCTGAACCCTACACATACCCCCCCACACCAACCACACAAATAAAAGCATAATCATAAGACTAGGGAACCCACCCAGCACACAAACAAAATACCACACCTCGTACACCACGAACACGAGTAGCAGAAATAAATATAGAGAACAACCTCAGGCACTAAGTATAGACCCGAATTTCACCACACTGGAAAGCCTCTACACCCACAGCTTAAATGAGACGACCACCCATGGGTCGAGACCACCTAACTCCCTCAATTACCTCACCCGCACACAAAACAAACACAGCAGACCAAACCCCAGACCCATATACAACCGAAAGAGACACAAACCTGACAGACACAACACAGGAAGAGTCAAACACGCCCTCAGAGGCGAAGATGACAAGACCCATGACCAAGTATCAACCTTTACCTGAGACATACAAAAACTGAACTACTCAACCTAGAAGACTGACAGGAGGTTTCGCAATAAACCGTACTGATACCAATGAAATGACACGAAACTGCAAAAGTATTGGATATCACTGCTACCCTACCCCTATCTTTATTCTGTACCCTTTACCTCACCTAAACTTGAAAAATAAAGAATTTAAAAAAAATAAAAAAAAATTCCAAATGTAAAATCCAAAATTCAGCTAAACACGTTTCACTCTATGAGCTAAGCTCAAACTGGCATGGAGAAGGAGACCTAACTGGAGCTATTTTTCTTGATTTTGCAAAGGCCTTTGATGCAGTAGACCACGACATTCTACTGCACAAACTCAAAAACTCAGGTATTGGTGATTGTCCACTAACCTGGTTTAGATCATCGGATCGCTCACAATATGTGTCCATTTCTGACAGCGACTCCCTATCTCTCCCAGTCACGTGTGGTGTTCCCCAAGGCCCCCTGCTATTTACATTATTTATAAATGATCTGCCTAATGTCTGCAAATCCTCAAATGTACGCAGACGACACAGTAATCTATGCAAGCAAATTGAATCTACCGCAGCTTGAGGCTGTGCTCGAAGACCAGTTTACAGAGGTAGAAAAGTGGATCGCAAAAAAAAAACCTCTTCCTAAACACTGACAAAACTGTCACAATGATCTTTGGAACACATATACTTAATACAAAAACATGCTTACATTCAAACGCTCAAACACTGCTCACAAATATAACCCTGCAATGATAAGAAAATGGTAGCTCCCCATCTGGTATAGCATTGTTGAAGTTCTCCGACAGATGGAGATCTACCTTTTGGCCACACTTGCACTAGAGGGGGGCCAAGAAAACATATTTGCACCAGGGCACTCTCTACATTAGTTCCAATGTAAAAATAATAAAAAAAAATATATATAATTTTATTTTAACTGTATTTTGATATTAATTTCTCTATACATGTATATATATCTATGTATATATAAAAATAATACAAAATATACATATGTCCATATACATAATCACATAAATAATTTCATAAATATACACTTAGACTTCAAATATATAAATATGTATATATTTTTTAATTCTACGTGCATATTTATGTAATATTTTTACATAATTAAGTAATTCTATTGATTGCAATTTGGGGAACCTGCCTGACAACCCAAGCTGAAAGTCCAGATAATTTAATTTGCTAGCACTATATTTAACATTGTAACTTTTCAAGAAAAAACCTGTACATAGGGGGTACTGTTTTACTCAGTAGACTTCGCTGAACACAAGTATTAGTGTTTCAAAATAGTAAAACATATCACATCAATGATATTGTCAGAGAAAGTAAATTTTTTGCATTTTTCACACACAACGTCATTTTCACTGATGATATCATTGTTGTAATACGTTTTACTGTTTTGAAACATTAATATTTCCGTATAACAGTACCCCACATGTACAGGTTGTATAGTGTTTTTGAAAGTTACAGGGACAAATATAAGGCCGTTTTTTCACATAGAAATCTGCCAGATTGTTTATGTACCTTTGAGAGCGCTTGTTAACCCAGGAATGAGAATTACCCCCATGGTGGCATACCATTTGCAAAAGAAGACAACCCAAGGTATTGCAAATGGGGTATGTTCAGTCTAACTGGCCAAAGTAAGCGTTCATAATTGTTTTTTGCATTTTTAACACACAAACAAATATAAATGCTAACTTTGGCCAGTGTTTGTGACTAAGTGGCTAGTAAAAAAGACTGGACATACCCCAAATTGAATTCCCTGGGTTGTCTACTTTTCAAAAATATATGGTTTGGTGGGGGTAAATTACATTGGCCGGCTTCAAAAATGTCCCAAATAAGACATGGGTACATGATGACCAGCTGTGAAAATTCCAAGTTGGAAAACTGGAATGCGCACCTTCCGAAAAAGGTATTTTAGCCCCCAGAGAACCCTACACACCTATACATAGGTGGTATCACTGTACTCAGGAGATGTTGCTGAGCACATATTGTGGTGTTCCTTGGCAGTAACCCTTAAAGTTCTCAGTATATGTGTTCTTAAATTGCTATGTGTGTAAAAATAAAATCACTTATTATTTTTTTTAAATTTCGCATAGATTGATGGTAAAATGGTTGCATGAAAAGAGTCAAAATACCCCAAGATTAATATCTTAGGTTGTCTTTTAAAAAAAATATATACATATGAAGGGTTATTCAGGGATTCGTGACAGATATCAGTGTTACAATGTAACTTTGGCAATAGCAAAGTGCTACTTGTACTTATAGCCCTATAACTTTCCAAAAAAACTAAGAACATGTTAACATTGGGCATTTCAAAACTCAGGACAAAATTTAGAAACTATTTAGCATGGGTGTTTTTTGGTGGTTATAGACGCGTAACAGATTTTGGGGGTCAAAGTTCGAAAAGGTGTGTTTTAAAAAAAAAAAATTTCATCATATTTTATATAAAAAATATAGTAAATTATATATGTAACGGATTGCCTGGCACCCCAACTGGGAACCTTCTGTTGACGGATGCTCCTAGTGCTTCCCGAGGGCTCCAGGCACTCCACTAGACACCATAACCACCGCAGACCCCATGAACCAGCGCAGCTTGGTTGGGGTCTCACCGTCTTCCTCCTACTCTGGGCCCAAGAACAGGGACCAGCTTACAGTAGGCAGACCTCTCCTAAATCTAGAGAGCAGGAACAGGAACAAGAACAAGCTCTTACAATAGCTTACTCTGGGGAGTATAGTGATTATAGCAATCCCTAGAGTGTAGGTAGTTCTCCAATCCCCCAAACATGAGCCGAAACTTCATGAAAGGTAGAATAAGTCTGTTTAATGAGCACAAAGTCATTTATTTTATACACATTTTCCCCACAAGGTTGCCTTGTGGAGCACAGGACACAAACCAATCAACACAGTATTGTACAGTTAAACACTCCCAGCTAATGTACACAAACCCTCCCCTCTGCCTGTGATACAATTACCAAACACAATGGACTAACTCAATTACCACAGGCAGAAAATATTAATTTTTACCCAAAGTCCAGAAACACCCCAAAACAACAACATATCCCCATAAATCCTATATCACTGGATAGCCCTGATCTGGGTGAACAACATATCCAAAAATCACCCATATCAGAGCAGGGGTTAAAAAGTTTTATGAAAGTCACATTTGACCGACCGCAAGCATGGCTTTCATGCCCAAAACAGTTCCACAAATTTAGGCTGTGCGGCCAGTCTATCTTCTCCTCTATCCTGGAGATAATTGGCTTAAGTGGCTGTGGTAACTTAATTATCTCCAGATACAGGAAATATCTCTAAGTCCAGAAACTGTTACAAAAACTACATAAAAATACATAACTCATATAATACAATGTTTAACCTATATGTCTAACATGTCCCCAGATAGCTTGAATCTGAGCGCTCAATATGTCCAATGTTAAAAGTGCCCTATAGTACAAGGAAGGGTTCAGAAAATAGCAAGGGCTGAGGGACAAAGCAGCCAGATTAAACTGGTCTGGTAGTGTCCCTGGGACAACGCCTTGCTGGAGAAACAATAGGACAGGAAATAGGGGGAGGGGAAGAGGCACATTTTCACATGGATTTAAAGGGGCAGAAAAAGTGTTTTAAAATCCAATATGCCCAAATAAAGCTTTTAAAGGGCAATACATGCCAGGGGCCATTGTCACAGTGCAAGAGGCTGGCAAGTAGGCCTCTCCAAATCCCAGTGACGAAGGTGCTTTCGTCACAATATGATATGATGAAAATAATGGTATCTTTAGAAAGACCATTTAATAGCGAGAAAAACGGTATATAATATGTGTGGGTACAGTAAATGACTGGAAAAGACGAAAATTACAGCTAAACACACACACCACAGAAATTTAAAAAGAGCCCTGGTCCTCAACAGTAAGAATATTGAAAAACAGTCTAGTCACTAAGTGGTTAAGGTTGATGAGATTTTGATTGTCTAAAATGTTGCAATAGGAGAAGAAAAGCAACTGATAGGGTTGCAATGTTAGACAATATCACGTGATCAAAAAGTATTTATGTTGTAGAACACAAGCTTGGAATGGGTGGGTAAAAAAGCCAAGTAGGAGGTACAATGATGGGGTGAAAGGCTAGACGTGAAACAATAGGATCCTGGATATTTATGATGAGGTTTTGATATTTTTAGGTGACATGTCTTATAAAGCCAATAGTGATGTCCCGAACGGTTCACTAAGAATGCAGCTTCAAAATGGATGCTGTCCAGGAGGTGGGAGAGTCTGGGAGGGAGGGTCTGCTGCTGATTGGCTGGAATGTGTCTGCTGACTGTGAGGTACAGGGTCAAAGTTTACTCAATGATGAGTCCGTGGCGAACCGTTCGTGGCGAACCGTTCAGGACATCACTAAAAGCCAAGTCAGATGAGCTAGATATGGGTGGATTATTTAAAAAACAGCCAAAAGAAGGTATAGTATCTCACATCACAATGTGGCTGACAGATCTCCATGAATCTGGAAGTAAAGATTTTCCAGAATGGCTAAAGTGTTACTTTACAGACTTGAACAGTTTTTTAATGAAAGAATGACCACCACATAAAACAGGCAATAACAGACCTTAAGAAAGGCCTTTTCATAGACTGAACTTTAAATGCATAGATAATGGAATAAGATAGATCTCCTGGGTATTCTTTCTCCTCCATACCTTGTTCTGTGACTTTCATATTTATAGATATCAGGGGCATTGAGCCACCATTATCAGAAGTTGGAACTCCTGAAGAGGCTTTTCCACAATTTTGACTGTTAAGATGATAATTTTTAAGCTTTGAAGAATTGTATCATATCGCGAGACCTTCTAGTGCGTGAAATGCTTTGTGATTAAATTGAATGTGGAGCATTGGCATCATGGGACTTATTTTATTAGGGGTGAAAACATAACTCTGGTATTTTTTTAAATGCCATAATGAATATTATCTGAATGTGGGAGTAAGAGGAGATTATGGAGGAATAACCACAGAGACACAGGATATTCCGTGCAGTATTAAGCATAGATCATTGGAAGAGTGATCAGGAAAGAAGAGATTATAAGGATATGTTACTGATCTAAATGACAAAAGATATGAGCAAATTGATCTAGAGAGTGTGACCAATGTCTGTAGATTGGAGGCGGGAGAAAGTATATACATAACAGCATTGGATTTAAGACTATTCTAAGACACATGTTCTGTTAATCCTATACATTCAAGAAGTGGACCAAAATGTTTGTATTAAGAACTTCAATAAATAGAAAAATATTCTCATAACCTAAAACCGACTTTTTCATTACACTTGTGCACATTGAAAATTTTGTCCCCAAAGATACAGTTTCTAGCGATTCGGGTTTGCCAGAGAGTTTTTTTGGATGAATTTCAATGACTTTCGCCCATGCGAAAATATATTTACAGCTATATCCTTCAGAGGTACATTTCATATTGTAAGTGAGGCTAATTACTTAAACATCTGGGTACATTCTTACAGTTTCTTGTGGATTGGGAGCTACAATTCAAAGAAACGTTTGGGAAAACATTTCAAGTTTGGCATAAAAAATAAATTGGATCTTTTTATTGTTTTTGAGGACACTGAACAGGGAATTCAATTATGTGTCATTTTTTAGAAGATATTATTTGTGGCATTTTCCCAGTCACTATCTACACTAAGCCATGCCAAGGATATTACAAATCCACATTAGGGTATGTTTCAATAAATAATAATAATTAAAAAAATAAATAAAAATCTTGCATATTGATGTCTCCATTTTTCTAACAAGTAGTTTGTAAATAAATCAGTATCTGCTAATATGTATAATTCCACATCAATAAAAGAACAACAAACAAACAATGAAGTAATATCTTTTCTTTCCATGAAATAAATTTTAACAAGCTGGACATCTCACAAGTTGATCTCTAACAATGCCTAATGAACAAAATAGCTTGATCATTGGAGTAAAGTCTATCTGTGTGGATATCAACAATACTAATAATGAAATATCCAATCCATGTTCTTCAATCAATCTTAATAAGGAATCGAAAGTTTAGTTTATCACATCATATTTCTTTCTCAAAGGTATAATTGTAAACGTGATGGTTATGCCCTAAACGTGGTTACAGATCTAGATCTCTGTCACTACCAGAGCAGTTTCAGGTCACAGACAAATATATTTCTGGGATTTTTATATAAAACACCCAGGGTAAGCACATTCACATCACCATACAAGCTTTGCTTCTCTAATCTCCTGGCCTTTCTTTCTTTCCCCAAAAATCTTTTCCTGACCCCCCCCACCCCCCATGCTTAGGCCTGTATCCCACTCTCAACCATAGTTTTATTGAACCCCATCGTGTCACCCATAACCTCAAATCATATGTTTTATTCTCTCTTCATTACTGGTTTTAATCTGCTCCTTTCTCTCGACCCTTTTTATTTTTTTATTTTGGGTTTTCTGATATGGTATAGGTTCTGAAGAGACTTTTCCCCACAATATTACTTCTCTGTGATATACTGGCAATAGCTCAGACAGTGGACGCCAGGATCTACGACCCAGGCCAAGGGATAGTGCTTCATATAGAAAAACAGGTACGTGGCACCTTGAAATTTTGTAGACCCAGATTACAAACATTTTGGTTGTTTGTTTTTTGTAAGCCATTTTTAAAGCAATTTTGTTTGTCTTAGAAGTTAAGTAAATCCCTTGTTTTCATGAGAACTCTGACATGACATTGGTCCTGAAAGAGGTTACACCTGTGTGTGCCAGATGGGTGATCAATACTTCCCTCAATCCTCTGGCACTTAAATAAAAAACAAAATTTACATTTCCAAATAAATGTTTAATTTTGTCCCTCAAAACACATTTTTAACATTCACATAAAATAACCAGGTAAAATAAGTAAATTAATTAGTAATACTCACTGCTCTTCAACCAGCTGTCTTTGATACTCCTCATATTCCTCCCGACTCATTCCTTGGGCAGCAGCTGGATCCGAACCTTCGCTTTCCTCTTTCTTCTCTTCACTCGAACCTCCCAGACCAAAACTCTTCAACTGACTGCCCACCATGCTTTTCAACAGGAAAGACATGGTTCTCTCTATCTCCAAAACATAAAACCAAACAAAATAAATGTATATAAAAGCAAAATTCAACCTGGCAGAAAAATCCGGCCAGGAGAAACTCTGTGAAGCGGTATCAGCTGGTCAAGGACACACTGTCACTGAAAACTATACGCCAAAAATGGTTTGTCAGCCATAATCTGGATTAGAGTGTGAACTGTTTAGTATAGTAAGGCAGATGGTTCAGATTACTTCAAAAAATCATTAGATGCAGCTGCCTACTTTTCATAATAACAACCAAAGCTAATTTCCAAGCATTGCAACCAATATAGTACATTTTCATTTGCAACCCATTTTATATTCATAGAACAACAAGATTTTATGCTAAATAGATTACTGAGATGTAATTACACAGATATTTATTGTTTCTGTAATGAAAGGTTGCTGTGTCACGATCATGCAGTGTATATCTGGGCCTTTGCATCCATTCTGTAGGAATCTGTGGTGCAATCTGTGCAATGTGGATATTGTTTTCATAGAACTATTTAGATTTTTGCATTATGGGAACAGGCTGGGTTGGTAAATATGTAATTCAGCGGGTGAGGAGGACGTGATTGTTTGTGGATATGTGACTGGGTGTGTGACGAGATGAATATGAGCGGGTGAGTGAATGTGACTGAGTTGGCATACATATGCAATTCAGGGAGTGGGGTGGGTGTGACTGTAAGGGTGTGGTAGGGTGAATGTGATTAGATGGGTGTATGTGACTGTATGGGTGTGGCAGTTATTTATATAGCGTCAATAGCGCTTTACAATATTATGAGAGGGGGGATTTAACTATAAATAGGACAATTACAAGAAAACTTACAGGAACGATAAGTTGAAGAGGACCTGCTCAAAACAAGCTTACAGTCTATAGGAGGTGGGGTATAAAACACATTATGCCAGGAAATAGCAATCACATAAAGTGGAAGTGAAGCAGAGCTGGAGGAGAGAGTAGAGTGCTGCCTTTAGGAGAGAGCAAGAGACAGGTATGAGGTAGAGGTTAGTCTGGGAGGCCATAAGCTTTTCCTAAAGCGATGGGTTTTAAAGCACTTCTTAAAAGATGCAAGACTAGGGGAGAGTCTGATGGCGGTAGGCAGGCTATTCCATAGGAAGGGAGCCACCCGCGAGAAGTCCTGCAAGTGTGTTTTGGCCGTACGGGTGCGGACAACGGACAGGAGAAGGTCATGGGCAGAGCGGAGAGACCGAGAAGGGACATACCTATCGATTTGTGAGGAGATATAAGAGGGGCTAGAATTGTTTAGTGCTTTATAGGTGTGAATTAGTACCTTGAATTGATTCTATAGGATACAGAAGAGCTGCAAGCTAGAGTTCACTCCCCACTAGAACCGCCAGGGATTCACCACGAGGACCACCAGGGATTGGAAATAATATCCCCCCTCCCAGGCAATGGTAAGAAGGGAGGTGGGATATAAAGAATATTTTTTTAATTAAAAAATAAATAAATACACAAATGTTTAAAACTGCCCCTTCCTTCGACTACACACTCACTGCCCCCACAGCCCCCCATATACAAACAGCCCCCCATAATATACACACAGCTCCCCATATACACACTATCCCCCATATACACACTGCCCCACCATATACACACTGCCCCCATATACACACAGCCCCACAACCCCCCATATACACACTGCCCCGACATACACACATTGCCCCCACTGCACCCACATACACACACTTCTCCACCATACACACACTGCACCCACATACACCCACTTCTCCTCCATACACACACTGCCCGCATTGCACCCGCATACACCCACTTCTCCTCCATACACACACTGCCCGCACTGTATCCCCATACACACACTTCTCCCTATACACACTGCACCCCCGCACACACACTTCTCCCCCATACAAATAGACTGCTCTCCCATACAAACACTGCACCCCCACACACTTCTCCCCCCCACACACACTACACCCACATGCACACAGTTCCCCCCCACACAAACACTGCACCCCTATACACACAGTGCTCCACTATACACACAGTGCTCCCCCAAACACTGCACCCTCACACAATTCTCCCCATACACACACTTCTCCCCTATACACACACTTCCCCAACTGCACTCTCACACACACACTGCCCCCACTACACCCTCATATACACACTCGTCCCATACACACACAGTGCTCCCACTGCACCCCACATATACACACTGCACTCCCATACACACATAGTCCCACATACACACACACACACATTAATAGAGGCCCTATCCCCTACTACAGCCCCTATCCTGGCAGACCACAGGTAAATTGTCAAACTGTTCGTGAAAAGTTTGACTATTTACTCTGGGAGGGCGCCAGGGCACTCCTGACACCATAGCCACTACAGAGAGCTGTAGTGGTTATTGTGCATGTATTGTTTCTTCAAATAATCTATGAGTGCCCCTCCCAAGATAAGGCTCTGGATCCGCCAGTGTGTAAGGACTGACAGATGGGTGAGGTGAGAGAACCGACTAGATAGGAAAATGAGTCTGGCGGTGGCATTCATTACAGACTGTAGCGGTGCAATACGTCTTTTGGGAAGACCAATTAGGAGAGGGTTACAATAATCCATAAAGGAAATTACTAGAGCATGGACAAGCTCCTTGGTAGCATCTTGCGTAAGAAAGGGGTGGATGCGGGCTATGTTTTTAAGTTGGAATCTACAGGATTTGGTAACATGCTAGATGTGAGGCTCAAAGGTGAGGCCAGAATCAAGTATGACGCCAAGACAGCGCACTTGCAAGGATTGACTTATGTGGATACCACTGACTTGAAGGGAGAGTGAAAGAGGAGGATCAGTATTAGGAGGAGGAAAGACAAGGAGCTCAGTTTTAGAGAGATTGAGTTTCAGAAAGCGGGAGAACATTCAGTCAGAGATGGAAGAAAGGCAAGCAGTGACACGTTGCAGGACGGCAGGAGAGTGGTCCGGGGAGGAGAGATATATCTGGGTGTGTATGGGTGTGGCAGGGTGAATGTGACTAGGTGGGTGTATGGGACTGTATGGGTGTTGCAGTATGAATGTAACTAGGTAGGTGTATGTGACTGTATGGGTGTGGCAGTGTGAATGTTACTAGGTGGGTGTATGTGACTGCATGGGTGTGGCAATGTGAATGTCACTAGGAGGTGTATGTGACTGTATGGGTGTGGTAGGGTGAATGTGACTAAATGAGGCAGGTGAGGGACAGTGTCTGTTCACATTACAGCAAGTTGTCGAGCGTAAATTCACCTTCAAAGGTGAGGTGCCTAGATACACTGCATTCCATGCACCCCCTTAGCAGACCCCTGGGGTGAGGCAAACTTTACAGGAGGATTGCCCAAAAGGTAGATCCCCAAATGTTGTAGAACTACAACTACCACGATTTGCATTTGCTTTGCATGCCTGGGAAATGCCTTTAGAATTGCAAAGCATCGTGGAAGCTGTAGGGATCTGGGGACCTACCTTTTGGGCACCCTTGCTTTACAGTAACAACATGTACAGTAATTAATAGCAAACTGTTTGTGCAAAAATAAAAGCACTTAAAAGCTGCATATACAGAAAATGGCTTTAAAAAAAAGCACAGGCAAAGAACATAACATTATTAAAAAAAAAAAATTAAAAACGATATTAAAACGAGGTATGGTGTTATGTGAGGCATATAAGTGAATTAAGATTAGGATAAGTATCATAAACCCATTTAGTATGTTGCACATTACAAGTGTCTGAGCCTCTGCTTAATACAGTGATATTGAGCATCCATCTAAATTCTTCAAACAGTCCCTCCAGTTCAGTTGTTTTATTTCTGAAAGTATCCACTGCACTGAAATAATGAATTCATTTACATTCAGAATAACCACAGACACAACTGCAATAATCACAAATAGCATATAAGAAAAATCAAGATTTTAACCCCTTAAGGACTGGACTGTTTTTGCGATGTTGTACATTTGCGACCAGGCATATTTTTACACTTTTGTGGTGTTTGTGTTTGGCTGTAATTTTCCGCTTTCTCATTTACTGTTCCCATACAAATTATATATTGTTTTTTTCAGGACAAAAGGGGCTTTCTTTACATACCATTATTTATATAATCTCATGTATTTTAATTTAAAAAAAATAAAAAATCTGATGAAAAATTGAAAAAAATACATGTTTTTTGACTTTTACTTGAAAAATCTTTTACTCATCTACAAAAGCGAATGAAAAAAACTGCTAAATAGATTCAAAATTTTGTCCTGAGTTTAAAAATACCTAGTGTTTACGTGCTTTTTTGCTTTTTTTTGCATGTTATAGGGCTATAGGTACAAGTAGGATATTGCGGTTTCAAAACATACATTTTAAAATTTATCAATAGTGACATTGTAACACTATTATCTGTCATAAATCTCTGAATAACACCCCACATGTACATATTTTTTTTAAAGTAGACAACCCAGGGTATTCAATATGGGGTATGTCCAGTCTTTTTTAGTAGCCACTTAGTCGAAAACACTGGCCAAAGTAAGCATTCATATTTGTTTGTGTGTGAAAAAAGTAAAAAAACTAAATTGAACGCTAATTTTGGCCAGTGTTTGTGACCAAGTGGTTACTAAAAAAGACTGGACATACCCCATTTGCAATACCTTGGGTTGTCTTCTTTTGCAAATGGTATGCCATCATGGGGGTAATTCTCATTCCTGGGCTACCATACGCTCTCAAAGGCAACGTAACCAACCTGGCCATTTTCAATGTAAAAATATTTGACCCATATATTTGACCTTGTAACTTTCAAAAATGCTATAAAACCTGTACATGGGGGGTACTGTTTTACTCGGGAGACATCGCTGAACACAAATATTAGTGTTTTAAAACTGGAAAACGTATCACAACAATTATATCATCAGTAAAAGTGCTGTTTGTGTGTGAAAAATGCAAAAAAAGTCACTTTCACTGACAATATCATCGCTGTGATATGTTTTACTGTTTTGAATCACTAATATTTGTGTTCAGCGAAGTCTCCCGAGTAAAACAGTACCCCCCATGTACAGGTTTTAGGGTGTCGTAGAACGTTACAGGGTAAAATACAGTGCTAGCAAATTAAATTCTCTGGAATTTCGGCCTGGGTTGGCAGGCAGGTCCCTCAAATTGCAATCAATAAAATTACTGAATTATGTAAAAATATTACATAAATACGCACGTAGAATTTAAATATATATGCATATTTATATATTTGAAGTCTACGTGTATATTTATATAATTATTTATGTAATTTTGTATATGGATATGTATATTTCTTATTATTTTTATTTATTTTTTTTTATATACATAGATATATATACAAATTCATTCTAAGTGTATTTTGATATAAATATATATATATTAATTTTAAAATACAGTTAGAATAAAATTTCATATAGCTATATAATTTGTTTTAAATTTTTTATTATTATTTAAAAAAAAAATTATTTAATTTAAATTACTTATTATTTATATTTTATAATAATATATATATACAATATATAGTTATTATATATATTATATATATACGTGTGTAATTTAATTATAAGTGTATTTTTATATTAATATAAGTACATATTAATATAAAAATACACTTAGTATGACATTATATATATATATGATATATAGACATATATTATATAGATATAATATATGTCTATATACACATATATAATAATTTTTTTTTTTTATTAACATTAACTTTATTTTTTTTTTTGATTTTACACTAGCAGGGAGACTGCCTGTCAGCACAGACAGTCCCCCTGCAGGCAGACACATGGACACCTATTGTGACCATGTGATCGCTCTGTTAAGCGATCACATGGCCACAGGGGTCCTAATCTGCCGTGGTAAGACTGTCTGGGCTGCAGGCAGTCTCCCCACAACCGGAGCCACGCTGATCGCCGCCGGGGGAACGACGGCGATCAGGTAAGTAGCTCTGACCGTTAGGACGGTTCAGGACCGTCATCGGTCGGCAACGCAAAAATGCCGATGACGGTCCTGAACCGTCCTCGGTCCTTAAGGGGTTAAGGCAAATATTCCTCTGTGAAACTTGGTTTGTAAACAATGGCTGAAAGTGTAATATGAGTTGGCTTAAGTTAGTTCATGTACAGTTACGTATTTGATTATGATTGGCCAGGCTACGATAAAAACAATTAGATGATTGTACAGCGCTACGGAACTTGTTGGTGCTTTATAAATAATAATATCCGAATTTACATACATTTAGAGATTTGAATGAATAATTATTTACAATAGACTAGAAGCACCGGGACTGGATGTGTCTTGAAAAAGCTTGTGTTGGTAACAATGTTGTGACAGAGCTCCTGTACTCAGACTGAGTACATCCATCAGGTCAGATTCCTCTCCTGAGCTTGGTCTGAGGGAGAGTGCTGCTGCTTTGCCATGCCACAGTAAGGGGAATAATGCAAGGTTTATTATTAGCCCTGAATGCCCTACTCTGGCCAGGCACAGAACATGGCACTCGTGGCTAATAATTAATAAATTACCCATTTTAGACCCATGGCTTTTTGGGGGCTCACTCGGGGCTTGAACCCGGTCAGCCCCCTTTGCCATAACCCTGGTGCCCCCCTTCTGCCTCAATTCTCTGTGCACCCACCCAGTATCCGTCCTGCAAACAAGTATGTAATTTATCCATATTATATTACTTTCTAGCAAATGTATACTAAAGTATGCTGTATATCTTTACGGAAGACATGTCCCAGTCCCTAATTTCTGGCATCCACATGCAGAATGAGAGTCTTCATGGGTTTTGCATATGCCAAAACAGAAGCATTGTTTATCCTCACTTTAAAGGTTTGAAATCTTTGTTAATACGCACAAGTATGTTATTCTCCCAAACTTGCCTTAAGATGAAGCTCATTCTTACTGTTACAACCAGGTACGAGCTATTTTGAAAACCTTACTATGAATAGACAACAGAAGCATAAAATCTCCAAAGGCAAACTAATTATTTTGCTGAAGTCAACTGCCTCCAACTACATGTCCAATTTATTATTGCACTTTGAGCAAACTTACAATTGCCTAGCCACAGCTTTGGCACCTTATAGACAATATCTCAATGGTCAAGTGGGTTGGGTTAGGGCCTTTCATTTATCGGTAACCAACCTATGGCCCCGCTTAATGGACTAAAGGATGTGGCCTCCCAGAGTAATGGTACTACCAGCGGAACCACCGGGAGAGACCCCCCAATAGGTGGATTGTAGGGAAGAAGGCGTCTCTTTTAAAATCGGGTCATTGTTGGAGATGAGAGGGAGAAGCCATTATATTGCATCTTTTTTACGATTCTTGAGAAAGTCCTGTGATCAGGACGAAACGACGCAGTGCCTTTCTCCTTTCTGTTATCTATACTGATGGTCTGGCGTGCTGATATCCATCAAGTATATCTACGGTTTACTGCCTGTGTGACTGCCTTCATTAAGATCCTATGTGTTCTGTGATCATCAACAAATCAAGGAGTTTTTTATTACCACATTTCAATCTTAGAGCTGCTGTTTCTATTTTTGAATCATCTGGATCGTCACCTCGTTTTTTTGTGGGGCCCCCCGAGGTCAGGTACTTTTACATTGGTTATATCAGCAGTTACCTTTTAAACTTTTGTATTTTTTGATTTTCTTTGTTTTTAATTTTTTATTTTTTTTTATATAGTTTTCTATACAAATATTATTGTTGTTTTTGTATATTTATAATTTTTCTCTTAGAGAGGGGTATTTATCCAGTATCTTACATAACCTACAGTTTATATACAATTTACATGCAATGTTATAAAAGGATTTTTCACAAAGATTTGCAACATTTAGTTGCTCAACCCCCTTTGTGTTCACATCTACTTTCCCTTTGGACTGCAACACGCTGGGTCTGTATTAATTAAAACTGTTTCAGTTTTTTGGAAGTATATGTTATGAACCAATGTAAGAATTGGATACATTGTTTATTTGTTGTGTTATATGTCCCACCCAAGAGTTATTAATTACATCTATGGTAATTGTCTTTCATTGTTTTAGCTGGTATTTTTTATTCAAGGTATATATCTTTTATAGGAACGTTCTTTTGTTTCCTTTAATTATTTGTGGAGCGCACATGCTGTATATTGTTTTAGTCATCTTTATAGAAATGCCAAGGTTCCCATATCTTGTGAAAAGATGGGAGGGAATTGTGTAGTGTCACTGTTAGTTGGTCCACTAAGTGATTTTTCTCTATTTTTGCCCTCGCCTCTCTGATAGACAGTGTGTGCTGCCTGGACTCGTCTAGCTGCTAACATTACTTTCTTACATAATTTGTGCTCCTGGTATGTCAGGCTCTCCTGAGGCCTAGATAGCAGAAACAGCCAGGGATCCAGTTAGAACAGTCTACGGATTTCCCCCAACAGTGTGCCAACCTCCCCAGAGAACGAGGACAAGAAGGAAAAATTCATGTTTTAATGCACTTAAAGAAGCTAGTTAATATAAATTATTTATTAGCTTTACAAATAATTTTTCCCAAGTCCCTAAAATGCTACCTCTTCTGTAAGTTCTTTAGTGAAGCAGACCCACCCCTTATTGATCAATACAAAATTTCCTTGTTCATGCTGGGCAGTGTCCAGTGAAATACCTATCAAACATGAATGTTGTAAACACAGCAAGCACATTTGAAAGCTATTAAATAAATAGGATATTAGCAATAATAAATAGTAATATGTAACATTATGAAATAATAATATTTTTAAAATGATATGAATAAAATAATATACCATTATAAGGAATAAGTCCCAAGTCAAAATTCATTTAAAAATTCCCTCTAGGTGTTGCCAAACATCCCAACATGCAAAAATACATTTCAGGGAGGTGACTTCACAAGTTACTGCGCCCCCCCCACAACACACACACACAAACACCTTGACACACAGACACATGTACTGGCATACACACACTCTGGCACATACACACTGACACACAGATACACACACTGAAACACACCCACAGATACACACACACATATACACACACTGACATATAGATACACACTCAGATACACACACTAGCACACACACTCAGATACACACAGACATACAGAGACACACGCTAGCACACACATTCAAGTACACACGCTGACACACTCACAGATACACGCACTGACATACAGATACACACTCAGATACACACACTGACATACAGATACACACTAGCACACACACAGATACACACACTGATATGCAGATACACACACTGACATACAGATACACAAACTAGCACACACACTGACACACACACTGACATACAGATACACAAACTAGCACACACACTGACATACAGATACACACACACACACTAAGATACACACATTGACACATACACTCAGATACACACACTGGCACATACATTCAGATACACACACACACTCAGATAAACACATTACACACACTCAGATAAACAAACTGACGCACTGACACATACACATACTGGCCTACACACAATCTGACACACACACAGGTCATACTTTATGTATTTGCAGCCACCCTCCTGTTAGCTTACCTTTGTGTCCAGGAGAGTGGTCTGTTTGGAGTTCTGGCTGAGGCTGATGTGAGTGAGCATGCCACTCCTGTACCACTATGCTGCACTGTTCTTCTAAGCTACCTCCTGCCTCCATGCTGCTGCCTCCTCCCTCCAGTCCTCCCTGGTGGGCAGCTCTATTTGAAGCAGGGAGGAAGTTGCTGTCACTTCCTTCCTGCCACAGGAGCTCAGGTGGCTCTTAAAGGGCCAGCACCCAGCCAGGCCCCTGATTAGTGGGTAATATAGGGCATTAGGGGGCACAAATCATACACAATGCAATGGATATCACACACACACACATCAGATTGTGTGTGTGATTTCCCAGATATTGTGTATGGCTTGCAGGTGTCAGGGAGCAGCATTCACCATGCGGGAGTCTCCTGGAACCACCGGAGACTTGGGATGTCTGTATTGCTAGCATTTCAATAGGGAAACGAAAATAGGAGTCACTTCTTTAGATTACATGTATAACTCTTAATTCATATAGTGGTCAATAAGCCTAATTTCAGGAGGGGGGAATCGGTTGTAGATACAGTAGTATATAAACTGGGTGGTGAGGGGTAGCCCACCATACAGCCCCTCCTTCCAACAATGTCACACTTTGTGGCATGACTAAACTCAGAGCTGGATTACCCATTAGATGACCAAGGCATGGACCTTATGGGCCTCTGTCTGGGCCTGAAGCTCCAAGTGGAGCCTGCACAAGCCAGCAGACAATGAAAAGATCTCCCTGCATGGCTCTGCACTCCTGCAAATGATTCCTGGTCATCTGTGGTCTACCATTTTAATTGCAGCCCTCGCAGTTGTGGTGCTCTGTGAGGGAGTCAGAGCAGAGTTGCAGGGATTCCCAGGCTGCACTCTAATTTATTCACTGGGCACAAGTAACAGGCATCGTAAACAGCAATTATAAGAAGCAAAAGTTATTTTTCCTCAGTCCCAGATTCACAAGATGTTAAATCTATGACTAGGAAAAAATTGGTCAGAATAGGTGGTACCAGCTCCACCTGATATGGGCATGAACCCTTTATTTATAAGAGATAGAAAATACACACGAAATGCTCGGATATATTCCTCTTTAAAAGAAGAGAGGAAAATGCCAAGCAAGCTGGTAAAGGTATAAATTATAAGTGCACATTGATATTATACCTAATAACTCTTAAAATCTAGAGCCCAACAGACAGGAAAAATGGGGAATAGGAACAATTGTAGAGCAAAGCTGAATATGGTTGATACAGTGCATAAAAAGTATCTCTAAGTCCACTGAGAGAAGTAACGACTTTATTAGTCTATTAAAGAGAAAGAGATACAGAAGCAACTGTGTATCAACAATGTGAAAATCACTGATTCCTATAGTTACCTATAATCTCTAATCTTAATGCATAAATAGATCCATTGATCGAAATGCTACAGGTAAAGATCCCCTAAACAGTGCAATCCCTCCAGATGTTTCGAATCAATACGGAAAATATAACTGCTGAAATTGTAAGATATGGATCTATAGGGATATTAAACCAAATGCTCATATAGAGAAGGAATAGATAGAAACAGCAAGTGTCTGAAAAGCGGAGAGAGGCAACAAAGACAGGGTATATAGTCAAAATCCAAGTCTGATGTAGCAAGAGGAACTATCTCCGTTCTAGTGCTATTTCCCTTACTTCTGCTAATAAACACCTTTGTGGGTGTTCTAAGCTAGGTAGTTGGTTATTACCCTCACTTCTGCTAGTAAACACCTTCGTGGGTGTTCTGAGCTAAATAGTGAGCTAAACACTGTTGTCCTGTCAGGTAATGTAGAGCTCTAAAAGCAAAATGAGGGCATAGTGATTAACAAAAATTAATAATAATCATAACCAAAAAGTGAGAAAAAATAGGGGGGGGGGGAAGGAAGAGAGGATTCCCTAGTGCATCGTGAATAGTACACAGTGATGTGCCAGGGTGCCGTGAGTGGGAATCCCCTCAGAGAAGATCCGACGCGCGTTTCGGAGTGGCAATTAGTATGGTCTGCACCACGTGCTCCACCATAGACCTTCACTGGGACATCATTGGACTACCAAGAAATCCACCAGACCACCTTAAATGTATTATTGCCCACCTTCCTGCCCCAGAGGTAAGCAGGAGGGGATCAAACATTATATAAATAAAGGCATTACAGTAAAAAGAGACGGTGTTTAGCAAAGCCTCCCCACATTGCCACCTCTTCCCTCATTCTCTCACACTTGAGAGGATATGTGGGTAGCTGGAAACATAGAATGTGACGGCAGATAAGAAACATTCGGCCCATCTTGTCTGCCCAATTTTCTAAATACTTTCATTTGCACCCTGCCTTCCCCAAATGCCCTCCTCCTCCCCCCGTGTTCCTCCTGTCATGGGGGGAGCAAAAAGTGATGGACAACCCTCCCCCCCGGTCTGGCGCCTGTCTCCATATAACAAGCGGCGAGGGAGCTGTGTGCTCTCTGCTCCCTCTCGCTGCGCGCCGTTTGCTGATGGCGGGAGCCGGAATATGATGTCACATTTTGGCTCCCAGCTACAGCAGACAGCCCGCGCGGCGAGACGGAGCAGAGAGCACACAGCTCCCTTGCCGCTTGTTGTATGGAGACAGGCGCCAGACCCACTGGATCCCAGGGACAAGTCCACGCCAGATTTCCAGGTAGGGAGGCTGGGTGGACAATTTTGAATTAAATTTTTTTTTTTGTGAATGTGTGTGTGTCTGTGAATGTATGTGTGTGTGTATGTGTCTGTGTCTGTGAATGTATGTGTGTGTCTGTGAGTGTATGTGTGTGTCTGTGTGTGTGTCTGTGAATGTATGTGTGTGTCTGCGAGTGTATGTGTGTGTGTCTGTTAGTGCCTGTGAATGTATGTGTGTGTGTATGTGTCTGTAAGTGTGTGTGCGTCTGTGAGTGTATGTCTGTGAATGTATGTGTGTGTCTGTGAGTGTGTCTGTGAATGTATGTGTGTGTGTCTGTGCCTGTAAGTGTATGTGTGTGTGAGTGTATGTGTTTGTAAGTGTGTGTGAGTGTGTGAATGTATGTGTGTGTGCCTGTAAGTGTATGTGTCTGTGAGTGTATGTGTGTCTGTGAATATATGTGTGTGTGTCTGTAAGTGTGTGTCTGAGTATGTGTGTGTACGCGTGTATATGTATATATATATACACACACGAGAGTAAATAATTTTTTTGGGGGGGTGGGAATCTTGGGAGAGTTCCCACACTTTATTCCCCAGGACTTGACCCCTGCCGGCAGGGGAGATCTCCGGATCTCCCCTGTCGGCTCATGCAGAGCTGGCGCTATCTGAGTGCCGGCTCTGCTCTAAGCCTCCATGGGCCAGCGAGGAGATCAAAGATCTACCTCACCAGCCCACAGCAGAATGGAGGGAGGCAGGAGAGGACCCGGTGAGCTCTAGACAGAAGCTCCACCAGGTTCCTCTCGCGAGATCTGAGCATTGCCACAGCAATGCTCAGATCTCGCGAGAGTGAACTCTAGCCCCGCAGGCTAGAGTTCACTCTCCCTTGGACAGGGAGGATCCCCCCTCCCTACATAAGGTAAGAAGGGAGGGAGGTTATTTACTAATCTGCCCTCACCTTCACAATCCCTCCAAACATACAGCACACACACAGCACCTACACACATACAGCACCCTAACACAAACAGCGTGTGCGCACAGCACCCTCACATACACAGCACACAAACAGCACCCATACACACAGAGCATCCTCACACAGCACCCTTACAAACACACAACACCCTCACCCTCAACACCCTCACACACAGCACACTAACAGCACCCTCACAAATACACAACACAAACAGCACCCTCACACACACAGCACACTAACAGGACCCTAACACACACACAAACACCCTCACACACAGCACACAAACAGCACCCTCACACACAAACCGCACCCTCACCCACATAGCACACTACCAACACCCTCACACACACATCACACTAACAGCACCCTCACACAGTGCACTAACAGCACACACACAAACAGCAGTATATGTAAGTGTGTGTATGTATGTATATATATATAAGACAAGGAAAAAAAACGGCACTCAAGGATTTCCATGTATTTAAATCTTCATTTATTGCGAAGAATAAATCAGATTTATTCTTCGCTATAAATGAAGATTTAAATACATGGGATTTATTATTCGCAATAATACATGGAAATCCTTGAGGGCCGGTTTTTTCCTTCTCTTATGGTTCAGCTACCAGAGCACCAGGTATCTTTTGTTTTGTTATAGTTGGAGTGGAGGGGTCTTCTATATTTATATATATATATATATATAAAACAGAAATGCTTGGCACTCACCCTTTCTCCAATGCAAAGTTTTTTAATGCCTTGGTGCAATCCCACGTTGAAAAATATATGCAGAGAATAAGATCTTGAGGAAGACCCTGAGGGGTCGAAACGTCGATCATACTATGTAAACCTTCTTTTTAAATAAATACTACAATTTTTGCTTATACAAGTCCTTAGAGTGCATCTCTTATTCTCTGCATATATATATATATATATATATATATACACGTGGCGTGTGTTTGTGCTTTAGGGTGCACACCCTAATGCAATAGGATGCGCATGCCTATGCTGCTAATACCTCTCCCTATACAACCAAGCATTCTGCTAGCATTTCCTGCTGCTCTAATACATTGTCTGCCTACCTTTAAGTCATCAGAAATAATCACCCCTAAATCCCTTTCCTCATATTTTGAGGTTAGGACTCTATCAAATATTCTGTAATATTCTGGGTTTCTATGTCCAAGATGCATTATCTTGCACTTATCCACATTAAATGTCAGTTAAATGTAATGTGCATGCGGTGACAAGAAGAGGAGGTTAGTGAAGGTGTAAGGGAGCTGGAGAGTGCATGTTGTGTAGGTAGAGTGAGTTAATAAAGATGTAGGGAGCTGGAGTGTGCATGTTGTGCAGGTAGAGAGAGTTAATGAAGGTGTAGGGAGCTGGAGAGTGCATGTTGTGCAGGTAGAGTGTGTTAATAAAGATGTAGGGAGCTGGAGTGTGCATGTTGTGCAGGTAGAGAGAGTTAATGAAGGTGTAGGGAGCTGGAGAGTGCATGTTGTGCAGGTAGAATGTGTTAATAAAGATGTAGGGAGCTGGAGTGTGCATGTTGTGTTGGTAGAGTGAGTTAATGAAGGTGTAGGGAGCTGGAGTGTGCATGTTGTGCAGGTAAAGTGAGTTAATGAAGGTGTAGGGAGTTGGAGCGTGCATGTTGTGTAGGTAGAGTGAGTTAATAAAGATGTAGGGAGCTGGAGAGTGCATGTTTTGTAGGTAGAGTGAGTTAATAAAGATGTAGGGAGCTGGAGAGTGCATGTTTTGTAGGTAGAGTGAGTTAAAAAAGATGTAGGGAGCTAGAGAGTGCATGTTGTGTAGGTAGAGTAAGTTAATGAAGGTGTAGGTAGCTGGAGAGTGCATGTTGTGTAGGTAGAGTGCGTAAATTAAGGTGTAGGGAGCCTGCATGTTGTCCAGGTAGGACCTGATCTCACTCCAGTAGTGTTCAGTAGCTTCTTGGGGAAGACTTTATAAACCAATTGAGAAAGTTAAGGGTTTGTTTTGGTCCAAACATTTGCAGAACCAAATGTACCCCTTGATAAAGCAGTTTCATCTCATCATCTAAATCCAGAGAGGCATAATACAACTGATGAACAAAGCAGTATGGATCATATATCTGTTCATATAATAATATTTTGGTTTTTTTGAAAGTGCAGAACGTGCACAGCCCAGTCAGCAGATACCCTGCATATCATCTGAATTATATGGTGTGTGCTACAGGCTGATTACAATCAGCTTAATCACAGATCACTAGTTAACACTGCTCTATTTTCAGTGACAGGAGAGGAGGCGGAGTTCTCATCTAGTAATTCCACCATTTGCATTAGTGGGTTTCTAATTAAATTACTCTCAATTCCCAGAAAGTTGCGGATATTCTGTAATCCTAGATTAGAAGTGATCATTTCAAAGAAATTAACTTTCCATATGAAAATACTGCGCACACTGTAAAAGGCATACATAATACATTTAGCATTTAAAAACTGCAGAATGTCAACAAAATTTCTTTAAAAATAATTACATATATTTTTTTTGCCTGTAAAATATTCTATTTGCAAACCTCTTTATTGCCTACATTATATAAAAAAAATTTGGGATATTGCAGCTTTTCAATGACAAAATACCAGAATGATACCCAGCAGCCAAGTTGGGAAAACAATTCAGTTCAGAGACGGCAACTCTTCATGAAAATGAATACGCAGCATTTGGAGCAATCTCGCTATAGAAGCCGCAGTCAATATGTTGGAAGTATTTAATGTCTCATTGCCAGCATTATAATTAAGGTAAAATCCATTCTGCTCATTGCCAGCATTATAATTAAGGTAAAATTCATTCTGCTCATTGCCAGCATTATAATTAAGGTAAAATTCATTCTGCTCATTGCCAGCATTATAATTAAGGTAAAATTCATTCTGTGTAAACACAATCCTTCTTCAACTTCTGCTACCACTATCAGTGGGCAAACTGTTTATTAATATAAAATTAAAAAAACTCAACATGGAATGAATTATGTAACAGCTGCCCAGTGTTTACTAGCAAACTGTCACACACACAAAATATGTTTATAGAGGTCATATTGTCCCCCATATTACCGTAGAAAGGAATACTTACTCCCTTAGGCCCTCACCTGACATGGTGCAAGGGGTGGCATATCTACTACAAAGTGAGCCATAAAGAGGATTGCATTACTGGGCAAGTCTCGTAAGAAGCAAGACTAGTCTGTCAGGGAGTTCTAGAAGGTTGGCTTATAAACGCCTTTCCCACCTCCAATCATTAGTAGGTGCAAATCCCTCCATTTATTTTTGCAGGGTTTTTTTAAAAAAAAATTTCATCACAATTTTGTTTTTTTGATCTTCAGGTCTTATTTTACTTTTAATCCTCAGTGTGTATTATGGATTTTTATTTGGCCTTTTTTGAACAAGAAGACAGAAGAATGAATACATTTCATGGTAAGTGTGTGCAGAATACACACATTATATTTATACACATATACATACACGGACCCTTTTACTATTACTAGAGTGAGGGACAATTTTAGTGGGTGTTGCCAAGGGTTTGGGGGCACAATAGCCACCTGTGGGCATCAATAATACCTTCCTCATGCCCATGGAAGGGAGATAAACTGTGAAATACAAGGCGCTTAGAAGTTGCAAAATGCAGAACCAAATTAAGATATTTAGCAGCTCAACACACATCTAAGCACCTCTAAGTAAAGAATGGTGCAAATGCTTGCTCACTTTTTGAGAGCCAACGATAACTGGGCTCAGTATAAACAGCACTGTGCCTTTAAGAGGGCACAACTCTTCTTTTGAAGCAGGAAAAGATGCTGCAGCTCATGGAACTTAGTAAAAACAATTTATTTGTAAACAAACATAAAATACCATCTAATAATGGTCTATATAAAAGTCCTGGCTGCCCTCTTAAAGGCCCAGTTATCTTTGGCGCTCAATAAGGTGAGCAAGCATTTGCACCATTCTTTATTTTGACATATATATACTTGAAAACTAGAGAAATCTCAATGTATCTTTCCTGGTAAAATATTTTATAAATAAATATATGTAATAAGGATAACACACTAGGAATTTGTTCCACTCTCCTTTCTCTCTTCTGAGTACCTGGACGTCAACATAGAAGAAGTTTGGTATTATCTTTAAATACCCAGCGTTTGTGACTTGAGCCTATTCTCCCCAGGCTCTAAGCCATTTAAGTTTGTTACATATGGACTTCTCCACTATTTACAAATATTTAGATATACTACACCACATTGTTCCCATTTATCTCTTTTTTTTAGATATCTGTTATATAGAATATTTGTTTCCCTTATCTTAAGGGTAAGTGCTCTTAAATCAGCGCTCCATTGGGTTTTCTTTGATGTGACCGTTTTCTTTCACTCAAATCACTCCATACTTTTTCCATGGAAGAAAGAGGTGGCAGACATTTTTCAAGAATTCCCCCATATCGTACCAATAACCCTCATCTAATGCCAATGGATTTTGGAACGGTTATGTGTGGTCATGATTATAATATTCAGTGCTGTGGTACTACGTTATATTAGTAATTGTTCCCAAATATCCGTGAGACTCTAGAACATGAAATTCCTTAAATCTTGTATTCAGCCTCAAGCAAATATCTGCTTCATTTGGCTGATAGGCATCTCCTTTAACCCCTTAAGGACACAACTTCTGGAATAAAAGGGAATCATGACATGTCACGTGTCCTTAAGGGGTTAAATAATTAGGCGTAAGCGCATTCCTCAGTGACCACTCAAAATAGTTTCCACCTGTCACAAAGAGGCCCATGTCATGTGCTTAAAGTTGCAATTTATTCAACACCCCTCTTTCCCCTGAAAATAAATAAAAGTTCTGAAATACTTTGGGTAACAATGTAACATTCAACAGAAATATACGTACAACACTAAAACATAAACTTGAACGTAGAGCAGTTTATTTATATAATTTTAAAAAGTCAACAAAAAAGACATACATGCATTTCGCAGAGCTTGCAAGATCTCGTCTAAAGCCTTTGAAAGTTCTCCCCTTTCTACAGCTGTCCAATCAGACTTCTCAATGCAGCTCAATGAGAAGTCTTTGCAAGGCAGTTGCTCTGAGAAATTCCTGCCTCTTGAGCTTAGTTCCACTGAGCTAATATACAGGAAATAGCAGGACCGGCCATCTGACTGCCAGGTGGCATAATAAGTTTAATTTATAAAAGAGCCAATTTCTATTGAAATCTGCACTTTTTGTAAAATGAAAAATAAAAGGATACACCCTTTATACATAAAGCACTTCAGTAAGAAAAAATGTTTTAGGTGTCCCATTCAGAAAATCAAAAGGCATAGTCCAGATTTACATGGACATCTGGGGGGAAGCCTTCTCTTCCTAGAGGGTCGTAGGGTATTAGGAGGGAAACTGGTCTCTGAAGGAGTAACCAAGGGTTTGTAAATGAGACATTTGGGAGGACACCACACTCCATGCCAGGTATTCTCAGTATCTGAATCCTGTGATTGTCTTTTAACTGTTAATAATCTAGGTCTCACCTGTTCTACATGGTGGCAATTGTACCCCCGACTTGTTTTGAACTTTGAACACTCTCTTGCCAATTGCTTGTACTAAGATGGCTGGAATCCATTTATTCTGCCAATGGTTGTTTTAATCCATACTATCATTCATATAAACTCCTATTTAGGATGTTCTGGCCCAACTTGAGGAGTTCTTAGGCATCTTCCACACATTAACAGTGCAGGTGATAAACCATGTGGCAGCATGTGAGGTGTTCCAATAGTTATTTCAAAGTTAGTACATATCATTCAACCTGCCCCTTAGAAGCCTTCAAAATATGGAGCTGTCTTACAGGGCTGGGTATTATTTGTAGTCCAAAAAGTCTCTAATTCCTGTGATACAAACCGTGGACCATAGCCTGAAATCTATTTTAAGAAATCCAAATCGTGCAACCATACTGGAAATTCTAGAAAACATTTGTTCTGCTGTAGTACTTGACAACAACTTCTGGTCTATTAGAATGAGTATCCACAGTTACTAAATACATTAAGCCATCCACTGGTAATGCAAAATGAATATGTATTCTTGTCCAAGATTCAGTTGGCATGGTCAGGTCTGTGCACATGCATTGCAAGCAGCAATCTGTATCCAAACATATTTCCATGCTCTTTGCTTCATTTTTACTTTACCCTTATGTAAGCAGTGTGGTAACTTCAGTGCTCATTTTACAGCAAAGTTGTCACGATTACTGGTGAACCCCAGTCAAGTCAGCCTGAGTCATGAACAATTTCACTCCTTGTAAAATATGGTTGAAGATCAGGGCAAATTACTTTAGGCCACACAAAAAAAAAAAAAAAAAAGACAGAATTAGCAATCACTTTTAAATTTACATTCAAAGGCTGAGGAGGAATTTCTATTATTTTAGAAGATGTTGCCTTATCAGGTACCATTGGGAATCTTGAACACCTATCCACATTAGTATGAGCACCGTGGCATCTATATTTAAATAAATTAGGTGTAAGCTGTAAACTGAAGAGCACAATTAGTCAAGCCACTGAAAGTGGTACCCCTTCTGAGGGTGAAAAATAGACAATAGTGGTTTGTGATCCATCAGAGTAAAAGGTTTGCAATAAATATAAGTGTGGTATTAATACACAGTCCAGTTTATTGCTAGAGCTTCCCGATCAATCTGGGCATACATTTTCTCAGCTGGTGTCAGATCTGGACGCAAAAGACACAGGACATTCAAAACAATCGGGCATGTGTGAAATCATTGCGCCCTAACCATATGACAAAGCATTACGGACCATTACCAAAAATTCTAAAAAGGTCATAGTGGACAAAAATCCTTTATTCCAGAAGTTCTTTGGAGCATTCAAATCCACAACCCAGGCCCACTGGTTTTTACGATCCAATAGATGATGTAATGGATATAGTAAATGAGCTAATTTCGTTAAGAATCTATCAAAAATATCACATATCCCCTTCACTACCGAGCATGTTGTGATTAATTATTTTTTTTTTTTCAAAGTAGTTATAGCTAGCATATATGCATATCATAAAGCAACAATTTAAAAATAAAGAAATTTTAATTATGTAAATTGATACAATTTCAATGTCTTTACTTATTCGTTCAACGGTCCTAAAAATGTGGTTAATTAAAAGGTTTAGACAATAAACAGTGTTTTATATTGAAAATTTCACATAAGGTCTGAAATGTTACTATAAAAGCAAAACTGAGATTTGGCTCACATACAATAGATGTGACAAAAGTATATAAATAAAAATGGTAAATGCCCTACATATAGGTATTTACAAAGGCCCTGAAGGCTTTACAAGCACTAGGACTTATTAAAAATGCCAATAGAGTGTAAAACAAATGTCTGATTTTTAGCATAATGCCCACATACAGTAAGTAAAGTTAAATCATATTTCTAAAACAAATTTTGTTGTGGTGCAAACACAGACAAGGGTCATTTATAGCCATTGCAAGGTCCAGTCACAAATCCTTGTAGCGAGCAGTTATGTTTCCTGTGTGATCGTGATTAGAACATTCAATCCCGTGTTATTGTCTTGTGTCAGTAACTCTCCCTAAATATCACTGAGACTCTGAAACAAGAATTTCAGTCAACCTTTTATTCAGTCTCAAGTACATATCTGCTTCACTAGTTGTTTACTCAGTAACTATTCAAAATGGCTTCCAATTGTCACAGAACCACCTAGACCAGGGCTGCCCAACAGGTAGATCCCCAGATGCTGGAGAACTACAACTCCCATTATGCTTTGCATGCCATTGAATGACAAAACATCATGGGAGTTGTAGTTCTACAACATCTGTGGATCTACTGGTTGGGCAGCCTTGAGCTAGACACTCCTTGGAGAATTTTGTTGCATATTGGAAGGTGGTTTAATTAGTATTTGACAGCTTTACTACGATTCTGCTGACAATTGCTTACTTAGTATGAAAAGTTGAGAGAACTAGGAAATAAAATGCGCATACAACACTATATTATATATATATATACACACATATACACTCTCCAATCGTGGATACATTTATTTATATATTGCACATTCTATGAGGTAGTATCTGGCAGATTAACCTCAGTAATTAACGGCATTTTAATGCACACTGCACTTTTATATGTAATGGCACTTAGCCAGGTCACTATAATACACTATATCTATATTCTTAATGAACTAACTCTTCCTTTTCTATATGTGGTTAGAAATTTAATCCACTGATCACCCTGTTCGCAATAGTTTCAACACACATTACTGTCCGTTTTGTTTTATTTCTCCATAGTGACGCTTGTTTGTATTCGCGTCACCATGGAAACGGACAGTGACGCCGGCGTAATATGACGTCATCACGCGGGGTGGAGCACGTTTGCACAGACGCACACGGGCTGCTGGGACGCCGGGTAGACGGTAACATGCACTGGGGGTAAGCTCACTCACCTTAAATCACTTATTTTAATTAATTTTGTCTTATATAAATTGTGCTTTATTTGCAAATTGTTGTTTTTATGATCCTGATGAAGGTCCTCTTGGTGGGACTGAAACGTTGATCGCAGCTTTTATGAATTGACAATAAACTTTGGACTTTTATTTGGAAAAACCGTGAGTGCAACCATTAATTTATATTTTTATATTTTTTGGCTATATATGGTTGGCACCCGGTCGTGAAGGGAAAATTCAGCGTGAGTGCAGGAATCAATTTTCATTTTATATATATATATATATATATATATATATATATATATATATATATATATATATATATATATATATATATATATATATATATATATATATATCTATCAAAATGGTGTTGGTGAGAATAGTCATAATAATTGAAAGTAACTTCCATTCACCTGCTGGATAGAAAAGAGACATATAAATGAATGCTAATCAAGAATAGGAAGATCACGTCACACTAAAACTTGTTATCCTCTGGCTGATCATGGGAGTTATAATGTTCAACATCTGAAGTGACAGTGAAGCCCAGTTGCTTGTTTATTTGTAGTAATCAATAATAAACTGGACCCATCACAAACTAATTCACAACAAGACTCCTTTTAAACAATGTGAATAGAACCCTTGAAAGTAATCCAATTTTGTGAATGGCACTGTGTACAATATTTGATGGAGCTGCAGTCGACTTATGCACAAAAACCCTACCTGAGATTTTTCAAAGTGCAGGACAAGGGTGGTGGGGCTTGAATGTACATACTCTGCAAAAATAAGTATAAAATTCATCCTTTAATGTCACAGGCAATAGGGGAAGACTTATGGCTACGGTGATTTTTTCCTAATTGATGGAGATATAAGCAACAATGTGGAAGGAGACAGGGAAAGTGGACCTAGCACATAACCTACGCAAGAAGTATAGGTATATGGCCCTTAGAATGTACATTGGGTACCAAAAACTCTATATTCTACAGCATTAAACAAAATAAAAGCAGTGTTGATCATACAGTTTATATGGAGATATTCACTAGAATCAGCACCAGTACAAAGTACACCTCTTAAACAGAATAGAGGATAGTCCTGGAATCTCACGGATAAGCTCTATGCATAAAAATGGCAAAACATGGAGTTTAGTTTCATGTATTTATTTTTTATACATTAGTCACGTTGCTTGTATACATGTAATTGTACAGATGTCGAATGGAGCTCAGTCAATGGGAGATGGGATTTATTGACAGGTGTCCCAATGACAGAGCACAGTATATTTATATAACACTGACATGCAGATACCCCACTCTTCCACCTTCATAAATTATATAGGTACAAATCTGTCCTTAGGACCCACAAACAGCTCTAGCTCTGGCTTTTTCAGTAGAGTAGATGGACTAAATAAAAATGGCAGTTGCTGGCTGATACAACCAGTTTAGTTTAAAGATCATAAAACATGTACTGATCGCGCATCTTTCAGAACAAGTCACCTAAACTTTAGCTAAATAAAGCAGTTTTAGTGTATAGATCATTCCCCTGCAATTTCACTGCTCAATTCACTGCCACTTAGGAGTTAAATCACTTTGTTTCTGTTTATGCAGCCCTAGCCACACCTCCCCTGGCTATGATTGACAGAGCCTGCATGAAAATTGTATCCCAATCTCTAAATTGAACTTTAAATCACATACAGGAGGCTCTTACAGAGTCCAGGAAGCTATTAACATAACAGGGGATAAGAAAATCTTAATTAAACAGAACTTGCAATAAAGAAAGCCTAAATAGGGCTCTCTTTACAGGAAGTGTTTAGGGAAGGCTGTGCAAGTCACATGCAGGGAGGTGTGACTAGGGTTCATAAACAAAGGGATTTAACTCCTAATTGGCAGAGGATTGGGCAGTGAGGCTGCAGGGGCATGTTCTATACATCAAAATTGCTTCATTAAGCTAAAGTTGTTCAGGTGACTATAGTGTCCCTTTAACAATTCTGGGTAGGAAGAGACTTTGTTACAGTTCTCCAATAGCAAAACCTGAAGGGGCTGATCTGTATTTTCTGTAAGCAGTCTAGCACCGTAGCTGTTAAGAATGGCAACTTTATAAAACGCTGTGTGACTGAAGATTTAAAAAAAAAATTTATATCTTAAAGTTTTAGGTGCTAAACTTCTCCAACTTGCTTTTAGAGGAAACACTTTGTTGGGGCAATATATACTTTGTTTAGGCACATTCTTTCTACAAATTTGTTTTGTAGACTGGAGTTACATAAATGAAGCCATGATAAGACTATGGTAAGTGAAAAGATACTCAAAAGATTTGAGTGCTAGTATATTTAAGCACCTTTGGACAGCTAAACCATGATGCAGCCAATGATTAAGTGACATGAATAAAAGCAAAATATAGCATGTAGTAATCTGTTCAATGACCATATTACATATTAATCATTTAGAAGAATGTTGCTGTGAAAACTTAAGAAATTTGCATCAGAAGTATAAAGAAGAGAAACCATATTGTCTATTAACAAAACAAAAAACAAATAAACCACCCCGCTCCCCACCCCCCCAAAAAATAAAAAATAAAATAAAAAAAAAACCCACAAAACCTCAAGACCTGAGCAAGAAAAGATAGCTTTAGATAGAGATGGCTGATGGGCAGCAGGGGTAACTGTATCCAGTTAAAAAAACAAAGCTCTTTTGTGGACTCACAAGTTTTTAAAAAAATAGTTAAAAATATTCTGCAATTCATCCTCACCCCATTTTTGTTGCCATCCATTAACAAAAGTTTTATTTCAGTTCCAAGAAATTCAATAATTTAAACTAATGAAGCCATTTGGTACTAAAAAAGTTCCTCATGTACAGACATGCTCTGTGTGCATCATAAAGTACAAATACACACAATTAAACAGATCATCAAAAGAACTTCTTTGCTGCCGCTTCTTGTTTAGTTCTGAAAAACAAAAATAGAAAAACAAATTAAAATTCTCCAATGCCAAAAGTTGTCCATTCTGGTCCCTTCAGCACCCATTTCAAGCACTGGCTCATTCTGCCTCTCCACACTGTCCCAGCAGTAGCTAATCCTGCCTTTCCCTACTACCAGTAGTAGCCCATGCTCATCCTTCCCACTGCTAGTAGCAGCCTGTTCTCCTTTGGTCCTCATGTGCTCTATCTTCCAATTATGTGGTTTACCCAAGTTTGCAGTGCAGCTCCAGGTGGCTCGCACTATTGCAGATGACGTATATTCTGAACATCTGTACTGATCAGTGCACAACTCCACTTGTTCCTACTAGTGGCTTTGGTCTTGAAACCTCCAGAGAGCTACTCTAGCCCCTCCCCCTCCCCCCCCCGCAATAACAATCTAGCATTTATCAAGCAAGAAATAAGTTTAACACTCTAGGAATCTTACATTTGCTCAATTTCCAGTTATGAGCATAGAGTAGACATTTCAAGTCCTTTAGAAACATTTAAATATTTAGTGCAATATCTGTTGATGGTTTCACTCTCTCCCTCACTTTACTGCCAAGATTAGTCTCTTACCCACCTTCCATAGTTTTCTTAGTTTTCTTAAATGCTACAAATTTTGTCAATACAATCCTATACGTAACTCCGCCCTTTGTTGTTACACTACATTTTGCAAGGTAACTAGACAGATTTCTCTAAAACTATGTCAAAGCAGGAAGTGGGACTGACCATTTCGGCTACTACTTTCATATACTGTGTCAATTGATGCACTTAAAGGGATCCTATAGTGACAGGAAAACAAAGCAGTTTTCCTGGCACTGTAGGGTTAATAGGTTAAAATCCCTTCAGCCACTTGCCTGAATCCAGCGCTGAGACAGGCTCCACCACGCCAACGTCCGCAGGAGGGATTCCAGAGGGCAGACTTAGAGCTGTTTTGCAAACATTGCTGTTCTCTGGAACTGCAATGTTTTACATTGCAGCACTAAGTGCAAAAGGGTCACAGTACCCAGACTACTTCAATTAGCTAAAGTGGTCTGGGTGCCTACAGTGTCCCTTTAAGTAGAGGCTGGCACTTAAACTCAAAGACGTTGGCATCCGCTTCGGACTTGGCCTTTTTTTACACACACACACACACACACACACACACACACACGCTGCCTTAAACCCCTGTATTTGTGTACATGGAATTTATAAAAACACCCTACATGCCATTTTCAATTCTAAAAATCATTTTTAGGGGGAAATGATCACTATAAAAAGCTATATTCAGAAACTGAATCAAATCAAATGGCTTCATAAGTTTATATTTCCCCAATGGGAAAATTTAAGTCATTGTCATTTGGCAAATTAACATTCTGTAACACTGTACTTTAACTTACCTATACACAATATAACCAAAGAATAACACTGTTTGCACCGTTACAAAAATAAAGAAATGTGTTGTAGATAAACAAGAGGGAAAGGCAGGCAAATCGGGGCATTTCTGTTTTTCATGAGGCTATTAGGACAGAAACAAAACAAAAAAGTTAGTTTAAAGCTATATCAATTACTATTTTGTGAGCTTACAATCTAAAGGAGAGTTGAAAAATTACTGTATAGCACCAACATATTCTGCAACACCGTGCAATAGAGAAACAAAACAAGTACATAAGGTTGCAGATGGTATTTCAAGTAATGACCAGGAATCATGGGGAATATGCAAATATGATGCTGCTTGTTAGGCAAATATTTAAGATTACATACAGCTGCACAGTTGGGTGGGAGTACAGGTTGTAGGGGCGGGATGGTGATTCGTGACAGCAAAACTATTGAATTGTTGGCTCTGGAGATCAGGATGGTGTATCTGGAGGTGGAAGGAAGTTAATATCATTTTGACAGCAAGCAACAAGCTTTTCTGTAGTGAGGGTCAGTATGGAGGGGTGGAAAGGAATGTACAGAGTTAACATATTGGCAAGCCGATTATATGTCCCTTAAAATGTATAATGCATATACAAATGTATGAAATATTATAGTAATTGTAGGATAATAGTTGGAGTGGAACACACACATATTTATGCACTAAAGCGAACAATCAATACATGTTTTGTATCAATGAGTAGGGTGAGCCCTGGAGGAATAAGTATGCAAGATTCTACAACCATCTTTTTGATTCCAGTTTACCAAGGTATGCGTGATCAGTTCTGTACTGCAAAATTGGCATTATATGGGCTGGAGGAAATCAAACATATTAAACCATAACTCCACCCAAAGGTGTCTGCCTTTTACAGAAAACCTATGGTTTTAGGTTTCCTGCTAGGTACTATAACTCTTAGAAGAGAGAGACAAGTGGTGAATGTAAATGTTTTTGCAAACATTAAAAATAAAAAAAAGTAATAGGAAACAATATTGAAGGATCATTTTAATAAGAAAAAGAAAGTGAATAACATTTTAAGCACCATAAATTGTGAAAAAGGACATCATAAATATTGCACGTAATAATTTAAAATGAATTGCAGATAAACCTATATAAAACGAATTGTAAAAAAAAAAAAAAACCTGACTATAGTTCATAATTCTGGGTAGTCTCCATTAAAATGTAGTTCTTCCCCTCACATTGGAATGACGGGAGCTTAGCTCTACCATGGAAATCCATAGGGACTGGTAGATATTTGCAATACAGCACTGGCTAAAGGTTATCAGACTTCTATATGGAAACGGGGAATGTGGATTTTATTTACTTTTAATAAAGGCTGTTTACTTTGAGAGCTGGTGTTCTGCCTACTTGTACCACCATTGAAGTTCTGGTCTGTGGATCAAAAGCTGGATCAGTTAGAGCAGGCTTTTACTGCTCCTTTTTTGTGAGTGATACTCCTATTTTACATTGTTGGTTCTTATACTTATGTAAAACAATATTATACTATGTCTCTCCATTTTATATCTCTCTTTTCATATGTTCTTCTGTGATTTGGAGAATCAAAGGAGATCTACACTTTCTTTGTAAGTTATTATTTGGATATTGAATTTTTTCCACCATCACATTGGCAATTTTGCACTTATGTTACACTGAATGTGATTACATTGTATATACACTTTGTGTTTTTGCACAAATTATTGCACTATTTGCACTAATATTTAAAGGTACAGCACACCTATTTTTGCTTTGGATTTTATGTATGGAGTTTTATGAGCTTGAACACTTTTAGGTGCTGCTACACTTTTATTATTTTTACATTAATTTTATACTAAGCACTTTTAGCGCCTTTTATTGCTTGTTTGTTTTTTAGTTTTCCTACCATGGAAATCCAAGGTTGAAATCAGCTGCGGTCAACACACGTTCATATTTAATTTAAATCAGTAGTAGCCTGGCTTAAAAATGACTAAAATCTAAAAAAAATATATATATATATATATATATATATATATCTCCCTGAACAAGGGGGAATTCAAATACACAAAGGTTGTGCTTGCCGCTAACATTACTATAACTTTGTTGGATGAAACTTTGTTGACAAAGTTGCTTTCAGATCTATTGCCTCTCATGGGATAGATGCACATGTAATATACATTACCAGGTTTTTCTGCACAAGATGCTCAATGTCTCTTTTCACTACATGAAGATGTTCTTTTATGTCATTGAAGTGCTGTGTGGTCTCGTAGCCAGCAGAGCCCAAGTGTTGATTTCCCCCAGCAAGACGTAAGGTTTCAGTCATTGAATTTCTGCAAACAGACATTTGGTGAAATTACTCAGCAAATAAATATTTAGAAAATATTACTTGTGTTAAATACATCATGAATAACAAATCTTAAAGTGTGGTATTGTAAAAAAAAATAAAAAAAAAAATAAAAAATAAAGATCTCTTCCACAATTCTGGAGCAGTGCCCTATTTTTTGGAATTGCACATATTTATGTAATTCTTTTAAACACTGCAGGCTGTTTTTTTTGTGTTTGCTTTTTTAAACACACCTCACAATTGGTAAAATATATCTACACAGATTATGCATTGTGTGATAAACAACCGCTTATATCCCCACAATACAGTGCATTCACTAAACACAAAATTGTATAGAACTGCAAAATATAGGTAGAAATAGCAAAGATGTGACAACAGTTGAGATTTTTCTCCCCAAATCAGCTATTTTTGCAAAAAGGTTTCTATTTGTTTTATAATTTCATGTTCGGCAAATAAATAGTGATGTCTAAAATGGTGTCATCTGTTATTTTGTGAAACCTATTTGATGAGACAGTAGGTCCTACATCAGCAACATTTTAGATAGAAAGGTTCTATTTCTACAAGATTACTGGCGTTGGGAAAACTCTCTGTAAAATATTCAACTTTTGCCCATCTTCATGTTTGGGCTGTGCATGATGATGTTAAATGTGGCTAATGCTTCTCTAAGAGAAGCACTGGATTGGCAGAGCAAGGCAGAAAATATTACATAATACATTGTAGCCTGCAATGTTTCTAAATGGATTTGAGTGGACCAGATATTGCTGATCTCACACTAGGCAGATTAGGCTACAGAGTGGAGGCTGTCTTGGTACTGGATTACATGCAAGTTTTATGGATTTTACTTTTTTAATACACAAAGATTTAGTAAAATTAAATGTCCTAAATAACACTCCAACATTAAAATGAAAATAATGGTAAAGTCACAGTGTTCCTTTAATTTCATCCTAGATTCATGGTACCACTATACTCTCTGCGAGTGTCTTTACTAAAAACCATGTACATAAATGTAAATATAGAGAGAGAGTGAAATCCATCACTAATAGAGAAAGCCCTGGTTTCAGATTGAGGAAAGCCACACTCCAGTAGAGCAACCACTAATTATGCTCACTAGTGAGTGAGAAACGCTGTGCTTCTCTTCATGTGTATAGCCTAACCCTAGCTCTACGAAAAATAAAATTATTAAAAAATAAAAGAAATGCTTTCATGTACAAGGTAAAAGTAATGCCATCCTCTATTTTTAACAATAATAACAAATATAGACTTTACATTAATAACAAAACAAAAACAAAGTATAACCCAGGATTGTGAAGGGGAATGTGTATAGAGAATATATAACTGTGAGGCGTGTGTTATGGAAATAAGTGATGTTCTAAAAACCCCTTTTTATACTATTTTTTTTTTTTTTATAATTTTTTTACAATTATGTCCTGTCAATGTATTGCGCATATATATGCGCAATACATTGACAGGACATGTTCTGATTTATATTTTATGTTTGTTTCGGAAGTTGATATAAATGTTCCTTTTGATTTACAGAAAACCTATATAGCACTAGCCTCTCGAGATGTGCAAAGCTCTCCAAAAGAAATTAATGCAGTTGTGCAAGAAATGAAGAGGCTTAAGGATAAGGAGAGCTTCAAGCTAAGGTTCAAGATTACATTGAAACATAAGACCAAACTCTTCCCTCCATATGTGCTGTTGCGAGGCTGAAATATTTTTTGTGTGTTTTCATTCTGTTATCCCAATAGAAGAAAAACACAAAATCAAATTAAAACTCAGAGGAAGGTTAGAAACCAGGCCTCTAACAGGGATCAGTAAAGTGATCAGATAAGAACACAAACATGCACCTTAATCAATATGCTGGTATCATTTTCCCAGCACTGTGATGCGTCTTTCTTGTTGTAAAGAGGATTAAAGACTACAACGAGAATATTTATCATCATGTGCAATTTAATCCCTTTACTACTTCTGGCTAAGGACACAATGGAAAATAACCCTAGAAACAGTTTGCTTCTTAAAAGCTTATTCTTCTCCTTAATAATAATAATTAAAAAATAAATAAATACCAAAATGCTCTATTTAAGGATCTACTGAATATTTAGAAGTCATTGTACAATTTGGTTGCCTTGCTAAACAAAGCAAATTATTTTCCCAAAAACACTGTAAATAACCTGTGTGCACAGGAGAGACTGCTTAAAACATACAATGCTGCATTTGTGGAACTATTAAACATGGTCTGTACCCTAATTAGATTCACTGACTATTATTAGGCAACCATTAAAAGCATGCTGGATGGTTATTTATTTGGGCTCAGTAGTCAAATTAACCCACTGAGGGCTGCATGAGGTTGGAGTCAACTTTAATTACCATTACGTGATCTTTATTCTGGGCACCCACAATGGTACTAATGTTTCTAAAACATTTCGCTAGAAATTATATTTAGTGCTGACTACAGTGGCAGGTATTTCAGCTCTTTTAATATATACAACAAGTATATTATGTTTAATAAGTGGACTAATAAAATTATTTTGACTTGCAGTGCTAAAGTGAAAGGAGATCTAAAAAGAATTTGTACAAAATAAATACGAATTAAAAATAATATAATATAGAACTATCAATTCCCCAATGGATTTAGTTTATCTGGAATATGTTAAAGAAATGTAAAATGTTCCAGACTCACAACTCACAAAAATCAGGAACATCAGAGAGTGTATATTGTATGTTACAATTCAGTTAGAATCCACCATTACTAAGGTAAAATGATACTGTTGCAGGCTTTACACAGTATGGTCCATTTTCAGCTACCAAATATCTGTTTTCACTAAATATGGGAAATTTTAAGCAATCTTTAAATATCTACAGTGGTCTGCTGTGTGTGCGCGCGCTCACTTTCCATTTTGTGTATTTTGAATAAATTTATGTCATTTCCACTGCAGCATTATTGAAAAATAATTGTTTTTGGTGATCAATCAAAATTCCTATTTTTGTTTCTCCGTTAATAAAAAGAGAAAGGAAGGCTCTTGCAGACAAAGGATTTTTATCAATACAATGCTTAAAATAAACAAAGCAGGCACTACATTTGTTACAAAACAAACACAGAAAGAATATAGTTAAACAGCATAACACATTAATTTGGCTCTAAAAAGAACAAAACAAAATCATAAATATTAATGGTTATTCTTAAATCTTAAAGAACATATCAAAACTGGCAGTTCATAATCGGAAGATTAGTAAAGAAATCCATAAATCTGCACAAGAAAATTACTTATTGCTCTAAGGAAGGATAAGTGACAATAAATCATATGAGCAACAATAAACATGTGAAGGACTGTTCATTTCAGAGAAGATGCTGAAATTCTTCTTTAATCTAAGCAGAGCATATTAAGAAGAGTTTAAGTGAACGCATAACAAATATTAAATAAGACCAAGGCTAGAGACTTTAACTGGTAAATCTAATTTGCGGTCTTTGGAATAAAGATTTGTGAAGAATATTAAAGCAGAAGCTTCCCAGGGAAAAAAAAAAACAAACAAACAAAAAAAAAAAAAAACTACCATAATCTTCAGGCAACAGCTGACCTACTTAGAGCATTGTCCAGTATATATGATCAGGACCAGCCTCATCTTATAGAAAAACAGCTCTACAAAGAAACACTCAAGCGCCACCAAAAAGAAGGACCTGCTCAATACAAAACCTACATTTCGCAGTTAACAGAGTTGGAAATGAATCTCCAACGGAGCTACTTTAGCTTCACATTTTGCCTCTTGATTGCTTATTCACATCATTCTTTTTAGTGAGCCAACCCTCATTCTCTCCTATTTAAAATGAAAGCAGTTCTAATCAATTCACAGAATTTGAAAAGTCTGGTCCACAAGCTGAATCACAGAGTATTGGGAAAGTAATCATTGTCTAGCATCTACGTAATGCTTGCAATCATTTCAAAGGCCTACATTTTATTAGCAAGAATTCCTAACTATTCTATAAATCAAATTCCAATTCATGAAAATTTGCAGTGTTTTGCCCTTATTACATGTTCTACCGATGCATGTTGTATTGTAAAATTTAATCAACTCTGTAGTAAATGGGACATAAGAGCCAAGCGGTCCTACTAGTTTAAAATTGTATTACATTAGAATTATTCCTAATTAAGTGCCAACATATTCCGTAGCACTGTACAGTTTGATTATGGTGAAACAGCAATAGAAAAAAAAACAGTTCTACAAACATACAATATGTGAGCTGAGGATCTGTCCAGTGAAAACCATGAGGTGCTAACACAAAACCTCATTAATTACAAAGGAAACTATAAACTGTTTTTAATCTTTTAAGTTGATAAGGTAAAACTACAGGTTTATCATAGGATGCCAAGTTCTAACCTATCAAATACAACGTACAATTAGATGACAAAAAAAACAAATACAAAAAAAAATGATAAAGTATACAGTTCAAGAAGTTACAATCCCAGTTGTAGCTAAAAAAAGTTTACGGTCACCAAATGTATTATTGTTTTCACAATGTTTATACCAACAGCACACAAGCTATGTGCCCAATGGCATATGGCAACACCTAAAAGTGCAGTGCTGATGGCAATCAGATATAAACCGCAAAACCTTCTACCAATATTATTTCAGCTAAAAAAAAAAAAGATATAATAAAATAAGGGACACTTCTTCAAATAAGATCTATTGACACAAAACTCGCCAATACAGGGTTGCTATAATTTGTTTTTTTTTTTACTATAGGAATAACATAAGGTTTGAGAGAATATAGTCATTGCTTCTTACCTCATTTCACCAACTTGCTTTAAAATGTCTCTCTGAGCATTGACCAGCGAATCAAGTTCCTGTTGAGAAATCTGGAAGTGAAATGAAATATGCAGTTTAGTGCGACTCTACAAGACCTGTAGTGCAAACAGCACTGTTTTGTTTATTTTCCAACCTGTTCATGTTGCCCAGGGCCACTTCCTCCTCTCTTGGCAATGTCATCAGTCACGGCACTAACATATCTTCGCTGCTCGTCCAAAATCATATTCAACTGTCGGTTCAGCTGCTTGATTTCAAGGTGGATGCGGTTCTGGCCTTCAAAAATCTGTCTTAGTTCACGGTCATTTACAGACTCAAACATATCGTCCACTATAAATAATAAAATAACAATTAAACACATAAAAATGTGCACCATAAGATAATGCTGTCCTTTATTGACAGAACATTCTCACTGCAGCACAGCCAAGTTTATTGCATCATAACCTGTTCTGTCTGCAAACACATTCCAAAACCTGGGATTCTATACCTCCTCCCACTCGCTGATCATATAAAACAAGGTAAACACTACTGTATGAATAAACTAGAATAATGCTTACAGTATGCTGTTGGTCTGGGGGGTTACAGTCACACTAAAAGTGCACTAAATATTATTTTCATTTAAATTAGAAACTTGTTTTGTCAGCGCTTTGAAATGAGCAGTGTTAAAAGCAGCAATGTAGCAACACTGAAAGGTTAATAAGAAGGTTTGCTGGCACATGCCTGGGTGTTCCTGTGCCTCTGGGTGGTCTTTTTGGAAATCCTCTTTCCTCTTATCCAGCTCTTGTTGAAAGTTGTCAAACTCTTCTTGGTACTTATCTTGTTCTTCTCTTGGGATCTCTCCGCCTTGTGGGGGCTGGATTCACACAGAATTATTAGATTTTCAGACACTTTATTTTTTCCACCTTCAAATACAACCGTTACAAGAAGGGCTTGCAGAAAGATGCTAGCCCATAGATCTGCCACGTGGGAATAATGTCTCGATAACACTTTAAAAACAAGTCTTATATTTTATGTAAAACCATTTACCCAGCAATACATACATATACATGTTATATTGCCACCATAAATTAGGTTTTATGTAAAAACTTGTCTGTCTTGTTTGCCCACAATAAAATCTTAGAAGCTTATCTGATAAGTATTAGATTATGTACATAGAAAACAATTATTCCTTAAATCTGTAACTTCACAGCTTCAACTAGAAAGCTATGACAGATACCTACTACCATTTTGACAATTTGTCATACAGATTATTGCACTCTTACATCTCAAAAAAGATACACTGTAATTAAAGGTACCTCAAATGTTCACAATAAAGAGCACCCTGGAAGGTTTACATACATATGCAAGAGGAAGGTAAAATCATCTTTTACATGGCGTGTGGGGGGCAGTTTATTTTAAGTACAGTTTAAGATAATTTTATTCACCAACAATCATAAAACAGTAGGTTAATGAATCCCTTAAGGAACAAAGACAGTCAAAAATAACCTGTTCTTTAAGAGTCCTATTACCAAACAGAATGAAATAATTCTTCATGGGTTCTATGGACCAAATTGTCAGATTGTGACGATAGCAAAATGTACAATTAGGTCCTTAACAGCATTGCAATGATTTAAAGTGGTCATGGTGACTGGAGTCTGTGTGTGCGGTGTTTTAGTAGTTTAGCCCCTATAATACTGTCGGAACTGAAGATCTGTGCATCTTTCATTACACAGAATGCCAGTCATTGGCTGAGAACAGTCAGCTGATGCACTCAGCCAATGAATGGTGATGGCTGTGACTTCGCAACTCTGCAGAAGCCAGAAGCTTGTCAGACCACACCACCAGGGAGCCACTAAACAGTTTGCCTCATTACCATTGATCTTGGCCATGTTTCTCCTGGCAGGCTGTAGTGTTATGATTATTGGAATAGCCCTTAAAACATTAACATGAAGCTGTCAAGCAATAAGACCACAAAGAACCATGATCCGTTATACTCAAACAAAAAAACAACGTGGGTAGTAACTTACCGCTTCTTTTCCAGGTTCAGTCAATTGAAAAGTCAAAAAAGATAACACATCATGATCATCTGGAATAAAATCAAGAAACATTACGCTTACTACAGGTAAACCACCTCGTCCTTTTAATTTCATCCTAATTTGGCAACGCTGCCTTTTGTCTTGTCCACCCGTTGTACAGTGCTGAGAAATATGCTTGAACTTTATAGATAATAACAAAAGCAATAACAAACAGCAGAATGTCACACACAAGTGATCACTGAAGAAGATACTGGCATCAGAGTTCCACTGTAAGGTCTGTTTTAAACTTATAATCCACGTTTAGAGGAATACTTGGCCCATATAAGGCACTTCCTGAAGTGCTTTATGTGTGTTCAGACTGTCACATTTGTAACACTTCATAAAAGTGCTGATTTCTATAGAAATTGGCACTTTTATAATAGGGGGCAGAAAAAACCCAAAAACAAAACAAAAACAACTTGCTAGCTGTCAATCAGAAAGCCATGGAGGTTTTCTTCCATTTCGATTACCTTCACCGTGCAAATGGAAGTGGCGGGCTTACTGTACTAGCATGCGCATACCTTCGCGCCTTCTTAATGAGCTGTGATCAGGTGTATACTCAAAGCTCCAGGACAGACATCTCTCAATGATTGAAGTATTTCATTCTGTGCTTGGGGAAAGGAGGAGGGCTTGTAAAGGCTGCAGAGAATAGGTCAGCAACTTTTGCAAGCTGTTTTTAAATTTACTCCCAATAAAAAAAAAAAAATATACATAAATGCATGTTTTCATTGGGAGTATATCTACTAAATAGCAATTTTTAAAGCATTTTGTTTCAGGCAATGAAGAATTTCTTTAACCCCTTAAGGACCAAAAAGGAATCATGACATGTCACACATGTCATGTGTCCTTAAGGGGTTAATAGGAAGTGTAATGTTTTGCTTTAATTGAAAATAAAAGTTTGTACGTGATTTAGCACTGTTTTGCATTATTTTGTAATGTGTATATATAAAAGTTAATAACTTTCAGGTAAAGCTCCTGGCTTACGCTTGCTCAGTGTGGACAGCCATCTTTAAATCCTCTTTGGTCTGATGTAGAACTTAGCTGCTAGGGTCATGCACAATCCAAAGTCTCAACCCGTTCAAGAACAGTTTTTGAGACTCACAGGCTTGCATATGATATCAGGATTTGTGAACACACACTAGCACTTGAATCACTGTAAAAATTCCCACTCAATAGAGCAAGAGTCAGTAGTGTAAAAAGGCTTTAAAGCATAAGATTTTATTTTAAACTAAAAAATAAATAAAAATATGTAAAAGGCCCTCACACTTTTGTAATTAGAATATGTTCACATATTATAGAAGCCATCCTGAGGCATTATCACAATTATAACAATAGCGATACCTAAAATTTTTGTTTTGTGTCCTAGTTAAAAAAAATATATATAAAAATATATAATACAGTACCAGAAGATTTCTTAGAGTTTCACTTAAAATGTAATTTTAAATTTTTTGATGGTAAGCACGGTGCTTTGATCTACTAGAGTTAGATTATGGTATATTTACAAGTCACAAAAAAGGACAATAACCTGCCAGGCCTCCAGTTGCAGCAGAAATGCCAAAAAAACCTTGAGGTGGAAGAACCATGTTGTCTACTTTGGCACAAAACTCATAGTCATCTTTGTCTGGTGTGAATCCATTGTTTATCATGATCTAAAAGTAAAGTAAAGAAGAACAAATTAATCAAAAAGTACAATCAAATCGAAAACAATACTAAAATAAAAATAAATAAATAAATAAATACATGTCACAGTAGTCTTTACAGAATTCTTATTAGCTGAATAGATAATACACCAGGAGTCCAAAAGTGTAACGATCTGTTGTCGAAATTTATACCTAGGTTCACATGGATGAAATGGACATATCATATTTCTCAGGCTTAAATGAACACTATAGGGTCAGTTTGTATTCCTGACCCTATAGTGTTAAAAACACATGTAGGGTCCCTGGCCCAACCTTTGCCACCCTTAAATAATAAGAAAACTTACCTTATTTCTAGTGCTGTGTGTCCACCGGTGCTGGCCTTGCCCCCGATCTGCCTTTTTGATTGATGATCTCAGCCAAGGAGGGACAGGGCTAAACATCACCATAGCCAATCAGCATCTCCTCATAGAAATGCATTGAATCAATGCATCTTTGTGGGGAGCATCTCCACACTGAACAGCAGTGCTGCATACAGTACAACACTTACCCAGGAAGCACCTCTGGTGGCCGTCTGAGGAGTGTCCACTACAGGTGTTCCTATTCTTTGAAAAGGTAGTGTTTACATTAAAAAGCTTGCAAGGTTCAGACTTTAGACATCACAACTACATTAAGTTGTAGTTGTACTATAGTGTCCCTTTAAACCATTTACTTTCAAAGGACCGGCTTTGAAAAAAAGACCAATATTAAATTAATACAGAATACATCTTTGTACTCAATATACAGAAAAAAAAACCACAACATATACATATATACACATATATATATATATATATATATATATATATATACACACACATACATACACACACACACACACACATACATACACCCGAAAGCTTGTGATTAGTGATGTCTCGAACGGTTCGCCGAGACTCATCATTGAGTAAACTTTGACCCTGTACCTCACAGTCAGCAGACACATTCCAGCCAATCAGCAGCAGACCCTCCCTCCCAGACCCTCCCACCTCCTGGACAGCATCCATTTTACATTCATTGTGAAGCTGCATTCTTAGTGAGCTGTCCAGGAGGTGGGAGGGAGGGTCTGCTGCTGATTGGCTGGAATGTGTCTGCTGACTGTGAGGTACAGGGTCAAAGTTTACTCAATGATGAGTCTGTGGCGAACCGTTCGGGACATCACTACTTGTGATATATGAAGAAAAAAAAAAAATACTTATATGTTAAAACTAAAAAGCTACATTAAGTGGGCTATTTAAATGTAAAAAAAAAAACCTTGCCCTATAAACCATGGATGGTGTATTTTGCATACAAATCCAGAAAATTACAGATGTAGATACCCTGCTAAAGGTTTAACATTACCCCCTAATGTCCATTTCATTGATAGGTATCAGACAATTTTCAAAAGGATGTGTCAATGGGTGTTTGTTTAACACATTGTGATTCCAAATCTTTCAAACTACAACTTAAGCAGACTATGATTCTCAGGCAGATGTAGTCTACAGAAGCTGGAAGTCTAAGGTTTAGTGAAAAAAAAACATCTTAACTATGCATTGGTTAGTAATGCCATCATATTAAACAGAATGGTGTCATATGACTAACATTACTTACTGTTAAGGTCTTTTGATAGTATGTAATCTTTGCTCGAACTGGGTATGGCTTGTTACGGAAATCTCTCTGACAATATGAAAGTGCTTGCGAGGCGCCATCACTAAAAAGAAAAAGATAAAAATGTGAAACTCCACAATTATCAGCAAAAACAGCCAAGCAAACAAACCTATATTTAAATGTCTCCCTAACTAAAAATAAATACATTATTTTTAAACTGATGCCTTGCTATTTCAAATTGAGAGAACAGACATCATAGAGACAGGTTCTTAGCAAAATGTTAACAATTCCGTTTTTTAATATATCATTATCAAGGCGGCTAAGGGGGGATTGCGTCTGGGTGCCAGAAGGAAGCCAGGTTTATCACATGTTCCTAAACAGTTAAGCGTTAAAACTGGGAGAAGGTGCCAGTAGACTTTTAGCAATACAAGCTGTACAACAGCCTGTAGAGGTTATATTGCTTACAGTGCCTTTTTAAAACAGGGATGGTGTCAGATTACATCTTCTATGCCAGACTATGGCAATATTATAATAAAATACAAAATATTGGGGGGACCGCAGTTTTACACATCTGAGTTAAATAAATAAGGACAACAGAAAGGCATTGGCTCAACCTTGAAATTACAACATGAACAACCTTTCCAATTTCCCAGGGGATTTCTAGATTGTATTATGTAAATACAGGAAGATCCCAGAGTACTAAAAGAAGTAATGTTAATCAGGCAATTTACCCTGTATACAAACATCTTGAACAATACTGTACCAGCTTTAGAAAAAACACACAATGTAAAAAAAAACACTGTAGTGGTTATGGTGCCAAGAGTGCCAGAATGATTTATAAAACCATTTTAAAAGTGATTGACCATTTACCTGGGTTCTGCTTGTTTCAGCAGTCTCCTTGCAAGAGGAGGAGACCTCAAGTGTGGGATCAATGCAATTTGAAGAAGAAGGTGGACTGATCTAAGTATGGTTTGAGAGATTACCCTGGAAAGGTGCCAAGGGACTGGCACCAAAACCACCACAGCTGGACGGTAATGATTCTTGTGGTAGAAGTTTTCCTTTCACCTACACCTGGCATGTCATTCTATTACTAAATTATGCTTTTAAGTGGTTAATGAATTTTACTTTTCCTGAAAGTACAAAATATTACATCTTATAATGCAATAGATATCAACTATAAATTTTACATGAATAGCCAGAGCAAACACTTACTTTTGATGATCATAAAGAAGTTTCCCATTGTTGCCCACAATCAAGATTGTAGGATTGTTTTTCTACAAAGAAAAATAACCACATCAAATTCTGTCTTCTTATGCAAAACAATTATCTAGTTTACAAGGTGACTGTTCAAGCATGTTTAAAACATTAAATGATTTTAACACATAATCACACAATTGGTTACACCTCTAAGTAACGAAGCACTACCACAAAAAACATTTTATCAGCTTCCTCTAGGATTTGTAAACAAAATGTTTAAATTGGAATTCAATGTGAATTTTAAATTTTAGGTCCACCAGAACAGAAATAAGAGCACATCCAACTCTCAACATTGGAGCTCATGATGACTACAGGGCGAACATCAACATCGGTGCAGAAACTAGCCAGAAAGTAACAATTTGTCTCGACAGCATTACTTAAGAATAATAAATGTTCATTCAAACTACAATATACTCCAAGTATAACTTTTGTATCCCTTGGAAATGTGCTTTTATTTAGAATGTCAGATTTTCAGATTCACTGATAATCAATAAGCAATTATCAGTATGAAAAGTTAGGAAAAATCCTGGTGCGCAATGTTTGTGATTTTTTTTTTTATATTCCGAATGTTGAACAATTTCAAAGAAGGGATTCTAATCATAGAACAATGAATCACCTCTCGATCCAGCCAACTACGCATTCCATTCCGTTGCTCCCCTCGAGGAAGAAAAGCATTTGCATTGTGACTAGAAAGGTTTGGAGGAGCCATGAGCTCTTGTGTAATAGGCATGTTTTAATCGTGGGGTTTGGGATAACCTTGTGTGATGGGCATGTCTCAATCTTGGGGCTCCTGCTGCCTCAGTAACCGTGGACAGTATTGCACTAGCACGGCTGCATTTATTTCTTCTTTTTCCAGCTTCCTGCACCTTCACCTAATCCCAGGCCAGCTCCAGCAACAGCAGAGTCATCACTTCTCCCCAGATTCCCAACAGCAAATATTATAAAACTTCCTTGGATTCTGTGTATCCATGACTACAAGGCAATTTAACTCTTTCCTTGCCGCCATACAAATATGCCACATTGCTCAATGGCTGTGACTCCTATATATTTTGTAAAGGGTCACAACCCGTGATCACTGCTATGTGTACTCCAGGGTTGCCTTAATTCTAGACTGGAAAGTACTGCCCAGAGTAAGGATTTAAGAGTTCAATGTCTGGAAGAATTTTTTGCCTAGGGTTTCTTTATTAGTTAAATTGCTCAGCCAATCCATGTTCACCAACAGAGTTTGGTTAAAAATAAGTGCAAAGGTGGTGCACACAGATGATTCCATTCCTGAAGTATAGTCTTATGTCCCACTGCCGCTATTATAGTTAAAGAGACACTGTAGTCACCAAAACAAATTTAACTTAATGAAGAAGTATTGGTGTATAGATCATGCCCCTCCAGTCAAACTGCTCAATTTAGGACTTAGACCGCTTTGTTTATGCAGCCCTAGACACACATCCCTGACTTACACAGCCTTTCTAAACACTTCCTGTAAAGAGTCATCTAATGTTTACACTTCCTTTATTGCAAATTCTGTTTAAATTGTAATTTCTTACCTCCAGCGCTGTAAACAGCTTGCTAGAGCCTGCAGGAGCCTCCTGTATCTAATTAAAGTTCAATTTACGGAGCAGGCGATATACATTTTTTAATCTGATTGAAAATTAAACCAATTTTGTTTTCATGCAAGCTGTGTCAGTCAGTCACAGCCAGAAGAGGTGTGGCTATGGCTGCATTAACAGAAATAAAAGTGATTTAACTCCTAAACGGCAGAGAATTGAGCACTGAAACTGCAGGGGCATGATCTATAGATCTATACACTAAAACTGCTTCATTAAGCTTATGTTATCTTAGTGACCATGGAGTCCCTTTAAGAATCATTTGTGAGGTATAGGAATACCTGGGAGCAGCCCAAATAAGAGAAACATGGGAAAGAGGGCATGTTATGAGTTTCTAGGTACTGTTTAGTTCCCTTCAAAAGGACTTTATCAGGGTACACTCACATAGGTAGTGATATAGGTCTGCATTTGTATGTGCGCATTTGAAACAAGTCGCTGAATCCCTTCTAGCCATTAGATGGAGGCAGGGAGGGGAATAATAGGCGCAATGTGCATTGTTTAGGAACATGACTCAATAGGAGACCGTGGGAAATAGTTGACTCTGGGTGTAGTGTGCAATAGGGAGGTACTTTGTATTTATATCAGTAAAATGTGACTTCCACTTCCCCAAGCTTGTTTGGGTCGTGGTCCAATCTGGTTTGTACCCTAAGACTTTGTTTAAGTTTAAGATTAAGTAAAAAGCTTTATTAGAGGTACATAAGAGTGTACAGGGGGTTATCCCAGTCAACAGGCATAAGGTGTTGTTTTGATGTTTGGAAATAATGTCATACCTAGAAGTATGCAAACCATGTTAATGGAAGGCCTGGGAAACGCTCCCAATTCTCTGAAGGGGGGAGACATTTTTGGCTGCTGAAGTACACAAAAGAACTGTATTCACACCTTATGTTAATAAGATCATCTCCAAGCCCTCAGAAGGACAGCTTCCAGAGTATTTGAGAGGACCATCTGAAACAAAATTATGTGGCCTATGGAGGAAGTCAGGCAGCACCAGAAAGGACTCCAAGGGCAGATCAAAAAATCTTTGCTTTGTATGTGCTGGAGTTGAGCTGCCAAGCTATATTCCTTAACGTTTGAAGGGTTAAGTCCCCTCATTGGTCTTATTATTAAGTTTAGTCAAACTAAGTGGAGCTCTCGACCCTTGCTAAAGAAATGTCTTAATTTTCTTGTTCAGAAGGCATTTTTTTTTTTTTTTGGAAAGGAGGGATAGGAGTACAGCAGCTTTGGGAAGCTACTTGATTTATATAGATTATTTATATGTATGAGAGATGTAATTTTTGAAATGGCTCCATTTTTTATTTTTAAATAGATACGAGTATGAGAAGGATGTTCCCATTTGTAAAGGAGGGAGATGTTTTGGGGATTTTAATCCCTAGGTATTTAAGTGCTGTTGGTTGCCGTAAAGGGATATAAAGGGAGTCCATCAGAACTAACTTTAAAGGCTTAAAATTGTAGAGAACAGTGGTCTGTTTAGCTAGAGTTACACATCCATAGCATTTCATAGACTCAACAAGTTATTTGTGTCAAGCACAAACAATTAATGATCTTTCCAAAGACACCATGGGGTGCTGTATAGCTCTTACAGAAAATAAGTTATGGACAATCAAAAAGGCCCCGAGAATACATTTTTATGCCATTCTTGCAACAAAACCTGCTTATATCACATGAGTTTTGTTTTTTTAAATTAAACTATTTCGGTTTTCTTTACAAAGAGTGGCAGAAAGAACTATTTTGTGTATTTGACATGGAATTACCCTTGAGCCAATTCTGAAAAGAGTGAGGCCTACACAGATAGATGCATAATTGAGTAGGTATGGATGATTAAATAACTTTCACAGCAATGTAAATGGAACTTTAACATCACATTTAAGTAAAAATTCAGACACAAGTAATATGTGACAAATATCAGATGTTATACATGAAATCTGACATCTATTTTGTTCTAAAAGCATTTGACAATAATTGGAAGTATAATATATATTACCATGGAAGTACACCTTTAACATACACATCTTAAACATGTCTAGCCATGTCCCTGCAAAGAATGTAATATTCACTATTAAAAGCCAATGATAAGGAAATATAATAACACAACCTTGAGTGATTGAGATGTTCTGTAGTATGATCTGCTGGAAATGCAAGGACATTAGAAATATCACACTAAAGCTGTTTAATTGTATTTTATTTCAAACTACCACCAAATGAGAGATTATGCATAAACGGAGTGCTTCTTCACAGCATACAGTTTAACTTATCCTTGTCCTCAAAATAAGCTGTGAGAATTGAATATGTACCATTAACAAAGATGCAGAACATATGGAAAGACATTGATTTGCCATGTTCAGTAAACCAGTTAATTAATCCAACAATATTGCTGCTCAATTACTATTTTAAAAATGTTATTTTCAATAACGGTATAATTTGTTATTCTAAGTAAAGCTCTGTGGATAAGGGATTTATATAAGAATTGTTAAATAAATGAATCCTAATAAAGGCCCCCTGTGCACGACTATATATTTAGTGAGTGCACAAACATGCACAGAAAACTGAAATTGTATCAACAGTTTCTACACCAAGTGCAGAGCAAACAAACTCATTTAATCAGAGTTGTTCCAAGGTACAAATAAGTATCAAAGTGCAGGAGCAAACCAAACAAACCTTTCCATCGTTGTCAAAGGAATCAAAGAAAACACCAAGGCCATTCCAGGAATCAGCAGCTCCATATACATTTCCTTCCAACCCTTGGTGTGTCGTGTACCAAATGGCCTGTATGCAAAACAATACAGAGATCACAGATCAGGAAAATGAAAAGCAGCTGCTCTGGGATAGAACAAGTAAAAAAGTATGATATGGTATACCAATCCATCAGCTCCTATTCTACCCCGTCCTGTTACTCGGAATGTTACTTCCACTTCCCAGTTCTCAAAGCTTGGTGCAGTTTTTGTCCAAACGGCTCCTTTCTGGCTTTTTAAGGACGGTGTTATCCTAATTTGATCAGCACCAGGAATGGCATCTAAATGGAGAAAATTAGAACAAAACAAAATTTCTCAATAAGTATGGCTATACATAAAAAGAAATGCTATACACCAAAATGAATATAAGCAGGGGGCGTGTGTGTACAGAACCCTACTCACTTATTTTTAAAACGTTTTCTCAAGCAGGTATATCACAGCCTGTCTGCAACTAGGCCCGAACAGGACGGTTAGGTCTAATTAAAATTCCTGTTACTGGAATGAGTCACAACGTAGATATTTACAAGTAATATTCAAATCACTGCTAGCTCTGAGACGGTAAAGTTGGTGAACATTACAATACTTATTGCCTCAAAGCATTCAATGCTAGAGCGTGAACAACCCATGGGATACTGTCCTCATTGATCATGCTTGTGTTTCATTAACATTACAGTCACATTCATGTTAAAAGAAACTGTACTATTGTAGAAGATGTGTCATGATTTATATTCCTAATGTTTAACTTATTATACAAGAGTATCTGGTTAGGAATAGATTGTTACAGGACATAACCAAATAACTCACCCAGTTTGTCTATGAAATGGACAAAGTAGAGTATGCTCTCTCTCCAAACAGATGACCTTTTTGTATGAGAAGTTTTGTCCGTTAGTTATGAAATCTGAGTTTGTGTCTATATTTAAATCAGCACAAAAGAAGCTTCCATATTAGCAATAAAGCAAGCAGAAGATGGGCCTTAGGACCTCCTTTTTGGTAAAAAATGTTTTTACCCAGAACTAGGTAATGGCACCCTACTAGCACCATAACCACTATGAAGGGATGTAATGGTGATGCTCTCCTATGATAAGCAGCTGGACATTCCTTTCTGAACTGACAGCGGATATACTTGGATATTTCTATCATTAGCATCATGGAAGCACCACACTGTCAGGGTTACTCACAAATATTAGCAAATAAAATCTGAATTGCAAAACAGGCTTAAAGAGACACTAGAGGCATCCAGACCACTTCAACCTGGAGTAATGCCCCTTTTAAAAAAATAAAATTAGATTGCGAGGGGTGGAGGATCATAAATATAAATACAGAGAACATTATAGTTTTAAACAGGTTTGAGTAATTAAACGTTTTTAAATAGCCACGCTATGACTATAGCCGAGTTAGAGACAACAGCTTTTCCACTACAGCTATTTTAGCCTCAATTTTACCAAATGTGATCATTTTTATAAAATTCTAAATTTAATTAAAAATCCTGTGTGAGAACCAGGTAATGGGGACAAAGCACTGGATTTTAGAAAAAAACTGAATAGCAAAACAATGTAAAATAGCTGCTCTGGAACAATTCTCTATCACAGCTATAGTCGCAGCTTAAGCTATATTTAAACTTGAATTTTGCCATTTCGCTTTAATTCACTATATTTTAGAGTTCAAAACAGCTCTTTCAACTTCTGTGATCTTTGCATATTTAGCAAAAACCCCATATGGAGACTGCTCAGCTTGTATTCTGGTGGCCATGGAGTAGAGAAAGGTAGTTTTACTTACCTTAACCTGCCATTCATGGGCACCACGATTTTGTTCAAAGTCTTCCTCAGCTACTGGTGCTTGCGCAAGAGGAGAACACTAATGTCTATGAAAGACCGTCCACAGGGACAGCTTTTACCCCTTTTAATAAGCTTTACCAATGGTAGCTCCACCTTTTGTCAAGCATTAGAAAAATACATACGACAAAATAGTCTATACTTTGTTTTATGATAGGATAACTGGATGGAATGTGTGGGTATTATCCTGAAAGATTTACAGACACTGGAGATGTACACAAAATTCACACAAATACAAGATTCTGATTAAAAAGAAGAGTTCCTTGTTAGTCTATTTAAGAAGCAAAGAAATCAGGTGTTCTACAGAGAAATTATTTCCCAATGTAAAGATATCACCCTTATGAAATCACATGTAGCATCACAACTAAAAACACAATGTTTAAATAAACATGCCCAAACATTTATGTGATATATCTGCTGTTTGTATTGGCATTGATTCACTGCTTACTTGAAGTAATTATACTCCAGCATAAAATGCCATATAATTGACCGAGATTAGTATGATGACAAGATGTTTCACATGACTAAATTGCAGGAGCCACATAGCAGGATGACTAAAAGGAAGATGTACTGTGCTGTTCAATGTTGGACAAAAGCAACGTATTGAGAGGTTTAGTTTTAAATGAAAAATGGCATTAGTTTTATATGCAATATGTTACACTTCCTAACTGTTGTGTACTTGCTTTATTTGTGCATACCACTGCTAATCCTACCAAGTCTCTTACTGCAATGTTCACAAACAAAGTTTGGAAAATAACTTGTACTCTCTAACAGTGCACTTGTTATGTGTAACATCATTTGGTAATTGTAGGCAGTATAACAGTTCACCTATACATTGTGCTAACCTAACTGCTTGCAAATATATGGATGAAAACTTATTTTGTACGGCATGTTGGGGGTTGTGGACCATGGTACAGACCAGGTCATCATGGTGTGTGGAAGCGTCTGCAGGCAGAGGTTATAAAGTAAGCATCTGGTTTAAACCCACACATTTCACAGCAGGACAGCTGCAGGGGCCCTGTGGGACCCAGATAAGTTGTTAAAGTGGTTTGACCACTGACTGTCAAATAGGGCAAGGTCACTCCTGGTACCATAACCACTTCAGTGAACTGTAGTGGTTATGGTGCTTGGAAAGGTCTTTTAACTGTACTATTTGTGTTAAACTGAAACTGTGACTTCTTTGTAAGTTGCAGTTCCTCATTCCCTCACATTACTTCTGCTTTAAACAGCAGGTGCATCTGATAAAGTGGGTACTAAATCAGAGATAACTGAACAAAATCACTAAATATGCTAAAATGATAAAAAGCTCTCATCTTGAAAAATGTATTAATAAAAAATAAATTTAAAAAAAAAATCTTACAAAATGTATGAGGTGGGGGAACAGAATTTAAGGCTGCACTGATCTGTGTGTGTTCATAGAAAATTTACAGCAAAGTTATAACCGTTCCATTCTCACTTTCACAATACACGACAAAAATGTGTTAGAGGCATTAGCGATATTACAGATCACAGCTGCACTAAAAACGGACACATCAGCCTAACAGTAGTCTTATCATTTATCAGGAAAGGTAACTAAATGACTACGTGTCAATATAATCTGCTGGAGGTCAATAAAATCCCACAGTCAAACAAAACTGCACATCACTCTACAGCCAATAGAAGAACAACACGACTATATGAAAAAACGAAACAAGATTTTTTTAATCTAACAATTAAAAACAAGATTAGAAAGAATGACGTACTATAACGCTATATCATAACTGGCAGGGTATTCTAGTGAATTAGTTTCATTTTGATTTATACAGAGTAATAGTCTATTTGTTGAAACATTGACAAAAGGAAAGAGATGACAGAGTTTGGTGGCTTATTTCTACTGACGAATTTTGACACCCCAGATATTTGTTTATTGCATTTCTTATGGTGCTCAACCATAACCAACTAAAAGCCAAAAGTAGTTATGCTGGAAAAATGTATTACAAATTCCCACCTTATAAAAGAGCCCCCCACCCCGCCTTCCAAAATTACAAGGTTTATTGCCAATTGAAGAAAACAAAATCACTGTTTAGTAGATATAACCCCAATTAAAACACACATGCATTTATTCTGCATTTTTTTCCCATTGGGGTATACCTAAAAACAGCTTGCACAAGATGCAGATCTTGTCTGAAACCTTTGCAAGACCTCTCCCATTCTTACAAATCCAAACTTCCCAATTTGGCTCAACGAGAAGAAGTATTTGCAAGGTGATCTGAGCAATTACTGCATCTTGAGTTTAGCTTTCCATTTTCATGGAAAAGTTAAAGTTTACAGTGCACCTTTAAGATCTTTTTTTCCCTCCTTTACTTACTAAAAAAAAAAGGGAATCTAGAAATCTGGGTACTTGGAAAAATCTAAATATACTCCCAAGTAATATATCTGCTGGATAGTGACAGTTGAAAGGCGTAAGGTAGGAAGTCATCCATCCACCCACTTCAAGCTCTTTTACCCCAGTGCTGCCAATCTCGTCTCTTTCATGGCATGCCATAAGCCTTGTCAATTTTGTACTCTTAATGTGTATCATATAGATGACTGAAGATCCAGAAAGATCCTCAAAATCTGGTACATGTGCAATGATATGCACTGGCATTCAGATGCCTTTACTTATGCCCTATCAATTGTGCCACCTTACGTTTAATGGCAAAAAAAACCCTGCAGTTTTGCTATATCTGTAGTTATTTATGTTATAATTTCAGTGAGGAAGTTTTTCAAAGTATTCTGTTCTAAACGAAAAGAATGATAGCAGGGCAGTTACCATGGAAACTGTTAGAACCTGCAGGTACATTCCAATGGTGACTCCGCCTCTTTTACATGTTTGCACTGTGTTTTAAACAGAATTCTGACAACTCTTGTCCTCTATCTGAAAAATAGATGTAAAAGGACCACTTCAAAGTTTCTTGCCCAAACGAGGGGCTACTATGATTCCACTAGCTACCATGAGAGAGTCCTATGTAATATATATATATATATATAAAAAAAAAAAAAGTTTGACACAAGCACCAATATTAGTACTAGCAAAGTAACCACAAAATGAAATGGAAATCCAAATTAGTATTTGTTGACTATACAGCTCTTTGCTAAAACATGTTAACCAGTTTCTGAATAAACATAAAAAAGGTACTGGATTATACTACATAATTTGATGAACTGCATTGCAAAACGACAAGCTCATATTTATACTTACACTTCACTATACTGAGAGAAACTGTCTAGTTAGTTTGGGATTTTATTATTTATCAATTCAGCTCCCCCTCCTCTCCTTTCCTTGTCTGTATCATCCTAGTTTTCATAAATCTCATTTATCTTTACCTTAAAGTACTCTTTAACGAATCAAAAGGCTCATTAACTACAAAATAGGTTGTGAAAAGATAGATAAATATGGTAGACACACAAATACATATAATATAATAAAGGACAAGAGGATTTTGGAAATAGCCCATAATGTGAATTAATCTTTGTGGTAAGTGTGTGAATGTACAGATACAGTATACCAGTCAATGTTACAAGAAGAACAGGGGGGTTCCAGCAATGTCTACTCTTGGCACCCCCTGCATGGTTTATGAACTACATTACCCATAATGCTCAGCCATCCCCAAGCCTGGCTGTGCACCCAGGGAGTTGTAGTTGTCCAGACTCCCCTGCAGGGGCCATGTTACTGATCACTGTGGTATAGGATGACTTACTCCTGGATGTGCACTGAGTGCTACTTACTGCCACTGTGAGTCCAGAAGGGCACCGAGCCGTCACTCTGCACCAGGTAGGGTCCCTTAAAGCTGTATTTATACTCGAACCTACGGTGCGGGGCACTCAGCTGGCCGTCACCAGCCACCAGGCTACATAATGGCAAAATGAACACAGCACACAAGTGCTTCCACTCTATGGACATCGCCATCTTGGCTGCCGCTGACGTCGCTCTGACCGAGAGAGAACCTGCACAGCCAACAGGGCGCTTTGCGATTGGTTGGCTGCCCAACAAGGGGGCGTGTCAAAACGTCATCCCCCTCCTAACCCCGTTGCCTAGCTGTAAACCAAGTAACAATTTGTAGCGATTTCCTGCTGTCCGATCCTCCGGCCTGAAGGGGTCGCTGTGAGAAGTGCGCTGCAGTTTTACTTCATGCACTTGCTGTGTAGTGTGTGGGATTTGGATTAGACGTGCTGAACTACAACTCCCATGATCCTCGTCCAGTTGAGCGCTAAGCTGTGGATTGCGGACGTTCATGGGAGTTGTAGTTTTATGTCTGGAAGTAAAAAGTACAAGTTTTATGATAGAAACATTTAAATACATAAAGGGAATCAACACAGTAAAGGAGGAGACTATATTTAAAAGAAGAAAAACTACCACAACAAGAGGACATAGTCTTAAATTAGAGGGACAAAGGTTTAAAAATAATATCAGGAAGTATTACTTTACTGAGAGGTAGTGGATGCATGGAATAGCCTTCCAGCTGAAGTGGTAGAGGTTAACACAGTAAAGGAGTTTAAGCATGCGTGGGATAGGCATAAGGCTATCCTAACTATAAGATAAGGCCAGGGACTAATGAAAGTATTTAGAAAATTGGGCAGACTAGATGGGCCGAATGGTTCTTATCTGCCGTCACATTCTATGTTTCTATGTATGGCTATCCTAGGATTTCAGAATTGAGCTTACACATTTATTATGAGAAACTCCAGCCTGGAATTGACATTTATTATATAGAAAATGCACTAAAAAGAAGCATAGGAAATAGATGGGGTAACAAAGAATATAGAGTTATTATTTAAAGGGACATTACAGACTATAAGTGAATCCTACATTTGGTATAGAAGAGATATATGCATTGTGAGCCTATACATCAAAGCACTATCACTTTAATTGTTTAGTTTTGACATTGCATTTTTTTTGCATTGTGGTTTTTTTATCACATTAGTTTTGCATTATATATATTAAGAATGATGCTCTTACAACAGATTATTAAAATACACTTTAGCCTATTTAGCACTATTTAAATTTGTCTTACACGTTGGAATTAGTGTAGGACCCGCCGACATTGAGGTACTGTGAAGTAATGGTGGGCTTAACACAATCTAGCAGAGTGCTGGAACTGAATCCTCATATCTGTTTGCTGAGATAGATGATTTTAAGTAGCCATATAAAATTTTAAACTGTTTTTTAATGTGTGCGCAGTAACTTAATCTGTATTATGTATAAATTTTGATCTCTACAGCAGCACCATTCCTGTAAAATGCATGTTCCTGGAGTGCCCCCAATTCCCTTTTTGTTTTTACTATATAAGTGAATTCTAAACTGCCTTCCTTCCTAAAGCTCCCTGTGCTCAAGAATTCCTGTAGGTAACATTTTGATAAATTGTTTCATTTTTGCACTGTCCCAGTTTTGTATATCGAGTTACAGTTACAAGTGAGAATTTAAAATTAATTTCAAATTTAAGATCAAAATAACCAAATTGGAATAATTCTCTAAATCAGCTATTCTTTAAAGGGTTACTCCAAACCTTTAAAAAAAAAAGTTCTCCCCCCTTCCCCTCCCTTCTTCCTTTCTGTACCCTACCCTACCCCGGAATTTTTCGATAAAATAAAATACGAATTGAAAAAAAAAAGTTCTGGGCATTATTCTTTAGATCTGCCCCCTCAGTAACTTACCTAAATCCAGCGCCAGTCAGAGCTACCAGGGCGGCTTCCACACCTCTGTCTGACGTCATGACAGCTGAACATATAATTGGAGTGTTTAACCGGCTCAGAGAGCATGTGGGCACTCTGAGGGATGGCGTGGAGATGGAGGGTGAGAATACAAAAAAAAATATTGCAGGTCGTAAGGAAGCAGGAGGGCTTAACTGTAAAAAAGAACGGAAGGTGGGGGAGACAGATGCTTCCCCTTGCAGGAGCTGCCTGTAAGGGAAAAGCTATCTAATTACATCTGTCAACAGAGCGTTGTGCAGGTTTACAACAGACGTAAATCTTGCACAAAATTGACATTAGGCAGCCTGGAACAGAGTTTTAAGCTGCCTAAGTCACGTGTGCCAGGAGTGTAACTAGCCCCAGACACAAAGGGGAAAATATGTCTGTATGTGCAGTGTTTCAAGCAGAAATAAACAAATAAACTAAAATCAGGTAGTACCCCTTTAAGGAGTACTTCCAATAAACTGGTATTTTGAGCAGGTAGCATGTAGATAGGGATACTCCTCCTAGTGCTAGCCTTAGCATAGAACACCCATGAAGGTGTTACAAGGAGTCTGTAGGGAATCAGAATAGCAGTGCCTTTAGCAGTACAGTACTCAGACAGATATTTCACAGCTTATGGGCTAGTACACTGAATTGCTTACATATGCTAAGGGAGAATTTCGTTTATGTTCCCTACCATTCCCTCTATCTACCTGCTCATTTATCATAGGTGTTCATAAGGGAGGTAACATTACTTTTCTCTCCCATATATTACACCTCCATTACTGGGACGACTGCTCGAATAGGGCTATATCATTTGTTTCGGCTGCTGTATCGTTCCAATATCAAGAACAAATAAACATTGCCGTTCAATCGCCTCGAAGCAGTCTCCTATAATTGTACAGGGATTAGTAGCCCTATTTTTAAAGTGCACTGAGGCAACTGTATCATTTTTGGCAAACGGTCAATAAAGTTCAATTGCAACATTAGTCTTGCCACGATACTTTGTTGCCTATTTCATATTCAGTGTGCTTTGCTTTGATATTTGCTAACCCCTGTTTTTATCCTCTCTATACAAGCTTATAGGTACATTCGTTTTGTTTTTGGTGTGTCCGTTATATTGATACCAGTTAATTGGAAGTACTCCTTAAAGGGGTACTACCCGATTTTAGTTTATTTCTTGCATTCACATTATCCGGGTTTAAGCCCATACTAGGTGGAACTGGTACCACCATCCTGACCTATTTCCCTGATTCTATGTCCATTCTGAGGGTTGGCTAAGGATCTAGGGAAATTTTTATTTCATTTTCATTGAAGTGTATGTTACACCTCACCAAGAGAGTGGGTACCATTAAATTACCCACTACTACACCTCAAATCCCCGAAGTTCCCATACAATACTGGGAGGTTAAGGAAGTATTTAGTAAGAGTCAGTCCAATATCTTACCTTCTCACAGGTCATATGACTGCTCCATAAATCTGTTACCCAGCGCTATGCCACCTAAAGGGGCAGTATATGCCTTATCGCCACAGGAGAGTAAAATAATGGAAGAATTTATCAAAGACTAACTAAACAAGGGCCATATTCGGAAATCATCCTCACCTGCTGGTGCAGGCTTCTTTTTTTGTAGAAAAGAAAGATGGAGAATTAGGTCCATGCATTGACTACAGAGCATTAAATAAGATTACTGTTAAGAATGCCTATCCTATTCCTCTCATTTCTGAATTGTTTAATAGACTCCAGGGTGCTAAGATCTTTACCAAACTGGATCTCAGGAGTGCATACAATTTGGTAAGAATCAGGGAAAATCATGAGTGGAAAACGGCATTTAACACTAGATGCGGGCACTATGAGTACCTTGTTATGCCTTTTGGGCTATGCAATGCACCGGCCGTATTCCAGGATTTTATTAATGATGTACTCAGGGATTATATCTATTATTTTTTCCTGGTTTATTTGGATGATATCCTTATTTATTCCCCTCACCTTCAAACCCACCACAAACAGGTCAAACAAGTATTGTAGAATTTACTGGAAAACAAACTTTATTGTAAATTGGAAAAATGCTTGTTTGATCAGACTGAAGTACAGTTTTTGGGGGTATAACATTTCTGCCTCTGGTTTTCAGATGGATCCTAAGAAACTAGAGGCTGTTATACAGTGGCCAGTATCTAGCGGACTAAAAGCCATCCAACGATTTATTGGGTTTGCAAACTATTACAGAAGATTTTTTTTTCAGGATTTCTTCTGTAATAGCCCCCATCACCAATATGACACGTAAGGGGGCTAGTAGTACGGTATGGTCTAAGGAAGCTAGAGAGGCTTTTGAACTTCTTAAACAAAGGTTTGCTTCTGCTGACATACTGAGACACCCTGACACCAGCAAACCCTTCAAATTGAAAGTTGATGCCTCCGAAACTGGGATAGGGGCGATTCTTTCTCAAAGGGAGAGTCAGGACACCCCTTTGCATCCTTGTGGAAACTTTTCCAGAAAGTTGTCTCCCGCTGAGCGCAATTATGATATTGGCAACAGAGAATTGTTGGCCATTGTCCTAGCGCTTAAAAAGTGGCGACATCTTTTGGAAGGTTCCAAGGATCCCCTTTTGATCATTACGGACCATAAGAATTTGGCTTATATAGGGGATGCTAAACGTCTATCTTCTAGACAGGCTAGATGGTCTTTGTTTCTGTCTCACTTTAATTTCCTTATAACTTACAGACCTGGTCCCAAAATTGTGAAGGCTGATGCCTTGTCTAGACAGTTTGATACTGAGTCTTTACAGGAACACGAGACATCCCCTATCGTGCCTCCTGACTGTATCATCGTTCTACTGTTCTTTCACTGTCTTCTCCCTTGCTTGGTGCTATAATGGAGGCTTAGTCTCAGGTACCATGCAATAAACCACTGGACAAATTGCTTGTTCCATTAGGTGAAAGAAAGAATGTGCTGAGGGTGTTCCACAACAATGTGACTGCTGGACACCCAGGTATCAATAAATCCATATCTGCGATCACGAGATCATTTTGGTGAGATTCCCTTAAAAATGATGTGAAGGACTATGTGCAGGCTTGTTCAGTTTGTGCTGTTTCTAAGGTCCCTCATAAGCTTCCTTGTGGTTTGTTGCAACCACTTCCTGTACCTAGTGTCCCACTTGTCAATGGACTTCATCATTGAACTTCCAAGTTCCAATGGCTATACCACCATTCTTATGGTGGTTGACCGTTTCCCCAAGAGGGCTCATTTTATTCCACTTAAAAAATTGCCATCCTCTCAAGACCTGGTTCTTATCTTTATACGTGAGATTGTCCAACTGCATGTCATTCCTCACAATATTGTGTCTGATAGGGGCTCTCAGTTTGTGTCTTGGTTTTGGAGGGTGTTCAGTAAACAATTGGGCATTGAATTGTCTTTTTCTTCCGCTTACCATCCCCAAATTAATGGCACGGCTGAGAGGGCAAACCAGTCATTAGAGTTATATTTGCGTTGTTTTGTAAATAGCACTCGAGATAATTGATCCTAATTACTAGCCTGGGCAGAGTTTACTAGGAACAATGCTACCCATGACTCTTCTGGTCACAGCCCATCCTTTGTTAATAACGGTCGTCATCCTACTGTCCTGCCGGCTGTTTTCTCCAAGACAACTATTCCTGCTTTGGATGATCGCCTTTCTTCTATCTGTGATAATTGGACCAAAGTTTATTCTGCTCTCAAAACTGCGGCTGATCGCTTCAAGTTCTATACGGATAAATGGTGGGGTGTCAACCCCGTTTACCAAGTGGGTGACAGGGTATGGTTATCATCGCGCAACATCAAATTGAAAGTTCCTAGTATGAAGTTTGCACCCAGATTCCTGGGCCCCTTTCATATCTTTCGGAGGATTAACCCGGTGTCATATTCTCTGGCCCTCCCTGCCTCATTACGTATTCCAAATACCTTTCATGTGTCGCTACTCAAACCTCTTATTTGCTATAAATATACTGTCTCAAGTGTCCCTCCTCCTCCCTTAGTTGTTTCTGGACAGGAAGAGTATGAGGTCTCTTCCATAATTAATTCCAGGTTTTCTCGGGGCACTTTACAGTACTTGGTGGATTGAAAAGGTTATGGACCAGCCGATCGTTCTTGGGTTCCGGCATCTGATATACATGCTGGCCGCAAGATTCGCTATTTTCTCTCCAAGTTTCCTCTCAAGTCTGGTCCTGCCCACCTGGTGGGCGTTCTTCAGGTGGGGGGGGGGTAATGTCACATATTCATCCGCATATAAAAATGTGATTAATGACATTTACTGTTCTGACAGGAAAAGTTGTGCTGAGCAACATTACTGTCCTGACAGGAAAAGTTGTGCCGAGCAGCAATCAAATCCACAGGAGGGTTTGTGCTGAGCAGCAATTATGCAAATGAAAACCTGGTAACTGCCTTTGAGGTCAAAGGCTGATTACAGCCTATCAGATCCAGAGGAGGGGTATTTAGGCCCAGTTCTCATCCTGCTCAGTGCCCTGTCGTGGTTTCCCATGTGGTTGTCCGAGAGCGCGTTCCTGATTCAAGTTTCTTCTGGTTTTTGACTTTGGCTTTGATTTTGACTTCCCTGTATTCTGGTATCCCTGACCTCTGGCTTTCCCTTATCGTTGTGTCTCTTTCTGTATCCCCTGACCTCGGCAAGTATCCTGACTGCTCTTTGGTACGTTAAGTCCGGCCATTCGAAGGCTCGGTAATACGTTACCTATTAGTCATCTATTTGACACAATTCTACATGCTAGATCAACTAATAATCCTGACAACAGCATATTCAAGGTGTGGTCTTTCCAGCGATTAATAAAGAGGCAAAATTATATTTTCATCCTGAGAATTTATGCCCCTGTTTATACATGAAAAAACCTTACTGGCCTTAGCAACTGCAGATTGACATTGCATATTGCTGTCTAATTTGTTGTCTATAACAATACCCAAATCTTTCTCGTGTGTGGTTATCCCTAATTCACTACCATTTAGGGTGTAAGTTGCTTGTGCATTCTTGACCCCGAAGTGCATAACTTTGCATTTCTTTATGTTAAATTTAATCTGCCAAAAATCACACATTGATTGTATAACCACTGGGATTTTGTACGTAGATTGTTTATACGTACTGTAGTCACTATAACCATTATCTCTTTGTTTCTAGTCCCAGGGCACTGATCCTCCACTTAGTGTTGAACCATTTTGAGCAGTTTAACACTAAATAAGTGTTTTTTGACCACCCACCAGATATTACAAACTTCCTTGTAGTCATACCCATTCATATCAGCAATGGGAGCTCTGTAGAGGCGGCTCTCTAATTAGGCGGTTTAGGCGGGCGCCTAAGGCCTCGCGCTGGCTGGGGCCTCGCGGCCGCCTAAATCGCCTGACTGAGGACCCGACACCAGGAGGGGACTTGGTGGCTTGCCCGGTATGCCGCCGGGTGCGAAGCCCCTCCTGTTAGTGGTGCCTCATGTTTGAGTTTCGCCTAAGGCCTCATAAAGTCTAGAGCCGCCTCTGGAGCTCTGATAGGCTAAAACAATCAGCTGACAATTGCTCAGGTTAATACTTCCTCAGTAGCCAAATAATACAGAGACTGGGGACGCTTGTTTAACATTAAAGCATAAATCATTCAAAACTGTTTAATGCTGGATGAAAGAACGGCACCAAGGGAATCCAGAAACAATAACCAGTTTAATGAGATGAAGTAGATACTGCATAGAAACACTATAGTATTCTAAATACAGGTTTATATTCCAAACACTATAGTGTTCCTAAGTATTGATTTATTTTAAATTTTAATTAAAACTGGCCTTTGTGCACAAATGCAATTACTGACACATACACACACACACACATTCATTCACATTCAATGGTCCACAAACTCACAATCAGTGACCTATGCACACACAAATGCACTGACTCATGCAGACTGACACACACTAACCCAAGCAGACTGACTTATACACACTGACCCATGCAGACGGACACCGGACACACACTGAACCATGGTGAATGACACACACGCACTGACGGACGCACACTGACCCGTGTGTTCTGACACCTACACTGATCCATGCAGACACACACTGAAGCACACACAAACAGACCCATGCAGACTGACAGACTGATGCACACACGCAGAGACCCATGCACACACACACACACACACACACAAAAAGACCCATGCAGATTGACACACATATGCCCATGCAGACTAACACACACAGACACACACACATAGACCCATACAGACTGACACACACACACACACACATGCACAGATCCATGCAGACTGACACACACACACACACACGTAGACTGTCACACAAAAACAGACCCATGTAAACTGACTGAAACACACACACAGGCACACACACACATAGACCCATGCAGACTGACACAAACACACACACACAGATCCATGCAGACTGACACACACACACACACACAGACCCATGCAGACTGATGCAGACTGACACACACACACACAGACCCATGCAGACTGACTGACACACACACTGACATATGCAGACTGACACACACACATGCAGATAGACACATTCTCTGAAACACACACTTACCTTAATTTCATGTTTAAGTTTGCATCCTTACTCCCTGTTTCAGCCCCACTTCCTGCTGTGTAAGTAATACAGTGAACCCGGTGAAGGGCCTGCTAGGACAGATACTCTCTGCTGCCATGCCCCACTTCCTTCCTCAGTCATGTCCCCACCCACATGGTAGGGGGCAGGAGCGCACTGACGCTGCACCCGCGGGCAATGGGTTCAAGTACAGTCAGGCGCCTGTCAGAAGTTAGTGCAGCACTGTATGAGTAATAGCAGCGATACTGGCATCTGGCTGCCATCCTAAATTTTACCATACTTTACTGGGTCTGTGTGGGTGGTCCAGTCACCCTGACATACCCAGACACAATTATAGCTACAGGTTTGCCAAAGGCACCCCCAGAGAACTGACACTAGGTGGACTAATGGAAGCACCGGACCTGCTGTTGTCTGCTTGAAAGCACTGGCTGTTTTTTTACCAGGTTAATTTATAAAAGTGTCAATTTCTACTACACTCTTCATATTTTGCAAAATGAAAAAAAAAAATTAGGACATACTTTTCACACATAAAGCTCTTCAGCAAGCTAAAGTTATTTTAGGCATCTGGAGTGACCCTTTAAATTTGTTTTCCATTGCATGTTTGTACTTTTTTTTTTTTTTAAAGTTAGTTTTTTTTGTTTAATCAAGAAGACATTGACCACAGAGAAAATGTTATGTATCTTAGACTTCTATACACAGATAGGTATTGGTCCTTACCTGTACATCTGCCTTTTAAACAGCTATTAAATTAACACAGTGTTTCTACAGCAACATTTATATATATATATATAAAATTAAAATCTAGATATAGTGTCAGTGCTTAGCTTTTATAATACCCCCTTAAATAAGACATTTAGTTGAGTCAGTGTATTAGTTGTCAGTCATTCACTTCTGTTAATTATGATTCGTTTATCCTACTTCTGAGTTTATGCACTCAGTGTTTGAGGTGGGTCAGATGTTCTTTATTGATTAGGATTGTTAATTCCTCTTTAGATGTATTGTATGTATTATATGAGCTGTGCCGCCTGTCACTGAAGGCTAAATCCTCCTTTAAGAGTTAATATGATTAATGAGTGCTATCAACTGTCACATTTGTTCTGCTGTGTTTAATAGTTTGCATAGAAAAGTAATTGCCCCTTAGACCAGTGGTTGCCAACCTTTGGCTCTCCATGGCACACAGGGTGTCCTTACAGAGAAAAGAGTGTCACAGAGAAAAAAGTGTCACAGGCGCTGTGAAATGTGTGTGTGTGTGTGTGTGTATATGTAGCTGCAGTGATCTTTTTATTGTGTTTTACACTCCATAATATGGTGTATACTATTGTGGTTATATTTGTTTATATATATATATATATATATATATATATATATATATATATATACCCACAGAGAAAGACTGTCTACACTTTGAGTGAGAATCATACCACTTCACACACTGTTTTTGCAGCCATACCTATGGCTCCATTACATGTGAGTGCACATTTTATATTTATACCTACCCATGCTCCATAGTGCAATATACTACACCATATACGATTTTCTATATATTTTTTTATTTTTATGAGGGTACCTCGTACAACTACGACCATATGAAGAATCAACTCTGCACTTTATTCTTAGGCAGGGATCATTCCGCCCAGGCGCATACGTTGGAGCTGCATTGAAGTGTACATTTTTATCTTATTTATACTAACTATAGTTTTAGTATACTACATTATTTTTTTCCTCAGTTTTTTCTTCTTGTCATTACAAATACCCTAATAAGGACTATTTAGACGCTGCACCTACCTCCTGTTACCAAGCTTTCTATTAGAAGAGAGAGACTCTGTATTCGGTTTTTGAGATGCCATTGGACTGTAATCATTTTACGGAATTATAGTTCTGTGTTATTCTCTAAGATTAGAATGATATTCTATTTCACAACACAAGTTGGATGATACTATTATTTTTATTATGTATCTGGTGCTCTCTAGGGTGGAAACACTCTACCGCAGGGCTTGACAAATTTGTTTGGAATCTAGGAGCCAGCTCTATAGCCTGTCTCTGCGTTTTAGTGTAAACACTGCCTTTTCTGTGAAAAGGCAGAACTTACATTGCTGCTTAGCAACACCTCTAGTGACAGTCACTCAGACGGTCACTAGAGAGTCCTGGGTCACTGCTGCACCACATGCAGCACCCAGGTTCAGTATCTCCAAGCTCTGCATGGAGGTGCTGAATGTTCCTCGTAGAGATTCAATAATTTAATGCATCTCTATGAGGAGATGCAGATTGGTACATTTGCTGCGCATGCACAAAATCCTCGGCTTAGCTGAGATCATAAAGATCATGGGGAAACTGGCACGAGAAATTGGGGAAAAAAGGTGAGTAAAAACTATCGGGGGGGGGGGGCAGGTACCTAAATGCTCGCACACACACTGACATGCTCACATACACATTCACGCTGACAACAGGCTTGCACGCACAAACTCTTGACAGATACACACACACTCTTGACAGGCTCTCACACACTCTTACGCTGACAACAGGCTTGCACGCACACACTTTAACAGACTTACACACACACACAAACACACACACACACACATAAGCGTTCACACACACACACACACACACACATTCCGAGAGGCTTGCACACACATACATACAGACCCTGACAGGCTCACACACAGACACACATACAGGCTCACACACCGACACACATACAGGCTCACAAACCGACACACTTATGGGCTCACACACAGACACACTTATAGGCTTACACACAGACACACTGACAGACTAACAGGCTTACACACACACACACACACTGACAGACTAACAGGCTCTCACACACACACACACACACACTGACAGACTAACAGGCTTACACACACACACACACACTGACAGACTAACAGACTTACACACACACACACTGACAGACTAACAGACTTACACACACACACACACTGACAGACTAACAGGCTTACACACACACACACACACACACAAAGACAGACTAACAGGCTTACACACACACAACACACACACACTCTGACAGACTAACAGGCTTCTTGCCACACCACACACACACACACACAAACACAAAGATAGGACTCTAATAGGCTCGACACACACACTGACAGACTAATAGGGTTACAGCCACACACCTGACAGAGACTAACAGGCTTACACACACACACACACACACACACACAAAGACAGACTAACAGGCTTACACACACACACATACACACACACACACTGACAGACTAACAGGCTTACACACACACTCTGACAGACTAACAGGCTTACACACACACACACACACACAAAGACAGACTAACAGGCTTACACACACACACTCTGACAGACTAACAGGCTTACACACACACACACACA
>OW240916.1:274135021-274156024 GCA_933207985.1 Pelobates cultripes
ACACACAATGACAGACTAACAGGCTCACACACACACACACACTGACAGACTAACAGGCTTACACACACACACACACACTGACAGACTAACAGGCTTACACACACACACACTCTGACAGGCTCTCTCTCACACACACATTTTTGTTTGAATTGAAACCCACTCAGCCTCCCTACCTTTGAGAGAGCTGAATGGGTCTTTCCTGGGGTCCAGTGGGGCTGTGCTCATCCTGTGTATGAGGGAGCAGTACTCAGCTTGTAGCTACTCTCTGCTCCCTCGCGCTCTGTACTGATGCCGGGGCCGGAATGACATCATATTCTGGCTCCCAACATCATTACACAGCGCGAGGGAGCAGAGAGGAGATACAGAGTACTGCTCCCTCGCGCGCTGTCCTCAATGCTCCCGCAGGCGACCGCCTACCTTCATGCTCCCGCGGGGGGCCCCCTAACTCCATGCTCCTGCGGGCCACACTTATTAGAGAGCTGGCACATCCCAGACGCCAGGGCGAAATTTTTAGTCGCCATGGCGACCTGGCGCCTGGGATTTGTCGAGCCCTGCTCTACCTTTTTATAATCTTGAACATTTCCACTTATTCCTCATCTTTAAATGCTTAGTTTGTGTCTTTGGACAAGTATAGCTAGCCTGAATATGTTATATTAAAAATGTGCAGTATGCTATAATCATTGATATACTTGCTCTGGCTGTTGGGGCATTGCAAGCATGTTTGTAATTCTATGCACCTCAAAAATACAAAATGTAAAAAAAATAATAATATGCATTAATTGTAATATATAATTTCTTTTTGCTGCATTTACGTGTATGTACATTAAGTAGAGGCTTATGAGTTATGTGCTCTGTGAGTGTATGAGGATCTCTCTTTATTTATATGCATATATTCACTTTTGTATGCACAACCTTATCTTACTTGATTGCATTTACTTTATTGCATTTTATAAGACTGTTTCTCTTCCCTTAATCTGGATCCTTGCTTTAAACCCAGGGGATCACCTAGCAACTGATGCTTAGTAACGAGATCCATTCCAATCAAAATCTCAGGTGAGGTCATCTGGCTTACTGGACCTCGGCCGGGAGCAATGGCCCCAGAATCCCGAGTTGGAGACACTGGTGTTTGGTTGGTGAAGGGTTTGGTTTATGTATAATATATATTGCGGTTAGTGTACTGCAGTTTTAAGGGAGTTGTACACTAAAAAAAGGCACAGGGGTCCTAAAATGTTGTCTTTCATATGCTCATCAAAAAAAAATTATGGGCCTTATCTACTAAGCTGCACATTGTGTTACCTCCTTTTCTTGCTGGGGAGTGAATTGAGATTTAGAACAATTACAGTTTACTGTAGGAGTTTGGCCAAGATGAGGTCAGAATCATGGGTAATTATGTCACCAATTTTTGTTGTATAACTTTTAGTTCCTAAAGATAGATAAGTAGATAGATAAACATATATTTTACACAACACACACTATTAAAAAAAAAATGCTTTATTTTCTGTAAAAGCACTTGCATTATATTTCAGCATAGCTTCTATACTTTCTGTAAAAAAAACACAAATGCTATTTAAATACTGCTTTTTGATTTTATATAAAAAATATATAAATTCTATGTCTATGTAATTTTATTACCACAGTTACTTACTATTCTTTAAAACACAGGCCTCTCAACTGTCCTGAATTCGATGGGACATTCCCTATTTCAGGAACCTGTCTCGCTTTCCTAAATTTGTTCCCTGGTGTCCTGCTTATGGGGACACTGGAACTTGAACTGAATAAACACTCTCTGAATGGTCTGTTCTTAGTGGGCTAGCCTGCTTGGTTGCCAGTCTGCCTTGGGTGACTTCACGTCAGGTTGACCTGCCTATCCTTTGGGCAGACCTACACTCTTTCTGGGCCAGTCCATCCTATTTTGGTAATACAAGTGACGAGATTGGGGTCACTGGCATCCCACTTTACAGGAAACCGATGTTGTATGAAAACATACAAATTCCATGTTTGCACAAATGTTATTCTTTCTGTAAAAATATGTAAATGTTATTGTAGCATAATAACTTACTTTTCTATGAAATATACGAAAACTATATAAATATAAAACTTTTAGTTTCCGCACAATGAACAAATAACATACGGCTGTGGTCCTTCACAGTTCCTGGCAGTCACTCATTAGAAGATATACTTGGTCCAAAAATTTAATTTTGTTGCTAGATAATAAGACAGACAGAAGTACAGATGGATGGTTTCTTAAATATATTGTATTAGAGAAAGCACAAATATAAAGTGAATTTTTAAAATGCAATATTTAAAAACACTAGCAGTATACTACTAGAATTACTTAAATTTAGTGGGTCCCGAAACACTCAAATTCTAAATATGAGCTCTCCCCTTTAAATAACACAATAATAACATGTTATATGTCCCTTTTTGTTGGTTTATGTTCTTTATTGAATACTCTTCTCTTGCAGTGCTATGTACAATGTATTACTATAGCCTTAGCTAACTTGTTGATATTTGTTGTGCCAATTAACTTAAATGAACACGTTATAATTAACCCCACAATCAATGTTTTAAGATGAGATTAGATAATACTGCCAATGCATAATGACAAAACAATGCAAGTGACAGACTCCTTAGCAAGACACTTTAGCAACTAGTGGCTCGGTCTGTCTCCTTCCTCAAAAGGACGCTTTTAGGGATCATGGAATTTCAATTCTCTGTAAATTCAGTGTCATCTTAGCTTGACCAGTTTTGGAAGAACATGTTAACCTCCTCTTGTGATTTTCAGAAAACCATTCTAATTTAGCAAGTAATTAAGGGTCACATGCAGGATAAAGACCTAGATAATCTTGGATTAGGCACAGGAAGCTTTGTTTCCAAGACAACCCTGGCTGAGGGGGTGTTAATGCTGAGGTCAGTCAGTTAATGAACTGGGAATGGTCACTGACTCCAAAACTTGATGGAACATTGCAAAATTGTGGCAGTGTTTATTGTAGGTTAGTTAATAATGTCTCTGACGGGACTAAATAATAACATTACGTTTAGCTGGGATAAATAAAAAAGCAAAACAGTGCCTCTTACAATTACATTTTATAGACAAGAAATATTTTTGTTTTTTTTATGAATGCTGAAAGCAAAATAATGCATCTGTCTGAAATAAAAATACACCTTATTAAATTCAACAAAAATAATATAAATAAATATAAAACATGGAAAAATATTTACCTAATATTTAATAAATCTTGTTTAAATTACTTGTTTGAGTCAACTTTTTTTTTTCTAGTGCAGCAATATGTGTATGCTAAAATGCTATTTATTAACTGATGCCAGAGCCAAAGTGTTTCATAGGAAATCCTAAAAATCTCAACCCATACTCCTTTTGGCATTGAAGTTTCTTGAGCTAAAAATAACATTTTTTTTCAGTTAAAAGGACCAGACACTGTCACAAGTTGGGCTATATAACATAGCCTAATTGGGCATACGTACCAGTAGTTATAGTACCATCTATGTGCCACTCAGTTTGTGTCTTTTAAAGATAAAACCAGCATGGAATTAGAAGGCCCCAAGGTCAGGCATCTCACACACTGAAGATGTTACTGAACTACAACTTCCATGATTCTCTGGTCATCTATTGCCTTCACGTAATTCTGAGAATTGAAGGCCATCGGTATTCTGGTGGACCAGACTTTAAGATCCCTGCCCTACAGTGCTAGGGTCAGAAGCTCTCCAGCCCTTTATTACCAGTGCATTATTTTCATATGAATAAAAAGATGATAGCAACATACAACTCTTTGAGACTAATTGCCTAGAAACCATATGGTTTACTTTACTACATTGCAGTTTACTCTCAAAATGAAAAGGCCATAACACATGAACTTGGGTCACATATAAACTCTACTGGATGGGAAGAATGCAAGCGGTCACAATGATCTTGCTGTGCGTACCTTTGTATATTTTTGTTTGTCAGTTCCAAAATCCAACACAATATGTGACTACGGCAGTATTAAAAATCCTGTGGTTAAAAGATTACTATGTTATATCTAGCTCGGATGACCCTCTATGCCCAAAGAAAGCCATAATTAATGGGAGGAGGACATGGCAATTAATATGCATTGATTTAAAATGTGCAATATATTCAAAGTTTTAGAACATACCTTCTGTTTCCCAAATTATTTTTGGAAAAAAAAAAATACGCCCACAAAATAATTAATATATGTGGAAGTTTTGTTCCATTAAAGGAGCGGTACAGCACTGACAAATTTAACTGTAACCTACTAAGCTTTGCTCCCACCCTTTTCCTAATTTCCTCACAATCTGTACTTAATTTTTAGTTGTTCCTTTCTCTACACCATCATCTTCCTAGTTCCATTTTTCACCATATTTACCAGTGTTTATATTGTTGCCAAAGTGTATTAATTTTTGTTTTATTTGATTTGCACATAAGTTCCTGTCTGATATGCTTAAAGCCCAATGCAAATTAAAGAAGTGCACACCATAAACACTTGGTTTGTCTGATTCAGTTCATCTGAATTTTAAGTTCTTTTTGCATTAAATCAAATGTATTGCATCACAAATGCATTGTAAAAGCATAACATCAGTAAATGTAATGCAATGCAGAATTGAAAGCAAAGACAATTCATTACCATTACCACCATGCGCCAAATCATATCCCAGTTTTGAGCAACACACACAAAATATTAAAAAAAAAATATTTATAGTAAATTATTATTTTGCTTTCTTAGATTTTATTACACATATTACTACAATTTATTTAGTAAATAATCCCCCTGGCACCTGTTTTTCTAAGTTCTTGCGTGGCAATTTGTTAATGTATACTTACTTATCTACACCCACTTACCATACCCAATATCTAACTACTTAGACCTACAATACCTAATAGTTCTTACAGCAAGCGGCATTCTATTTTCCACAGACCAACAGTATAGAGAAAGTACACTCACACTCAGTCAGATGCTTGTATAGTAATACTAAAAATATAAAACATAATTAGATCAAATTAAAATCTAAATGGCACAAGATACAGGAAGATATATGAAATGAATTGCACATCATCAGCAGAAGGTGTAGAATGGGTCGCTCTGTCAATCAGTTCCTCTTCCCTACTAGTTTTTGGCAGGTGGTTGGCTGTCGTCTAGTAAAATAATGGCCTTGATTTAATATTTTTGATACATTTTTTTTAAATGGTTTAATATTTTGTATACAGTTTTTAAAATAATTTATTTGCGATATAATAAAATATAAAAAAAAATACCATATATAAAATATATAATATATTAAACAATTTTAAATCTTTATTTAAGTCTATAAATAATTTGAAAAGTTTATCCAAAAATATTAAATCAAGGACAACTTTGGTTGTTGGATGGTTGTCCTGGTCACTTTTTCTTCTATGTCTTCTTGGTGATTTTAGTTGTGCCACCACTAGTTGGCTATCTCTGTCCCAAAATAAACACTTTTAGTTGACAATGCTAAAATGAAATTGGGGAGGAACTTGTTCTGCTGGTAGACCTAAGTGATGGACTTTCCTCCACAATCTCCTCAGACTGGGAGTAAAACTACTACACCACCAAAAGCAGAAAATGGGACACTTGCTCAATTCCATCTTTCTGACTATGTGGCACAAAGGGAATATCTACTACTCTTCCAGATTTGGTCCTTTTATACTGATGCCACTACTGCTGGGGGTAGTAGTGTTGCTGGCAGTAATGATAGTGGGGATTACATACCTCTCAATATTTCAAATTGACAAAGAGAGATACATTAATTTTAGGAGTGTGAGTGTGTGGATGTAACCATGGCTAGGATTGTTCTGAGAAATGTTAAGTGACTTACAAGTAACAATTTCTACAAGTAAAATGTAATTTAGAACAAGAGCAACGTATCTTGTTTACACATACTGTTTTACAAACTCATTTATTGTAGTTTAAAGACACATTACTGGGAGTATTATTACTGTGGTGCTCTGGTATACGTTTAGACACACCAACACTATGGAACTAATAGAAAAGAGGGACGCTAGGAGAAAAAACATGGACAGCAGGATTTGGGCCCAAAACTGTGTCTGTCACTGATAAATAGGGTCACTCACAAGATAGGGGATTATTAGGCCTGTGTTCTCTATAAGATACTTATGTGGCTTTGAAGTGGCAAACTCTTGGACTGCAATGTACCTACCCAGCAAGTATAAAAAAGCAGGAACTATGACAGCAGTGGAAAGTACAGTAGCCGAACTAGTGATGGCACTAGTGCTAATAGTAGTGCAGGTGTTTTTGGAAAAGGATCTGTACACACCTACTTTGTAATCAATAATCCCCTCTTAATCCTATTACTTTGCCTGGTGCCAAACAATCTAAATTCTGCACCAACCCTGAATGAATTATGTGTAACTAAAATAGGGGGCACTAGTCTGGTAATGTCTGGAACTCAGGCTGTTGAACTACAATGTCCACTATTCTAATCCACCTAATGTTAGCATCCAGGAAGTTTTACAGCATTGTTCAAGGTCTGAGTTGTCCGAAATTCAAAGGAAATTCTAAAGTATTTCAAATTTTAGGTCAAAGTAGCCAAATTGGAAAACATGGAAAATTTTGGCCTAAAATTTGAAATTTACTTTAAATTCACACTTAAATTAATAACATGGATAGCCCTTGGCAGTTCAAGTGCCAGAGTTTGCTATTGCTGGTGGGCAGATTAGTGGACACTGGTATCATGTTCTTCACTTTGTATTTTAGATGTCTACATGGCATTTACTGCTGTTCCGATTCCGTTTAAAGCAGCATTTCCATTTCTTTAGTATTTGCTCATATGCTGTAAATATCATACAAAAGGTTTGCGTTCTTTGTCTGATGATAGGAAGAAAACTCTTCCAAAAACCTAGACGGTAATCTTTTTTACAGTCTGTAACATTGTATTCCTACTGTTTCCCATCATTCAATCCGCCCTTAATGTCTTTGAAGCGTCTCTCCAAGAACCTTCTATATTATTCAATGTAAAGATTCACTTTTGAGTAATTATTGTGAAAAAGGATACTGGAGTCATTACTGTAAATGTATGGTTTCACATCAGACATTAAATACAAGTTCCAGGCTTGAATGCAGTAGGTAAAAGGAATTATTTTATCTGCTGGAATGTGCCATGTCACATGGTTCTATCAGTTTAAAAATCAAGCAAAGCCCTTCATAGTTCTCTGTTGTATAATAATAGAGTTGCCTCCAATGTGAATAATTAATGCTATCATTATCCTACTGTTTGTAAATCTATTTACTTTACATATAATTCTTCTTGTTCCTTTATCTGTCAATCCTAATATTTTTTCCTATTTATGTTATTATTTTCGTAAAAATCGCTATTCGGTATACCAGGATAGTCCACTACTCTTCTGTTCCAAAGGTTTGATTCAAAGATGGCCTTTGCCTCTCTAGATGCAGTAAACTTGAAGGACTCCAAATATCTAGATTCACCTTAACTTAATCTGACATCTCTAGAGAGATCTGGCTGTCCAACAACTTTTCTTATCCAACCTGAAAGAGCTTGAGAGGATCTGCAGAGATGAATAGCATAAAGTACCCAACTCCAGGTGTGTAAAGCTTGTCACTTCATCCCCCAGCCCCCATAAAACCCCTAGGGTCCCATGTCCTAATTGGCTAATTTAGCGAACATGCTGCTCAATGATGGCCTCTGTTTCTGTCTCTTGATATAATTTGAATTCTACCTTGCCATTCCTGGTCTTTGAAGGCATTCTTATTTATTCTGTTTATATTTGGCATAGACCAAATCTAGCTCTTTCTATAACCATCTGTACAGCTGTTGTCCTTGACCTGGCTTGCCTTTTAAATATTGAGTGGTTCTGGTGTCCAAGACTTTGTATGACTGAATTCCCTGTCTTTGTTGCATATGAGGCGTTTAGGTCTAATATTTACAATTTCAGAACAGAAAGGTACCTTCAGACCATTTTTCCTATCTAAGCTCTGTTAGACATTTTATGCTATATTGGTTTCTTACTCACTATTCCTTAGGTAGTCTCCCTCAGGACTGCTCATCCATTGCATATATGATCTAAAGTAAAACCCTACAATGCAGACGTGCAGCTTGCCACAAGCATCTACTGCAATCCAAACAATTTTGAAAACCTTATATATGCCATGGAAATGCCCAACAAAAGTTACTCTTTCATATGTACTGAATTTGGTCTTATGAAAACTCTGCACCTGGTTTTAGTTTCCTAACCGATGGGCTCCACTGTTAGAACTAGCAGATGTGAGTAGATTGCTTAGAGACTGGATAAATGCACTTGTCTTGGAGTTTTCAAAGATTAAAACAAAGATTTTGTACTCTGTTGACTTAACCCTAGACTGTCCATATGTCAGACCCCCAAGTTGAAAATTGGCAGAGGAAAGTCATATATTATTTTGTTTATTCATTAAATGTTGGATTATAGAATAATGTATAAAAAATGTTTCTAAAATATATTTAATTTATTCAAAATGAACTGTTTCACAGTTATGCATACATGGATTAATAAACAAACAGTAAAGAAGACTAAACTTAGACATGAACCCAGGCAGAAACACAAACCACTGGAGCAATGTCTCGATTCTCCACTCAATAGGTTCTTATAATGTACTGGTTTAGGCTAATCTCAACTTCCATAGCTATGGGGTTATCCCACCATCAAAGCCCCCATATAATATATTGTTATGTTTGTGATAATAAAAAGGTGAATTACTTACTGAGATTTAGGGGTGGGAAGAGAAGAAAAAAAATAAAAATAAAATAGTGCTGCAATTGATAGAAAAAGTGAAGGTAGGGTTGATGGGGCAGCATATAAAGTGTGAGCTAGCTCAGCTGGAGTTAGATGATAGAAGCAGTAGTAATTTGTGGGGGGTAAAAGAGACAGTAACAAGAAGAACAGAATATAGATCACTGGTTAAAACTGATGTACCGTATATACTCGAGTATAAGACGAGTTTTTCAGCACATTTTTTGTGCTGAAAACCCCCCACTCGTCTTATACTCGAGTCAGTGTCTGTATTATGGCAACTTACATTGCCATAATACAGACAAGGACCGCCGGGCTTGAGTCCTGTTGGGGGCTGGCAGAGAGCTGTAACTTACATTTCCTGCAGCTCCTGTCAGCTCCCTTCTCTCTCCTCCGGTCCGGTCAGCTCCTCTGTCAGCTCCACTGCAAGTCTCGCGAAAGCCTCGGGGTCAGAGCCTTGCCACGGGTCAGACCGCGAGACTTACAGGGGAGCTGACAGGAGAGCTGACCGGACCGGAGGAGAGAGAAGGGAGCTGACAGGAGCTGCAGGAAAAGGTAAGTTACAGCTCTCTGCCAGCCCCCCTCCTACACAGCCCATCCACTGGACCACCAGGGAATGAGAGCCCCCCTCCCTGGCCAGCTAACAAGCAGTGAGGGGGGGATGAAAAAAATCTAAATAAATACAAATTTAAATAATAACAAAATAAAAATAATTATTAATAATCTAATTTTTTTTTTAAAATAATAATAATAATTAAAATTTTTTTATAAAAATGCCCACCCCCCACCAAGGCTCTGCATCACACACAAACTGCATTCATACGCACACACTGCACTCATACACACACACACTGCACTCATACACACACTGCATTATATACACACACACACACACTGCATTCATACACACACTCTGCATTCATACACACACATGCTGCATTCATACACACACACTGCATTAATACACCCACACTGCACTCATACACACACACACTGCACTCATACACACACACACACCGCATTCATACAAACACACTGCATTATATATACACACACACTGCATTCATTATATACACACACTGTAAATAAATATTCAATTAATATAATTTTTTGGGGGATATAATTTTATTTCGAAATTTACCAGTAGCTGCTACATTTCCCACCCTAGTCTTATACTTGAGTCAATAAGTTTTCCCAGTTTTTGGGGGTAAAATTAGGGGTCTCGACTTATATTCGGGTCGACTTATACTCGAGTATATACGGGTATGTTGAAAAAATATTGTGCTGGGAGGGATTATGGAATAATAGGAAACAGGCAGGGCCGGACTGGGAATACAAAGCAGCCCTGGAAAAATAAATATATGCCAGCCACATAAGTTGTTGCACCATATATTGTCACATGTAATATGTAAGGCTATGTATTGCCACCCCAGATGATTGAGTAATATATAAACACACACACACACGTGTGTGTATATATATATATATATATATATATGTATATATATATATATATATATATTTTTTTTTTTTTTTAAGGCTGGGCCTGTAGTTGTGAGAGGGGCTTGGATTCCCTTTAAAAGGGCTGCCAATCCTCTCCCACAGGGCCGTCTTTAATGTTGACTGGACCCTGGGCAAGCATTAGCTTGGGCCCCCTGGTCCCCTCCCGCCCACCTTCTAGTATGCAAACACGCCTTCCACCCAAAGACACACAAAAATAAAAAAACACACATAGATCGTAGACATAGAAACACTTTTACCTAGTGAAAATACACACACAGATACACATACAGATGCAAACACTAACACAAATACAGACTCACACATACACAGGCTCAGACATATACAGGTACATACATCTAAATACACAGACATACAAAGACAGATACACAGACACACAGGTACATACACAGATACACACTAGCACACATACAGATATACAGATTCTCGCTGACAAACATGCAGACACACACTAAAACACAGATAAACAGTCAAACACACCCTGACATATATGCAGATACGCACAATAACACGCAGATACATACACAGACATACATGCAGTTACACAAACACACACTAACACATACAGACACCTATTCAGATACACAGAAACACATACAGACACACTGGCACACATGCTGGTACACATACACAAATACGCATACAGAGACAAATAAGCATACAGACACATAGATACACATATAGACCAATACACACAGACACAGACACATGCATATACACATAAAGACAGCTATACACACAGAAACACACATAAAGATACACAGATATACATATAGACAGATACACACACACAAACAGACACATGCACAGACTGATACACATGCAGACAGATATATACACACAAACAGACATGCATGAAAAATATACAATTTCAGTCACCCTCCTGTTTCCTACCTTTTGGGTGCAGGAGGGTGACTTACCTGCTGTCCAGTGGCTGTCTGAGGCTGTTGGGAGTTGAGCACTCTCTCAGTCCGCGCTCCTCCTCTCTTCCTCCCTCCCACGCGGCATTCTCTGTGTTAGCTAGGAGGAAGTGACTGCACTTCCTCCTAGCACTGACCTCATCACTGGGGGCCCGGTTAATCGCCACAGTGCTGACCGGGCCCCTGCAGATTCATTGCCATCGGGTGGCCCTAAGAGCATGGGCCACCAGATGGGGCCCCTCATCGTGTGGCCCGCAGTGGTCTGCCCGCACGCACCACAGCGGCCAGCGGGCTCAAGGGGCAGCTGCTTTGGGCCCCTTAGGAATGACAGGGCCCGGGGCAGCTGCCCCTTTTGCCCCGCGTTAAAGACGGCCCTGCTCTCCCACTTTACCTTTGTTGGTCTGGTTAGTCACCCCTCCCACCACTCCCTCTATTCACATCACCGTCTAACGTGGGCCATCTTTATTACAGGCCTACTGCATCGTCGGTTCCGGTACACCACAACCGACTGGTGTTAACTATGTTTATTGTTTATAAACTATTGCACCAATCACAAATATATATATATAAATATGTATATATATAAATAGTAGTGATGGTTGGCTGCACTCACGGATTATTTAAAACGTAACTTTTATTTATAATGTTAAGAGCAGATCTTGATCTGCTCTTAACATTATAAATAAAAGTTAAGTTTTAAAGAATCCGTGAGTGCAGCCAACCATCACTACTATTTGGATATTGGAGCCTAGGTGATGCACCCGGTTATATGATTGAAGCCTGAGTGCAAGGCATATTTTCATTTTATGTGTGTGTGTAGATATATATATATATATATATATATATATATATATATATATATATATATATACATATATATAACAGAAATATATATTTCTTTTTCTAATATAAAATATTGGTCCTTTCAGAGTAAGACGCTTAATTATACAGTAAGCATACTTACTTGCAGACACAGACAATCTCACTGACAGTCACAAGCTCATTGATACACAGCCTCATAGACCAACAATCCCACTGATATATATAAGCTCATTGACATAAAAACACAAGCTCACAGATGCACACACATAGGCTCACTGACAGACAATCTCACTGACACGCACAGACAAGCTTATTGGTATACACACACACACACACACACACACACAAACGTTATACAGACAAACTCTGACATGCACAAGCTTTCTACAGACAAGCTCACGGTCACACACATTCACTACAGAAATGTTCACTGATACACACATGCTACCTACAGACAGGTTCACTAACACACACAAGATCACTACAGACAAGTTCACTGACACATACACATGCTCCATACAGAAAAGCTCACGGACACACACATGCTCCCTACAGAAAAGTTTGTAATAAACATGGTCCAGATATTCTGTGGCCACCCTTTACTTTTTCCTGCGAACAATGCCACACCACACCTACAACTACAACAGATATGATGATATGCTTATAAAACCTCACTTTAGAGGGATCTGGTGATGTATGCAGTGGAGAGCCTCAGGCTATCACACTGTTCCAAAACAATCTGACAGAATTCATGAGCAGTATGAACCGATTAGACCCAATAGAGCTATAACCAATGACACGCGCACACACACAAGCTCACTCACTAGCAGGCGCACACACAAACACAAGCACACTCACTAGCAGGCACACACACACACCAGCTGGCACACACACACACAAGCTCACTCATTAGCAGGCACACACACACACACACACACAAGCTCACTCACTAGCAGGCACACACCCACACACACACACACACGGCTTAATGTAGTGGTTCTGGTGTCTATAGCCTGTCCCTGCAGGCTTTTCAATGTAAACACTGACTTTTCAGAGAAAAGGCAGTGTTTACATTGCTTCCTAGTGACACCTCTAGTGACAGTCACTCAGTCAGTCGCTAGAGGTGCTTGCTGTGTCAGTGCTGGACAGTGTGCAGCACCTACATTCAGCACCTTCACGGTCTGCATGGAGGCGCTGAACGTGCCCCAGAGAGATACATTGATTCAATGCATCTCTATGAGGAGATGCTGATTGGTGTAGCGTTTTGCAGCCAATCCTATGGCAAAACATTGGATTGGCTGAGATCATCAAGCTTGATGATCTCAGCCATAGAGGCAGGGCCAGTCGAGGGGAGACCAGCATGGCGTGGAAAAAAAAAAAGGTGAGTTAAAACATTTTACTATTACTACTATTTCCTTGCCAATGGAAGGGGTCTGGTAACCTAAACACACACATACACCATGACAGACACACACACACCCCATGACACACACATATACCATGACAGACACACACACACACACATACCATGACAGACACACACACACATCATGACTCAGACACACACACCATGACACAGACACACACACCATGACACAGACAGACACACACACCATGACACAGACAGACACACCATGACACAGACATACACACACACACACACCATAACACAGACAGACACACAGACCATGACAGACAGACAGACACACACACATACACTCACACTGACAGACTGACTCACATATTATTGCAACCTGTGGGGTCCAGTGGGTGGTCGTGCAGGGCGGGCGGCTAGTGGCTCCCCAGCGCACAGCTTAATGAGACTGGGGCCGGAATATGACTTCATATTCCGGCCCCGGTCTCATTAAATAGTGTGTGAAGGTGGGGAAGCAGAGCAGAGACAGCACAGGTCTCCCTCCGGCCGCCAGCACACCAGCTGTCTACCTGGCCCCAGCTGCCGCGGCCCACCGGGAAATTTAAATTGTTTTTTTAAATACAGTGGTGTATTTGTGTAGTGTGTGTGAATGACGGGTGTATTTGTGTAGAATGCAGTTGTGTGTGAATTTAGTGTGTGTGTTTATAGAGCGCCAGTTTGTGCATGCATATTAGTATGAAGTTTTATTGTGCATGTGTGAGTATAATCCTCCCTTTCCCCAATTGTTCCCTTCTTCTTGTCCCTCCTTTCCTCACTTGTTGCTATCTTCTTTCTGCCAATTCCTCACTTGTTCCCCTCTCCTCACTTGTTCTTCTCTTCTTTATCCCTTAAAGTACCTGTTATGTTCTTCTGCCTTCTTTTGAAGAATTGTATGAGCTGGGGAGGAGAGAGAGTGCTGTGTCTATATATTGATTATGAGGGGTTAATATAGTAATATGTACTAGATCATATGATGAATTGCTGACTTTAATATAGATCAGTGAAAGGAAAGGGTAGTGGGAGTGCTATTCCTTTGGAAGTCTTAGTGGAGAACAGGGTTGCCATTAGAAATTTTGGGGCCCAAACTCTGGGCCCATGGGGCCACCCCTGAGCCTGTCTCTGAAACTGCCCACATGGTCCTCCCCCGAGTCCACCTACATGGCCTACCACAAGTCCCCCCATATTGGATGCAAAGTGTTTGAGTAAAGTGGATGTGTGTGTTTTGGATGCAGTGTTTATAGTGGTTGCAGATTGCATGTTTGTATGTATTAGATGCAGAGTGTGTTTGTGTAGTGGATAGAGTGTATGTTTGTATAGTAGATGTAGTGTGTGTATAGTGAATGCAGAGTGTGTGTTTGTGTAGCGGATGTAGTGTGTGTATAGTGAATGCAGAGTGTGTGTGTGTATAGTGAATGCAGTGTGTGTATGCAGAGTGTGTGTTTGTGTATTAGATGAATTGTGTATGTAGTGAATGCTATTTGTGCGTTTGTGTATTGGATGCTGTGTGTATGTTGAATGCAGTGTGTGTGTTTGTGTAGTGAATGCAGTTTGTGTGTTTGTGTAGTGAATGCAGTTTGTGCGTTTGTGTATTGGATGCTGTGTATGTTGAATGCAGTGTGTGTGTTTGTGTAGTGGATGCTGTGTGTGTTTCTGGAGTGAATGCAGTTTGTGTGGTGGATTGTATGTGTGTGTGTGTGCTGGATGTGTCTTTATGTTTGACAAATGCAGTGAGGGTATTTTTTTTTCTTTTAATGTTTATTAATTTAAAAAAAATGTTTTTGTTTAATTGTATTAATTCAAAAATAAATGTACCCCCGCTGCCTCTTGTAGCCAGGGAGGGGGGACACTGGATTCCATGGTGGTTCAGTTGCTATCTATATATGCACATTGAAGGGCCGGGAGCCCGGACATAACCAGTGCAGTCTGGGCCCCCCAGGACTGCCAGGCCCATGACAACCATCATGGTTGTCACCCCCTGATAGCGGCCCTGGTGGAGAATGAGCTGTAGGGCAAACAGGTAAAATCAACTAAGTGCATTTTGGAGACAGCGATTCATAAAGTAATGCAAAACTCTTTTTTTAGTAAAATAATTATGTTTAAACATTATTAGTATAAAAATGTTTGAAATATGGGTTGCATGGCTAGATAGAAAGCTAGCACCTGTGAAATGTACCTTGACTAATTCTATTCGGTTCTTCTATTTTTGCTACTTTCTGCACTACCACCTACAGCAGCATATTAGCCATTACAATATAATGTATCATTGGCATCTATTATATTTGTAAGTGAGCAATCTCCTGAACTATTGTTAAAAACTCAGTATTGCAAGAACCTACGTACGAGTTGATTTTAGTTCTTTCAGATTTATTCACTAAACACTGAATTTGAGCTAAATAAATCTGAATGGCGTAATGCAGACTAAAATATTTTTGCTATGGCTCTATTTTGATGGAGAATCTTTTCAAATCATCGATTTTAGGCACAATTTTGTCATTCTGAATCATTTCACTAAAACTCTTTAATGGTGAAAAGTTTGTTTGGTGTGAATTTTAATGTTTCGCTCAATTGTAAAAGTTTTATGGAGAAACATTACATATGTAATAATTGCTTAGTGATGTGACTTTCTTGAGTGTATCCTCTCCACAGTGATCGTATCCATGTAACAAACCACATATTTGAATTTCTTATCAATTATTTGTAGCTTATAACGATAAAGCTTTGTGTTTTGTTTTCATCATTTAATCTTATCATTCACAACCGTGTTTGGTTACACTTGTTTTTAGGGATGGAGGACAAGAATGCTTTTCCTATATCACCCATTGCTTCAATTTTTCACTTCTTCTACACAAAAATGTTTAGCATTAAACATTTTCTAGATTAATATTCAGGGATACCTAAAAACGCATTTCTGTAAATGTGATTTTAACTTTTTATTTATTTGTTCGTCATTTACAGATATATTGGGAAGTACAAACCAGCACTAGCCACCTCTTGTTAACATTTGGAAAAAATATTAGCAGGAATGCCTCAACTAAAAATATATTTTAAATTAATTGATGTTAATTAATTTATAGCCACATAATTATTTTTTCTTTTAAGTTAACTTGAAGCAAAAGGAGTGAAGAATGTTTTCATAACTGTAATTAATTTGAACTGTGTTAATTAATATTAACAAATCTATGTTCCAGGTACGATTTGTAGCACAGTATTTAAATATTCATTAGCAATTATAGCACCGTCTAGGATTCTGTTAAAGTTTTGGTTTGGAATAAAAGGGTGAAACGTCATTGGTCTTATCAATAGGAAATATTCAGTCCTATTGAGTGTCAGTCATAATAATGAATTGTTCTCATTTTGTCAACGTGCCAAGTGTATCCATTAAAAGGTTAATGGTGGTTCAGTAAAGTGCTTTTCTGAATCATTTCAGTTCACACTTGATCATTTCCTCTCATTTAACACCTAATTGTCAGATCCAATTACGTCTGGAAGAGTATAAAGCTGACGCCCATATCAGGGAAATAGTACAGCGTATTAAAAGAAGAATAATTATTACGTTACATTGCTAACACGATGGGGATATAAAGTTCCTTATTTTTAATCTACTAATTGCCTTTGTAATGGGTTTGCAAATTGTTACTTTCTATGAAGAGGAAACAATTTATAACAGAAAAAAAATGTTTAGACCATTTGTTGCTATAATTTATAATTATATGGGGCATTATAACAATATTTGAACCCACTGTGCAGTTTATGTATATTTAAAAGCAGCTTTCACTCAACTTTGAGTCACATGCCCACTGAATGGAACATGGGGCAAACATGTCACACTCATCAGGACAAGCTGTCCCTTCTTAACATGTATAGCTTGGAGGAAAGACGAGACGGGGGGATCTGATAGAAGCATTTCAATACATAAAGGGAATTAACACTGTTTTTAAAAGAATAAAAACTACCACAATAAGAGGACATAGTCTTAAATTAGAGGGGCAAAGTTTTAAAAATAATATCCGTAAGTATTACTTTACTGAGAGGGTAGTGGATGCATGGAATAGCCTTCCAGCTGAAGTGGTAGAGGTTAACACAGTAAAAGAGTTTAAGCATGCATGGGATAGGCATAAGGCTATCCTAACTATAAGATAAGGCCAGGGACTAATGAAAGTATTTTTAAAAAATTGGGCAGACTAGATGGGCCGAATGGTTCTTATCTGCCGTCACATTCTATGTGTCTATGTCCCCACTTCACACTATACATGGTAAAATGTCCTACATCTTGCCCATGTGTTATATACCAATTGGAAAGTGCTACATTTCATTCCAATACACGATAATCTTGGCCCCAAGTGATTAATCCTCCATGATATATAAACTATTCTACTTTGATAAAACAGGAAGATGTTTTTCCTCCCTCTGTTCTCTCATATGACATACCTATAGCACACCAACTACAAAACAAACACCTCAGACCTGTCCCTGGCTTAAACTAGGCATGCTTTCCACAACACCTATCATGAATACTTTTTAAAACTGGCATGAGTTAGTGTGATAATTTACAAATATGAACTTACGCTTTATCAGATCAACCAAGACTGAAAGAACTGCGGGAACCCATCACATTCCTTGATTTTATATTTTTGGATAAGTTTTCACATAATTTATTGTCATTTAAAAAAAATATAAAAAATATATATCATAACAAAAATATATAAATATGTAAAAATAAATAGCAAAATATCTTTTTTTTTTTTTTTTAAAAGCTGGTCCAAAAATATTAAATTGAGGCCACAATAAGATTACTATCACAATGTTTGCAAACAGTTTAACAGATTAGCAGTGCATGGCACCTAGGGAACTCTTGATTACATAATCATTACATCATGCTGGTTTTATAACACAACACTCCCCCAGTGTATGAAACACAAACATATAGTGAGTGGACAAATAAAAATAAAAAAGGAATTTTGTATGAGTACAGAAGTTTATTGGAATAGCATAACTATTTTACAGCAGATATTTAAAATTATAATGCCATGTTAAATAGAAAAAAAAATGAGTTTACAAATGGATGGGGATAAAATTATGAAATGTGGTTCTTATTTTTGTTTGTTTTTAATTTGTTGTTTTTAGTGTTTGTTTAATCATGCATGTAATTATTTATTTCCTTTTGTGTTAAAATCAACAAATGTATTGTCCCGTGTTTTCCTTTGGGAACAAAAGCTGCACTTAATACATTCATAGACTTACCTTGTTTACACTGTAAGTAGCTCATTAGAAAGTGACAATGGAACGAGAAGGAAAAGCTGTATTTTAGCTTAATCCATGGCATAACAATAGAAAGTACAAATTGCGTGAGATAAACATTTAGATTTACCTGGATGTGAGAAGAACTCTCCCTTAATCCCCTAAATACCAGAGGGGTGAACTACTTTTGACTAAACTGAACAAGTATTTAAATATTTACTGGAAAACCCTCATTATTTAGGATGAAATTAATTAAGGACGAAAATTGAAGCATTATATGAAAACTGCATTTGCCTACTTCTATGTAAGGATTCGAGATGTTCATATTGATGCTGTTAAACATTTGCAAAAAAAACACACCATGCGGAAAAAATTCAAAAAACTTACTTATTTGCAGGCTGCTTCTCTTTTTTTTCTCAGTATCATATATACAAAGATAGTTTGATCTAAATTAACATTTATTTGAAAAAGCCATGGAAATCATTGTAACAGCTGGATTCCTTCCTAATTACATGCCATTTGACATATTCTAACAATCAAAAAATTGTTTTTTCAAATTAAAAATATACCACATTTTTGATAACTGACTGAAACATTACAGTTGGTCTACGCTCCTCTTCAGAAGGAAAAGTGAAATAGTAAAAAAAAAATTCTTGTCAATATTTTGGCCTATCTACATGCAGGCAAATTGCCCAAACCTCAGCAATTTTTTAAAAAATTTTTTCGACAAGCTAAGCAAAATGGTAGCGGTTCGCAAAATGCAGGGAACTCCAGTCACATAACCTGCTGTGAGTGTTCCTTTTAAATCAAAGTTGTTCTCTTGTTACATAGTTACATAGCTGAAAAGATACCTGTGTCCATCAAGTTTGGCCTTTCTCACATTTGTTTTTGCTCTTGATCCAAAAGAAGGCAAAAAACCCAGTCTGACGCGCATTCAATCTGGCAACAAACTAGAAACAAAAAATCCTTCTTCACCAGAGAATGGCAGTCAGATATCTCCTTGGATCAAGAAGCTAATACCCCAATAATTAAAAATGTATATCCCTGTATCTTACATTTTTGCAAATATTGTGTCCTGTATAGTCCTGTTTATAAACAGATTTCCAGACAATGATTTGTAATGGTCCCGAGTATATTTGTATAATGGGCTGTGAAGTTGAGGAAAACTATTTATCCAAGATGGTCACAAATTATTTTGTATTTAACGTCAAGGATAACTAATTGTATTGTATTTAACGTCAAGGATAACATGCAATAGTTGTAAAAACCATGAGCGCAAAAAGCTTGTTAAATTGGAATATTAAGTGACATTGATCAAAAAACACCACTAAAGCTCTGTCCATTATCATTTTTTGCCAATGGTCATCCTCTACCTAAAGGGAAAATAAAGTTGTTCCTGGGTGTATGTATAAAAAGAAATCTAAGGTGACTTCAAAATGAAACAAAAAAACACAAAGACAAACTAAACTAAAGGACAGCAGAGGTACACAAAATAGATTAATTCAAAAAATAATTGCAAAGTCAGTGTGCTCTGCTCTTCTAAATGTACACTGGTTGTCCAGTTAATGTCCTTCTTTTGTCCCAGTATTGATCAATCACAAAACAAATGTAACAAAGCGTATACCGTATACTATACTGTAAATGTGAATATAAAGAAAATAACCTTTCTTTAGTGATCTAGTTTTACTGATTTTACTGATTTGTTATAATTTGTGTTTTTTTCTACTTCTATAATCTGATTGTGTTTGTTGAGAAATAATCTCAGCATCTGTTGATATGCAAAAACAAACAAACAAGCAAACAAACAAACAAAAACAAAAAACAAACAAAATATATTCCACAACTAGGATCAAAAAGGATAAACGGAATTGTGATGCAGATCTTTTCGTTTACTCTGTATAATCCAGCATGGTACAAAGAGAGTTACTGGAGTATATACTGAGAAACAAGCGGAATTCTGGTAAATGAATGGTAATTCACTGAAGTTTGTGAAATTAACCCCTTAAGGACACAACTTCTGTAATAAAAGGGAATCATGACGGAATATTTCCATCATGTGTCCTTAAGGAGTTAATGCTATTCCAGTGATATACTTAGAATCCAGCTTGAGTATATTTATTAATTTACCAGACAGGCACTGGGAGTATTAAAGAATGTATACCTTCTAACCTTCGGCACTCCAGATGTTGTGGACTACAACTCCCCTGACGGTTTGCCAGCTTTATGTTTGTAAAAATATTATGGGAGATGTAGTCCAAAACACCTGGAGTGCCAAATGTTGCCTAGCCCTGCCTTATAACCTCACAAATGAC
>OW240916.1:274157463-274347589 GCA_933207985.1 Pelobates cultripes
CACACACACACACACACACACAATGACAGACTAACAGGCTCACACACACACACACACTGACAGACTAACAGGCTTACACACACACACACACACACACTGACAGACTAACAGGCTTACACACACACACACTCTGACAGGCTCTCTCTCACACACACATTTTTGTTTGAATTGAAACCCACTCAGCCTCCCTACCTTTGAGAAAGCTGAATGGGTCTTTCCTGGGGTCCAGTGGGGCTGTGCTCATCCTGTGTATGAGGGAGCAGTACTCAGCTTGTAGCTACTCTCTGCTCCCTCGCGCTCTGTACTGATGCCGGGGCCGGAATGACATCATATTCTGGCTCCCAACATCATTACACAGCGCGAGGGAGCAGAGAGGAGATACAGAGTACTGCTCCCTCGCGCGCTGTCCTCAATGCTCCCGCAGGCGACCGCCTACCTTCATGCTCCCGCGGGGGGCCCCCTAACTCCATGCTCCTGCGGGCGGCCGCCTGCAATATTCCCTGTGACGGCCACGGCCACACTTATTAGAGAGCTGGCACATCCCAGACGCCAGGGCGAAATTTTTAGTCGCCATGGCGACCTGGCGCCTGGGATTTGTCGAGCCCTGCTCTACCGTTTTATAATCTTGAACATTTCCACTTATTCCTCATCTTTAAATGCTTAGTTTGTGTCTTTGGACAGAGTACAGCTAGCCTGAATATGTTATATTAAAAATGTGCAGTATGCTATAATCATTGATATACTTGCTCTGGCTGTTGGGGCATTGCAAGCATGTTTGTAATTCTATGCACCTCAAAAATACAAAATGTAAAAAAAATAATAATATGCATTAATTGTAATATATAATTTCTTTTTGCTGCATTTACGTGTATGTACATTAAGTAGAGGCTTATGAGTTATGTGCTCTGTGAGTGTATGAGGATCTCTCTTTATTTATATGCATATATTCACTTTTGTATGCACAACCTTATCTTACTTGATTGCATTTACTTTATTGCATTTTATAAGACTGTTTCTCTTCCCTTAGTCTGGATCCTTGCTTTATACCCAGGGGATCGCCTAGCAACTGATGCTTAGTAACGAGATCCATTCCAATCAAAATCTCAGGTGAGGTCATCTGGCTTACTGGACCTTGGCCGGGAGCAATGGCCCCAGAATCCCGAGTTGGAGACACTGGTGTTTGGTTGGTGAAGGGTTTGGTTTATGTATAATATATATTGCGGTTAGTGTACTGCAGTTTTAACCCCTTAAGGACACATGACATGTGTGACATGTCATGATTCCCTTTTATTCCAGAAGTTTGGTCCGTAAGGGGTTAAGGGAGTTGTACACTAAAAAAAGGCACAGGGGTCCTAAAACGTTGTCTTTCATATCCTCATCAAAAAAAATATGGGCATTATCTACTAAGCTGCACATTGTGTTACCTCCTTTTCTTGCTGGGGAGTGAATTGAGATTTAGAACAATTACAGTTTACTGTGGGAGTTTGGCCAAGATGAGGTCAGAATCATGGGTAATTGTGTCACCAATTTTTGTTGTATAACTTTTAGTTCCTAAAGATAGATAAGTAGATAGATAAACATATATTTACACAACACGCACTATTTTTTTTAAAAATGCTTTATTTTCTGTAAAAGCACTTGCATTATATTTCAGCATAGCTTCTATACTTTCTGTAAAAAAAAACACAAATGCTATTTAAATACTGCTTTTTGATTTTATATAAAAAATATATAAATACTATGTCTATGTAATTTTATTATCACAGTTACTTACTATTCTTTAAAACACAGGCCTCTCAACTGTCCTGAATTCGATGGGACATTCCCTATTTCAGGAACCTGTCTCGCTGTCCTAAATTTGTTCCCTGGTGTCCTGCTTATGGGGACACTGGAACTTGAACTGAATAAACGCTCTCTGTATGGTCTGTTCTTAGTGGGCTAGCCTGCTTGGTTGCCAGTCTGCCTTGGGTGACTTCACGTCAGGTTGACCTGCCTATCCTTTGGGCAGACCTACACTCTTTCTGGGCCAGTCCATCCTATTTGGGTGGTACAAGTGACGAGATTGGGGTCACTGGCATCCCACTTTACAGGAAACCGATGTTGTATGAAAACATACAAATTCCATGTTTGCACAAATGTTATTCTTTCTGTAAAAATATGTAAATGTTATTGTAGCATAATAACTTACTTTTCTATGAAACATACGAAAACTATATAAATATAAAACTTTTAGTTTCCGCACAATGAACAAATAACATACGGCTGTGGTCCTTCACAGTTCCTGGCAGAGTCACTCATTAGAAGATATGCTTGGTCCAAAAATGTAATTTTGTTGCTAGATATCAAGACAGACAGAACTACAGATGGATGTTTTCTTAAATATATTGTAGTAGAGAAAGCACAAATATAAAGTGAATTTTTAAAATGCAATTTTTAAAAACACTAGCAGTATACTACTAGAGTTACTTTAATTTACTGGGTCCTGAAACACTCTAATTCTAAATATGAGCTCTCCCCTTTAAATAACACAATAACAACATGTTATATGTCCCTTTTTGTTGTTTTATGTTCTTTAATGAATACTCTTCTCTTGCAGTGCTATGTACAATGTATTACTATAGCCTTAGTTAACTTGTTGATATTTGTTGTGCCAATTAACTTAAATGAACACGTTATAATTAACCCCACAATCAATGTTTTAAGATGAGATTAGATAATACTGCCAATGCATAATGACAAAACAATGCAAGTGACAGACTCCTTAGCAAGACACTTTAGCAACTAGTGGCTCGGTCTGTCTCCTTCCTCAAAAGGACGCTTTTAGGGATCATGGAATTTCAATTCTCTGTAAATTCAGTGTCATCTTAGCTTGACCAGTTTTGGAAGAACATGTTAACCTCCTCTTGTGATTTTCAGAAAACCATTCTAATTTAGCAAGTAATTAAGGGTCACATGCAGGATAAAGACCTAGATAATCTTGGATTAGGCACAGGAAGCTTTGTTTCCAAGACAACCCTGGCTGAGGGGGTGTTAATGCTGAGGTCAGTCAGTTAATGAACTGGGAATGGTCACTGACTCCAAAACTTGATGGAACATTGCAAAATTGTGGCAGTGTTTATTGTAGGTTAGTTAATAATGGCTCTGACGGGACTAAATAATAACATTACGTTTAGCTGGGATAAATAAAAAAGCAAAACAGTGCCTCTCACAATTACATTTTATAGACTAGAAATATTTTTGTTTTTTTTATGAATGCTGAAAGCAAAATAATGCATCTGTCTGAAATAAAAATACACCTTATTAAATTCAACAAAAATAATATAAATAAATATAAAACATGGAAAAATATTTACCTAATATTTAATAAATCTTGTTTAAATTACTTGTTTGAGTCAACTTTTTTTTTTTCTAGTGCAGCAATATGTGTATGCTAAAATGCTATTTATTAACTGATGCCAGAGCCAAAGTGTTTCATAGGAAATCCTAAAATCTCAACCCATACTCCTTTTGGCATTGAAGTTTCTTGAGCTAAAAATAACATTTTTTTTCAGTTAAAAGGACCAGACACTGTCACAAGTTGGGCTATATAACATAGCCTAATTGGGCATATGTGCCAGTAGTTATAGTACCATCTATGTGCCACTCAGTTTGTGTCTTTTAAAGATAAAACCAGCATGGAATTCGAAGGCCCCAAGGTCAGGCATCTCACACACTGAAGATGTTACTGAACTACAACTTCCATGATTCTCTGGTCATCTATTGCCGTCACGTAATTCTGAGAATTGAAGGCCATCAGTATTCTGGTGGACCAGACTTTAAGATCCCTGCCCTACAGTGCTAGGGTCAGAAGCTCTCCAGCCCTATATTACCAGTGCATTATTTTCATATGAATAAAAAGATGATAGCAACATACAACTCTTTGAGACTAATTGCCTAGAAACCATATGGTTTACTTTACTACATTGCAGTTTACTCTCAAAATGAAAAGGCCATAACACATGAACTTGGGTCACATATAAACTCTACTGGATGGGAAGAATGCAAGCGGTCACAATGATCTTGCTGTGCGTACCTTTGTATATTTTTGTTTGTCAGTTCCAAAATCCAACACAATATGTGACTACGGCAGTATTAAAAATCCTGTGGTTAAAAGATTACTATGTTATATCTAGCTCGGATGACCCTCTATGCCCAAAGAAAGCCATAATTAATGGGAGGAGGACATGGCAATTAATATGCATTGATTTAAAATGTGCAATATATTCAAAGTTTTAGAACATACCTTCTGTTTCCCAAATTATTTTTGGAAAAAAAAAAAAATACGCCCACAAAATAATTAATATATGTGGAAGTTTTGTTCCATTAAAGGAGAGGTACAGCACTGACAAATTTAACTGTAACCTACTAAGCTTTGCTCCCACCCTTTTCCTAATTTCCTCACAATCTGTACTTAATTTTTAGTTGTTCCTTTCTCTACACCATCATCTTCCTAGTTCCATTTTTCACCATATTTACCAGTGTTTATATTGTTGCCAAAGTTTATTAATTTTTTGTTTTATTTGATTTGCACATACGTTCCTGTCTGATATGCTTAAAGCCCAACGCAAATTAAAGAAGTGCACACCATAAACACTTGGTTTGTCTGATTCAGTTCATCTGAATTTTAAGTTCTTTTTGCATTAAATCAAATGTATTGCATCACAAATGCATTGTAAAAGCATAACATCAGTAAATGTAATGCAATGCAGAATTGAAAGCAAAGACAATTCATTACCATTACTACCATGCGCCAAATCATATCCCAGTTTTGAGCAACACACACAAAATATTAAAAAAAAAATATTTATAGTAAGTTATTATTTTGCTTTCTTAGATTTTATTACACACATTGCTACAATTTATTTAGTAAATAATCCCCCTGGCACCTGTTTTTCTAAGTTCTTGCGTGGCAATTTGTTAATGTATACTTACTTATCTACACCCACTTACCATACCCAATATCTAACTACTTAGACCCACCTACAATACCTAATAGTTCTTACAGCAAGCGGCATTCTATTTTCCACAGACCAACAGTATAGAGAAAGTACACTCACACTCAGTCAGATGCTTGTATAGTAATACTAAAAATATAAAACATAATTAGATCAAATTAAAATCTAAATGGCACAAGATACAGGAAGATATATGAAATGAATTGCACATCATCAGCAGAAGGTGTAGGATGGGTCGCTCTGTCAATCAGTTCCTCTTCCCTACTAGTTTTTGGCAGGTGGTTGGCTGTCGTCTAGTAAAATAATGGCCTTGATTTAATATTTTTGATACATTTTTTTTAAATGGTTTAATATTTTGTATACAGTTTTTAAAATAATTTATTTGCGATATAATAAAATATAAAAAAAAATACCATATATAAAATATATAATATATTAAACAATTTTAAATCTTTATTTAAGTCTATAAATAATTTGAAAAGTTTATCCAAAAATATTAAATCAAGGACAACTTTGGTTGTTGGATGGTTGTCCTGGTCACTTTTTCTTCTATGTCTTCTTGGTGATTTTAGTTGTGCCACCACTAGTTGGCTATCTCTGTCCCAAAATAAACACTTTTAGTTGACAATGCTAAAATGAAATTGGGGAGGAACTTGTTCTGCTGGTAGACCTAAGTGATGGACTTTCCTCCACAATCTCCTCAGACTGGGAGTAAAACTACTACACCACCAAAAGCAGAAAATGGGACACTTGCTCAATTCCATCTTTCTGACTATGTGGCACAAAGGGAATATCTACTACTCTTCCAGATTTGGTCCTTTTATACTGATGCCACTACTGCTGGGGGTAGTAGTGTTGCTGGCAGTAATGATAGTGGGGATTACATACCTCTCAATATTTCAAATTGACAAAGAGAGATACATTAATTTTAGGAGTGTGAGTGTGTGGATGTAACCATGGCTAGGATTGTTCTGAGAAATGTTAAGTGACTTACAAGTAACAATTTCTACAAGTAAAATGTAATTTAGAACAAGAGCAACGTATCTTGTTTACACATACTGTTTTACAAACTCATTTATTGTAGTTTAAAGACACATTACTGGGAGTATTATTGCTGTGGTGCTCTGGTATATGTTTAGACACACCACCAACACTATGGAACTAATAGAAAAGAGGGACGCTAGGAGAGAAAACATGGACAGCGGTATTTGGGCCCAAAACTGTGTCTGTCACTGATAAATAGGGTCACTTACAAGATAGGGGATTATTAGGCCTGTGTTCTCTATAAGATACTTATGTGGCTTTGAAGTGGCAAACTCTTGGACTGCAATGTACCTACCCAGCAAGTATAAAAAAGCAGGAACTATGACAGCAGTGGAAATTACAGTAGCCGAACTAGTGATGGCACTAGTGCTAATAGAAGTGCAGGTGTTTTTGGAAAAGGATCTGTACACACCTACTTTGTAATCAAGAATCCCCTCTTAATCCTATTACTTTGCACCAAATAATTCTGCACCAACCCATAATGAATTATGTGTAACTAAAATAGGGGGCACTAGTCTGGTAATGTCTGGAACTCAGGCTGTTGAACTACAATGTCCACTATTCTAATCCACCTAATGTTAGCATCCAGGAAGTTTTACAGCATTGTTCAAGGTCTGAGTTGTCCGAAATTCAAAGGAAATTCTAAAGTATTTCAAATTTTAGGTCAAAGTAGCCAAATTGGAAAACATGGAAAATTTTGGCCTAAAATTTGAAATTTACTTTAAATTCACACTTAAATTAATAACATGGATAGCCCTTGGCAGTTAAAGTGCCAGAGTTTGCTATTGCTGGTGGGCAGATTAGTGGACACTGGTATCATGTTCTTCACTTTGTATTTTAGATGTCTACATGGCATTTACTGCTGTTCCGATTCCGTTTAAAGCAGCATTTCCATTTCTTTAGTATTTGCTCATATGCTGTAAATATCATACAAAAGGTTTGCGTTCTTTGTCTGATGATAGGTAGAAAACTCTTCCAAAAACCTAGACGGTAATCTTTTTTACAGTCTGTAACATTGTATTCCTACTGTTTCCCATCATTCAATCCGCCCTTAATGTCTTTGAAGCGTCTCTCCAAGAACCTTCTATATTATTCAATGTAAAGATTCACTTTTGAGTAATTATTGTGAAAAAGGATACTGGAGTCATTACTGTAAATGTATGGTTTCACATCAGACATTAAATACAAGTTCCAGGCTTGAATGCAGTAGGTAAAAGGAATTATTTTATCTGCTGGAATGTGCCATGTCACATGGTTCTATCAGTTTAAAAATCAAGCAAAGCCCTTCATAGTTCTCTGTTGTATAATAATAGAGTTGCCTCCAATGTGAATAATTAATGCTATCATTATCCTACTGTTTGTAAATCTATTTACTTTACATATAATTCTTCTTGTTCCTTTATCTGTCAATCCTAATATTTTTTCCTATTTATGTTATTATTTTTGTAAAAATCGCTATTCGGTATACCAGGATAGTCCACTACTCTTCTGTTCCAAAGGTTTGATTCAAAGATGGCCTTTGCCTCTCTACATGCAGTAAACCTGAAGGACTCCAAATATTTAGATTCACCTTAACTTAATCTGACATCTCTAGAGAGATCTGGCTGTCCAACAACTTTTCTTATCCAACCTGAAAGAGCTTGAGAGGATCTGCAGAGATGAATAGCATAAAGTACCCAACTCCAGGTGTGTAAAGCTTGTCACTTCACCCCCCCAAACCCCATAAAACCCTTAGGGTCCCATGTCCTAATTGGCTAATTTAGCGAACATGCTGCTCAATGATGGCCTCTGTTTCTGTCTCTTGATATAATTTGAATTCTACCTTGCCATTCCTGGTCTTCGAAGGCATTCTTATTTATTCTGTTTATATATAGACCAAATCTAGCTCTTTCTATAACCATCTGTACAGCTGTTGTCCTTGACCTGGCTTGCTTTTTAAATATTGAGTGGTTCTGGTGTCCAAGACTTTGTATGACTGAATTCCCTGTCTTTGTTGCATATGAGGCGTTTAGGTCTAATATTTACAATTTCAGAACAGAAAGGTACCTTCAGACCATTTTTCCTATCTAAGCTCTGTTAGACATTTTATGCTATATTGGTTTCTTACTCACTATTCCTTAGGTAGTCTCCCTCAGGAATGCTCATCCATTGCATATATGATCTAAAGTAAAACCCTACAATGCAGACGTGCAGCTTGTCACAAGCATCTACTGCAATCCAAACAATTTTGAAAACCTTATATATGGCATGGAAATGCCAAACAAAAGTTACTCTTTCATATGTACTGAATTTGGTCTTATGAAAATTCTGCACCTGGTTTTAGTTTGCTAACCGATGGGCTCCACTGTTAGAACTAGCAGATGTGAGTAGATTGCTTAGAGACTGGATAAATGCACTTGTCTTGGAGTTTTCAAAGATTAAAACAAAGATTTTGTACTCTGTTGACTTAACCCTAGATTGTCCATATGTCAGACCCCCAAGTTGAAAATTGGCAGAGGAAAGTCATATATTATTTTGTTTATTCATTAAATGTTGGATTATAGAATAATGTATAAAAAATGTTTCTAAAATATATTTAATTTATTCAAAATGAACTGTTTCACAGTTATGCATACATGGATTAATAAACAAACAGTAAAGAAGACTAAACTTAGACATGAACCCAGGCAGAAACACAAACCACTGGAGCAATGTCTCGATTCTCCACTCAATAGGTTCTTATAATGTACTGGTTTAGGCTAAACTCACCTTCCATAGCTATGGGGTTATCCCACCATCAAAGCCCCCATATAATATATTGTTATGTTTGTGATAATAAAAAAGGTGAATTACTTACTGAGATTTGGGGGTGGGAAGAGAAGAAAAAATAAAAATAAAATAGTGCTGCAATTGATAGAAAAAGTGAAGGTAGGGTTGATGGGGCAGCAGATAAAGTGTGAGCTGGCTCAGCTGGAGTTAGATGATAGAATCAGTAGTAATTTGTGGGGGGTAAAAGAGACAGTAACAAGAAGAGCAGAATATAGATCACTGGTTAAAACTGATGTACCGTATATACTCGAGTATAAGACGAGTTTTTCAGCACATTTTTTGTGCTGAAAACCCCCCACTCATCTTATACTCGTCTCGCAAGACTTACAGGGGAGCTGACAGGGGAGCTGACCGGACCGGAGGAGCGAGAAGGGAGCTGACAGGAGCTGCAGGAAAAGGTAAGTTACAGCTCTCTGCCAGCCCCCCTCCTACACAGCCCATACCACTGGACCACCATGGGATGAAAAAATCTAAATAAATAAACATTTAAATAATAAAATAAAAATAAAATATTAATAATATAAAAAAATATTAAAATAATAATAATAATTAAAAAAAATTAATAAATATGCCCACCCCCCACCAAGGCTCTGCATCACACACACAAACACACTCTGCATCACACACACACACTGCATTCATACACACACACACTGCATTCATACACACACTGCACTCACACACACACTGCATTATATACACACACACACACACACTGCATTCATACACACACACTGCATTAATACACACAAACACTGCACTCACACACACACACACACTGCATTCATACACACACACTGCATTCATACACACACACTGCATTAATACACACAAACACTGCACTCACACACACACACACTGCATTCATACAAACACACTGCATTATATACACACACACTGCATTCATTATATACACACACTGTAAATAAATATTCAATTAATATAATTTTTTGGGGATATAATTTTATTTAGAAATTTACCAGTAGCTGCTGCATTTCCCACCCTAGTCTTATACTCGAGTCAATAAGTTTTCCCAGTTTTTTGGGGTAAAATTAGGGGTCTCGACTTATATTCGGGTCGACTTATACTCGAGTATATACGGGTATGTTGAAAAAATATTGTGCAGGAAGGGATTATGGAATAATAGGAAACAGGCAGGGCCGGACTGGGGATACAAAGCAGCCCTGGAAAAAAAAATATATGCCAGCCACATAAGTCGTTGCACCATATATTATCACATGTAATATGTAAGGCTATGGCATTATTGCCACCCCAGATGATTGAGTTATATATAAACACACACACACACGTGTATATATATATATATATATTTTTTTTTTTTAAGCCTTTAAAAGGGCTGCCAGTCCTCTCCCACTTTACCTTTGTTGGTCTGGTGAGTCACCCCTCCCATCACTCCCTCTATTCACATCACTGTCTAAGGTGGGCCATCTTTATTACAGGCCTACTGCATCGTCGGTTCCGGCACACCACAACCGACTGGTGTTAACTATGTTTATTGTTTATGAACTATATGTTATCTTACCATCACGGCAATATTGCCCCGATCACAAAAAAAAAAAAAAATATATATATATATATATATATATATAAATATATATATAAATATATATATATATATATATATATATATATATATATATATATAAAAACATATATATAACAGAAATATATATTTATTTTCTAATATAAAATATTGGTCCTTTCAGAGTAAGACGCTTAATTATACAGTAAGTATACTTACTTGCAGACACAGACAATCTCACTGACACTCACAAGCTCATTGATACACAGCCTCATAGACCAATAATCCCACTGATATACATAAGCGCATTGACAAAAGAACACAAGCTCACAGATGCACACACATAGGATCACGGACAGACAATCTCACTGACACGCACAGACAAGCTTATTGGTATACACACACAAACGTTATGCAGACAAACTCTGACACGCACAAGCTTTCTACAGACAAGCTCACGGTCACACACATTCACTACAGAAATGTTCACTGATACACACATGCTATCTACAGACAGGTTCACTAACACACACAAGATCACTACAGACAAGCTCACTATCACACAAATGCTCACTACAGACAAGTTCACTGACACACACACATGCTCCATACAGAAAAGCTCACTGACACACACACACATGCTCCATGCAGAAAAGCTCACTGACACACACATGCTCCCTACAAAAAAGTTTGTAATAAACATGGTCTAGATATTCTGTGGTCACCCTTTACTTTTTCCTGCGAACGAGTCATTGGCACAATGCCACACCACACCTACACCTACAACAGATATGATGATATGCTTATAAAACCTCACTTGGTTATATATGCAGTAGAGAGCCTCAGGCTATCAAACTGTTCCAAAACAATCTGACAGAATTCATGAGCGGTATGCACCGATTAATAGAGCTATAACCAATGACACACGCACACACACAAGCTCACTCACTAGCAGGCGCACACACAAACACAAGCACACTCACTAGCAGGCACATACACACACACACACACACACACAAGCTGTCACACACACACAAGCTCACTCACTAGCAGGCACACACACACACACACACACACACACAAGCTCACTCACTAGCAGGCACACACACACAAACAGCTTAATGTAGTGGTTCTGGTGTCTATAGTCTGTCCCTGCAGGCTTTTCAATGTAAACACTGACTTTTCAGAGAGGTGTCACTTAGACAGTCGCTAGAGGTGCTTGCTGTGTCAGTGCTGGACAGTGTGCAGCACCTACATTCAGCACCTCCACGCTCTGCATGGAGGCGCTGAACGTTCCCCAGAGAGATACATTGATTCAATGCATCTCTATGAGGAGATGCTGATTGGTGTAGCGTTTTGCAGCCAGTCCTATGGCAAAACATTGGATTGGCAGGGCCAGTCGAGGGGAGACCAGCATGGCGTGGGAAAAAAAAAGGTGAGTTAAAACATTTTACTATTACTACTATTTCCTTGCCAATGGAAGGGGTCTGGTAACCTAAACACACACAGACACACACACACCCCATGACACAAACATATACCATGACAGACACACCATGACAGACAGACACACACATACACACATCATGAGTGACAAGCTCTGCAGATCCTCTCAAGCTCTTTCAGGTTGGATAAGTAACATTGTTGGGCAGTGATTTTCAGGATGCTACATTGAGTTCAAGTCCAACCTTTGGCTGGTCCACTCAAAGACCTTCACAGTGTTGTCCTTAAGACACTATTGCATTGTCTTGGCTGAATGCTTAGAATTATTATCCTGTTGGAAGGTGAAACTTTAGCTAAGTCTGAGGTCCTGAGCTTTTCATTAGCGATCGCTCTGTATTTTGTTGCATTGATCTTTCCCTCAATCTTGACCAGTCTCCCAGACCCTGCTGCTGAACAATATGCGTCACTATTGGGATTGTATTACAAAGATGATGAGTGGTTCATGGTTTCCTCCAGACATAAGGCTTTGAATTGAAGCCAAACAGTTCAATCTTGATTTCATGAGACCAGGGAATCATGTTTATCACAGTTAGAGAGTCATTTAGGTACTTTTTTTATTTAGCAAATTCCAAGTTGGTTTTCATGTGTCTTGCAATAAGTGAGAATTCTGTCTGACCAGTTGCCATGAGGATATATATACAAAACGAAAATTTAGGGATCCTGCTGATGTACCAAAAAATAAGGACATGACAATGCAATATTGTCTGATATAAATGCATAAAACAAATACACAGTTGCACTCACAAAGTATTGATATAAAGAGTGCCTTCTGGGTGCCACCCACGATGTCAATAGGGGGCTATCCACTGAGCCAGTTGATGGAAGTTCTGGCACACTGAAAACCAATCCAATGTATTTCCCCCAAAAGGATGTTTATTTGATGAATACAAAAAAATGAAAATGAAATGCACAAATGTGCTCTTTACATCGATAATTTGTGAGTGCAACTGTGTATTTGTTTTATGCATTTATATCAGACAATATTGCACTATGCCAAGTCCTTAACATCAGCAGAATCCCTAAATTTTGTTTTTGTATATATCTTTGTATTGATTGGTTATTACCTGGGAGGTAACCTTAGCTAAGTATTTTTATTTTATCTCTGCACAATTCACTAATGTTCAGGTGGATTGATCACAATTGCAATTGCCAAATCAGTGGACTGTTGCAGTGATGATTGTCCTTCTGCAAGTTCTCCCATCTCCACACAGCATCAAGTTTTTGGTCACCTCTTTTACCAAGGTTCTTTTCCTCTGATTTCTCAGTTTAGCCTGGTGGCCCACTCTAAGTCATGGTTGTTCCAGAGTTGTAACATTTAAGAATTGTGGAGGCCACCATGTTCTTTAAACCGTTATTGCAGCCATTTTTGTAGCCTTTTCTCAGATCTGTGACTCACCGCAATCCTTTCTCTGAGCTCTGCAGGGTGTTTCTTTGTTTTTGATAAAGCGTCAGGACAGGAGCGAAACGCGTCCAGAGTTACTGTACGTTTTTTAATATTTTTGTTCTCCCCCTTCCTTCTGGCAGGTGCAGATTTTTCCCTGTTTGTATTTTTGTATTGTTGCATTTTTTTATTTATTAACCTTGGACTCCTCTGAGGGAGAAAGAGTCTGTATTAAAAATGTTCTTGAAATACTGTCTAAGCCACAACAGTTGTCTATCTGCAACAGAACTAATGTGCTGTAACCCACCCTTTTCTTTCTGTACCCCATTCACATTGATGACTACCAAAAATAAAGAATGTTTAAAAATTGTTCTTGAAGATTTTGAATTGCCTGTCACTTATGAGGTCTGCACATATTTTTTATGGCATGTTGTTAACCATTTTTCTATAATAAAGCATGCACTCTCTATGATCTACCTGGTGGATTATTCTGAGATCCTGATGAGTGTGGACTATTTAGCTAGTTTTGGTGTGTTCCTTTGAATTAATGGCTTGGTTTTTGATCTGCTATGCATATACACCTGTAAATCTACATCTTATATAGACAGGTATGCCTTTCTAAAAAATGTCCATTGAATTTGTGACAGGCAGACTACAGCCTAGTGTAATTGTTTTTTTAAATGCAGTGGTGTATTTGTGTAGTGCGTGTGAATGACGGGTGTATTTGTGTAGAATGCAGTTGTGTGTGAATTTAGTGTTGTGTGTTTATAGAGCGCCAGTTTGTGCACGCATATTTGTATGAAGTTTTATTATGCATGTGTGAGTATAATCCTCCCTTTCTCCAATTGTTCCCTTCTTCTTGTCCCTCCTTTCCTCACTTGTTGCTATCTTCTTTCTGCCAATTCCTCACTTGTTCCCCTCCCCTCACTTGTTCTTCTCTTCTTTATCCCTTAAAGTACCTGTTACGTTCTTCTGCCCCCAGCTCATACAATTCTTCATCTCTTTTGAAGAATTGTATGAGCTGGGGAGGAGAGAGAGTGCTGTGTCTATATATTGATTATGAGGTGTTAATATAGTAATATGTACTAGATCATATGATGAATTGCTGACTTTAATATAGAACAGTGAAAGGAAAGGGTAGTGGGAGTGCTATTCCTTTGGAAGTCTTAGTGGAGAACAGGGTTGCCATCAGAAATTTTGGGGCCCCTGATGCAGCCCAAACTCTGGGCCCATGGGGCCACCCCTGAGCCTGCCTCCGAGCCTGCCCACATGGTCCTTCCCCGAGTCCGCCTACATGGCCTACCACAAGTCCCCCCACGTTGGATGCAAAGTGTTTGAGTAAAGTGGATGTGTGTGTTGTGGATGCGGTGTTTATAGTGGTTGCAGATTGCATGTTTGTGTGTATTAGATGCAGAGTGTGTTTGTGTAGTGGATAGAGTGTATGTTTGTATAGTAGATGTTGTGTGTGTATAGTGAATGCAGAGTGTGTGTTTGTGTAGCAGATGTAGTGTGTGTATAGTGAATGCAGAGTGTGTGTGTGTGTATAGTTAATGCAGAGTGCGTGTTTGTGTAGTGAATGCAGTGTGTGTATAGTGAATGCAGAGTGTGTGTTTGTGTATTAGATGAATTGTGTATGTAGTGCATGCAATTTGTGCATTTGTGTATTGGATGCTGTGTATGTTGAATGCAGTGTGTGTGTTTGTGTAGTGAATGCAGTTTGTGTGTTTGTGTAGTGAATGCAGAGTGTGTGTTTGTGTATTAGATGAATTGTGTATGTAGTGAATGCTATTTGTGCGTTTGTGTATTGGATGTTGTGTGTATGTTGAATGCAGTGTGTGTGTTTGTGTAGTGAATGCAGTTTGTGCGTTTGTGTAGTGGATGCTGTGTGTATGTTAAATGCAGTGTGTGTGTTTGTGTAGTGGATGCTGTGTGTGTTTCTGGAGTGAATGCAGTTTGTCTGGTGGATTGTATGTGTGTGTGTGTGGTGGATGTGTCTTTATGTTTGACAAATGCTGTGAGGGTATTTTTTTTTCTTTTAATGTTTATTAATTTAAAAAAAAAAAGTTTTTGTTTAATTTTATTAATTGAAAAATAAATGTACCTCCGCTGCCTCTTGTAGCCAGGGAGGGGGGACACTGGATTCGATGGTGGTTCAGTTGCTATCTATATATGCACATTGAAGGGCCGGAGCCCGGACACGCAGAGGATAACCAGTGCAGTCTGGGCCCCCCAGGACTGCCAGGCCCGTGACAATCATCATGGTTGTCACCCCCTGATGGCGGCCGTGGTGGAGAATGAGCTGTAGGCCAAACAGGTAAAATCAACTAAGTACATTTTGGAGACAGCGATTCATAAAGTAATGCAAAACTCTTTTTTTAGTAAAATAATTATGTTTAAACATTATTAGTATAAAAATGTTTGAAATATGGGTTGCATGGCTAGATAGAAAGCTAGCACCTGTGAAATGTACCTTGATTAATTCTATTCGGTTCTTTTATTTTTGCTACTTTCTGCACTACCACCTACAGCAGCATATTAGCCATTACAATATAATGTATCATTGGCATCTATTATATTTGTAAGTGAGAAATCTCCTGAACTATTGTTAAAAACTCAGTATTGCAAGAACCTACGTACGAGTTGATTTTAGTTCTTTCAGATTTATTCACTAAACACTGAATTTGAGCTAAGTAAATCCGAATGGCGTAATGCAGACTAAAATATTTTTGCTATGGCTCTATTTTGATGGAGAATCTTTTCAAATCATCGATTTTAGGCACAATTTTGTCATTCTGAATCATTTCACAAAAACTCTGTAATGGTGAAAAGTTTGTTTGGTGTGAATTTTAATGTTTCGCTCAATTGCAAAAATGTTTTATGGAGAAACATTACATATGTAATAATTGCTTAGTGATGTGACTTTCTTGAGTGTATCCTCTCCACAGTGATCGTATCCATGTAACAAACCACATATTTGAATTTCTTATCAATTATTTGTAGCTTATAACGATAAAGCTTTATGTTTTGGTTTCATCATTTAATCTTATCATTCACAACCGTGTTTGGTGACAACTTGTTTTTAGGGATGGAGGACAAGAATGCTTTTCCTATATCACCCATTGCTTCAATTTTTCACTTCTTCTACACAAAAATGTTTAGCATTAAACATTTTCTAGATTAATATTCAGGGATACCTAAAAACGCATTTCTGTAAATGTGATTTCAACTTTTTATTTATTTGTTCGTCATTTACAGATATATTGGGAGGTACAAACCAGCACTAGCCACCTCTTGTTAACATTTTGAAAAAATATTAGCAGGAATGCCTCAACTAAAAATATATTTGATGTTAATTAATTTATAGCCGCATAATAATTTTTTTCTTTTAGGTTAACTTGAAGCAAAATGAGTGAAGAATGTTTTCATAACTGTAATTGATTTGAACTGTGTTAAAATATATTAACAAATCTATGCTCCAGGCACGACTTGTAGCACAGTATTTAAATATTCATTAGCAATTATAGCACCGTCTAGGATTCTGTTAAAGTTTTGGTTTGGGATAAAAGGGTGAAACGTCATTGGTCTTATCAATAGGAAATATTCAGTCCTATTGAGTGTCAGTCATAATAATGAATTGTTCTCATTTTGTCAACGTGCCAAGTGTATCCATTAAAAGGTTAATGGTGGTTCAGTAAAGTGCTTTTCTGAATCATTTCAGTTCACACTTGATCATTTCCTCTCATTTAACACCTAATTGTCAGATCCAATTACGTCTGGAAGAGTATAAAGCTGACGCCCATATCAGGGAAATAGTACAGCGTATTAAAAGAAGAATAATTATTACATTACATTGCTAACACGATGGGGATATAAAGTTCCTTATTTTTAATCTACTAATTGCCTTTGTAATGGGTTTGCAAATTGTTACTTTCTATGAAGAGGAAACAATTTATAACAGAAAAAAAATGTTTAGACCATTTGTTGCTATAATTTATAATTATATGGGGCATTATAACAATATTTGAACCCACTGTGCAGTTTATGTATGTTTAAAAGCAGCTTTCACTCAACTTTGAGTCACATGCCCACTGAATGGAACATGGGGCAAACATGTCACACTCATCAGGACAAGCTGTCCCTTCTTAACATGTATAGCTTGGAGGAAAGATGAGACAGGGGGGATCTGATAGAAACATTTCAATACATAAAGGGAATTAACACTGATTTTAAAAGAATAAAAACTACCACAACAAGAGGACATAGTCTTAAATTAGAGGGGCAAAGTTTTAAAAATAATATCCGGAAGTATTACTTTACTGAGAGGGTAGTGGATGCATGGAATAGCCTTCCAGCTGAAGTGGTAGAGGTTAACACAGTAAAAGAGTTTAAGCATGCGTGGGATAGGCATAAGGCTATCCTAACTATAAGATAAGGCCAGGGACTAATGAAAGTATTTTTAAAAAATTGGGCAGACTAGATGGGCCGAATGGTTCTTATCTGCCGTCACATTCTATGTGTCTATGTCCCCACTTCACACTATACATGGTAAAATGTCCTACATCTTGCCCATGTGTTATATACCAATTGGAAAGTGCTACATTTCATTCCAATACACGATAATCTTGGCCCCAAGTGATTAATCCTCCATGATATATAAACTATTCTACTTTGATAAAACAGGAAGATGTTTTTCCTCCCTCTGTTCTCTCATATGACATACCTATAGCACACCAACTACAAAACAAACACCTCAGACCTGTCCCTGGCTTAAACTAGGCATGCTTTCCACAACACCTATCATGAATACTTTTTAAAACTGGCATGAGTTAGTGTGATAATTTACAAATATGAACTTACGCTTTATCAGATCAACCAAGACTGAAAGAACTGCGGGAACCCATCACATTCCTTGATTTTATATTTTTGGATAAGTTTTCACATAATTTATTGTCATTTAAAAAAAATATAAAAAATATATATCATAACAAAAATATATAAATATGTAAAAATAAATAGCAAAATATCTTTTTTTTTTTTTTTTAAAAGCTGGTCCAAAAATATTAAATTGAGGCCACAATAAGATTACTATCACAATGTTTGCAAACAGTTTAACAGATTAGCAGTGCATGGCACCTAGGGAACTCTTGATTACATAATCATTACATCATGCTGGTTTTATAACACAACACTCCCCCAGTGTATAAAACACAAACATATAGTGAGTGGACAAATAAAAATAAAAAAGGAATTTTGTATGAGTACAGAAGTTTATTGGAATAGCATAACTATTTTACAGCAGATATTTAAAATCATCATGCCATGTTAAATAGAAAAATAAAATGAGTTTACAAATGGATAGGGATAAAATTATGAAATGTGGTTCTTATTTTTGTTTGTTTTTAATTTGTTGTTTTTAGTGTTTGTTTAATCATGCATGTAATTATTTATTTCCTTTTGTGTTAAAATCAACAAATGTATTGTCCCGTGTTTTCCTTTGGGAACAAAAGCTGCACTTAATACATTCATAGACTTACCTTGTTTACACTGTAAGTAGCTCATTAGAAAGTGACAATGGAACGAGAAGGAAAAGCTGTATTTTAGCTTAATCCATGGCATAACAATAGAAAGTACAAATTGCGTGAGATAAACATTTAGATTTACCTGGAAGTGAGAAGAACTCTCCCTTAATCCCCTAAATACCAGAGGGGTGAACTACTTTTGACTAAACTGAACAAGTATTTAAATATTTACTGGAAAACCCTCATTATTTAGGATGAAATTAATTAAGGACGAAAATTGAAGCATTATATGAAAACTGCATTTGCCTACTTCTATGTAAGGATTCGAGATGTTCATATTGATGCTGTTAAACATTTGCAAAAAAACACACCATGCAGAAAAAACTCAAAAAACTTACTTATTTGCAGGCTGCTTCTCTTTTTTTTCTCAGTAACATATATACAAAGATAGTTTGATCTAAAATAACATTTATTTGAAAAAGCCATGGAAATCATTGTAACAGCTGGATTCCTTCCTAATTACATGCCATTTGACATATTCTAACAATCAAAAAATTGTTTTTTCAAATTAAAAATTTACCACATTTTTGATAACTGACTGAAACATTACAGTTGGTCTACGCTCCTCTTCAGAAGGAAAAGTGAAATAGTAAAAAAAAAAAAAAATTTCTTGTCAATATTTTGGCCTATCTACATGCAGGCAAATTGCCCAAACCCCAGCAATTTTTTAAAAATTTTTTTCGACAAGCTAAGCAAAATGGTAGCGGTTCGCAAAATGCAGGGAACTCCAGTCACATAACCTGCTGTGAGTGTTCCTTTTAAATCAAAGTTGTTCTCTTGTTACATAGTTACATAGCTGAAAAGATACCTGTGTCCATCAAGTTTGGCCTTTCTCACATTTGTTTTTGCTCTTGATCCAAAAGAAGGCAAAAAACCCAGTCTGACGCGCATTCAATCTGGCAACAAACTAGAAACAAAAAATCCTTCTTCACCAGAGAATGGCAGTCAGATATCTCCTTGGATCAAGAAGCTAATACCCCAATAATTAAAAATGTATATCCCTGTAACTTACATTTTTGCAAATATTGTGTCTTGTATAGTCCTGTTTATAAACAGATTTCCAGACAATGATTTGTAATGGTCCCGAGTATATTTGTATAATGGGCTGTGAAGTTGAGGAAAACTATTTATCCAAGATGGTCACAAATTATTTTGTATTTAACGTCAAGGATAACTAATTATATTGTATTTAACGTCAAGGATAACATGCAATAGTTGTAAAAACCATGAGCGCAAAAAGCTTGTTAAATTGGAATATTAAGTGACATTGATCAAAAAACACCACTAAAGCTCTGTCCATTATCATTTTTTTGCCAATGGTCATCCTCTACCTAAAGGGAAAATAAAGTTGTTCCTGGGTGTATGTATAAAAAGAAATCTAAGGTGACTTCAAAATGAAACAAAAAAACACAAAGACAAACTAAACTAAAGGACAGCAGAGGTACACAAAATAGATTAATTCAAAAAATAATTGCAAAGTCAGTGTGCTCTGCTCTTCTAAATGTACACTGGTTGTCCAGTTAATGTCCTTCTTTTGTCCCAGTATTGATCAATCACAAAACAAATGTAACAAAGCGTATACCGTATACTATACTGTAAATGTGACTAAAGCTTTCAAATATAAAGAAAATAACCTTTCTTTAGTGATCTAGTTTTACTGATTTTACTGATTTGTTATAATTTGTGTTTTTTTCTACTTTTATAATCTGATTGTGTTTGTTGAGAAATAATCTCAGCATCTGTTGATATGTAAAAACAAACAAACAAGCAAACAAACAAACAAAAACAAAAAACAAACAAAATATATTCCACAACTAGGATCAAAAAGGATAAACGGAATTGTGATGCAGATCTTTTCGTTTACTCTGTATAATCCAGCATGGTACAAAGAGAGTTACTGGAGTATATACTGAGAAACAAGCGGAATTCTGGTAAATGAATGGTAATTCACTGAAGTTTGTGAAATTAACCCCTTAAGGACACAACTTCTGTAATAAAAGGGAATCATGACGGAATATTTCCATCATGTGTCCTTAAGGAGTTAATGCTATTCCAGTGATATACTTAGAATCCAGCTTGAGTATATTTATTAATTTACCAGACAGGCACTGGGAGTATTAAAGAATGTATACCTTCTAACCTTCGGCACTCCAGATGTTGTGGACTACAACTCCCCTGACGGTTTGCCAGCATTATGTTTGTAAAAATATTATGGGAGATGTAGTCCAAAACACCTGGAGTGCCAAATGTTGCCTAGCCCTGCCTTATAACCTCACAAATGACCAGTTTCCTTCCTGGCACAAAGATAATGTCAAATTCTAGTGATACAAGTGCAAAATGAATTTGACGCCTGGAGAGTTGCCGTACAACAGAAGCTGGAGGGCTTCCTATTACCAATACTTATTTTTAAATGCCATTAAAATAAGGATTGTAGTGGTATGACAAAATGATCTGGTTGCTTTCATGGTTACTCTGTTCAATTTGTCAGTATAGGGGGCTCTATATTTATAACATATTTAATGCCCCCTGCAATGATATAAAAGTTAAAGGACTAGTAAAAAAATAAGGTTAAGGGGAGTTTTATAAGTGATTTTCAGGAACACATATAATATTGTTATATATATGAAAATGCAGTATGTATGATGCATATTCTGCTGAATTCTTCATTGCCTAATTAATTACTTGATGTTATACATCTTCTTCTGAATTCTACATACTACAGGGCAACCCTTTTCATGTGCTGCCCATCAATATGTATACGTGATATTTGTCCCTGAAAACATGGTGGATATGGTAAATCTTTTAATAGGTATCCTGGCACTGTTTTTGATAAATTGCAGAACGCCAGAGAGCCTCTTTTACCTCAAGTGGTTTCATGAGAGACTGTTTTAGTTAGGCCTGTGACATAAACAATGAATGTTTTATACACTTCACGAACATATACATCAGTTAATAACAAGCATGACTATACAAAATATTCACTCTGTCTCAGAAAAAGACTTGGACAAGCAATTCACATGAAGTAAAGTGAAAGAGGGCAGTTGAAATTTTTTTTTTTTTTTGGTTAGGCTAAACCCTCATTAACTCCACTCATGCTGTCTCACTCTGCTTGCCAATTCTTAAGTAGCGTTTTTTTCCTAAAAGGGAACCAATTAGCACCTCATCAGCTCCAATTAGAGTAGACAAAGGCAGTGTAAAGATAACTCAATGAGAGGGGGTGGTATTATTTTGTGTAATCACTTAAGACAGTATTCAGCATGTATTGTACTTACTGTGCCGGGCCTATTCACCTATTTCTTTCTTTTAGATGCATTTAAGATTGTTTTTCTGGGAAAACAGGCCTCCCTGGAGTCTCAGACTTCATTCATAGGGTACCTGTTTACAACGCATAGTGCAAAGGGCTTAAACAATCCTATATTGTATGCCCTCTGCTTCCTTAAACTTAGGCCTTAATAATGGCATGCTTTCAGTGACTGGGTCGAACAAGTTGAAGGCTGGCTTTATACTCATTAAGTGCTCTGGATGTACTGTCTACTAATTACACGGGAGAGCTACAATGTATTTTTTTCCCCCCTCAATGAGAGTTCTTTGGAGCAGTTAATTTGGTGCCTGTACTAAATGCCCCAAAACATTAATTAGTGTAGAAGGAACCCTAATTTCCTTAGCAGCTTTCCTGTTCATTTACTCCCCTTGTTTTCATACAGGCTTGGATGGGTCTCCATAATAAAATTACCTCATTAAATCCTTTATCCCTGCACAGTTACTCATACACAATCTACCATTTAGCTTCAATTTAATGCTGTCAAAAGCAAAATGTTCATTCATGTCTCTGATTAGGAATTTTAGGGGGAGGACAGAATTAAATTATTAAGATGGTAAGTAGTGAGTTATAATTGAGTACAAGCAGCACTCAAGTAAATATTAAATGTGTTCTAAGCCAATCTGTCTGCTCTCCGGACTATTAACTGCTTCCACTGGGTTAGTTTGGAAGGTTTAAATTGATAGCATGGACTTTATCAGAGACACAATTATCATACTTTCCGACTCCTATCAAGCTGTCAAGAAATAGCACTGAAACACATTGCCCATCCATCCAGCTTAAAGAACAATATCAGCAGTGTGACGAGACCAATCTCGCCACATTGCATTGGAGAAGCCTGGTTGCTCGCCTGCTGCCTTTGGACTATGGCCCCCTGTTAAAAGACATCTTTTTTACCTGCAGAAAAGCTTCAGTCGTGCTTTTCTGCCTGGGTTTCAGTAGATTTGTTTGAATGTGTTATACCCCAGATGGGAATCCCATGGAGCCCATTCGTATGAAACTGACTGTAAAGACTTTGGCTCCATGGTGATTAAACTGTATTTGTGTGGTCCGAGCGCCATTCACTTAATAATGTGCGCTCAGACCTGAGCTATCTGGGGATATGTGAAATGTCTGTGTTTTATGTATAAATGTGACTTTATGTATTTTAAAGTGTTTTGTGTCTTTTTGCAACCATGTGCTTAATGGAGTCTTGTGTCTATCCTGGGAGATAATTGAATTACTTATCTCCAGGATAGAAGACTCTGAAACTGGTTTGGGCCAGAAAGCCATGCTTCATTTAGTCACAAAGGACTTTTTACTAACTTTTGAACCCCTTGTCTGATTTGTGCCATTTTTGAATATGTTGTTCCCCTGAATGGATTGATTGTGCATATGTAATTTTATGTGAATGTGATGTATGGTTTTAGAGTTATGAAAGTTGGGTAGAAAGTATGTTTTAACTGTATGTGTAATTGAGTTTCCTCTCAGGATAAGGGGAGGGAATATGTGGGATGTAACTGATGTGTGATTGGTTGTTTTATACCTCCCTGTGGGCGGTCCGGTATTTGAAAAGACTGTAATAAAAACCAGGCTGGGTGTGCCAGCACCTCAGACCACTGCTTGACCCCCAACACGGAGCCTTGTCTCGCCTTTGGGGATTTCATCGCATTCCATCGCCAGGAGTGTAAGCCGCCTTTGGAAGCTTTTCCCTTGCTCTGCTAGCAGCTATTCTGTGATGGTTCCTGTTCGTTTATTTGAAGTGCTACCTTATTCCCTTGTATGCCGCTCGGGAGTTTGGAGCATTCACTTATTGGCGGTTCGTGAGTTTTGGTGATTATTCAGTAGCTGTGCCTGTCTCTGAAAAGGGGGATTATCGTCTAAGCGGTTTTTTCCCCTTTTGTGCAAAACGGTCCGTTACAATTGGTGGCAAGCGGCGGGATCGTTCCTACAGCCAGAAGGACAGCTACAGGAGACACCATTTCTTTGGATTTACAAGTTAAGGGCAACGCATGTCCCAGTACAACGACCCTGACAGCACCAGGATGGAACCAGCAGTGGCGTACAGATACTCTATGAGAGAGTATGACCGTATGATGTGGTTGCGGCTGAACTTCTTTGGACCCAATCCAGCTGAGAAATACGTGCAGTCCATGAGAAACCTAGTGTTCATGAATCTGCAACACCGGGTAGAAAGAGAAGGTCAGCTGGCACGTTGGGAGGAACTCCAGCGACAGGTACTGCAGGGAATTGGGAGCCCAGTCTCCATTCCCCAGCGGCAGTGTGATATGCAGGGAATTGGGAGCCCAGTCTCCATTCCCCAGCGGCAGTGTGATATGCAGGGAATTGGGAGCCCAGTCTCCATTCCCCAGCGGCAGTGTGATATGCCGGGAATTGGGAGCCCAGTCTCCATTTCCCAGCGGCAGTGTAAAGTGCAGGGAGAGGAGAGCAGCGTCCTCCCTCCCCAGCGGCAGGCTGAGTTACAGGGGGCAGAGGTAGTTGTTCCTGCCCCCCAGCAGCAGAGTGATATGCCGGGAAGGCAGTGTGAAGTACAGGGAGAGGAGAGCAGTGTCCTCCCTCCCCAGCGTAAGGCTGAGCTACAGGGGGCAGAGGTAGTTGTTCCTGCCCCCAGCAGCCAAGTGATATGCCGGGAAGGCAGTGTGAAGTCCAGGGAGAGGAGAGCAGTGTCCTCCCTCCCCAGCGGCAGCGTGATTTTTGGGGAATTGGGAGCCCAGTCTCCATTCCCCAGCGGCAGTGTGATGTGCCGGGAATTGGGAGCCCAGTCTCCATTCCCCAGAGGGAGATACAGCAGGGAATTGGGAGCCCAGTCTCCATTCCCCAGCGGCAGAGTGTCCTACCAGGAATAGAGAGCCCAGTCTCCTTTCCCCAGCAGCAGGACACTGTATTGGGAGTGGAGACAGTCGGTCTCCCTCCACAGAGGATGAAAGTATGTATGGGAGAGGAGCTTGCTACCACCTCTCCCCAGCAGCGGATCATTAATGGGCAGGGAATAGAGAGCTCAGTCTCCTTTCCCCAGCGGCAGAGTGTTCTATCGGGAGAGGAGCCTGTTACCCCCTTTCCCCAGCGACAGCTTAGAGTATCCAAAGGGGAGACAGTCGGTCTCCCCCTCCGCAGCAGAGCTGTGCAACAAAGGGGAGACAGTCGGTCTCCAGCAGCAGAGTGGTGTAGTTAAAGGGGAGACAGTCGGTCTCCCCCTCCAACAACCAGGCTTCAACCAGACTACCCTCCCAGTAGCGCTGGCAACAGGGCAGAGTGCCGCTGGTCTCTGCCCACGCAGCAACCCACCCAGTCAGCGTACCCGTACCCAGCACAGCCGTGGTGAGGCACCTGGACATGGACAAGCTTCTCCTTTACCCAGGTGTAGTAACCATTTATTGTGGGTTGGCTGTGCTGTTGATTATGTTTTGTGGGTGGGCTGCTGGACTAACAAGGGCACTGACCGGCAGGAGGTCAGATACCCTGTTAGTCTGTTTGGAAAAGGGGAGAGATGTGACGAGACTAATCTCGCCACATTGCATTGGAGAAGCCTGGTTGCTCGCCTGCTGCTTTTGGACTATGGCCCCCTGTTAAAAGACATCTTTTTTACCTGCAGAAAAGCTTCAGTCGTGCTTTTCTGCCTGGGTTTCAGTAGATTTGTTTGAATGTGTTATACCCCAGATGGGAATCCCATGGAGCCCATTCGTATGAAACTGACTGTAAAGACTTTGGCTCCATGGTGATTAAAACTGTATTTGTGTGGTCCGAGCGCCATTCACTTAATAATGTGCGCTCAGACCTGAGCTATCTGGGGATATGTGAAATGTCTGTGTTTTATGTATAAATGTGACTTTATGTATTTTAAAGTGCTTTGTGTCTTTTTGCAACCATGTGCTTAATGGAGTCTTGTGTCTGTCCTGGGAGATAATTGAATTACTTATCTCCAGGATAGAAGACTCTGAAACTGGTTTGGGCCAGAAAGCCATGCTTCATTTAGTCACAAAGGACTTTTTACTAACTTTTGAACCCCTTGTCTGATTTGTGCCATTTTTGAATATGTTGTTCCCCTGAATGGATTGATTGTGCATATGTAATTTTATGTGAATGTGATGTATGGTTTTAGAGTTATGAAAGTTGGGTAGAAAGTATGTTTTAACTGTATGTATAATTGAGTTTCCTCTCAGGATAAGGGGAGGGAATATGTGGGATGTAACTGTGATGTGATTGGTTGTTTTATACCTCCCTGTGGGCGGTCCTGTATTTGCAAGACTGTAATAAAACCAGGCTGGGTGTGCCAGCACCTCAGACCACTGCTTGACCCTCAACACGGAGCCTTGTCTCGTTTTGGGGGGATTCACTGTATGCTGCTAAGGACTGATTGCCAGGAGTGTAAGCCGCTTGGAAGCTTTTCCTGTTCGCCTGCTAGCAGCTATTCGTATGGTTCCTGTTCGGTTATTTGAAGTGCTACCTTATTCCCTTGTATGCCGTTCGGGAGTTTGGAGCATTCACTTATTGGCGGTTCGTGAGTTTTGGTGATTATACCGTAGCTGTGCCTGTCTCTGAAAAGGGGGATTATCGTCTAAGCGGTTTTTTCCCCTTTTGTGCAAAACGGTCCGTTACAAGCAGATAGACGCACAGATGGATGGACAATGATGGTACTGAGGCCAATGGAACCCATGGTCTGATCCATTCAAAAAACCTTTTCCACAACTGTCCTGTAATAAAAAACAAAATGGGGAAAAAAAACTCCCCAAAAAGTGGGACATGTTGTCAGCAATGGCATTCCATGAAGCTCATGTTTTTAGAGCTTTTAGGTTATAGTCTTTGGATGGTTCCTCCATTTTCAGCTGTGGATTCTTCAGCTTTTTCAGAGTTGCCATCGATCTCTTCATTTGGTGCCTCTATAATGTCCTTATTTTGATATCATTTAGTTCTTCATGGATGCTTAACCTGTTTGTGATGGCTTCTGTACAGGGTACCGCACCACTACTTATGCATTTAGCGATGGGCACCTCACCCTGTACCTTTACATATCTCAGGAGGACAATCTCTCCAGGTTGGTGAGACTGGACTATTTCTTGATGCCTCAGCATATTCAAAATAGTGACATAGAGGTCCCTTAAAGAAAGCAATTGCGAGGACAACCATTCCCAAACATAGTTATACATATAATTGTGATGCAGCCGTAGATACTCCATTAATAATGATACACCCTGCTTGTGTAATTACTATTACTGAGCTGTCTCACTCATGGGAGAGGGGTGACCTCATGTCCTTTGTGCATGTCCTTTCTAAAGTAAACAAAAAATACGTTTTTGTTTAGTGGTTTCTTCGTAGGTAAAATTTTCCATTCTCCTTATTAATTGTGTAGCCCATCTCCATGCTCTCTATACATCCTTAACATCTTTCTTTAATTAAAACATATTTTACCATTTTATGCATGACAATACCTTAGCAGCTGCTACCTGATATTGTTGCTTAGTCTGATGTCTATAATGAATCCCAAGTATTTGTCATGTATTGTTTTTCCTAAGCCATAACCATTTAGGGTATAAGTTGCTTGTGCATTCCTCACCCCAAAATGCAGAACTTTGCATTCATGTACATAGTCAGGGTTATTCACTAAAGTCTGAATGGCTCCCATAACGAACAGGGCAAAACTGAGCCCATTCAGACTTTAAAACCTGGATATTGTTCATGCTATTTCACAATGTCTGGGTTTTGCAGTTCAGGCACCAAACAGGCCTGTTTCAAATCCAGGCACAAATGCTTGAAATCTGGTCCCGGATTTGAAAAAATTAAAACTATTTGACAGCTGTGAGCACTAGAAGCCAGCGGTCAAATAGTTAAAAAACATCGGTGGTGCAAGGATTAACCCTGTGGCAGCAAGCTAGCACTTGCTAACAAGCTGCCACATTAAAGTTAAAATAATAATAATAATAATGAATTATTATTTAACTGAGGGTTTAAACCTTTAGTAGATATGCTCCCACCTGCTCCATATGGCAGGTGGGGGCATATCTTCTAAACTTTAAACACTAGCCAATGGTTACCCAGTTGCTAGATAGGCCCCATCTCATGGGCACCGGGTAAGAGACTTTAAATTAAAACATGGGGTTAACAGATCACAGTAAACTCGCCTGCCCATACCAGTGGGTTAAGGTGATTACATTTAAAAAACAGAGGGGGGCGCATCATTATGTCCCACATGGCCACCATCCGCGGACTGTGGGTGGGAGCTACTAATTTTATACTGGCGGGGACCTAATCAGGTCACAGGCAGGGCAGGGGATGCCAGGGATCATTTCATTTAAACATTCATACAGGTGGGGGCATGGGTGTGTACTATGTGTCCCCCAGGGCTGGCGCATCCATAAAGCTGCACAGGCGGTCTCCTTAGGGTGCACCGCCCAGGGGCGCAAGATTCGAGTGACCGGCAGGAGGGAAGCGCACAGCGCTCCGCGCATCTGTCACTCAATGTAGCCTGACCGAGCAGAGCAGACCACAGTACAGGAGCATCTGTTTCCTGTACCCTGCTGGACTGACAGGAAGTGCTCACTGAGAGAGCACTTCCTGTCAGTCTGGCCGCGTACTGGAAACAGAAGCTCCTGTACTATGGTCCGCCCTGCTTGGCCGCGCTACAAAAGAGGTAGGGGAGGGGAAGGGAGGGAGAGGAACAGTAAGAACAGGGAGGGAGCGAAACACTAAAGGGACAGGAAGGGGAGGGTGAGGAACAGTAAGGGTCAGGGATGGAGAGAAACACTAAAGGGACAGAGAGGGAGAGGAACACTAAGGGACAGGGAAGGAAGGAGGAGGAACACTGAGGGGAAGGGAGAGGAACACTAAGGGACAGGGAGGAAGAGAAACACTAAAGCGACAGGAAGGGGAGGGAGAGAAGCAGTAAGGGACAGGGAGGGAGAAAGACACTAAAGGGTCAGGGAAGGAGAGAGACACTAAAGGGACAGGGAGGGGAGGGAGAGGAACAGTAAGGGAAAAGAACACTAAGGGACAGGGAGGGAGACGAACACTGAGGGGAATGGAGGGAGAAGAACAGTAAGGGAGAAGAACACTAAGGGACAGGGAGGGAGAGAAACCCTGAGCGAAATGGAGGGAGAGGAACAGTAAGGGACAGGGAGAGGAAGGTAGGGAGATGAACAAGAAGGAACAGGGAGGGAGAGAAACACTAAAGGAACAGGGAGGGAGAGGAACACTGAGGGGAAGGGAGGGAGAGGAACACTAAGGGACAGGGAGGGGAGGGATAGGAACACTGAGGGGAAGGGAGAGGAACACTAAGGGACAGGCTGACGAAGGGAGGGAGATGAACACTAAGGGACAGGGAGGGAAAGAAACACTAAAGGGACAGGGAGGGAGAGGAACAGTAAGGGACAGAGAGCAGAGAGAGAGGAACACTGAGGGGAAGGGAGGGGTAGAGAGGAAGGGTGAAAGAGACACATACAGGGGTTAGGGGGGAAAGAGGCACACAGAGGGGCCTGAGTGGGGAGAAAGACATAGAGGGACTTGAGGGGGGGGGAGAAAGACACACAGATGGGCTGGGGATAAAAGAGACACAGAGTGCGTGGGGAGGGGACACACAGAGGGGCTGAATGTGAAAGACACACAGAAGGGCTGGAGAAGGGGAAAAAGAGACACTTAGAGGAGCTGTCGGGAGACAGATGGGCTGGGGATGAAAGAGACACATGCAAAGGAGCTGGGAAGAGTAAAAGACACAAAGAAGCTGGGAGAGAAGAAGACACACAAAGGGGCTGGTGGAAGTAAGACACACAAAATGTGGCAGGATGTAAGAGTCATACAAAGACGGGGGATAAGAGACACACAAGGGTGGTTGTAAAAGATACACAAGGGAGGTGTAAGACACACAGTGGGGAAAAATAGGGGATAAGAAACACAAAAGCATGGTTAAGATGCACACAGAAACGTAGAAACATAGAATGTGACGGCAGATAAGAACCATTCGGCCCATCTAGTCTGCCTAATTTTCTAAATACTTTCATTAGTCCCTGGCCTTATCTTATAGTTAGGATAGCCTTATGCCGCATGCTTAAACTCCTTTACTGTGTTAACCTCTCCCACTTCAGCTGGAAGGCTATTCCATGCATCCACTACCCTCTCAGTAAAGTAATACTTCCTGATATTATTTCTAAACCTTTCCCCCACTCTAATTTAAGACTATGTCCTCTTGTTGTGGTAGTTTTTCTTCTTTTAAATATGGTCTCCTCCTTTACTGTGTTGATTCCCTTTATGTATTTAAATATTTCTATCATATCCCCCCCTGTCTCGTCTTTCCTCCAAGCTATACATATTAAGATCCTTTAACCTTTCCTGGTAAGTTTTATCCTGCAATCCATGAACCAGTTTAGTAGCCCTTCTCTGAACTCTCTCCAAAGTATCAATATTCTTCTGAAGATACGGTCTCCAATACTGCGTACAATACTCCAAGTGAGGTCTCACCAGTGTTCTGTACAATGGCATGAGCACTTCCCTCTTTCTACTGCTAATAACTCTCCCTATACAACCAAGCATTATGCTAGCATTTCCTGCTGCTTCACAGGTGAAGATGTTTTTTTGTTTTTTTTTGAGGGGAGGTGGGGGGTGGCAAAATGCATCTTCGCCCCCTGTTATTTCAGAGGACCTATCTCCATGGAATGGAGATTTTCTAGAGACTGGCTGTCTGGTGCAGGTTTTAAATATTTCGGAGATATTAGGTCAATTTAATATTTTATAATATTAGAAGAGTCTTATTGACCCTAACAGGTACTTTTATAAAAAAAATTCTTTAACTTTTTTAATATGATGGCTGGCTAGTAAGATTTGGCCACATAATTAACCCTTGCAATGTTGAAGGCTTTTAACTATTTGTTTACTGGCATATTATCAATTCACTTGCAAAAAAAGCAAGCAAACAATAATTTGAAAATGTGCATCTTGTCAGATGCATTTGGTTCTGAATTTTGTTAATATCAACTGAATTTTGACTATATTTAACTAGTAAATATGAGAATTGCTAGTGCAGTTGGAATTCAATATTTTTCAACAGACTTTGTCTTTTGGAACAAAATTGATGTGTAATGAATATCCCTCCAAATCTCATCTGCCACTTTAATAGCCAGCTCCCTAATTTGTTGAAACCCCTTTGTCATATCGTGCTCACAACTTACCAATAAGCTCTGAAACAAACTCTGGTTCCTTACATAAACTGGTATATTTACTTTCAGAAAATTTGACATTTTAATTATAGACATGTGATCTTCAACTAATTTTGGCCTTCAATTCAATATTTTTCAAATTAGATAATGTTTTTGGATAAAGTTCAAAAATGATCTAATATTTTTAAAAATATTGGAATATTCTGATTTATTTATTTATTTTGAAATTATTACCTCTTTTATATGTGCTAAATGTTTTTTGATCATTTGACATCTTGATTTTAAGAAATATTAAAAGGATATTTGTTGTCCCAGAGTTTACTTAGAAGTTTCATAGCAATGGGGGTGAATATTTCTGCAACTAACAGATGTCTGTTTTTTCTTGAATTCTTGAGTGTTCGAAATAAATACATTCATTTCCAATGGTGGAGTGTTGAATTGATGATTTAGATTTTGACCCAACACAAGCCTTGATTTAAAAAGCTTTCCACATGATTAAATACTGGTACAACATTTTCCAAATTATTTATCTACAAAAATTCCCATAGACTTAAATGTTGAATTTTGTAGATAAACCACTTTTCTAACAGCAATGAATCATTTGGAAAGCTTATTAAAACGAGGTGTCTTAAAATAGAGGTTACTTATCTCTACTTCAGATGGGAGATAATCTCTTCACCGCAGCCTCGAGCTGATCTCATCCCTAATGAGATCCTGGGCCAATCCAATGTTTCATAGAGTGGGAGTGTCTTCCGCTGTGAGCGAGTAGTGGTAAAATGCATAAGTGGTTTGGACTCTTCCTTTAACCTTTCATGTCAAAATAAAATAAAATGTTTGGCACACACACACACATATATGCACACATACATGTATACCTACACACACATGCATATTTCAAGCAATCTGGTTGCAGTCTCACACATGGATGCCCATTACTAATAAGTTGTAAAAACACTGGAAGTCATTGTATGTTTCTTAATGACCGAGGAAAGGAGTGAGGGTTAACCTCATGGCCAGTTGGCTACCACTTTAAGGATTATCTGCTCTTATATCAACACTATTGCAAACAACAACAAAACTATTTAAAACACAATGAGTTGTGTTTGTTTTACTGTTACTAAAACCAGACCACTTAGGGAATGCTAAGATTTACAGCAATACCCATGAGAAACCTGCTCTTGCCATTGACAGTAGGTTAATACATTAGCACGCCCTTAATCAAAGTAACAATCCAATGAGGATAGCTTGAGTAACTGAAATCTTCTAACAAGACACAGAGGCTCATATTGATTAACCTTTTCTTTACTGAACCACAACAGCAGCAAAGAAGTAATACACACATAGAAAAAAATCATACAGGGATACCCTCAACCAACCATGACACAGAACGCTTCATACAAGTATCTGTGCCGGCCACTATTAAGTTCAATGTAACTCTGCGTGTGGTTTAGCTTCACAGATAGGACACTTTGTATCATTGTACGACTAAGGCGATACATTTGTCTCCATAAGTACCACATGCTTGAGTTGGCTTTTTGTAGCATTTGAGTCATAGTTACTATATTGGCTATCATCACTCGGCAGTAGCACTATCCTATTGTTAATACTTATGGTTAGGTATGCATGATTCAAACCCTTGCTTCATTTTTCTACATATATTGCACCCTATTAAGTAGCCGTTCTCACAGACGTGTGCTTTCATTGACTACCATATCTAAGACGCCAGAGTCTATTGACTTTTGTTTATATACATCAATTTATTTACATCGATTTATTATTTTATTATTATAATATTTTTTGTTTCACTGTTTTGGTTTCAAACTTTGTTGTGTGTGTCTAGCACTTTGGGTTATTATCATTTGATACTATTACAATCTTCAATTAAGAATTTGTTATTTTGACCGTTTGGTCTTTTAGATTTCAGCTCTGCTGACTCCACTTTATCTGGAGTTATCCTGAATAATATCTGTTATTTATCCCAGTATCCACTTTAGGTACACTACTTCAAGCTTTTTAGACCCATTCTACTAGGGGTTACCCCCCTTCTCTTAGTGTACCATAGTAGGCTGACCAGTTCTTTTTCAGTTTTAAACTTTTACCTGCTTTTAGCACTTCTCATCTTCTGTTAATGTATACAGGATACAGTGAAAGTTACAGCAGCAGTTATTACCAGTTAGTTTTCAGGATAGAATACAATCAATCATTAAGAATAGTCACACAGAACAAGGAAAAGGATAGGAATATATTACCGGACCTTAGAATGGCCAGAATTAAGTTAAAACGCACAGAGAAACAGCAAGGTCAATAAACAGCTAAAGGTCAAGGATAACAGAAATACATGAATCCCATTAGACAAGCCAAGGACAGAGATACAAGAATCAGGGTAGTCAGGACGAGCAAGGATCAAAACCAGCAACAAAGAGCATTTAAAGCACTCTCTGATAACTAGAAAACAGATGTAAAGCTAAAATATTTGTAGTCCTGCTGCGTTCCCTTGATAAATTTGAGTGAGCATTGGCATGGAGTGGTGTGGCTCAATTATGTCATTCAAAGGGCAGAGTGACAACAACTGGCAAAGGTGTGTGAGGGTGTGAAATTCACATGGTGCCTACTTGGGAAATAGTAGCATAGCATAAGGGTGTATATTCTTAAATCGGCAAGAGAGACATTTTATTGCATTAAAGCAGCCATGAGTTGCTAAACTACCTACAGCCATTTTAAACATCATTGTCGTATCATTGACATTGGTAACTGAGCCCAAATTACCGGTAATATGCATTTATTCAAATATGTGGTTCCTTTTTACTTCCTGTTATTTTATAATAGAAGGATTTAGGAATTGTCCATTCTACCGGTGTATAAATCTAAACAGATGCTGAAATGAAATGGTTCTTTCCCTGACAGCATTGTCACAATTTAGAATTTTGCACAATAATATGTCTGTTTGTGCTCAACAACCTATTAATACATACAGTTTCTGAAAATACACCGCTGTGTGTAAACATGCTCAGATTTCTGCATTAATCAAGAAAACGTCTAGTGTTCTCACATTGTTCATCAGATAATTAACATAATTAATTGATTCAATGAAAGATCCACATTGAATAGCACAAATATTTGGATTCAAGTGTGTGTGTGAGCAGTGATCAATTGAACTGCTCATAATGAACTACTGTGGGAACTGAAGGAGGATAAAGCCTGTGAATCAGTATTTTTAAATGGAAAAAGGACTATAGAAAGTTGCAAGAGGAGGTTGTCCTCTTACAATTATATGGTAATTTAGACTAAGAACGGCACTTGGTCTAAATAAAAAAATGTCTCATCCAGGTGAAGACAGCAACAATCTATTAATTACTGGATATATTATTCTTACAGAAGGTTGCACAGTGTTTAACTCATGATGGATTCCTTAGGTACAGTTCTTGGGTTCTCTGGTTAGGTCATCTAAGACTTTCTGGATAAGTAATGTTGGACTATTTGGTCAGGTCTGTTAACCAGACACACACTCTAGAGGGATTCCATGTTATGAGTAGCACAGTATCTGCTGAGCCTTGATACAGAATTGCAAAATGGGATGAGGATGAACGAAGTGGGACATTTGCATTTTTCAAGGGAGCAGCAAGGGAGGGGACGCACATTGCATGGATTAAACGTGCACCATGGCATAGAGGGAAAATTTGATTAGTCATGCATACATTTGCTAATTTATTTATTTATAAAATATTTTACCAGGATGGATACATTGAGGTTTCTCTTGTTTTCAACTATGTACTGGGCCCACAAACAGTGGATTGTTACAACAGGGTACAATTTAATATTAAAAAACCAAAACACACACACACACACAACACAAAGCTGTATAAATCCCAACAGTAATGCAATCTAGTCAACCATGACAGGTGCATTCTGTCTTAAGGTATGTTGTGATAGCTCTCTTAAAAGATTTTAGATTGAATGAAGATTTGACTGTGTCCCTGAGGTTATTCCATAAATGCAGTGCTCTGTATGAAAAGGAGGATCGAGCCACTTTATTTTTGTATTGCGCTATGCTTAATAAAGTGCTGGTACTGGATCGGGGGTTATATGAGGTGGGAACAGCCGGGGAGAGCATTCTGCTCAGGTGGGGTGGGAGCTTCCCAGAAAGCTATTACACACAAGGCTGGATCCTAACGATAGCCACTTTAACTCCTTTAACATGTCACAATGGTAAGTCATGTAATTACATTGTTTCACAAAGCGGCAAAATGACTTATACATATTAAATTTATGAAGGTGGGTTTGCGATGCAGGTGCATACACTACATACCCATATTCAATGACTGGCACTGGCATTTGTTGCACTGTTTCCTTACCATGGGGCTTAGGCAGGATTTGTTTCTGTACAGGGCACCTGGTTTTGGATAAAGATGGATAAAATTTGATGAGAGTTTTTAAATGTGATGGCCAAAGGATACCTAGTATACCTAGATATGTGAAGGAACAGACAGAGTGTTATTTGATGCTGTTCGGATGCATAGTTGGGAATTTTGTAATTTATGTGATTTATCTACTATTCCAAAGATCATTGTGACAGTTTTGTCAATGTTTAGGATTTTTTTTTTATCCGCGATCCACTTATCTACCTCTCTGAACTGGGAGCACAGCCTCAAGCTGTGGTTGATTTGGTTTGCTAACGTAGATTACAGTGTCGAATGTGTACATGTGTAAAGTTTAAGCTTTGCAGATGTTAGGCAGATGATTTATGAATAATGTGAATAGAAGGGAAACAAGTATTGAGCCTTGGGGAACACCACGCGTGACTGGGAGAGGGAGGGAGGCGCTATCAGAAATGGCCACATATTGCGATCGCTCCGATACGTATGACTGAAACCACGTTTAGCAGAAGATCACCAATACCTGAGTTTTTAAGTTTTTGCAATAGAATGCCATGGTCCACTGTGTCAAAGGTCTTGGCAAGATCATGAAAATATCTCCAGTTAGGTCTCCTTGTTCCATGACAGTTTGGATGTCTTTGCAAACTTTTAAGAGGGCAGTTGTAGTTGAATATTTTGGGCAAAAGCCTGATTTGATCAGGGGTCAGATAATTTGTTGATAATACTCACATAGTTGCCTGTGAAAGCACTTTGTCAAGATTTTTTACAATCAAGGGAGCAATGATATCGGACAATAGTTAGATACAAAAGTAAAGTATTGTCACCACTTTTATGGATAGGTACAACTCTTGCAGTCTCTAAAAGTTTGGGTACATATCCAGACACCAAGGATTAATTGAATAGGGTAATGACAGGTTTAGCAATGACTGGCGCACTGAGCATCAGCAATATTGCTGGGATTTAATCAGGTCCCCACTGGTTTTTTATTTTTAGATTATTAGGGTGTGGTTTTTTTAATGACACTAACAGGCACAGGTCTAAAATTGAATTTCTCTATGTGAGGTCTTTGCAAATTTAGCATGGTCAGCATTTGTAATTTCAGAAAGTGTGTCACTTGTTAGCTTAGCAATCAGGTTGGTGGCACATCCAACAAAATAATTATTAAAGGCATTTGCTACGTCTTGGGGGATGCATCCAACTCGTCTGGTTACAAATACATGACTGTTAGTACTGCACTGCGGAATTTCTTAGCGCTTTATAAATAATAATAAATACAGTATGAGGCTAATAATTTATAAGCTGAGATTAGTGGCATTGTGCTGTTCTGCATGTATCTGGAAATCTGTTTACCAATATAACTGTATACGGCTATTTAGCTATATATGATTAGTAACTGTGTTGTGTAACACAAATCAGATTATCTAGTGTCTATTAGTCACTGTTAATGTCTGTACTACAGTAAAAGGGACAGTGATGGAGGAAGGAGAGGTTTAATGAATCGGACTACCTGGAGCTATTTTATCACATTTTGAGTACCCAACTGAGTACTAAAAAAATAATTCCATCTCCCCATATCATAATATCCAAAATAATTCTTCTATAATTAATCCTGTTTTGGACTACCTCTTGTCTTGATCCTTTAAGAAGAACCCCTAAACATAAAAACATTTGCCATTTATATAACATTTCTGGCAATTGTGATAAAATATATTGTAGAATATCTACATTTTATACATACACATGCACTGCGTGATACATACACACTCACTGACACACACATTGACACAAAAAACACATGTTGACAAATACATAAATTTACACTGACATACATACACGTTGACATATACAAATTTACATTGAGATATAACTACAAACACACTGACACCAACATACACACACTGACACATACATACACATTGTAGACTTGTGTTTGAAGGAATCTGAGATCTTGAATACTAGGTGCAAGGTGTCAGGAAACTTTTCAAGGGCTTAGTTATAGATGCACAGACTTTACTGACCAAGGGACTAACAGAACTGTTTAACCATTTCCCCTGATTTCAGCTTTTGACCTTTCATACAATTCACAGTTTAGGGTATAACCCTACATTGCCAATTTATCTAAGCAGGGTCTTCTTTAGTTATTGTCTATTTCAAATTACTTGTCAAATATTCCTAATCTCTAATAAAAAATATTGACAGTATATAAATGCTAATAGTAACGATAATTGTGTAAAACACTTTCTAAATCTATCAATGTAAATCTATCAAGAGCTACTATATATATATATATATATATATATATATATATATATAAAAGATATATAAAATATCAATCAAACCCATGTCCAAGATTAGATTTAATTTTTGGGAGGAGAATATTATTTTACTATGAATTAGGATTTCATAATTATTTTGAACAATAGTGCCATCTACTGGTGAAAATTGATTATGTCATGCAAAAGATTGTGTACATTATTTTTGTATAGTTGCCCTTCAAATCAGTTTTTACATTTACATGTCTATGGACAGGATTATTTACTAACAGGGTTATTTACTAAAGTTCGAATGCAAAGGGAATTTCAAACTTAAGGTCAAAGTAGCCGAACTGCAAAAAAGTCAGCTATGCTTTCAGTTCGACTAGTCTGGCCTTAAAAATTAAATTCCCTTTGAATTCGCTTTAGCAAATAACCCTGTAAACTGTGAATTATTGGGAATTTAAATTGAATGCCAACTCAAAATATTGCAATTTAAACAATTCTCCAAGTCATCTATGGATTTAGTTTAGATATTTCGGTCTAAAATATAAAATGCAATATGAATTCCCAATAATTCACAGTTTAGTCATTAACACTGATGGTGTTTTTGTTATATTGGGGGTAGTGACAGAATCCAGGTGCAGCAAAACCATGAGATAATATTCTTAATATAATATAGTTAAAGTTCTAGAATTATGTAGACATTCCTATAAAAATAAGGCATTCTATAACTTGCTTGCCATAGTCTTTATGAAAAATCAAACATGATCCATAACTGTAAAAAATTATTCATAACAGATGTTATATGCATCAATGCATTTGATAGCGGATCATCATGATTACATTTTTTGGGTGATACTAGATATAAGTACATTTTTAAAAGGGACGGTTACATTTGATCCTTTTATTTGCTAATTATTCACTTTTCTCAGAATTCATGGGTTTTAGAATACTAGAGTGAGCTGGACAGCTATACTGCTGTAAAACCAACAGTAATGAGTATTTAAATAGTATATTTATTAGTCACCCACACAACCATAAGCGATTACCAGTCATGTATTGCTTTTTTACGGACTGCTACAGTGTTTGAGGTCCAGGATTGGCTGAATGGTTGAAAAGATTACAGTAATATCCGGCACACTCTAAAAGTTAATTTAAAAAAACCAGCAGATTCTCATGGCTTAATGAAAATCAAAAGTCGGAGATGTTCCTTTTTATTTTGACTTTTTAAGTCAGTTTTTTCCTAATTATTTTTATTGACAATTTTTTTCCAGATAAAAGCATAATTATATAATTGTGAAACAATATTATAACAAATCAAACAAACAAAAAAAAGAGCGGGGAAAGATTTCATCTGACATAGCAAATACAACAATTAAACGGTCATATGGTGACATAAATAAAATATAATACAGAGCATAACAATTTGTAATAAAACATAAATTCTACAGTTGCCTTTTGTAAAAGCACGCTGGGTGTGTGAAATCCACTTCTATAAAATGCATTAGAACAAAGGATATAAAAATATACCCTGGATTGCCCTTTTTAATGGATGGCAAAGTCTGTGTATAGTTCTAACAATGAACAAATCTTCAGTTTATGATTTTTAAAGACGCCAGTGTTTTGAAGCAGCTAGACTTGCAATCTGATTGTAACTGTTCAGCTGCAGACAAGACAGGCAGATAGCTGTACAGATGGTATGAAAAAATAGACTTACTGACTCCAAGACTTGTGAATTCCATTTCAAACTAATATAGTGATTCGTCTGAATTTTGAGCATTCGAGATTTGTCCAAAATCCTGAACTATGAAATGGTATATAAATGAATCGCCAAACAAATGAAACAGACGATGGGCAGTGTAGAAGCCCTATAAAGGGTTAAATGTGAAAGGGTTTATAAAATACCGCTTCCTGTCTCATTGAAGATTCTTAGCTGATATCAGCAAATCCTATGGCTAGTGTAGGACTCACCTTTTGGGGGCTTGCCTTGATGTGGCAGATGAGCTTATATTCAAATGACCATTGGAAGAAAACTAAAGACCATTTTGTTTAAATGTACATAGGGATTTAGGCCTGAGTGCAGCTATCATTCTCTTTGTTTTTAATATGATGGGCAATGTTTTGTAAATCGAAGTTCATTCGGTAGTACCAACACTGTAATTTGGAGTGACAAGACCATGGTGATGGCTCACTGATGTTTTGGGGTGTGTGAGGTCTAAAGGCACAGGGAATCTTGTGAAAATTGATGGCAAGATGAATGCAGCATATTATCAGAAAATACTGGCAGACAATTTGCATTCTTCTGCACGAAGGCTGCGCATTGGACGCATGGACTTTCCAGCATGACAATGACCCTAAGCACAAGGCCAAGTTGACCCTCTAGTGATCCTCAAGACATTTTGTGTATAGGGAGCTACTTATTGGCTTTAAGCATCTGTCCCAGGCTTCCTATTGAAAAAAAATCTGAGCAGTGAAAGGACAGGGGGCAGAGTGATCAGATGTTGGATACTGGACTGGTAAATTGGGACACCAGTGGATGAGAGAACAGCATGTGGGCCAGTGACACAAATCACATTAATGGTGCTGCCCCATAGGGGACAGACCAACCCAGAATAGGGGAGTGGCCATCAGAACAACTGGCAGGTCACCCTTGAATGAAATCATGCTAGGTTGATTTCCATTTACACAGGGCAGCCCATTGAGGGCAGATCATCGAAGGTGCATAGTCCTAGTACACTCAGCATGCTTGTTGGGTGACAGTTCCCTTGTGTTCCCAAAAATGGAACAGCATTGAACAAACATGGATGTTGGGTAACTTTTATCCTTAACAATAAATACAATTTTAAAAAACTGAGTGGGCGAAGACTACATTCCAATAGATTTACAACGTATTACCATTTGCATTTTTATGAGATTTTTCTCTGTGTGTTTATTCTTGCAACATATTATACAGAGACCAATTTCTTTGAACTGCTTTTATTTTGCAAAGAAAAATTCATTGTTAAAACAAATATCCCTGCTTACATAACACATTTAAAAGAGTTGTTTTCTATCTCTTACAATCGATTAGAACAATTTCTGTACTCAATAATGTTCTGAAAGTGACATTCTTTTTCCTAAATATGGCATCTAGCTACAAATCAAAATCAATTTGCAGAATATTATAAGCTTTTTTTTTTATAAAACAAATGTCAACTCACATTTAAAAGGAAAACATTTTACAAAAATTCAACATTTTTCCAGTTACTTTTAATGAAAAGTAACTTCTACATACCTTGGCATAGAATCTTAGTAGGGGCTGGTACTTGAAAATATAAAGCATGTCACATGTTTCTATCAATCATCTACATTCTTAAAACAGGAAGTTGATGATATGGGGATGCACAAATTGGCACCTCTGGAGATCATGTGACGTTGCTGATGAGGTCAATGGCCTTAGATCTGTGATCTATAACCGGTTTCCTTACTGAAACTCAATGACAGGATACTGGCATTAGATGATGGGCAAAAAAAAAAAAAAAGAAGTCCATAAGCATCTGGCGGGGGGCTATGAGTACAATAAGGGAGGCTGCTGAACATTCCATTATTCTGAGAAAAAAGTTAACTGCGCTCTTTAAACAAATGGAGGTTATTTCGTTTCTCCAATGGCCATGAGAGACTTTAGCCCACCTGCCACATCAAGGCAATACTCTCTGATGGATTTTACACTAACCTTTAACTTTGCTTCCTTGAGCTTCTGGCAAAGACATCTCTAATGAGACAGAAAGGGGTATTTTTTTTAAATAAACCCCTACATACTTATTAACCCCTAATAAGGAACACATGGAATGGGCAGCAGAATTTTAACATAGTTGTGTGATACAAAAGTCAATACAAATACAAAAAAAAAGTCCTGCGCTCAAACTCCCATCACTCCTGGGCGGCAGCAACAACCATAGTACACATCAGCCCCAATACATACATTAAAAACCAAAGAAAAAAGTTACCTGCGCTCATTAGAGATGTCTTTGCCAGAAGCTCAAGGTTAAAGGTTAGTGTAGGACCCACCAGAGAGGTTTGCTTTGACATGGCAGGTGGGCTAAAGTCTCCCATGGACATTGGAGAAACTAAATAACTTCCATTTGTTTAAATATACATAGGGATTTGGGAGAGAGCGCAGGTAACTTTTTTCTTTGGTTTTTACTGAATGTATTGGGGCTGATGTGTACTATGGACGTTGCTGCCGCCCTGGAAGTGATGGGAGTTTGAGCGCATGACTTTTTTTTGTATTTGTATTCCATTATTCGAGTTCAAAGGCTGAGGGCAAACAGTAAATTTGAGCTATACCAGTAGTAGTAAGTTAGTTGTGGTGTGACAAAACCGACGAATTGGTGGGCCTGAAGAAGAGGGCAAACCTATTAAGAAAGTATTATCAGGAAGAGGTGGATGGGGATCCAAAATGTCGGCAGAACGGAAGCTGGAGGGAGGTAGATATAGACTGGTAGAACCTCTCCCACAACTCCATGCATATTGCCTTTACATTTGTGGTAGATGGTCAAACAGCAAGGAGACACAATAAGTTTGAGCAATACCAGTATTAGTATGTCGAAGCCAACAAACGGGCAAACCTAAAAAAGAGGGCAAAAATATTAAAATATGTAATATGATTACATGTGCGTTAACAGATACTGCAACTGTTACATACCGCCGAAACACCCCAGGTTGCTCAGAAGATCAAGGCCTTAAATATGTAACTTAATGAAAACATTTAGCAAACTGATACTGTAGCTAAGTGCAGCATGTGTAAAAACAAGAAACTATTCTGGCTGTAAGACAATATATTGGATGTGAGTGGTGCTACGTACAAGCAGATACGTGGAAATAAAAACTCTTCATACGGCTTGTATCTCAGTTCATCTTCCAAACTCGACCTGAAACTAATTATTAGAATGCTTATCGACTCCTAATCCCCTGTTAGATTTCTCCTCCCCCTGTCATTCCATGTGTTGTAGCAGCAGTTATAACCATACTTAAAACAATAAATCATGGGCACAACAGGGCAATCCCTAAATCCTGGACTGTTGGTGGGTCTTGAGGACTGGTTTGAGAACCACTGCTATAGAGCAAGTGGTTGTCGTAAGGAGGTAGTACCGGAAAAGGGAGTCACTTGCAATGAAAATGTGTTATAACTAGATAGACATAACTTGGCAGATTAAAGAAAGCTAAAATTCCAATTGACAGTAAGAATAAGTGAACAGAAAAGTGGAGGGCAAAAGTTGTACAATAACCTAAACCCAAAACCAAAAATACTTTAGTGCTCATAATTCAAAACTGATACAGTGACTGCCGTTAAGATAGGTAAAGTAAGATGAGCCCAGAACACTAAAATACTCTAATGATACCTGTTACCAAAATCAACCAAAGGAAATTGAACAGTATAATAAATGACCCAGTTGACCATATGTACTAAAAATGAAGTATTCATGGTGAGACTTGACTTACTGATATGTCCTTAAAGTGAATAGATATGTGAGAGAGGTTGTAAAGAAAGAAGCTAGTATAAATGAATAACATCACCCCTGTAAGTTGAATACCAAGAGGTGAGGGTACATAATCACAAAATATCCACTTATGCACGTTTGGAGCAACTGGGCATTGTGACGGGGATGTGTGAAGTAGCTGAAAAGTAAAATATGTCACATAAAAGAGAGTATGGCATGACCCCAAACAAAACCTGGTATACTGAAGGAAGTAGTGAGGTGAGCATACTTCCTACCCCTAAGCAAAGCAAACTGTTACACCAATTACCAAATAAAAGTAATACATTGAACCATGAGAACTTGTAAGTGTAAATGTTACTGAGTGTAGATGATGGGCGATTATATTATTTGTTATGAACATAACCCCTAGCTTAACACTATAACCGGTAATCATATGATAAACTAAAGTAAAATGTATCCTTGTAGTGCTACAAAGTACTGTGTACTAATTAGGTGACATGGAACAATTTAATTTACAACTACATACTAATAATACCAGTACCAATAACAACTTTATATAGATCATGCTGGCCAAATATACTGTCTGGAGATTAAAAACAAAGTACATATATCGAATGTATGCTGTATTGCTAGTCTGGGGTTCAAGTATCAGGTAGCTAAGAACAATACACACCAGAGCCTAATGCCTACATGAAAATTATTAATTTTTTAATTTATTAATTTATTTATTTTTGTAGCAGTACAGGAAGCCCCCAACTAGCCCTTAACATCCAGTCACAAAACATTGTGCAGATAAATACTACAATGAAGGAACTGATAAAGTGATGTATGCATCAGAGTATGATGTTGAAGCCTACTGACCCGTTACATTGATAAACAAGGCTTAAAATAAGTTAATGAAAGCTTGGCCGAACATAGCAGATTGTGCTGACCCAAACTGAAAATGTAGTACGGTCGAACGTAGGTTGAATGTAGTAAATCACAGTAACTATGTAGTATAACCGAATGTAGGACGAACCAAAGTGAAATTGTAACGAGGTTAAAAGGAGGCCGAATCTTTGGAACCAAAGAATATGTACCGTGGCCGACTGTACTAAACCAAAAGTGACTGTAGCACAGCCAAACATAAGCCAAATGTACTGAATCAAGCTAAAGTATTTAATCCAGGTGAAATGTTTAGCATGGCGAAATGAAGGCCAAATGTACTGAGCCTGAACAAAAATATAGCGTAGTCAAATGTAGGGAATAAAATACTAAATCAAAATTGACTATGTAGCGTGGTCGAATGTAGGCCAATATTACGGAGCTAACATAAAATACCGGTATATTGTGGTCGAATGAAGGCATGGCTGAACAGAAGCCAAACGTATTGAAACCAAATTAAAATATAGTGTGACCGAACGTATACTAAATGTACTGAGCCTAAATGAAAGTGTAATACGGTAAACGTAGGCCTAATGTATTACATAGGTGAATATGTGGTGCGGTTGAATTTGCTGAACCAAAGTGATTATGTAGTGTGGCCAAAAGTACTGAAACCAGGCCAGGACTCTCTACCAACCGCCACCCCTACTGTGTGCCATAATGGGCCAATGGGGAGATAAAAAAATTTCCTCACCAGCCCAAACGCAGTGAAATCCGAAGAGGAGGAGGGAGAAGAGGATGGGGAGCTCAAACCTGCAACTCTGCCTGGTCTCACGAGGTTGGAGCATTGCTGCAGCTACGATGGCAACGCTCCAACAGGCCGGATCATGCGAGAGTGAACTCTACCCCCAGGAGCTGTAGGCTAGCGTACACTCACCACTGAACCACTAGGGCTTGCCTTGTAATGTCCCCCCTCCTGGGAAGGGGGATATAAAGTTTATTATTTTTTTAAATTACATTTTGTAAAAATGTTTTATCATTAGGAGAGTGCAATTTAAAATATATTAAAAAACACAATATCTTAAAAAATTACAATTGTAAAGTGTCTTAACACACAAAACAATCTCCCTAAAATTGCATTACAAATATTATCTTCACAAGTGTGGATGTTTAATATATAAGCCTCACCATAAAACTTTATGGGGTATTTTAAAACACAACTTGTGTGTTAATGAAAAATGTGTTTTAAAATACCCCTTAAAGTTTTTTGGTGGGGCTTATCTACTAAGCCCTCACACTTGTAAAGATCGTTAAAAATAAATTTGCTTTGCTTCCATTTGCTCCCCCCCCACACATTTACACAATGCACCCCTCACACACGCACCACACACACACAATTCACCCCTCACACATACACTGTACCACTCACACACACACACTGCACCCCTTAAACACATACACACACTTTGCACCACTCACACACACACACTGCACCCTTCACACACACATTGTACACCTCACACACACATTGAATCCTTCACATACACATATTGCATCCCTCAGAAATACATTGTACCCCTCACACACTGGACCCCTACACTAGATCACCTACACACACAAACACACACTAGATACCCTACAAACCCACATTAGATCCCCTATAGGCAGAAACTGCACCACCTACACATGCACACTACATTCCTGACATACACACTGGATTCCCAGTATGCAAATACACACACTACATTCCCGAAACTCACATTCTAAACACCCTAAATGCTCACAGCCCCTACATACACTGCATAAAACACAAACACATGTAGAATACGCCTTTCTGGTCCTTTTGTCCTCTGGCATCCCACTTATGGAGACACCAGGGACAAGTCACAAGCAAACAAAGTGAAAGCGTGCCATTAAATTTGCTTGGGCTGCACAGAACATGCAAGAGCACTTCAGAAGGGGTCTAGGCTGCCTTGAAAGATCATTGAACCAACCTGCTCACTTTGAGACGGGGCATGCTTGTCACTCGTGATGACAAAACACCTACCTCTCTGGCAGTGCCTCTTTCTCATTGGACCGCTGTGAATAAAATATGCCTGAGACAAATTATTTTCCCTATCCAGCCCTGACTGAAATCATGGTTAACAAGTACCATGGCTAGACGTAGGCCGAATGCACTGAATCATATTGAATATGTAATGTGGCCAACAAAGGCCGAATGTACAAAGTTAAAAAGATGAGAACCAGGGGAGGTTGATTAGGCCCCCTCCTCATAAGCACGTTTGAATTCTCCTCCACTGATGCGGAAACACTCTTCAATGCTGGGATAAATATTTATTTATCTACTTTTTGGTTGCTTGTCCTAGACAGTTTTACGTGATTTATTTTATACTAATTATCTAACATAATCTGTCAAGTACTCCATTAAATAGAAAACTATGCTCTGGTATTTATTGTGCCCTGTTATCAAGCCTGCATGTAATCTGTTGAAAGGATATTTAGCAGTTTTGCTAGGGGGTGTGAAAAAAAGTTACATTACAAAACTCTGAGTGACGTGTGAGTTTTCATTGAAATTCCAGCTGGTGATAAACAATAAGAAATGATTTATGGAAAAAAATCTGGTTCCTTTGATCTGTTTAAAAAATGAATTCCATTTGAATATGTAACCTCAATCATTCCATAAATCAAACAAAATTCAATTTTTTCCCCCTTATAGTTATAAAATTTTATTAAAAGTACATTAATTTTCTATATTCATCAGATATACAGGGGGAAATGTGTGTAGTGTGTATGTACATATATACATACTGTGAATACCACTCTAAAGCAATTAATATCTACACAGAACAGATTGCTCCAGTAAATGTTTAATATTTATTTATTTGCTTAAATAGAGAGGAACTAGTGAACTAATGTTTGGTTAGATAAAGAAGAACAAATGAGCTGTTAAGTTATTCCTGAAGTGTTTCATTTAGTCACATTTATGAAAAATAGTTCACATATATGTTTTTAATATATGAAAGAGTATCTTACAGCATTTACAAATCTATCTGCTTACTCGTTTCCGTTCTTCTGGATGAATCAAGTCGAGCTGTTCTAGATAACACAAAGATTTATTACACTACCTGGAATGTGAATGCACAGATGGACAAAATTATCAGCTAAAAAGAAAAATAAGGAAAATTAGCACTGGGATTTTAATAAGACTTTAAATTAACATAATAAACAAAAAAAAATTTTTTTATGGGGGGTGCAGGTGACTTTGGAGGAAAATGGTGGGTTAATGCTGAGCTCTGACCATCAGATGACCAGAACCCGATAAAAAAAAGCGTAGACACGAACATAGACATAAGAGTGCAGAAAGATCCAATGATGTCCCAGAACAAAAATAAGAAGTAGATGGAAAAGTTTTTTCCTTCTTCGGGTCTAGAAGCATTTTAAAATGACCACTGGTGGAAGAAGGCTCTCGACATGGCAACGGATTTCACAAAGAAATGCAGAGTCAAGAAGCAACTTCAGATAAAGCTCATTTTAAGCAGCATATGATGAACGATATGTCAGACAAGATAACGGAAAATTTGCAAGATGCACCGCCATCCAAGATATAAAGAAGGATATACAAGAATTGTGCTCCAGGACAGCACATATGGAGACAAAAATGGATGAATTTGCAGAGACCCGCAATAGCCTAGCAGACAAACTGCAGCAATTGGAAGAACAAATTAAACTCTATGACACCAAGATTGCTTACTTGGAAAACAGGTTGAGAAGGACTGACATCAGACCTAGGGGTATTGCAGAATCTGTCTCACCTTCTGACCTACAGGTATTTATCACATGCCTGTTCTAAAGCCTAACCCCAGATATACTGCAAGAAATGTTTCACAGAATAGCAAGAAATGTTTCACAGAATAGCTACACCAAAATATTTACCAACTACAACCCCTAGAGACGTGCTACTAAGGGTACACTACTTCCATATAAAAGAATAATTGTTAAAAAAAATTGCTGTTCGAATATACCATTATCCAGGTTTATGCTGAGCTCCCTACAGCCACCTTACAAGAGAGGCACTTCTTTTGCCTGTAATAGAATTTCTCAGGAAAAATCAGATTCAGTACAGTCTGGATATTCTTATATTGAGAAATGGAACAACTACAGTGGTGACATACGTGGAAGAGGGAATGAGAACTCTACGAAGACAGCTTGGTTCAATATCAGATCCTCAGAATATCCTTTTAATAGTAGTGCCTAAAGTACCAAGGTTGTGGTTATTATGCCACGTTTAGGCTTGCAAGTTTTGATATCATTTTTTAAATTATGTTACGGGATTACTATATATACCAATGTGAAAAAATGTATCTGCATGTGTGTCAGCCTGTTTATCTGTGTGTCTGTATATTTGTATGTCTGTATCTGTATGTGTGTCAGTATGTGTATATGTGTCTGTATAACTGCACGTGTGTTAGTGTGTATATCTTTGTATCTGTATGTGTTTCAGAGTGTGTGTGTATGTGTATTACAGAGTATGTGGGGCAGTGTATGTGTATACAGTGAGGGAAAATAAGTATTTTATCCCCTGCTGATTTTGAACGTTTGCCCACTGACAAATAAATGATCAGTCTGTAATTGTAACCCCTTAAGAACACATGACATGTGTGACATGTCATGATTCCCTTTTATTCTAGAAGTTTGGTCCTTAAGGGGTTAATGGTAGGTGTATTTTACCAGTGAGAGACATAATATAAAAAAAATCCAGAAAAACGCATGTCAAAAAGGTAAATTGATTTGCATGTCAATGAGTGAAATAAGTATTTGATCCCCTATCAATTAGCAAGATTTCTGGCTCCCAGGTGTCTTTTATACAAGTAACGAGCTGAGATTAGGAGCACTCTCTTAAAGGGAGTGCACCTAATCTCAGCTTGTTACCTGTATAAAAGACACCTGTCCACAGAAGCAATCAATCAGATTCCAAACTCTCCACCATGGCCAAGACCAAAGAGCTGTCCAGTGTTTGAAGGAGGAGGAATGCTGCCTAGAATGCTGCCTAGAACCCCAAGAACACCACCCCCACCATCAAACATGGAGGTGGAAACCTTATGCTTTGGGGGTGTTTTTCTGCTTCAGGGATCAAAGGGATCCCCGCATCAAAGGGACGATGGACGGGACCATGTACCATCAAATCTTGGGTGATAACCTCTATCCCTTAGCCCGGGTATTGAAAATGGGTCATGAATGGGTATTCCAGAATGACAACGACCCGAAACACACAGCCAAGGCAACAAAGGAGTGGCTCAAGAAGAAGCACATTAAGATCCTGGAGGGCCTAGCCACTCTCCAGACCTTAATCCCATAGAAAATCTGTGGCGGTACGAGTTGCAAACGTCAGCCTTGAAACCTTAATGACTTGGATAGGATCTGCAAAGAGGAGTGGGACAAAATCCCTCCTGAGATTTGTGCAAACCTGGTGGCCAACTACAAGAAACATGGGTTTTGCCACCAAGTATTAAGTCGATCTACCTTTTGGCCACCCTCGCGTTAGTGGGGCCCCCAAAAAATTCTGCTTTAGTTCCACCAATGCATTGGAGTGGAAAGCTTGATTGCATGCCAAAGGGGGGGGGAGGGGGAGGAGGTTCAGCTGGGCATGCAAATGTTTGCCCAGGGTCCAATCAATATTAAAGATGGTCATATTACCACCTGTGAAATACCCCTTCCAATATCATATCATAACTGAAACTAAATCTAAGGGAGTATCTATTCTCCTCAGTAAACACCTTACATTCACTTTAGTTAGGAAAATTTCAGTTCCTAAAAGCATATTTTTATTTTTCATTTGTAAGATCAATGAAGTAACATATACCTCAGTAAATGTGTATTTTTCCAATACAGAGCAATATAATTTCTTGGAGAAAGTCCTACATAAGCTTAGCTGACCCAAATTCTACAGGGCATTGTTATTATGTGTGGATTGTTTAATTTTGTAATGGACCCACTCTTGGACATGTCCACACCGCCGCGTGAAACGCGAATGAGGGAATTAATGACTTAAGGTAAAAGGCTACAAAAGTTAATAGCGTTGAATAGTTTATTTGATGAATGGTGGATGCTTTAACCCACAAACTGTTTTCCTGGCACTGTAGGTCCCCTCTCCCTCCCACTCCTCATCGTAAGTTGCTGAAGGGGTTAAAACCCCTTCAGTGACTTACTTGTATCCAGCGCCGATGTCCCTCGGCACTGGGTCAGACTCCGCCTACGCTCCTCCCCCGCCGACATCAGCCGGCGAGGGAGACCTATTGCATATGTGCGGCTGCCGACAGGGGAGACCTAATGCGCATGCGAGGCAATGCCGCACACCCGCATTAGACCTCCCTATAGGAAAGCATTGAATAATGCTTTCAATGCTTTCCTATGGGGATTTCAGCGATGCTGGAGGTCCTCACATAGCGTGAGGACGTCCAGTGTTGTTATAACACATTTTTCGTGTTCTATGAACACGGAAGTGTCCTCTAGTGGCTGTCTAGTAGACAGCCACTAGAGGAGGACTTAACCCTGCAAGGTAAATATTGCAGTTTATGAAAACTGCAATAATTACACTTGCAGGGTTAAGGGTAGTGGGAAGCGGTCTAGGTGCCTGTACGGCTGTACACAACATCTATACTAAAATAGGTAAGTTCCTAACACACCTCTCTTGCACTGACAATTGCGAGAAAGGTGAATTTCATCCCTATAAACGGCTTTGCTTATTAGTGAGTATAGATTTATGCATATATATATATATATATATATATATTTAAGATCTCTGAGATTTACCAATCTGATTCATGGCATTGTAAAGTAGCTGGTCAGCTCAGACACATTAGATACACCAGATCAGCCCTGTGTTCATCAAAAGGAAACTGACACTCCTCCATTGCTGCTTAGATGAGATTACCTGCGTATTAACTTATTACCTACTTATTATTGATTAGTTAATTTGGAGGTTCATTGGCAGCTGGTAAAAGTAGCAATATGGTTAGAATCAGTCACTAAGTTTTTCCCATAGAGTATAATAGGTTTCTTTGAGCAACTGTTCTTTCTAGTAGTAACTGCCGGTAACTCCCCGGCACATGTTAAACAGCGATGAACTGCCAAGGGCAGGCTTAATTGTATACAATCTCCACTTGTAAGTTCATTAGTTTAATTAAAAAATACCACTCCTTGTTGCAAATTCTATGGCTCTCTTGGAGAGTTTTTTAACAAGCTCAGAGAATTTTTCACCCCCCCCATAACTTATTAGATATTTACACTAGAAAATATAATTTTCATGGAACTTTAACCTGACGCTAAAAATAGTTTGTTGTTTTTTTTTGTTTATATTCTTTTTATTGATTGTTAACATCTGCCTTTAAAAACATCTAGAGAAAGTGCATATTCAATGCAATCAACAAACCGGAATTAAACCAGGGTAGATTCCTAGTTGAAGTAGGAATGGTGCATTGTTCGAACACGTTGGCAGTTTAGCTATTTTTTGCCTAAAACATTCCAAATACTTTAATATTTTGTGAATAACCAAAGTGATAGGTAGCAAGAATTCTGGCATTTTCATTAATGAAAAATTGTCTATAATTCATCGGGAAATAGCAACTCGGAAGACTTTTTTAATTTGATTATTTAGGTCTAAAATGTTTAATTAAATTGTTAATTTCTTGCAGTTCACGGTCTAGTGAATAACCCTAAATGTGTGCAAGGAATATAGCAAGTTAATGACATAGAACATTTACAGTCGATTAGTCACATTGACCTGAGGCTGTAAAAACATTTATATACTGTAGTGAATGGTGTGCAAACACATAGCACAAAAATATTTAAAAAGAAAAATCTTAACCCCTTAAGGACCAAACGTCTGGAATAAAAGGGAATCATGACATGTCACTCATGTTATGTGTCTTTAAGGGGTTAATGCCACATAACACTCAAAGTGAAAGAACCCATTGTATGATAATATCTCACAGCACTGTCTGACCCAAGGTGCATTTATACGGCTGAACGACCCTGTCATATACTAAAAGGTTATACTATTGTTATGGGTTTTTCTTTTTTTCTTTTATTTACATATACTTCATTTAACACATAATCTGTTTCCTTTTCAAAACTTGATGAAAGGATCATTATATTAAAAGATAGTGTTGAGGTGACAGTTTCCGTTAAGCCTTTATTAATAAAGTATGCATTGAAAAGGAAAAAATAAAACATTTCTAGCACGTAAACTCCTACCTTTCGTTACCTGTAGACTTTTCTTCTGCTGCTAATGAATATCAATCTACTCTTTCCCAGCAAAGAGTAGGTTGGCAAAGAGCAACTTCCTAGTTTGTACCAAGCATTGTCCTGCAAGTGTTTCCCAATGAGAGGCCCTAGATAAGTATGCAAGGCTGTCCACATGATTGACCAATCCAACTCTTCTCATAAAGAAGCATTGGATTGACAACCACAGGGCAGATGGGATGTGTATGCGCAAGCCACGTGTACTGTGTCATTCTTGTAGCATTTACTTGCAGGAGCGATCTCAGCACAGCATTTTTATATAGCGTAAGCTATGCAATCAGCATTACCATGCTGTGTGTGCTGACACATATGGTCAAAAATAGAGAACATTTAAGCCATAAACCTGGAAGCAAGTGAAGGGCTGATTGACAAGGGAAGGGGGTGGCTCTACACATAGAACGAAAAGGTCATTGACGGTGTTTTTGGCTGAAATTCTGCAGGGAATGAGTCATTGCACCATAACCACTTCATTCTTGCACCTCATCAAGCTGAAGAAGTTTTGATGCTTAGAGTGAACCAAAGCTTTTAAACAAAGCTTGCCATTTGCTAAATATTCTAGTTTTCCACCCAAATAAACCAATAGCATACTCAATATTTGCACAAAATGTACTCACTGAAGAAGCAGTGTCGCTAAGTACTTATTTCTATTGTAGAGCTAAGAGATAGGGGCAAGATGTCTATCTTCTTGTTCCTGCCAAGATGACCTGTCATGAATTAAATCCAAATGGAAAAACCGAGGCAAAAATAGATGATCTGGAAAAATTCTCCAATTCAACTATAGCCACAACTTGGCTATTTTTGCCTCAGATTTGCTATAACTGAAATTACTGTAATACATATACTTTTTGTTAGTTTCTGTACATTTTTGTATGTATTAAAAAGTTCCTGTTTATTTGTGACAAATTGCATATTTACATACATCGAAAAGGTGAGACTGTGAAATAGAAGATTACCCATCAATGCATTTTCACACTGTTTTTTTTTACATTTACCCACATCATTCAGTACTGGTAGATTTATTGAATTATATTATGACAGAATTATAACTCCCATTACACAGAGTCAATACGGGCAACTCTCGACCAGCTGTTTGCTGATTGGAAAGTGGTGCTAATTGAACACATTGAAAAGTTAAGCACGTTCCATACATTTTTTATACATGGCTAAATATCTGGAAAAGTGGAAAACTTGAAGTCACTGCTTTTAAAATCTATCCCAGCTGTCTTTTTGTCTATTTGCTCCTCATATAGTCTGAAACCAATTTAACTGGTGTAACATTTACTTTTCCAGACTTTCAAAGTTACATTACAAACACATGCCCACAGAACATTACCAAGTACATTTCACTGTTGTATCTGCTTGTGGCATAATGTGTTGCTAATCTTTAAGGGGATACTCTAAGCTTCAAAACCACTAAAACGTAATTTTAATTTGAACTCCAAATACCGTATAAATTTTCTTTGGGCATGTAAAAATTGCCTTTTCTGAGAAATGCCAATGTTTACATTTGCCTAAACCATTCCCCTATCGGCTGTCAGTGACAGCATAGTGTCTACTATACCAGTACAACCTGCAAAAAGTGTATCTAATTGTAAGCTAATATTCCTAACTCTATGAAAGTTCCTCCAAGCTACGGCAGTTAGATGAACACATGGCGTGTGACCTACTGCTGCTTTCCTGCCAGCAGTAATATTAGCACATGGTGTGTGACCTACTCCAGCTTTCCTGCAAGCAGTTAGATGAGCATATGTTGGTGACCTACTCCAGCTCCAGCAAGCAGTTAGATGAGCACATGGTGTGGGACATACTCCAGCTTTCCTGTAAGCAGTTAGATGAGCGCATGGTGTGTGACCTACTCCAGCATCAGCAAGCAGTTAGATGAGAGCCTGGTGTGTGACCTACTCCAGCTTTCCTGCAAGCAGTTAGATGAGAGCCTGGTGTGTGACCTACTCCAGCTTTCCTGCAAGCAGTTAGATTAACTTATAGTGTGTGACCTACTTCAGCTTTCCTGCAAGCAGTTAGATGAGCATATGTTGGTGACCTACTCCAGCTCCAGCAAGCAGTTAGATGAGAGCATGGTGTGTGACCTACTCCAGCTTACCTGCAAGCAGTTAGATGAGCGCATGGTGTGTGACCTACTCCAGTTTTCCTGCGAGCAGTTAGACCTACTCCAACTTTCCTATAAGCAGTTATATGAGCATATGTTGGTGACCTACTCCAGCTCCAGCAAGCTGTTAGATGAGCGCATGGTGTGTGACCTACTCCAGCTTTCCTGCAAGCAGTTAGATGAGTGCATGGTGTGTGACCTACTCCAGCTTTCCTGCAAACAGTTAGATGAGCTTATAGTGTGTGACCTTCTCCAGCTTTCCTGCAAGCAGTTAGATGAGCGCTTGGTGTGTGACCTACTCCAGCTTACCTGCAAGCAGTTAGATGAGCGCATGGTGTGTGACCTACTCCAGCTCCAGCAAGCAGTAAGATGAGTGCATGGTGTGTGACCTACTCCAGTTTTCCTGCGAGCAGTTAGACCTACTCCAACTTTCCTACAAGCAGTTAAATGAGCATATGTTGGTGACCTACTCCAGCTCCAGCAAGCAGTTAGATGAACTTATAGTGTGTGACCTACTTCAGCTTTCCTGCAAGCAGTTAGATGAGTATATGTTGGTGACCTACTCCAGCTCCAGCAAGCTGTTAGATGAGCGCATGGTGTGTGACCTACTCCAGCTTTCCTGCAAGCAGTTAGATGAGTGCATGGTGTGTGACCTACTCCAGCTTTCCTGCAAACAGTTAGATGAGCTTATAGTGTGTGACCTACTCCAGCTTTCCTGCAAGCAGTTAGATGAGCGCTTGGTGTGTGACCTACTCCAGCTTACCTGCAAGCAGTTAGATGAGCGCATGGTGTGTGACCTACTCCAGCAAGCAGTAAGATGAGTGCATGGTGTGTGACCTACTCCAGTTTTCCTGCGAGCAGTTAGACCTACTCCAACTTTCCTACAAGCAGTTAAATGAGCATATGTTGGTGACCTACTCCAGCTCCAGCAAGCAGTTAGATGAGGGCATGGTGTGTGACCTACTCCAGCTTTTCTGCAAGCAGTTAGATGAGTGCATGGTGTGTGACCTACTACAGCTTTCCTGCAAACAGTTAGATGAGCTTATGGTGTGTGACCTACTCCAGCTTCCCTGCAAGCAGTTAGATGAGCATATGTTGGTGACCTACTCCAGCTCCAGCAAGCAGTTAGATGAGTGCATGGTGTGTGACCTCCTCCAGTTTTACTGCAAGCAGTTAGACCTACTCCAACTTTCCTACAAGCAGTTAGATGAGCATATGTTGGTGACCTACTCCAGCTCCAGCAAGCAGTTAGATGAGCGCATGGTGTGTGACCTACTCCAGCTTACCTGCAAGCAGTTAGATGAGCACATGGTGTATGACCTACTCCAGCTTTCCTGCAAGCAGTTAGATGGGTGCATGGTGTGTGACCTACTCCAGCTTTCCTGCAAACAGTTAGATGAGCTTATGGTGTGTGACCTACTCCAGCTTTCCTGCAAGCAGTTAGATGAGCATATATTGGTGACCTACTCCAGCTCCAGCAAGCAGTTAGATGAGTGCATGGTGTGTGACCTACTCCAGTTTTCCTGCGAGCAGTTAGACCTACTCCAACTTTCCTACAAGCAGTTAGATGAGCATATGTTGGTGACCTACTCCAGCTCCAGCAAGCAGCTAGATGAGCGCATGGTGTGTGACCTACTCCAGCTTACCTGCAAGCAGTTAGATGAGCGCATGGTGTGTGACCTACTCCAGCTTTCCTGCAAGCAGTTAGATGAGTGCATGGTGTGTGACCTACTCCAGCTTTCCTGCAATCAGTTAGATGAGCTTATGGTGTGTGACCTACTCCAGCCTTCCTGCAAGCAGTTAGATGAGCATATGTTGGTGACCTACTCCAGCTCCAGCAAGCAGTTAGATGAGTGCATGGTGTGTGACCTACTCCAGTTTTCCTGCAAGCAGATAGACCTACTCCAACTTTCCTACAAGCAGTTAGATGAGCATATGTTGGTGACCTACTCCAGCTATAGCAAGCAGCTAGATGAGCGCATGGTGTGTGACCTACTCCAGCTTACCTGCAAGCAGTTAGATGAGCGCATGGTGTGTGACCTATTCCAACTTTCCTGTAAGCAGTTAGATGAGTGCATGGTGTGTGACCTATTCCAGCTTTCCTGCAAGCAGTTAGATGAGTGCATGGTGTGTGACCTACTCCAGTTTTCCTGCAAGCAGTTAGACCTACTCCAACTTTCCTACAAGCAGTTAGATGAGCATATGTTGGTGACCTACTCCAGCTCCAGCAAGCAGCTAGATGAGCGCATGGTGTGTGACCTACTCCAGCTTTCCTGCAAGCAGTTAGATGAGTGCATGGTGTGTGACCTACTCCAGCTTACCTGCAAACAGTTAGATGAGCTTATGGTGTGTGACCTACTCCAGCTTTCATGCAAGCAGTTAGATGAGCATATGTTGGTGACCTACTCCAGCTCCAGCAAGCAGTTAGATGAGCATATGGAGTGTGACCTACTCCAGCTTTCCTGGCTGCAGGTGGACTGGTCTGGAGTTACCATCCCTTCCCACTATTTCCAATAACTTTTATCTCATCCACCTTTAATCACTAGCTGTACATATTTGTAAATCCCTCTAATTAAGCAAATTTAAAATATATTAATTTATTAATGTGCATGGCATTATTGATTAACTTTGATATTGGTTTACTCTACTAACAGACTATATTCAATGTATTAAATGTTAATAATTAATACCGAACTTGTTTTGGTAAAAAAAAAAAAAAAAAATGTAAAATGTAAAGAAACATTGGTTTGTTCATAGTTTTCTATACCCACAAACATACTGGAAAGGTATTCATTTTCCGCAATGACTATAATTTGTCCCTCAAACTCCAGAATTGATAATGTCCATTGATGAAACTAAACAAAATCTTTGTAGGATTATTACATTTTTTATTTTTATTTTTAAATTCTTTAGTTATCATCAGATAGTAAATGACAATGTTCAGCCACTAGCAGTGTTTAACAGTTATCATATCGCGCTTATCATATCACACAACCATCCGTCATTTTATTAGTATGTATGTATTCACCATCTTTACTATGTATATAAGAGGTATACCTTTTTTAATTCTATGTGTATGTCACAGCGCTGACAAACAAAGAGTTACTGTTTACTTTAACATTTTAATCAGGCACATGTACACAATATGACTATAGTTAAATAGACAGACAATACTGAGTGAATATAGACCGCCTTTTCAGACCACCAACCAATACAGTCCTGAATATGCATGTTTCTATAAGTGTACCGGATTATAAAGGTGATGTAGAAATGCTACATCTGTACTTTGCATTCTGATTTGTTAAATAGAAATGTATTTGTTAGCATTAATCTCAGACATGCAATGAGACAAGTTTTCCATGGTATGAATTTATCATACGCACTTTTATGAACAGCTTTCATAGTCTCCGTATTATCTCCACCCGCCAACCCTTCTCTTCCTATAAGCAAGGCAGTGCAGCTACTTTATCACTGGCAATATGGACCTTCTCCAAAACAAGCCTTTTACTGGAAATGTAGCTAATCAATCACAAGTGATTTAGTATTCTGCCATGAGCATTGCCAAATAATTCTCTGACATTTACATACAAATGTTCTTTGAATTCCTACAAAGGTTTCTTTCAATGGACACGGTAACCACATCAAAGGTTTACAGGGAACTCAAGCAAAGAAGACAATTTGTAAATAACCAATTGATAGACAGAATATCCTCCCATCCCATATAATCATATCGTTAAAGTAGAAATGCCTTCAGAATGATTTCAGAAAAGAGTGGAGGTCTAGCATCACATACCAGCACTTGAACTAAAAGGGGACTACAAGGAGGTGCCCATTCTGGAGCAGCGGTTTTCCCTTGGCTGGGGAAAAAGTTGAAAGCATCATGATGACCACGATGGCTACAGTGGTCTCCCGTAGAGGAAGGTTTATGGAATATCTTTGTCATAGATCAAGGGTGCCTAAAAGGTAGATCTCTAGATGTTGTATAACTATAACTCCTTTGATACTTTGCGTGCCTTTAGAATGACTAAGCATTATGGAAGCTGTCCTTTTAAAACATCTGGTGATCTACCTTTTGGGTACCCGTGTCATAGCAATGAATGTATACACTAAAATCTGGGATACCCAATTCTGTGATTCTACTCCCCCTCCGGTCTCTTCTTATGCAATTTACCCTCTGTGACACAGTCTAAAAACACTATTTTTTTTTTAAATATTGGAAATCAACCTCTATTAGCAGAATCCCAAGAAGAAAGAAATACCTGGTTCTAAGATATTGGTGGCTGCAAATATATAGTTGGGTTGGAGCAAATATTTTTCACTTTTCTTTCCTCCAGCCATTCAGACAGAAGGAGCTATAATATTTTTACTGGGTCTCATACATTCAATTTCTCTAAGGAGCCTGTGCTATGTATAGAAAAAGCGCGGTTCACCTCTCTGTGTGTATATGCTTATAAGAGATAGGTATATTATTCTTTTGCCCACTGTTTTAGTTTGTTTCTTCTCCCTAAGCTAAAAGGCTATCCAGAAGTGGATCCCTTGCTTACTGTGCCTAGTGAGCCATACTTCACTGATGAGGCTTAACAAGGCTGAAACACTTGTCTGGGGTGTACCTCTTATGCTGGCCTGTATGTTAGAATTGGCCTGCCCTTGTGTGTGGGATCAATCTAATATGAAAATGGTTCAGGTTCTCTTTGTCATGGCACAAGATGAGCTAAAACCAACTTGAGAACTGAGCTGGGACCCACCAAAGGACAAGCTATTTAAATTGTGTATTTAAATTATTTAGTATTACTACGCACTCAGTTTTAGAATGTTTATTACGTACTAGGAGCTTTACTGGAAGAGGAACCCAAGTTATAAAGTAATATAAAAGAAAATATAAAGAGTTAAAAAACAAAAAACAAAGCATAGAGACAGTTCCTCTTTAATGTGATTATAGGCCTTAGCTTTATCTTTAAAATAAACGGCCACATCCAAGGAGTACTATCCACACAATAAATCAAGTGTGACACGTGTAGGTAACATCTGGTAAGTCTAATTTAATTCAATAAATGTTTCAGAACGTTTCACGTTTACACAAAGTTACAAAGCGAAACATGGACATATTTCAATGATGGTGGCTTTCAAGAATGTAAATAATAAGATATCTAATATTTTAAAAAGTTCTTAATGAATTCCAGAACACATGGCCTTGATATGCATGGAATAGGAAACGAAGACATTTAAATTTGGAATTAATTATAATAACCGTAGAGATGAACAAGGCCAACCACATCAGCTAAATTTAAAGAGGAACTGTCACTTCCATGGATGTATTCTTACTTATTCCCCATATTTATCACATATGCATTTGTAAGGTTTGAAAAATAACATTGAATATAGAAATCCTCACTGCTACATTTACCTCTGTCCTGTACCTAGCCTTCTCCATCTTGTTTTCCATCTGTCTGTCATAAATGTTGCAGTCTTTATTCAGCCACTGAACATTGTTAATGGAAGAAGCGAAACAGTTTTCAGTTGTGTTCCCATTCTGTGCCTGGACTGATATGTGATGTCACTTACAAAATCTTTAAAGGGACACTATACTCACCAAAACAACTACAGCTTAATGTAGTTGTTCTGGTGTATATAGGCAGTCCCTGCAGACATTTTGCTGTACACACTGCCTTATCAGTGAAAAGGAAGTGCTTACATTGCTCCCTAGGGACACCTCTAGTGGCCACTCCTCAGACAGCCACTAGAGGTGATTCCTGGGTCAGTGTTGATGTTCAGCATCTCCATCCTCTAAATGGAGATGCTGATTTTCCCCATTGAGATGCATTGATTCAATGCATTTCTCTGAGAAGATGCTTATTGGCCAGGCTGGCATTTGGTCATGCACCACCTTCTTGACAACCCCTACTTTTCCTATTAGAAAGCATTGGATTGGCTGAGATAATCAATTATGAGGATGTCAGCCAAGGAGGTGGATCAGGGGCAGGTTCAGCCAGGGGTGTATTTTGAATTTGTTCTGCCCTAGGCATGACAGAACTCGGGCACCCCATAATTTAAATTTGCCCCACCCCTTGAGATCAAGGCCACACCTCTTCCTGTTAAAGAATAACACATGCTTTGACTGACATACACACAGACACACCCACTCACTGACTGGCACGCACTCTCAGATACACTGACATAAACTCACTGGCAGACACACATACTCACACACTCACTGATTTGACACAATCTGACAGACACACACAATCACTCAGACACGCACTGACACACGCACTGAAAGACACGCACACACTCACACTCACTGACAGACACACATTTACTGACAAACACAACTTCACTGACAGACACACACAGAAACACTCATACGCCCTCACAGAAACACAAATTCACTGACAGACAAACAAATTCACTGACAGACACACTGACAGATATAAACACACATTCACTGACAGACAGACAGACACATACACACACTCACTGACATACAAACACAGTCAGACAGACACACACACACATACAAACTGGCAGACAGACACACACATTTCCCCCCAACATTTACAAATAATTATTTACTTTTATTTTAATTTAAATCCACCCAGCCTCCCTACTTTTGGGAGAGCTGGGTGGATTTTTGCCTGGGGTCCAGTGGGGCTGCTGGGCTGACCGCTAGGTGGGCAGGCATGCTGGATGGAGAGCAGGCAGGCATGGGGGGGAGGGGGGAGTGGGTGCACAAAATAGGTGGCGAGTGAGCTCTGATCCTACTTTTCAGCTCCATCGCGTGCCACCATGTGACATCACATTCTAGTCAACCGGCATCACTAAGTGGCATGCAAGGGAACTGAGCAGGAAGAGCTCAGATCAGCGCTCCTCCGCCACCCGCCTGTAAAGAAACTGTCCGGGGTGCTCAAAGGGGGCCAGTCTGCCAACTCTTGGGCCCCCCATAAGTCAAGGCAAACAAGGTATTTGCCAGGGCACTTGGGGGGTGGCATTTTTTGCTGCCCCCCTGGAAAGTGTCGCCCATGGCAAATGCCTTGTTTGCCTTGCACTAAATACAGTGCTGGGTTCAGCACCATCGGACTCGCGTGACGCTGGAAATAAGGTACGCTTTCTTACCTTTCGAGGGGCACTCTTTCAATGCCCAAGAGTTGAGCCACTCACATTGCTTTTGGAATGTGCTGGCCTTTTTTCTGGCCTTCAAAGGGATAACAAAAAACGGTGTAATGTGTGAAAAAAGATTTTGTAAGTGATTTTCAGTGTTTGATCCAGTAGTGTCATTTCCTGAGAAGTGACAGTTTCCCTTAAACTACATATCTGCTTATTCTATTATAGCTTCCTGACTTCCTGAATATCATAGGGAATGTAGTCTACAAAATTAATTTGTGCCTGGATATGTGTATATTGGTTATAAAATCTCGGTCACATTAAATGTTCTTTAAATAGAGCAACTTAAAGCATAACAGCATTATGCTATATTTACGCTGTATATATATTACATGTGAGAAACTCAAAAGTCCCTCTGCCTGAAACTGTGGAAAAAGAAGGGCATCTGCCTATGGTCTATGGGTTGTGTAAAAAAAACAAAAAAAAACAGAAATTTTGATTGTGTTAAGTGTTACAATATTACACTATTTTTTGTATTCATTTTTTTTTCATTTAAGGTACGGAGGTCCTTGCAGAAACTAGTACACTGGGATATCAATAATTCGTACAATGTAACTGAACAAAAATGGGAAAAATGTTATCTGAAATATTTTAAAGAAGAAAATGGTTGGATGGTTAGAACACAGAATGCACAACCTCAGACACACTAAAGTGTCAATTTTCCTATAATGTTTCTTTATCTTCTTCGGTACCAAGTTTTTCACAAACCAGTAGAACATTTTGGGGGAAACATTTTTTTAAGCATGGGATAACAACAATAATGCTTTAAAGAGTTTGCATATACTCTGTGTAAATATGACAGATTGTGCCACCCAGAAAGCTGTGAACCCACTAGGCCCAGGGACTGGGCTTAGGTGTTGCATGACCACATAGAGGGAGTGAGATAAATCCTATTAAAGGGACACTATAGTCACCTGAACAACTTTAGCTTAATGAAGCAGTTTTGGTGTATAGAGCATGCCCCTGCAGCCTCACTGCTCAATCCTCTGCCATTTAGGAGTTAAATCCCTTTGATTATGAACCCTAGTCACACCTCCCTGCATGTGACTTGCACAGCCTTCCATAAACACTTCCTGTAAAGAGAGCCCTATTTAGGCTTTCTTTATTGCAAGTTCTGTTTAATTAAGATTTTCTTATCCCCTGCTATGTTAGTAGCTTGCTAGACTCTGCAAGAGCCGCCTGTATGTGATTAAAGTTCAATTTAGAGATTGAGATACAATTATTTAAGGTAAATTACATCTGTTTGAAAGTGAAACCGTTTTTGTTTCATGCAGGCTCTGTCAATCATAGCCAGGGGAGGTGTGGCTAGGGCTGCATGAACAGAAACAAAGTCATTTAACTCCTAAATGACAGTGAATTGAGCAGTGAAATTGCAGAATATGATCTATACACTAAAACTGCTTTATTTAGCTAAAGTAATTTAGGTGACTATAGTGTTCCTTTAAGTCCATACACGTTTCTTCAGTTGAAGGTATATATTGCCCTTCTTCAAGAAATCAGTCATGAGGTGAACCTCTGCTGTCATTGGCTGTGTTTATTATATACTGCGGCTCTCTGATGGAGTGTCTTATAAAGTTAATGCAACTAACACTTTATGGCCGTCAGTGCATGAGCCTCTGATGTACCATTGCTGGCAAGATCGGTCTTTCAGAGATCTTTCTGTAACAATACCCTATTGGCGCAGCCGGTTAGATGCTCCTCGCAGGTTGCGTGCGTCGAATGTGCTGCTCGGATATCCGGCCTAGCAATTTGGATGCTGCCCATTCTAAGGGCATATCCTTACGTGCCATCAATAGGAGCAACATCACTTCCAATTCTAATTTGGTCTCATTATTACTATTATTATTATTTTATATAGCACCAGCAAATTCCGTAGCGCTGTACAATGACGACCTCATTTCTAACCTTTCTGGGGTCACAGGTGTGACATGGGCAAATGAGAACCTAGATAACCCAATTTAATTCTGTATTGTTCCTAGTTCTGTGCCCTAGCTTGGTTTCTATCATCAGTGAGGTATAGATCCCAATTAGTGCATTTTTCAAGCCTTTTCTGTGTGCTTTGAGGTTTTGACCTTGGCTACTTTATAGGAATTTTGAGTACCTCTCTGAATCAGCTTATTCTACGACAGCTGCTTTTTTATATATTCTGACCTGGCTAGTTTATTCGTTTTTTTTGTTCACCTGTGATCCTGATCTTGGCTAGTACTCTGACTTCTATCTACCCTCTTCCTGGTGTTTGGATATAAATATTGACACTTTCTTTATTATGACAAAGACTTAACCGGTTCATGAATTATCTGGGTACCATATTACTATTTCTTTTTTTAACCTGTGGATCATTATATACCCTGCTTATTGCATTATCTGACAAGATTTTTTAGTAGATGCCTATAGGTATGCCCTGATTATAAGCCTTTCAGCATAATTTTCTATGTCGCGAAAAGTACGTTTGGCTGAAATATTTTTGCAAAAAAAATTAGGGGGGTGAAGAGGTGGACAAATTTCTGCCATAATGTCAGCTCAGTAAATGAATCAGACAAACCATAAGAGTGTGAAATTGGATCAATGTACTGCAAAATATACATATAATGTAAATATTATGTTTCCTGCCTTTTGGTTTACAAAAGTCAGAAAATGTAACCAATAAAGGTAAAACGGTCAGGAACAGTAAAAACAAAAAACAAATGGCATATTAAACATATAAATTTACATTTGGTTTGACTGATTCTCCTTTTCTCCCCTCTATGGTTACTTCTCACATCAATCATTTATTTTAATCATCAATCATACCTTTTTGGCAACACAGGTGGATTTCAGAATCACAACTCAAAAACAAACAAGCTCATCTATGGTAAGTTTTGTTTAGTTTGTGATTTGGCTACATTTCGGCTTGGAGTTTGGCAATTCATTCGGTCACCCGATCTGTCCAGGTTTGGAAGAATTGCAGTTCAAAAAGAAACAAATCTGCCAGTCTAATAATAAGGGATGTTTCCACTTACAGAATTAATTGCTTAAATCCAGATGTCATCTAGTTTGTATTGAAAAAATAATCAATGACGGGGAATAAGATGGAATAAATCTGCACATTATTTACAGCATTTATCAATCTTTGAGTCTTTCAAGAGAGCCCAGAATGGACATGAACTTACACCAGATTGTAGCCATACTAGAGAATGCTGAATGCTTAAAATTTACAACTGAGCACTTGAAGTCCGAAACCAAATGATGGAAATACAATTTCAAACAATGGAAATCTAGTTGAACCAAATTGAATCAATTGAAAATTACATCAAATAGAAGCTTTTATAAGTCAATAAAGAACAACACCTCCCAATTTACACTTGTACAATCTTTGATCAGCAAAGATGGAAAAAAAAACGTGATTGGATCATTTCCATAGTCGGGGAGAAAAGGTTGGTTAGTCCAATATACACAATAAACATTGCCGAAAACAATACTGAAACAGTAATTAAGTGGTTTCCTCGCTGTCCATTATTAACATTTGTCTCCTTGGCAATTGTGTAAATTAATCATATATTCTGGTACCTCCTATGTAATAGTGAGCTGGGGACTCCAGTTTGTATGGTTTTGTTAATTACGTTTTAATTAGCTATTTATTTTGTAAATTTGTTTCCAACTAGAACAGACTCGAAAGATCCTTAATTAGTTTCAAAACGATTGAAAATTGTTTGATACAAAGTTTGAGAACATTGCCAGGAATATACTGGCACCATATTCGCCAAAATGGCCACGTGTTTATATCAAATTGTAGCAATTGTATCCGTATTAGTCCAGTGATGCAGATGTAAAATTATAAAAGGGATCTCACAAAAGCTTGCCATTCCAAAATTCTGTTAATTATATAAAATATATATGACAGACAGACTTTATAAACATTTACTCAAAGTAAACAGGAAATACAAGGAGACTTACAAACAGAGAGGCACTTACATCCAAGTATCTCCAATATACTCATGCAGCCCTCTTCCCCTCTGGCACTTAAAGAAGAACTGTCACTTAACTGTGTTAACCTTTTTTGTCATATGGCATCACAGTTCAGTCAAGGCACAGCCAGGGCACACAATGCAAATGAGGAGAAGAAACAGAAACATTGTTTTATTTTCTCCTCTTCCACAAATAATGTTAATTTCCAGAAGGGGGGAACATTTACAACAATGACTGACAGGAAACCAAGATTAAAGCACCCATTCATAGACTAGATGAGTGGATTACTACATTTAATTTTTATCTTTCACATCTCACAAATACACAAAAAAGGATAAGGAAACTTGAAAATTCTGTGAAGTGACAGTTCCCTTTTAAAATATTTGTGCCATCATAGAAGATGTTCAGAAACAATTACACAATTAGAAAAGTATTTTTCAAAAGAAATAAAAAAAACTTTATATTTTGTGATATATGTTTTGTACAACTGTTCAACAGTTTATAACATATTTCTAATCATACATTTTAAAATATCTGCTTTTGCATTTCATTATCTTACAGGCATTTACGGCACATTTCAAATTTAAAATCCCTTTTATTGTAAAGATCTCCTTTCCGGTGAGACAGGATACAACATTTTAATAGTACACTTACAGGAGAAGCCAATGAGCAAACCAGGCATTTACGCCAATCACTTAGCCTGTAGACTTCCTATACGAACAGGAAGTAACGGCAAAAAGAGTATGTGACCACCCAGAAAGTGCCAAGGATGCATGCGCAACACGTGAGGTTTTCCGTTTTGGTGGCAAAGAGTGAAAGGAGATATACACTACACACACCCACAGGAAAATAATTGTTTTACCTAAAATCAAGGAGGCCCAGAGGCCCAAAGTGACACTCAGCAAGTTCCAGTATTAGCCATGGAGAATAATGATGTTTGGTATGCTGCAAAGAATCATGGGATATCAAGAGTGCTAAGTACATAAGGTAGAACACTTGGTATTGCTGCTAACCCAAAGCCCTATTTTCTTGAACAGATTTGGCCCAAGGCAAAGTTTGGCCCTTTAATTCACAGATTTTAATCATTTTTGCGCAATTATTTTCTTGTCCAATAAATGCTGGTAACAATGTTTCACTTTACTTTCAACAAATAAAAAAAATATACCCGCTCAGAATAAATGCATTAAATATCAGGCAGTTTGCCTCTTTTGAAACAAAACTGTCCACATGTAACCTCCCCTTTTACTTTGCTGGCATTGTTAAAATTTTAAGATTATCTATATATACATCTTATAAAGATTATAAAAATCATGATTTCCATGGCACTGTCAATATATTAAAGTCACCACCTCGTGTATGTATAACACCTTTCGTAAAGCTCAAGTTAAAAAAAATAAAAAATTAAGTTGTAGGCCCAAGAGCAACTATATTTCATAGTTTCGACTTTCTTCCTTTCTAATTACCTTTTATAGCAGGGATGTCCAAATCCAGTGCTATCAGACCACAGTTATACCAGAGGACTTAATCATTGAATAGTAAGATGCGGTAAGTTCACAATTAAGGGGTTATTCACTAAAAAGGGAGAATTTAAAGTGAATTCAATGTGAATTTCAAATTTAAGGCAAAGTATCTAAGCTAGATACATAGCTGACTTTGTGAAATTTTCCAATTTGGCTATTTTTGGCTTAAATATTAAATTAACTTTGAATAACCCTGTTAATTTGTTAATTAATATTTAACATTTTGGCTTACATTTTGCAACTCACTTGTGAATCAATTTACCACTAGTATATGAATTGTTTTAATGATTGCCAAAAATACCTGTATAAATTAGTTTGGAAAGACAAGCATTATGCATCCATCTAACTGATTCTGGTAGGACTGCGGCCCATAGTACCAGATTTGACACACGTTACATAGATTTAGTTTCCAGTGCAGTCTTCGACTTAAAGATGGCTGACATTTTAGAATCAGTCCACCATTTGCACAGACAATTTCACATCTACAATATAGGTTGATTACTAACGTGAATTCAAAGTGAATCTCAAACTTTGGGCCAAAACAGTCAAGTTGAAGTTTTCCAATTCAACCATTGTGGCCTAAAATGATAAACTTATTTTCAATTCACTTTAAATTCCTAATTATTCACACTTTAGAATTGTGAATTCATTTTATTGCAGTGAAACTATTTGATTGCTGTTGTAGTCCATTTGCAATTCTCTAGCTGCTGCAAAACTGCTACTTTAATGACTCTCAGCCAGCCAACTGCAACATGCCGTAGAGGATGGCTGGCGATAGAGCATATGAATTTAGAACATAAGCAACTGAAGGACAATAGACTGCCCACCCCATCATAAGAGTAAGCTACTGTACAGCTGAAAAGCATTGGAATAATAAAAATAACATTAATAATAATAAATTCAATAAAGACAAAAAATAGATACTCTTTACATTATCAGTGCATCTTTTTTATACAATGGAAAAAAAAATAAAACATAAAATTATATTCATCTGAATACTCTGGCGTTAATGGCGATTTGTTTTGTCTGTTTTTAGGTTCTTTGATACAGTTCTCTGTTTGTAATCCTCCCCAGAACCAAAGTCCACAGTGTCGTGATGGTTGGAAAACTCTTGAGGTAACGGAAATTCCTCTGCTGATGAATGAGATCTGCGTCCAAACACTTTATCCTGCAGTTCAGCAATGTCATTCCGAATGTCGGCCATCATTAAAAGTAGGAAGTCGAAGGACCCTGGGGGACCCTGGAAATAACAGAAATATTTCAGAACTTGTCCTACATAGCATAGACAAGAGTGGATTAACATGTAAAATGCCAGAAATATTGCGAGGGACGTACATTGTTAAGTGTTGACTTTGCTTATATCAAAAACATTGCATTGGAGATTAAGTCTGTTTGTTCTTCTAAATAAATGTTAACAACAAAAAGATAAAACATGGTATAAGCCTTGAATGCTACGCAAGATAAATATGCCTGATCTCAAACATAAGTGATATAATAATATTTGGATGATAAACTGTAGGAAAAAACAATGGCAAAGGACAATAGTATTAACAAACAGTGCAATGCATTATTAATAAATACTGTTTTACATGGTCATTAGTGCTAAGGACACAGTGGTTGGCAGAGTGTGGACATAGATGGATTCTATAGAATGACTGCATGTAGTTTGTACAATACCCAAGTCCAAGATAGGCTAAAGTCTCACCTTTTGTGGTCAATGGCTAGTTGGAGTGTATCTTAACAAAAATAATCTGTTAAGGTATATGCCTACCTCTCAAGGATATGTTTCTAATTACATGCCTACAAATCTAAGAGATTTGAAGATATACACCTACAAGTCTCCCACTGATCGTGACTTAAGCAAATTATGGTAACAAGAATTTGTCTTGTGCACATAAAGAGCTGCAGAGGTATTTTGCCAGAATAAGTAGTCCCTATACATTAACTAGTGCCCTTAACCATAGTTAAAGAAGGCTCACATGCATAAACAACACTGTTATTTTAAACAATCACTTTGATCAGTATTATAAAACAATATACATTTTTATATTGTTGCCAGCAATTACATCTTTCAGTGAAAACGATTTTCTGTTTGTGCTTTTTCTTAATATGCAATCTCATAATTTGATAATAAGAAGCATATTGTATTTGAATGTGTACTCTATTAAATATTTCAACATAACCGTGCAACTAAGGAAAATACCAGTAAAATCCAGCAAATGATGCAGTGTTTTAATAATGATAACAATGAGGTAATAATAAATAGAAGGAATATTTTCTTTCCCCCAAAACCACCAACTGCTATATTTGGTAAATTTTTTATTTGCTAAACTCACAGAATTACTTAAAGGGACACTCTAAGCACTTAGCAACTTTGTGCAAAGGTAATGGTGCAAGCTGTCTTTGGGTGAAATCCTCCTAGTTTTGTCCAACCTCAGTCAGCAATTACAGGCTGCAAGCACTGGGCTAAGTTACCCCACCATCAAACACTAACATTACCATCCAAGGATGGACGGATTTTGATGGATAATGCCGAAGTGGAACTTTGACCTAATCTGAGTGGCAGGTGAAGGACTGGGATTAGGGTGCCAAGAGAGCCCCAGTTCTTGTCAAACAGCTTGAAAACACTCTGACAAAACTCAGAGGGACTGTAAACAAAGGTCCTGAGCACCATAATCACTATAACAGAATGGCTCTTTTAAACACTCAGTTAATTATTATTATTATTTTATTATTATTTATATAGCGCCATCAGGTTCCGTAGCACTGTAAGAAATCTATATGCTCCATCCTAATAACTAGCTGAATGGCAAAATGTAAACCCTTTGTAACAATAAATGACCATCCTCTGGTGTCAGACGCAGTCACAAGGGTGGTATCACTGAATATGTTTTGCTGAAAATGTTAGTAACACTTACCGGGAGTCCTCTTGGTCCAGGAGATCCCCTGTCACCCTAAGAATAATAAACACAATTTTAGGAATATCATTAAGAAGTAATAGATTTGTGTTGCCTCACCCTATTTCTTCGGGACATACAAAATGTGTCTTATTTAAAGCAACAGTTTCAAAGTGTACATTTCCTTTTAATCCCATTAACTTTCTCTCATTTTCATCTCTCACTCTTTCACTAGGTAAAAATCCCTTTAATCATTTTCTCTCACTCATGCCTTTCTCCTTTCCCATTTTAATACCTTCACTATTTTGATTAGGGAAAACTATACTGCATGAAGATGGACAGTTATAATAAATATATGAAGGAGTGATGGCTACAGTAGAATATATCTTAAAGAGAAAATATTATTATCACCTTAGTGCCGTCCTTTCCGGGTGCACCTGGTGGGCCCTAGGAGACAAAGCAGAAAAATTTTGGAACAAACATTCAGAAAAATTGTATTCATTTGAATAATAAGTATAAAATATCATACTAACCACAGGCCCTCTCCTGCCTTGTTTAACATGAGATATATCTGGAGATGGGCCCATTAGTCCCATGAATCCTCGTGGCCCTGGAGGTCCTGGGGGTCCAGGAGGACCAGGATCTCCAGAATTTCCTTTAGGACCTGGTAAACCTAAAAAAAGTAAATCATTAATGAAGTGTCCCTTAAATCAAGATTATGTCACTTAATACAAACTGCATGAACACATTTTAAAGCCAGCCAAGGCTGTAAGAATTCCAGGTAGCAATATATGACAAAATCCAGGTTCCGGTATACAGTATAGGGTAGGACAGACAAGTTTTTTTCTTCAGGATTTCTCCAACTTCACTTCAGTAATTTAACGTGTTCTTGGTGGTAGGAATCTGTAGGTGCCGTGTTTCAGATTTAACTACTGCGCATACATAGTAATTTTCACCATTAGCACACATGACAGACAGACATTCTGTTCCAGGCTTCCTAATATCACTTCTGTGCAAATCAATTCTGTGTCGTCAGCGCGCACTGTTCACTGTTGACGGATCAATGGACTTCTCTCTTGCAGACAGCAGGTCTGCAAAGGGAAGTCTTGCTCTCCCTTCTCTCCCACCTACCCTGAACTACATGTTTCCAGTTTAAAAAAATAAAATCCTCTCTCTATGCCTCCCCTTTACCGGCTCAGAGCTTTCTTAGCTGGCGAAAAAGACCAATCAAATACTTCTCTATGAGAAGCATTTGCTTGGACTGCCCGAGAGCAGAGAGGACATCAGATAGACTTTTATAGACCAGTCCTGGTAGCAACTACAAGACTCTAATATAGGGGTGCTCTAAAGGTAGAACCCACAATGCTGTAGAACCATGATGCTCTGTCACCATGAAGAATAGCATAGCATTACAGAAATTGGACTTCTAAAATGTCTGTTAATATTTGGGCATCCATGTTCTAATATGTCATTGACAATTGTACATGATTAAGAATAGTTTCCCTCTCGTCCTTAATATAGATATGTTTTGCTTATATGATTGACATGGGATTAATACACGAACAGGCATTAGAGCAGGGGTTGGCATTCATGAATCCATGTATCTGGCTGTCCTAAGGGTTTGGTCCCTGTGGAATGATTAAATATCACAGTGCCATAAAAATCAAACCTGGTGGTTTATAAAAATATTTGGGAGCTTTCTCCATTGAGGACATTTTTAATGAAAATTTTCTGCCAATTTAGTTATTTTATGTATTAAATGAATCTTCTTTGATTACAGGCAACATAATAAAGATTAATTGCTGCAGTTTATTCACAAAACAAATGATGCTGCCTTTGAAATCCATCTACATGTCTTTCACATTGATATCACGTGTGCAAGTTGTGGGATATCATACAGTGGACCCTCTTTAAGTCACAATCCATCGATACAAGTTAATCATGCAAAGCTTAACACAAAAACTGAGGATTATGGCCAAGTCCATTCCCACACTATAGAACACACTTTGCATTCTGAAAGGAATCAGATGCTGCATTTAGCGATAACATAGACAAGAGAAAGACTCAAATCCACCGGGTTCAAACTGTCACGCATCTGTTTCTGCTTTTTAAACAAAAGAAGGTGAAAACTGACCTATAAGATTTTCAGTTATGCCAAAAAATTGGAAAATTCCTTTTTAGATTTTAAAACTTGTTCCTTTGCTCAACAAGTTGTTGCCCCACAAGTTATCTATTATATATCCTTGAATATTCTAGTTTTTCAAATAAAACAACACACAAAAACAAAAACACTTTTTACTCTAGAATCTGATAAAATCACTTATTTAAGCAGACAAATCTACACCTTTACTGTTCTGACGGTCAAGAATATTTTTTTACTCTCCCTTTTCACTGAGAGGGCAATACATACTAGTTTTTGACTTCTATGTCGTAAGCACATACTTGGATCGGCCGATATAATTTCTTTAGAGCCAATGCCGGGGCTGACTGCCAAAAACTTATGGCTATATTCTGTACATTCAAAGTTTGGAAAAACCAACTACATTTATACACAAATCTGGCATTAACTGAACATGCAGACAGCAATCACACTCTTATGACTTTTAGGCAGCCACTGCATGCTGGGATCAATGTCAGCAATCATACTTAGGCAACCATAACATGCTGAGATCACTAGGATCCTAGCATGTACAGTGCTGTTAATGCAAAGGCTTCAGACAAAAGATCTGCATGTTTTGCAAACTGTTTTTAGATATACTCCAATAAAAAGATGCATAATTAAATGCATGTATGTTTTATTGGGGTTATATCTACTAGACAGTGATTTCTGTCTGTTTGGGCAATGGAGTGTCCCTTTTAACAATGTTACCCCCTCCTCCCCCCCCAAAAAAAACAGGCACCATGCAGGCTATGCAATCAAACAGAGACAAGGTTAATAAACAAATTAAAGAAATACTGAGATTTAAAGAAATGAATCTGTGGTTCTCTGCCCAGCAAGGATCACAGCACTATGCACTATACTTTCATCCCTTTACAAGTTAAGTGACATCCAATGCAGTAGGGGGTAAAATTAAGTTGGGCAGGGTGCATGCTCAGACCTAACACTCGTACCCTTGTTGGAAAAAAAAGAAAAAATCCGAACCAGGAATGATACAGCGGCAAGCAAGACACGGGACCTGTGCTTGCACATAACCTATTTTTGACGTTTTGTAGTTTCATAGTCTTACTAAGCATACCGACCACAGATCTAACAAACAAAATGAGGCTGGTGTATGATTTAGCACAGTTCAGCTGCTGAGTCCTGGAGAGTTCATTTTAGTCTGTTACAGAACTTTAGTTGTAATGTAGAGTTCAGAAACCACTGGCAAGTTTATAGAGTGAACTAGAATTTAAAATATAGTATACTTTTTCCCACATAGCAAATGGTGATCTAGTGTTGGAAACCATTTGTAACGTGACAGTTAACTGAAAGCTGAATGCTTGATATTCAATGAACCAGAACTAATGAGAATAGAATTATTCAGACATTTCTTACAGTTTCTTTTGTAGAATGTAAGCACCCTTTCTGATGTTTAAACACGAGTGTATGGGAAATGTTAACATATCATAAAAATCAAGACGCCAAGAGATATTAACAGGAAATTGCCAAAGGGAGCAGAAACACACCGAGTGTCTCGAGTGAATCTATCAAAAAATATTTATATCATTCTACTTTATCCATCTTCCAATAGATATAGCATTATCACAGTGTTGAACCTGTATAGATGAAATTCTGCATTCTTCTTCAATCAACTATGCTTGGCTCTTTAGATTAAGGTGCAAGGTGACCTCTAACCCCTTCATGCTACAGTAATTATAATAGAAGGGTTAAGGCTATGTGGGTAAGGTGATTTGGAGACTCACTATCTCAATGAAATATATAATAATATTTCTTTATGATAAATGTCCTGTACGTAGGCTAAGTCAAGTGCCCTCTTCGATATTTTGAAAAAGCAAGATATATATCTATTTCAGTATTACAAATATATTTTCCTTCATTTTTTTTATAATTTCCTTCATTACAAGTTATTGTGCAGAATTTTTTGGACATAGTTGTCAGTTTGTGAATTACATGTTATATATTATTTATGCAGTTACCTTGAGGTCCTTGTGCTCCTGGAATTCCTGGTGGTCCCTGAACATACATAGTAGAAGCTAACACTTTCTCAGCCGTTATGTGTTTGCCTGAATCAGTGACGCTGTTAGGTAGTAATGCCAGCTAAAAATAGAACAAAAAAAATAAATCAAAATTGTAGCAACAGACTGCAAAGATTATCACCATCAGAAGAAGTACGATAACCATCGGAAGAGCTGTCAATGCACCGATAAAATTATATTTCAGACTGAAATGGCTGCTGAAGAATAAAAATTATATTTTCAAGAAGTTTTTTTTATGTCACAGTACATCAATGAAATTAAGAGGTAAAAGGGGGCTCTCGGTGCACTGAGATTAGTTAAAATTATTCTAATGGCTAGACAGCCCCTTGTTCTTCCTCACTGAAAACTATCAAGTTCACGAGTTTGGAGCGATCACCAGAATTGGTAATCTCAGCCAATCCAATGCTTTCCTATAAGAAAGCATTGTGATTGGCTCAGATCACCACTACTGATGATGTCAGCCAAGGAGGTGAATCAGGGGCAGAGTCAGCAACAGCAGACTGTCATAAAAGGAAAATTTTTACTTAGGGCAGTATGGGGGAAGGAGGAGAGGGGGAAGATTGTGTGTTTAACACTATAGGGTCAGACATACATGTTTATGTTCCTATTCCTAGAGTGTTACTTTAATCTTTAAGGTAAGCTGTACTAAATATTTAGGAAAGCCATTTGTAAAGGTCACTCACTTGTAAAGTTAAACTAAAATAATGTATCAAGTAATTCCACCATGAAAGCAATGTATAATACTCAGATTGCCTGATAGGACCAGGAGGAGATCTATGCGGTGTTTTATCTGCATATTGCAATGCTTATATTTGGATCTTCAATTGGCAGAGATCCGAGTGAACTTAGCCTATATTTTAAAAACATTTGTGCAGTAATTGCAGCATGCCTTTATTTTGTCCGTGTATATATTATCATTTTAGGCTTTCATGTTTCATAACTGGTACGTTTCTTGAATGACAAAGCCCAAAGCTGATCTAAACCAACAGCTGACTGTCAGCAAATCTAGGGAATTTGTTAAAAAAGACATCACCTGGCATACAGGGGTAAAAAGACATGAGTACTGACATTAGGTAACAAAAGAGATGTCTCCAGACACTTAGATGTTGACAGCAGATATGTCATGTTTAGGAGGTCAGTTGGATGACCACTCATGAGAAGTGAAAGAATGGTGTTCACACTAAGGTGACTTTGTTAGCACTGATTCTGGAAACCCTTTCATCCTCATATATATCAATTCAGATGTGTTTCACCCCATGAATGTTGACACTGCACTCCTCAGAAATATCATTTGACCAGGGAAAATCTGGGTTATGAAGAAGGACCTTTGATAGAGATAACCAAATGTCCATGTTTGCTTTATAGGTAAGAGGCTTTCAAATTCATACACAACTGTCCCCGCTTTGATTAAAAATACTGACTTTAATTACTATTTAACACAGCTGATTATCCATACTTTTTTCCCAACACAGATAGTCAATGTTGAAACAATGTGTTTCATAAGACATATAAAAATTTTTTTCTTAGGTTATATTTCTAAACCGTTTATCTTTACTTGGACTCAGATGAAGATCAGCTCATGTTTTTAAGTCACATTAATGCACGAATACGGGAACTGGAAAGGTTCACAAATTTCATCTCACTAATGTAGGTCATATGATTTAAAATAGTCCAATAATGTGCTCGCGCTAAAATTTCTGGGGACAATTCATTGGCACCTCCAAAAGTGTAACACCAGAGAACAAACTTGGGATTTCAGGGCATGAGGTCAAAATCATTACTCTCCCTGACCCCCAGATTCAGGACCGCTGGGATTCCTGTATCACCATAAATTGCAATATTATAGTCACAGAGTTACTTTAAAACTAGGCTGCAAAGTGTTGCACCCACAGAGACCTTAACTCCATTATCTATTTTGTTATTTGAAAAAAAATAAAATAAAAATAAAAAAAATGACCGCCAAAAGCTGTGTTTTCTGTGTTCTAATGTTTACATTTACTTTTCAAGTTAGCGCGGTCTTCGGTCTTTAGTTCTTTTAAAGGCTAACCGCTACCTGCCTTGAGGTGCTGAAAGACAACCATGTAGCTCTGCTACTTGTTAATTGTTAACACCCCTGTTAAAATTGCATAAATCTTGCCCAAGGCAAAAGTATGTAATACTAAAGGTTCAATCTAAGCAACACAGCCATTATAGCCCAATGTAGTGGTTATGGTGCTTGCAGACTAAAGCGTCATCCCCTAGTTCTGCATCACACCATTTTCAAACACAAGGCGAACCCCCAGTTTTTGGTCAAATCTCTGGAAAACCATTTGACACAAAACTGTGACAATAGCCCGATGCACCATAATCACTACAATGGTCTGTAGTGGTTATGGTCCCTAAATTGCCCCTTTGACTACTAAAGAAAATGTTTATTTTGACAAGGAGAGCAAAACATGTAACAGTGAAAGCTATTTAAGTTAATTCTGATTTAACGTGTCTGCTACCTTTTGCTTGAGCTGTAGAACCGTTTGTTTTATTTGATGAAATTCCTTGCAAGTGTCAGAACATACTCCAACTTTCATCACATTGTTGGATTTATCGTATTCTCCTGAAACAAAAGAGTGTTAATTAGACTGGAATAAACCCACAATTAAAATCTTTAACATCATACACTTTATGTTGAAAGAAGTCAAAGTGGCAATGTCACTAAAATGGTCTTACCCTAAATCAGTTTATAACAGCATTCCAAACTGATTAATATTTTAAGCTACCCAAATTATAGTAAATTTAGTTATAATTACCAACTTGCAGATCAGATATTTCTCCATAGTCTAAGAAACCATTTTGAATTTCATCACGAGTTTAACATTTAAAAAATAAATAAATATATGAAATACTAGGGTGATCTCAATGCCCCATTCAAAGTCACTGCCTCCCTCTCCATAGTCCATTCAAATGTCTGTCATAAAGAAGCATTTAATTGGACCGTTTTACCAGCTCAGAGGAAAGATGTGAATTCTGAGCCAGCGAGATGTGGGATTTAATAAAAATAAAAATGTAATTAGGTAAAGGAGAGCAAAGAAGGGATGCAGAGGGAGAGCACCGAGCACGGGAGCGGACAGCAAAGCTTCCCCTTGCAGGAGTGCTGCCTACAAGGAAGAATATCATTACACCCTTCGCCAGCATGCGGACAACAGACTTTATTTTTGCACAGAACAGAGTTCCAGGCACGTGTGCCGTTTTTCAGTCTGAATCACTGAAGTGGTCATGGTGGTTGGAGTAACCCTTTAAAGCAAAAGTATAATAATGCGTGCAGATTAAAATGAGAGCACCCTAAACTATGATAAGAAAAAAAGCTTGCTCTCTGCCTATTTGCTATATACGGTAGCTACACCACACAAGCCACGTTAATTTGTTCCATTGTATTGAGGAGTTAGCGGCATTTGCACTTACAGAGAATTATTCACTAAAGTGAGCATTCAAAGTGAATTTCAAATTTAAGGCCAAAGTAGCTGAACTGGAATCATAGCTGACTTAGAAAATATTTCCAGATCGGCTATTATCACTTTGAATTTAAAATCCACTTTGATATGGTCATAATCAACTTTCAACGCAACTTTGAAAGCTTCAGGAACTATCAGATTGAAAACATGGTATAATACAGGGAATTAAAGGGATCCTATAGTGCCAGGAAAACAAAGCTGTTTTCCTGGCACTATAGGGTTAATAGCCAACTCTGCCCTCGGGCCCCCCCTCCTGTTGGGCTGAAGGGGTTAAAACCACTTCAGCCACTTACCTGAATCCAGCGCCGATGACCCTCATCGCTGTGCCATGTCCGCCTACGCTCCTGACATCGACGGGGGAGCCCTAATGCACATGCTCGGCTATGGCCGCGCGCTCATTTGAACAATGCTTTCCTATGGGGAAAACCTGATGCTGGAGGTCCGTGAGGATGTCCAGCATCAGATAACGGACCAAAGGTCCGCTAGGATTCCGGAAGCGCAACAGGTGGCTGTCTGGCAGACAGTCACTGTTGGCAGACTTAGAGCTGCAATGTAAACACTGCCGTTATCTGAAACAGCAATGATTTACATTGCAGCACAATATTTCATATTTCATATTCCTCCCTCTGACACATGTCTGACAGTGACAGTGTCCCTTTAAACCGTTAAGGGACATCAGGATGTGAGCAGAGATAGGAGTTTGGCTAATTCATCCATGAAAAGGAGCACAGCTGATATTTCGATAAGGCTGTTATTAATAATGAGAGTCACAAACAGCATGGATTAAAATAGCAGAACACAGCTTGGCATTGGAACGAGTACTGCAGTTAAGAATTTGGTCACTGTTAAAAGATAACTGTTTTAGTACACTGGGGTTGTGTAAATATGTTTGCAATTAGTTTATTTTCTAACAATTATTATTATCCCAAGAAACTACTTCTTGCAGTGCAGGTAATGAATGAAAAAAAGTCTGAAAATTGTATATAACGTCTCCAAGAAATTCCACATACCATACAAAGCTGTGTTTGATCCAATCTAGAAAGCATAAACTATTATGTACTTGGAAAGATATTCATCTTAATTGCTAAAATAGTCCCAGACAAAGTAAATGAGATTAACATTGCTCTTTCATGAAGATATGCGAGACACAAAATATTCCAGATCTAACATGCTTTAAAAGAAGGACAATGTCTGTCGATGAACTTCGATCTGACCATTGTCAGGATAAAAGTTCTATTTTACATTAATATATTATTATTATTATTATTATTATTATTATAATTATGGTATTTATATAGCACCATCAAATGGGTGGACGAACAGACATGTAGTTATAGCCAGACAAGTTGGACACAACATATATCAACTAATAATAATAATATATAGATTCACATTTTTATTTAATGTTCTTTGTTTTGCCTGAATTCATCTAACCTTCTAAGAGTATATAGACGATCGTGTATATATTTTCTGCTAAAAATACTTTTGGCTTTTTATTGCTTTAATCACCTTATTTAATTTTTTTTTTTTTTTTCTTCAACAGCTGAAATAATGATGAATGTAGTGTGTTTTACTACTTCAGTTAAACTTATTGCAACATATTTTTTCCCATTTGTTACCACTAAATTAGGATTTATTTATTTAGAAAAAGTTTAGCTCAGTTTGAAAATCTCTCTAAATCTGTAATTTTGGCCTAAAATGTGCAATTTTCTTTGCAATAGTACAGTAGAGGAAAGAGAGAAAGGTATGGTGTTTTGTCTGGAATTGGAAATGTAGAGAAAGGTATTTTCAAGGCAAGAGATAGGGAAAAAAGATATATGGAGTATATAGGAGTGTGTATGTAGGGAACATGGTCTCGTTTCAACAGGGACCTCCATATGTACTTATTATTATCACTATTAATAGCGCAAGTATAAAAGAGAAAACATGAGAAATAAAAGAGATGAAAGGGCCCTGCTTAAAATGATCTTACAATCAGGAGGAAATGGAGTAAAGGAACTAAAGAGCAAAGAGTAATGTGAGACTACGGACAGAGGATAGACGTAGGTCTTTGGCAGAGCGCAGGGGCCTCGACGGGACAGACTTGTGTATTAGGGAGGATGGGTAGGTTGGAGCAGAATTATGTAGGGACTTGTAAGCAAGCAACAGAATCTTAAATTGAGCACTATATCTAACTGGAAGTCAATGTAGGGACTGACAGAGGGGGAGGCGTGGGAGGTGCGGGTGGACAGGAAAATTAGCCTCACCGCCGCATTCATTATAGATAGCAGCGGTGCAATATGGGAACACGCAACACCACTGAGAAGGGGATTGCAGTAATCAAGGCGAGAAAGAACAACGGCATGGACCAGCACGTCTGGTGTTAAATAAGGGCGGATGTGAGCTATATTTTGGCGACAGGATCTGGCGATCGACTGGACATGAGGGGTCAAGGAGATGTCGGAGTCAAAGAGAAACCTAGGCAGCGAGCCTGCGAAGTAGAGGTGATAGTGGCGCTGTTGACTTGGAGGGAGACAGACACAGGAGTAGCAACACTTGAGGGAAGACCAGAAGTTCTGTTTTGGACCGGTTGAGTCTAAGGAAGTGAGCAGCCATCCAGTTGGAAATTGCGGAGAGGCAGACAGAGACACGAGTCAAGGTGGGCAGAGAGAGATCAGGAGAGGACAGGTAGATTTGTGTGTCATCTGAATATAAATGATAATGGAAGACAAAGGAGGTGATGAGTTTGGGGAAGGGTTGGGGAGAAGAGGCAGAGCCAGAGAAAGAGGTAGAAAGAGGTAGGAGAGCAGTATCTCGTAGACCGAGATTATGGAGAATGAGAAGAAGCTGTTGATGATCAACAGTGTCAAAGGCAGCAGAAAGATCAAGGAGAATTAAGATAGGGTAATGGCCACGAGATTTAGCAGCAATTAAATAATTGGATACTTTGGTCACAGCCATTTCAACAGAGTGACGAGCGCGGAATCCAGACTGAAGTGGGTCAAGCAGAGAGTTGAATTCGAGGAAGTCTGTCAATCTCGCATAAACAACTCTCTCAAGGATCTTGGAGGCAAATGGCAGTAGCGATATAGGGCGGTAGTTGGATGGGGAGTTGGGGTCAAGGTTGGGCTTTTTCAGAATCGGCATTACGGTTGCATGCTTGAAAGGTGAATGAAATGTACCGGAGGAAAAGGAGAGATTGAAAATTTTAGTGAGAGAAAGAGCAAGAGAGGGAGACAGAGTGTGGATGAGATATGAGGGAATAGGATCGGGGGAACACGTGGTGGGGCGGGAGGACCGAAGCAGAGCAGAAACCTATTCCATTGTAGTAGGTGTGAATGAGCAAAGAACAGTGGAGTGAGTGGGGTTGGGTGATGTATTGGAAGATGTATTGCAAGGGGAGGGAGAAAGGTTAGAGATCTCTTCCCTGATTGTAAAAATCTTCTCAGTGAAGTGAGTTGCAAAGTTTAAGACGGACAGGGTGGTAGGAGGAGAGGGAGCAACAGGGCAAAGGAGAGCATTAAAAGTGTGAAATGGACCTGTTTGGGATTTTCAGCCATGCGCTATAGAACATTTATATCAATTCTCATACCTAGAGATCCTTTTGCGCATGTTTTACCATCATCTTCAAGGATGTATCCTTCCAGGCAATCGCATCTGTAAGTTCCTGGAGTATTGATGCAGATTTGAGAACACATAGTCTCATTTTTCGATGCACATTCATCGATATCTAAAGTCAGAACAAACACATAATAAATGCATAGAATTCTAATAGGTATATCTAAGTGATAGATGTTTTAGCAGCATTAACAATACAGGAACAGACTGACCACAGGTGAGAACGCAGATGAACTTTCAGGTCCAGGACCCACCACTAGAGGCTTCATGGATCATATATGGCAACAGTTGAAACATTATCCTTCCATAATCCATTAAATTTATAGCATATATTTTCTATATAGCATTCATTATCTTTATGGCATGGATTATACTATGAGCACTTATTACTATTTTACAATGCAGATATAAAACCACAAACAAATGATAAATATTAAATTGACACTCATCAAAGTGGCCCGGGTTCACTGTCCCTGTCCCCTTAAACCTGCGATGTAAAACATTTCAAATTGAGAGAAACTGCAATGTTTGCCGTCCAGACAGCTGCTAGAGCCACGTCCTGGTTTCTAACGGAAGTTTAACTCCAAATGACAATGGACGTCTTCACGCTTTGCACAAGGAAGTTGTATGTCTTCCAATTCCCCACTGGAAAGCATTGCTTTATATGAGGAAGCTCTAATACTTGCGCAGTACTCACTGCACATGTACATTGGGTTCTCCCATCACCATGACATGGTGGGAGGATGAGACAGAAGCACAGGTACGTGCTAAAAGGATTTTTATTCTTTCAACAGTAGGCCGGTGTTATCTACATAAATATTCCAAACGCTGTAGTTTTCCTTTAGTGATGAAGAGACTCTAGGAGTCCACATAACAGATTATAATGTCTATAAACCAGTGTATAAAACAATGTATATAACGAAGGAGATTCACACACCTAGCCATCACTGGCTTTTTTTCTTGAACTCAGTTGTATCTTTTCCACTTTTCTATATGAGTTATGAGTGATTGAGATTGTTAGATCTCACCCAAGACTTGTGAACAGTCCTTAGATGAACTGAATAACTGGACCATCTGTCCGACCGCAATGCAGTCATTCTATAATATGGGTATAGAAGGGCTTTTAACCACACCATTCAACTTTGGAAGAGATTCTTTAATCTTACAGAAAGATCACATTTCAGTATTTTCCTATCGATGGGATCTTGCTTTTTATGAGACTTTTTGTAGTGGTGATTGACTTTCTATGGCTGCCAAACACAGCACATCATACATCCTTTTTTATATGAGATATCAATAACAGATCCTTATTTTTCACAAGAGAGTACTTTTCACCGGAACATCGTAGTGCTTAACCAATCTATCCCTATTATTATTTCTACGCTGAAAAGGTTCCCATCCATTTTACTTGGCAAAGCTCATTGCAGAAGCTTGTGTACAGTATCTGCATTTTATACATTCTACGGAATATTGCATAGTAGGGATAAATGAGATGAAAAACTATTACAGTTATTATTGTATTAAGCACAATAGAATCCAAAATAAATATACAAATATAACCCGTCCAAGGTCACACTGTAAGTCTACTGCGCTCTAAGTGTGTTTTTAATTAGAAACAAATTCCAGGGAATAATACAACTTTCAGCTGGTTTAACTCTTTCCGATACGTTGATGCACTTGTGCATGGTGGAATTTCTCAGTTTAGATGAATAATTTTTCCCGAAATTTTGTTTGGGACTTCCAACGCTCGTACATGTGATAGATTGGTTCCGCCAAACGTCAATCATGAAAAACTATTTGGGAAAACATTTGAACAACCAAAATAGGTGCAAATATATTATGTATTTATTTCCAGTACACGGATAAGCATATTTTGCCATCATTTGCTTCACAGATCAAGTTAGACAAAGTAATCAATAGAGGGAAAAATAGGAGCAGCAAAAAAAGATCTACACCTATATTTATTAGAAATTTTTATTAACTATATATAGATTTTTTTGTACTCCTCTTTTTTTCTTTACATTGGTCCGTGAATAAATTCAACATTTATTGACTAGCTATCAATCATATTTCTGACCATAAATCAGCTCTTTTTTGGGCACCATAGGCCTATTTTAGAATTACAACCCCAAATTAAGCATTGCTGGGTTCAACTGGTCTCTGATTTATGTAAATTTTGACTCTGGATTGATGAATTCAGCCAATCAGACGATTGGTCAAAATTTGGCCGAATGCCGCTTGGCCCAAAACGAATCTCCAAGTCTAATGGAAACTGAATTAAAAATATGAGCAAAAATAGTTAAAGAAGAGGTGTAGAATGTTTAAATTTTGCTAGTTAGATTGTAATTCACTACAATTCTCTATTTAGTGAGCAAACCCCAAAATGTTATTGCCCACATGGCCAAATTAGCACAGGGACTTTGCGTTTTCCACGCAAATATCTCCTTGCAACAACCCCATTGTTTCCAAGTATCCTGTATTTGCCAGGCTCATCTTGTTTTTTTGGACTCCTGCCCAACTCTTAAATTGTCTTGGGACCTTTCCTGCATTCTAAAATCTGTTAGTAGTTCTACTGAATAGTTTTGATAATAAACTGAACTGCTGGGTACCTTTCAGTATTTAAAATGATTTATTTTGCAGTGGCAGGACAGTAGATATTAAGATGTCAGACCAGCCACTATGTTACAAAAAACAGTTCCTGGACCATGGGGGCTGCTGGAAGCTCTCTCTAAAACTCTTCTCTCTTAAATAAGGTGTCAGAGCACTCGAATGAGAATCAATAGAGCTCTTCTTTTGGCAAGCTTTCGTTTCACTGAAGACAAACTCATCCAACTAATGCATTTCTTACTAGACTTGCAATTCATTTACAGCAGGGAAAGACAGAACGTCTTAAATGGACACTCCAGGTGTCTAAAGAACTTTAAGTTGCTGAAATTCCCCCTTTTTTTTAAGAGTGTTTCATCATTTTCTCACTTTACAAAAGTGCCGATTTCAATGGAAATTGGCACTTCTATGACTTAACTCTTTACACCCTCTTTGCTGTTAGTCAATCAGATCCTGTTACTTCCTGATTTGGTTAGCTTTGTGGAGCTAAACTCAAGAGACTGCCTTGAACAGTCTTATCAGAGAGCTGCATTGGGAAGTCTGTGATTGGACAGCCACAGAAAGTCTGGGCGGGGTTAGAATGGGAGGGCTTGCAAAAGCAGCAGAAAAGAAATGTTTTTAGATAAAACATAATACATTACATCATAATTAAATGCACGCATGTTTTCATTTGGGGTATATCTACTAAAAAGTGATTTTTATTTGCATTTGAGTAATAGGCCCTTTAAATGTGAAAGGCTTGAACAAGTATCTAAGACCAAAGAGGTTCACGGTGGAAGGTTTGCAGATCTCTAGCACTGGTTTCTTATAACAAATTGTATCTGAAATCAGATTTGAAGTGTGCTTTTCATTCAGTTTTGGGATAACAGCATTAAATAGTTATGGTATTCTGGATGTCCAACTCACCCCTTAAACCTTTACAAAAGTTATAAAAACAGTTATCACTCATTTTTGGCATAAGGGGATGTTATGCTTTTTTTTTTACTTAGATGGTAATTTAATAATGAATGCAGACCCTCAACTTCCAATAGAGCACAGGGATAACATTCTTTCCATATTAGCCATGCTGAGGTTGTCATAAATCACGAGACATCAGTTATCATGCAGACTCAATCCCCATTATCTTGCACTTTATCCTAGACAGAAAATACTTTCTTTTGGAACGCCAGACATAAAAAGGTAACCCATATAATAGCTGGTAGTAAGAAAATTCATGCTCTTTAACAATGCTTGGAAGTTAGTTACCAGTGATATTGGTATCTTTAACCCCTGCATCAGAAAACAAACACAATTACATTTAACGAGAGAAATCTCAATGTATCTTTCCTGGTAAAATATTTTATAAATAAATATAAATAAATAAAATAAATAAGGAATAAGTTATCCAGAAGATTCCAACCTTCAAACTACCCTTTTCTAAATTTAGATTCATAGAAGCCAAAAACTGTGGTTGTATGCGAGTGGACAAAAATGTTAAGATATTTACATAACATTATGATAAACACAAACACATACAGCGACAATGTCAGCCCTCTCGCTGGTAATATTATAAGCCTACATAAGCTTTGCTAGTGCCTAGATTCCAGTGATGCATCATCCTAATATGGCCTCAAGATGGCGGTATGAGTTTGTAATTACTAACACAGGTGATGCTTCCCTTAGGCTCACTCAGGTTGTTCAATGAGTTATGATTTTTGATGAACAGAGATATAGGTGGAGCCATGCATAGTGCATAGCCCTTTTTGCAATATTTCTGAGTCACAAATAAATAAACAAATTAAATCCTTTGCACGTCAATACGTTGATCATTTTTAAATAGGTCTAAGCTAAAACACACCTAAAATAAAAGATGGGAAGAAAACAAAAAGAAAATCCTCCCTGATTGCTTTAATTATTTTTTTCCCTCTCTCTAAAACGGCTTAGAACAGGGGTGCCCAAAAGGTACATCCCCATAGGTTGTAGAACTACAACTCCCTTGATGCTTTGCATGTCTTTAGAATGTTTTGTACATTTCAGAAGAATTCACCCGGTACACTACAATTGTTAGCAGTTAGCAGACACATTATGTTTAATAGAGGAAATAGCAAAATACACTTGTCTTCAAACTCAGTAATACGCTATGGGAGTTAATTTAATAAAACAAGTCATCACAATGATATTGCACATTTTCCAATCTAAAAAAAAATCTTGAGCTGGGGAATTCTTTTGATTCCGCTACTTTGGCATAAAACACCTGCGTCAGTTCTCCAGAGGTTTCATTTTAACAATATTTTGGTACTTGTCTGCAAATCCCTCTTCTCGCATTCATTCAGTGTTACAGGATATAAATGCCAGCGACTGTGATAGAAGTAGGGGGTGTTTAATAGACAAGTACCAATACATATTTTGTCCCATGTGATTTCCTCTACATCTGCTTTATGATGGGATTAAATCAATATGTTAATTAAAACATCTCAGTGTTACTACTGGACTGGACTGGACTTTTTATTTGTTTAAGGAAAAACAAAACATTAGTGCAACATCTGAGAGCCTGAGAGGGCTGGTTTCTGGGTATTCCTATTTAATCCCGGGTGACCTAAACAGATCAAGTGGTAAATTCAGCAGCAGTATCAATAACATTTTCTGACCTTTAAGCAGTATCTTATAACTGTTTTCAACATGATCACAAAAATGTCAAAACTCCTTTCTACCAGGAAGTAACTTCAGTGTCATCGTTAAAGGGTTAATCCAAGCACCATGACCACATAATTAATTTGAAGTGGTCATGGCGCTTGGAGTCTGCATGTGCTGCGTTTTGCTTTGAAACACTGCACATACAGAGATTAAACTCCTAGCAGCCGGATGTGTAACTCCAACCTTTGGACGTGCCATTAGCCAGCCAAGGACAATGTTTTATTCTGTGCAAAATTGGCATCTGAGATAGCCAGTGGTGGTGTGCCCCCCTCTCCCTTTGTGCCACCCCTATTCTTCTGTCAGTCTGTCCATTTGACCTTTGTCCTCCACTGGAAAAAGTGTCTGTCTGAGGTCAGAACTTGAACTCTGTGTCACGGCACCCACCGGTCTCACTCCTAACCAAGAGCGGTCTCCTACTCGGCAGGCACACAGCATATTCCTCCCTCTAGGCAGCTGCACGCTAGAGCCTTTTGAGGCTCCATAGGTCTTGTGATTCTGAGTATGAGTGTGACGTCACACACGTACATTCGTTCAGACGCCACGTGACCTGTAGTAACCTATCACAGACGTTCTTAGGGTATTTAAACTTTTTTTTTCTCAGTGTCCTTTCGTGGTTTTTATTTTGGTTATCCAACAGCATGTTTTTTCTACCGATTCCTGTGTAGTTTGACATTGTTTTTTTATCTGACCATTCTGATTTCTATATGCCTTGACCTTTGGCTTGTCCTGCACTATTCTTTATGTACGGTTAAATCTGGCCATTCTAAGGTGCGGTAATACTTTTTAGGGTTTCTTTGTTTATTTTGTTATTAAGTTCTGCGTGTTGAGCATTAAGATTATCCTGACACTCTGCTATGGAACATAGATTAGTTTCAGCATTTATGTATATTTTTAATCTTTGGGGGGAGACCACCTAAGAAAGGATTACTATTACCTATACCAGTGTTTTATGAAAATACTTGGTTATGGTTGGAGTAATCCTTTAATCATATGACCTTGATAATGATACTCTGAGATCGCAGGGACTGGATCTACCTTTTTGACAGCTTTTTCAATTTTAAATCAGGTTTAATACTTTGTGTGCACACATCATCTCAGAGGAGGCCTTAGTTCTGTACATGCACAATATTTCAGGGTATTGGTTAACTGAAAAGTATTTCCTTTTAGGTGTTGAATACGCCATTTGTGCAGTAGTTCTGTTAAAGGGGCTCTGTCACCTCCCATCCAAAATGAGTATTTCATTAAGATAACATCTTTATCAAATATTCACATTGACTGTGTTAGAATTTCATTGAAATTCAGGAAAACAGATTCCTTCTATGAAGGCTCGCGTGGCCACCTGGGATCCTCCATAGACCTCAGTGTTGTACTCTCATGCGTAGGCGAGACTACAAAGCGGATGTCAACTCCTGGCAGTTGTAGCAGGAGCTGAAGAGCACTAGCAGGAAGAAGATAGTGGTGGCCGCAAGGAACAGGTTCAAGTGAGTATTACGCACCTTTTCCTGCACCTCACAGTCACTGCACTGCAGCAGAGACCCCCAGACAGCGACAGAGCCACTTTTATCGGAGAGCTGTTGACATTGCTCTGTGTATATTGTATAATGTTATCATTTTGTCTTTGAGAAGTGTTTGCTAAAGTAAACAATGACATTGTGTTATGTTTATCATTTACATGAATATCCCTTTTTATACACTATTGTTGATTACCCATCACCCTCAGCCATCCTGGACTTGAAGCTTCTTTTGGAGTGAAACAAGACCTGATGATCTGTGGTTTTGCCTTGTGTCTGCTATGTATCATATGCAGAACAGTTTCCTTTCAGCTTTAAAGAGTTGTCATCCGCTGATAACCAAATTACTGAGTTATTGATCCCTGTTGTTCTCCCATACTAGAATTCTTTAAAGCAGTAAGCGTGAGCCTAAAGGCTTCATTTTATTACCTGTGAAAATCTAATCTCTGGATTTTATCTGTACTTTTTCACCAGAGTCTATGGACGAGTTTGGTGATACATTAATAATGATTAAATAATCCAGCTCTTACAGGGAATTTATCATGAACATTGTCTTGCATTTCTGACTATATTCCATTCAAATGCCAAAAGATTGAGCTCCAGTGAACACCTCCCTAGCACACAACTGTCTAAATGTAATGTAAAAATCAGGTGATTTGTATATAAAAAAAAAATAAAAGTAAGAAATAAAATCTCCCATATTACTGTTTTAGAATCTGTGCACAGAGGTGATATGCTTTATCCATTGAAATTACCCACTGATTTTGCTAATTTGAAGCTTGTTGTAGTGGTTATGGTGTCAGGAATGCCCTGGCGCCCTCCCAGGGTAAGTAGTCAAATAGTTTTGCGAATGTTTTAATGCTGGTCCACAGTAGCCCCTTTTAATTGTTTTATTCTTGGTTATATATATTTTTATGGTTTGCTGAGGGGAACTTATAGGGTTACTCCAACCACTACATCTCTGTGAAACGATGCTGGACATTCTTACACTTTGCACGAGGATGTCCAGCGTCTTGTAAATCCTCAAAGCAAAACAGTGATTCAATGCTTTCCTATGGGGAAGTTCTAACACATATGTGGCACTTGCCACACATGCATGTTAGGTCCTCCATCGGTGTAACGTTGCTGGAAGAGGAGTTTGCAAGAAAACAAGAGCATATTGCACACACTAAAAAAGGGGGAATACGTCCTGCAGAGTGGAGACAACGTTTCGGCTCCTCTCTGAGCCTTTATGAAGTCTTATAAATATCCAGACACACCCGAGGTTTATTATTATTTTCTTCAGTTGCTGTAAGAGGAGACAGAGCCAGCAATAAGGTAAGAGTTAAAAGATTTTTTAACCCTTTCATCACAGGGTGGGCAGCGGAAGCAGAATACAGATTTTTTTACAGCTATAGTATTCCTTTAAATAAATTCATGGATGGTAGGTTTTTGAAGGGAGATAGACTGTTGCTGGTAGCAGAATGCTAAAGTTGCGGTAAAGAAAAGTCGAAATGTGCAGATAATCTAAAGATTTGTGAAGCCTGTGTTTGTTCGTTTAACCTGACATAGCAAAGGAATGTTCTATTTGTTAGTTACTGCTCAGATAAGCTAGGTTTTTCCTTGGATGGACATTTTATGTTTTATATTAACAGCTACTGCACATTGAATAGTGACGGTGATCATTATAGACAATAATCTTAAGCCATATACCGAGAATGTTGTTTCCCCTACATCGAAGACAGATAAGTAATTTAAAAATACACAGAAGAAAATATGTAAAAAAAAATAAAGAACCATTTTACACAGAACTCTAAGGATTGCTGGTGTATCCATCCTAAGCACCCTATTGGCTGTAGTGTTAATGATCCCTCAGCCAATAGAAATCTTGCGTCACTGAGTGTTTTCAATGTTGGACAAAGCAGATGAGAGGCTAATTAGCACACTTTGTCTTACAAAAGCATTGTGTCTCAGAGGTAGCAAAAACCAGATGCACTAAAGAAAATCACATGATTTCTTTTGAATTTTTCATGTCTCTATATGCATTACATACATACATACACACGCACACACATATAGATGTATGTAGATCAGACTTTGATGAAAGATTCCCGTTAAGCATTTCTTCATCTTATATCTGTATTTCAGTAACACTATTGCACAATTTATACTTATGAAAGTTATTTGAACTTTTTTCCTCTGAACAAATGTATATTGCAGCTGCATGTGTGTTTCATTAGAATAATCAAAGTGCTTGGATGCATAGTGCTAACTTATTTAATACTTTTTGGCCCCTTATATTACAGCAAACCCGTAAAATAAAGTAGCAATCTAATTAGATTTCTTAACAAAAACTCAGCCACCCCCTACAGGGAAATTATAACATACAGTATGTTAGATATATGTATATATATATATATATAGAGAGAGAGAGAGAGAGAGAGATACAATATATATGGGTTTATTATTATATAACAAAGTTACTGAATGTAACGAGATAGCATTATTTATACCATTTATCTTCCTCTAACACATAATTCATGCTCCATTAAATCATTACAGCATCAATAAGAGAAGCCCCGTGTAATCCCTATACGCAATGTACTAGAATTTATTTTCCACCTTTGAAATTCCACCTGTATATGAGCACATTGAGCACGTAAATAAGAAGGAGGAGGGGTGATATCCTCTCAGTATTGGTTACAATAATTAAAAAAGATCTATTGGCATGATAAGGACCAATGACAACTGTGACTGTAATAACTTTAGAAAAATAAAATAAAATATGTTATAGTTGCCATGATTGGTTTTGCAGTTTCTTCATCCTGCCCCCCTTTTATTGAGAGTTGGAAATACTACTGTTACCCTTACACTCAGGAAACAGGATACCCACAAAGTGAGGATCCAAAAAGCCGTATTACCAGATTTAATGTAATGTGTGTTTAACGTATTACAAGAAAAAATCTAAGTCAATAATAGCTGAGGTCAGGAATACAGAGATAAGGATACACAAAAAACAAGCCAGGTCAGAAAACCAGAAATACACAAACCAAACTACAAGCCAGGTTAGGATTCCAGAGGTTAGCAGAGTCAAAACAAAGCCAGGAAATAACAAGAGAATCACAGAAGTACTAAATGTGTTACTAAACAGAAACCATGATAGGGCAATAGGGCAATGAGCAAGGGCTAGAACAGCCTTTAAATAGGTGCACTCACTGGTCTACATCATCTTTGCTACTCCAAACAGCATGGGGCCGCCTAGATGACATGGCCCCTTTAAGAGCTTGATGTCATGACTTTCACAATTTATTTTAAAGTATTGTACTTCAGCCCGCAAACCAGCAGAGGGAGCCGTTTGCGCCTGTTCAGCATGTGGAGCGTTTAGGTTGCGCAGCCTGAGGACCGGAGCAATGGAGTTGCACAGTGCGTTTTGCCCACACAGCCAGAGGAGGGAAAAGGCACTGGCACCAGGTACGGATAAGTCTGTAACCATTTTAAGGGACTGTTTAAACGTTAAACGAGTTTCTGCCTATGCATTTCTTCTTGCACAATACCCAATAAGCCTATCACACATATGGGCCAAATGCCTAGTCCAAAATGCAGGAGATAACAAATATCTAGATTACAGTTTGATGGATAATCAGTAAACACAGTCTGACACAGAACTAAAAAAAAAGCTTGCCATTGTTGTGTTTGTCTATAATATATATACATATTCAATACTCAGTCGATTCAGCAACACTCAAATTCGCCACTGCATGACAGCTGGAGGAAACTACTGATTAAGAAAACTTTCAGTTTACAGTTTGATGGTGGATAATATTTCCATACAGCAAGCTTTCAATTCTCATTCCTTTATATGTTTTACATCACATCTATTATTTTTGCATTTTAGTGTAGAACACTCCATGTGTCAAGGCAGGAAGATCCTTAGAAGTACCACTTTGGTTCAGAAATATTGTTTGTTAATACACAAATGACAAACTATTACACCGTTTAATAAAATCTACGTCACACAATGCACTTGGAAACCACAGAAAAGCTAAATGTAGCTTTCCTGGTTAAATACTCTGTGATTAGTATCTTCATAAATCTAGTTGGAAGACCATGGTGCCAACTCATATTTTCAGAGATCAGAAGATCTCAATAAAGAAGTTGTTCGCATTGCCAAAAGTTTAGATAATACCATAATTATTCATTTGAACTACAACAAGAAGGTCCTCTTACTGGCAGAATTTCTTGGCCCCATCAATTCTGTGATTCCAAAAGTGGGATTTATGTTTGGCATCAATAAGTTAAGAACTTTTTTTTTATTGTTGGTAAACCTATTCCTACACCACATTTATGTGATATTGATATTTTAAAAATATTACATTATTTATATTTAACTAGTTTTCTATTTTACCCTGGCGCATACATGCGTTTGTGCTTATGCTATGAAACATAACAATAATATATTTTTTTTTATCCATAGAAGGAGGACATTTAGTTTTTTTTTCTATAATATTGAATCGATAAATAAAATAAGCATAATAAATTACCTGTCTTACTATTTTGTATATATATATATATTTTTTTGTGATTTTGTTTTTTTTTGTTTTGGTTGTTAATAAAGAAGGTGATACTTTTTTAAGCAGTGTGATGCTGTTCCTATTTTGAGTACAAGGACACAGTATATGAATTTTTCAGTAATTTCATTCTGGTTGAAACTTTTGTTACCCCAGTTAATAAAAAGCATTGTTTTGTCATAACTTTTTCTGTAAATAAATATCAGGTTCTCCTAAATGTCTGATAAGGAATCTTATTGAAAGATGCATCTTTATGATTTTTCCCCTCACAATAGCGAACGATGGACTACATTTCTCACTGTTACTGGTTTTAATTTTGACTGTTTACAAGAGATCTGTTCAATTCTTATAAATAAAGCACCATTAACAGTTAATTCAGAATTTGATGTATGTTCCAGAAAATGAACAATAACAGAGGAATTCGGACTGTTACTTTCTAAAGAAATAATTAAATTAAATAAAAACAATAACGATCATTAAAAGAAAATTATATGTGATGATTTGTGAAACTATTGCAAAAGAATGACAGCTGAGATGTTACAAAAGTGCCCAGTTCATAAATTCCCTGAGATCTCAAATGTCATTTCTGGTTCAAACTACGCATTCTATAATGAACTGCAGAGTTTTATTGGCAGAAACGTTCTTCATTATGTAGCTCTTCATGTAAGAGATGATTGCAGAGACACATAAAAATAAAGTGACAATTGAGGACCAACAGTAACTCATTATTCAGAGTAAATTTCATAACTCAAAAATTATATTCACAAAATGGAATTATTTTAGCACATTGGTAGACCAAACACAAAAATACACTACTTCTTCTAAAACTATATCTCTGTAGAAATGTCTTCACTGTTTATCATAGTAATATAACTATAAATGCTGTATTTAATTTGGACAGTTAATAAAATAAAAATAATATTAAATCGGACAGGGGTGCGGGGCCCGATGGCCAAGTCGGAGAGATGTGTTGTGAGTGAGCTACTCGCTCATCTTTCAATATAGCTGGTTTAAGCACCTTCTTTTACTTTATTCTTGAGAGTAGTAGTGACTCACCTGATTTACTGCCTTGCTGATCAGCTATGGAGCAGTCACTTTATTTGCAGCCACATACATGGAGTCCTCCACTCAGATCAGTCCGGCCGAGTGCACATCGTGGACAGGAGAGACCGCCAATGTCTCAACCTGTAAAGTATCATACTGGTACCCCATCATCTCATCTCCCTTTGAATCAGCTGGTTTGAACCTGGTCTACACCCTGATGGCTTCTGTACCACATCAGAACCTTGTGGTGCTACCACAAGAATAGGCAGAAGAATAACGTACCCACTCAACATGGCAGACACTGTGTGCTCCTCTAATTACTGCAGTGTGACATCCAATATTATGTCCAAGCTAGACAGAATCTTTGCTGTTTTTTTGGTGGAAGATGACAAAGTGCACCAACATGCTCCACAGATGCTGAGTGCCCATTCGCCATTTTCAAGTCCGCAGTGTGAGCCTGCAGTTCTAAATATAGAGAGGACGCGAACATGGTGGCATTGACTACAGCATTCTACATAGGAGGTGGCTGAGACCTTTGCGTGAACTTGATCCACAATGGTCACATTCTGGAACTCCCTAGGAGACTGGGGAACTGAGGGGAATATTGATGCCGGCGCAGGACCTATACCACTTACCTATACCTGGGAAACTAAGCCTGAAGCATTTCTTTTGATTGCGGTACCGTGTTCTGCCCATGGAGGGCATAAGTTGATCTGGGTTCTGGTGTTGGGATTCTTAATGGCATCTTGCGACTCATCTCTAACTCTCAAAAGAGTTACTGTGAAGGAACTGTTTATAGTTTTCCTTATTGATTTATCTGTGGAGTTTTCGGTTATTATGTCAGTGTCTTATTATTCCACTCGCCATATGACCAGTTTAGGAGCCTTCTGGGTGGACTATTTGTGAGCAATACGACTGTACACACAATTTCCATAATACTTTAAAATATTGTGCAAATAACTAGTCATGTGAATAACGCAATACTTGGCATTTCTTTTCTTACTATGAGAATCTGTGTCCATCGTTAAATCATTATAATGTTATACCATCGCACAACAAAAATGTAAAATTAAAAAAAAAAATTAGAACAATCATTATAGTGACTTGATCTGGTTTTTTTTTTTGTTTGTTTTTTTTACTTACCATCAGTATAACAATATTTTTATAAGGTTTGACTAAAATCAAGTCCTTTCTGCTGTAAACACTGCACTTAACCAAATCAGAAACATGGGCATTTTTTACAGATGATACAGAAGTGCATATGACCTGCAGTAAAAGTTGAACACCAACTTATAAGCAACATATGAAATAAAATAACATCCTAAAAAAACATAGAACTATACAGTTTTATTTATTTAACTTAATGGACTTCATCTTTAAAAAACACTATAGATTGCAATAATATTATTTTTTGTAAAAGAAAATTGCTAACATCTTATAGTGGAAACCATTTGGTAGATCAGATATCTGCATTTCTGTGAATCGCCAAGCTTGAAATAGATCACATTCATGTATAAAAGTTATATTTGACAATACGTTATGCTCACCTAAACAGTAGGGTTTCTCTCTGTTCCGGTGCCTCTCTCGGTCATACTGGTACCCAGGATAACAGGTACACAACACACGACCAAAATTATCTGTACACTGCTGTTCACACGGTGCTTCTGAACATACATCGTAGTCTGTAAAAAGGTAACATTCTAGTTTAAAAAACAAAGGAATATCAATGCAATTTAGCCAATACTGTCTACACACCAAAAGAGGACACAAACGTTATTCACTGCTTATAAGACATATTCCCATACTGCATGGCAGCACTTAAAGTGGCCCTGTCATCGTCTGACTGTTTAGTAATGAAAGGTGCACACAGAATGATACAACTGCAAGGTTCATGACACTTCGGGTTGCATGTACGTAAAGAATTATGCTTAAATTTAGGTCTTAGTTTACTTATAGATTGCGGTAACAATCAGATTAGGGGCAAAGCAAGATCTAACAATTACCCTATTTCTAACTTTTGACAAGTAGCGGGGTCTTTCAGGCAATGATCTCTATGGGAAACTAACTTGAAAAAGCAACGAGTTCCAGTGATAGTTGAAAAATTGTTCTACAAATTTCTATCGATACAAGGCATTTGAAAGGAGTACCAGGATTGGTGCTTTTAAATGTGTGAGTATATTCATTCTTTATGCCAACACTTTTGTACTTTAACATTTCCATTCATTATTTATGTAGACTTCACAATAGGATGTCAATAAATCTTTACCAAAGAATTGATAAAACCCATTAGATCCCTGACAAGATTCCACGTTCTTCCCTCACCTGTGCCTCCTGTTTGTGTCCTACCTGAGTTTATGTTTTAATTTTTTAGTATTGGAATTAGGCAGGTTGTTTTTTAAAATGTTTGTTTTTTTGTTTTGTAACAAAGAATAATTTTAGCAGGAAATTAAAGTTTAGCTTGCTTCTCCCCGATATTTAGGTAAAGTGATTTAAATATCTTTAAAAAAAACCCCACTACAACCAGTTTATTGTTTACATTTTTGCAGTCATGTTGTGGAGTGCTAAAAAACAGAATTAATATTTAACATATTACCACTTAATAAATAGTAATAGCACAATAAAAATATTTTACTGTTTGGTGGCAGTGTCCCTTTAAATTCTTCACAGGTATATTTGAGCACGTTACAAAATGTTCTCTCTTGTTGACAAAATGTGTATTATAGTTCTTATTCCACCCAAAGCCACAGATTTTCTCTGTCGGCACACTGTTGATTTTTTAATGTTTTTCATGGCAAGTCCTTTCCAAACAATGTCTACATAGTATATTTTTCTCCCATAATGCCTTGTGGGAATTTACATGTCCGAATGTTTCATGTGCGTTAAATACTTTATAGTTAATACGAGTTAAAAGGTTTTGGGGGGGATTTCTCTAAAATAATATTTGTAGTCTTAAATAAGGAATCTGAGAAATTCAAACTTTAAGTTTTCAATTTATTTTCCCAGTTAACAGCAACTCAACAGCCTACTCCGAAGCCCAAACAGAAATCAACTCCCAGGGCCGGGGCAGAGCGTGTGCAGGAAAAGAGCTGTCAACGCAGAGAGAAAATGAGAAAGACACAAATTCTGCATTTTAGTGAGCTATTCTAATGCCAAGCGAACCACTTTTTTTACAGTTACGTTTTATGTGATCTACTGCTTTACACTGAGGGGAGTTCAACATAAGCTGGCAATGAATTTTAATATGTTAGTTATGACTCATCTGGGGTTGAAATGCCAAAGACCCGGTAATCCGCTGTACGAGGCATGAAAAAGTTTTAACGCCTGCAAGCTTTTTGTTTCGGTCCCTGGAGAATCGAGAGATACTTTACAGTTTAAATGCCTTGGTTGAAGACCAGAGAATGAGGTAAATTAAATTTAACCTTTTGGCTTCCAGATATGTCTTCCATACCAAGTTACAGGCTGGATTTGCAAGAGAGAAAGTCAACAGAAAGAAAATGAGTGGGTGCAAAATAATTTAAATAGGAGGAGAGCGACATGACCATCCATTCTCCCAAGGACAATGTTGGACTACAGTTCATGAACTGTGAGCTGTCTAAGGATTGTAGGAGTTGAAGGATTAAGACAGCTGGAGAGTTCTTCTAGACTGCTACTATAACACAGATATGGTATTGGAGCTCTGTGTATACAAACCATTTCCTGTCAAAACTCTGTTGGTCGAAAACATGTGGGTAGGACATTGTTTTTGATTTATGATTTCACCACTATGCCAGGCAGCAGGTAGGGAAAATATTTTATATATATATATATATATATATATATATAGTGTAGATTGGATTAGCCATATTGCAGTAGACAAGATTCCAAAATACCATAGTATTGCAGTATGCAACGATACCTTTTTTATTGGACTAACATAATATATATATGTATATATCATGGACTAAATAACTCATTAATTCACAGCCACTCAGAAGGCAAGGTTATTGGAAACAAGGTTTATTGAATACACCCCTCATAGTTTGAGGTACAGGAAGCAACGTGTTGAGTTGTAATGGCGCACATGTTTATAGTAGTAGAGAGGAGGTTTATTGAATACACCCCTCATAGTTTGGGGTACAGGCGCACATGTTTATAGTAGTAGAGAGGAGCAGGTAAGCATGTGTACCCATCCATCTACTCCATAACAAGCACACAATGCTGCCTCATACTACACCCCACTACATATAGAGTTTATTCACTAAATTCCAAACTGCACTGAACTGAAACCAAATTGCAACATCCAGGCAGATTTAAGATATTCTGATTAATTCAGAGTTGGGTTTTGTTTAATTCATATTATATAAAATTGTCAGGCTAAGCCTCATAGCAATATTCCGTGGTTGCAAAGTTTATGGTGCAGACACCACCCTGCATCAGCTTTCAGCTCTGGGAGTGGCTTGTTAATACAGTGATCTGTAAAAAGCATTGCAGCTCGAAGCCAGCCTACCAGAGCTGTCAATCAGGCAGTTAGAATTCTCAGTTCAGTACTTCCTGTACCAGTTTTGTCCATGTGGACAATTTAGACTGTGTCTACACACACCATATGGACAAACTGATACAGAACTCATTAGTTGCTATCAACAAAGCACTTCTCCAATAGTAACCAACGAGGATTAGTATCACTTAATGAGTGATATGATGCAAACATTTGTCAAATGTCAGCATTTCCCCCACTGTCAAAGGGTTCCTTGAAATGTACAATTTTAGGATTCACATTCACATCCTCATGGTGACATTGCTCAGAATTTACATTTATTTTTGGTAAATGTTATTCTCATTTCATCTGGCTTATTCAAGCTGTTAGTGTGGACAATAAACTGGCATTAGCATCCCACTTTAACAACTACAATTATTCTTGTTCGATGTAGTATGGGATCGGGGAGACAAGGAATAAAACTTCCTGATCTTTCAATCAAAAAGTTTACAAAGAAAATTAACAGAATACATACCTTCTGGAATGCATTGACCAAGGACAAATTTGTATCCTTTGCAGCATTTTTTCCTACAAGACAAAAATAAAGAAACATATCAATAACAAACACAAAATACATGAAAGTGATAAAATATTACTTAAAGAGGAACTGTCACTTTTCTTAGTAAAGTGAGCTTCCATGACAATGCACGACATCTACCCACAATGCTCTGGTGCACTTGTGCATCTAAGACATCTGGTTAGAAAATCCTGTGTACCCAGCTATTCCTTTAATATTGATGAAAAAGCTGCTCTTGTGCGCATGGAAACATGGGAATCAAACTAATTTGTATTGCATACTCTGGCTGGATCTGGGTGATTTGGCATAAAAAGTAAATCACTCAATTAAAAAAAAATATATGTAAATACATTTTTATTATAGATAAACATTGCAAAACCAATAGATCCACTTCTACTTTAACATTATTATCTTGCTATTTTTGTTTGTTAAATGGACACAATAGGCACCCAGACCACCTCATCTTATTGAAGAGGAATGGGTGCAGTGTTCCTGTCCCCTTAACCAGGCTTAGAGATACTGCAATGTTTACCGTGCAGGGTTTAGATTGCCTCTATTGACTGTTTACCAGACAGCCACGAGAGGCGCTTCCTGAACGATGCTAGACGTTGCTTGCTTGACGATGTCCAGCATTTTGGAAAAAAACCTTGTATGGGTAAAGTTACCGCACTTGCGGTGCACGCTGTACATGTGCTTTAGATTCCCAGATTACCATGACGTTGCAGGAGAAGGAGCCCTACCCAGCGCCTGTAGATATCCATGAGTTTGAGACTGTTTGTATTTATGTATCAGTGAGTGTGTGTCTCTATATATTTGTGTGTGTCCTTTTATATTCACGTATATCACTGTATGCTGACTTCCAGGTGGGTCCTGTGAGCAGAGTTGGGGACAGACCGCAAGGCCCTGGCCTTGAACTGTGTAAGGAGCCCCAAAATTTCTGATGGTAGCCCTGATTGCATACAACAGTGTATCCAGAGCATCTTGTTTCAGTGCACAGTGGGGTAGCTATGCATTGTGAACAGTAGTGTACTCAGTGCATGTCAGGTGCAGTAATCCATTGTTAACAGAGGTTCAGCTGCATCTATTAGGTCTATTGCTGGTCAATACAATTCTTGGAGGAGCTGGGCAACGGGGAACCCTCTCAACTACTGGATACTAAGACATATACAGGGTTATTTACTAAAAGTGAGAATTCTAAGCCAGCAAATCTTACAGTTCAGCTGTTCTTGCCTTAGATTTACTATGAATTCTCACTTTAGAGAATAATCCTGGTAGTAAGAGTATAACAGGACTGTTGTATACTCTGAAAATCCCGTAACAGATGTAAATAACACCAATACCATAACCTATTTGTGCCAGTTCTTTCAAATAGTATTATTTTTTCACATACTACAAAGAGACAATGAAGTAAGATTCAGGTTTATATATTAAACAGTAAGTTACTGTGATGGACAAATGATTTGCAAATTATATCTAGATACATTAATTTGGTTAAAAAAATCCACATTTCCTTGTGATTTTAGCTGGTGCATTTCTACTAGCCTACATTTAGTTTGCCTGTTGTGTAAAAATTAAACAAATGCATTTTGCCGAATAACTAGGTTTTTCACGACTTAAAAAGCATTTACCCCTATTATGCCTAAAAAAATACAAATAAAATCTTAGTTAATACTAAACTTTTTATTGGATATATGCATAGTTCTATGAAACAAAATAATTTACATTAGAAAACAAAAACACAAACAGGCGTGAACGTACACATGAATGCATTGCATTTCCATATATATATATAAATAAAAAATATCTACCTATAATTAAGGTGTCTGTTTTAGTATGTATTAATAAACATACAAAACCAGAAACTCAGACTGTCTTTTATGGGTGCTGCCCTTCTTGGTCTGTCAACATCACTGCTTTACTCTTGTGCAGTCGCGAGAGTACAGCATTGAGATCTATGAAGTATCCCGCAAGACCGTGGATTCCTCCAATTCCTTCCAGCCGTCTGGTGACTGGTGATGGCTGTCGGGATCGAAACCTAGACTCTGGCCTGAGTCTAAGAAAGTCAGATGGAGGAGAAATACAAAAGCAATGTAGTCCCTACTTTGTCTCTCTATATCTCTTGTAAGTGTTGGAATTTCAGTGAAAAAACTTAACGTTTAGTTCTACTTTGAAAAAGCCTGTTTACTAGCTCTTTTTTTAATAAAATGAGTGCAATTTTACTACCTTTGGACCTTCCTGTTGTCATCCTGACATTTGGACATCATTTTCTTTGGTGGGAAATATACCACCTACAGTAAATTTCTTGTTATTTTAATTTGTTTTTATATACAGTGAGCAATGTATGTTATTTATTGTTTTATCAATATACACCACGGTGATAATTTTTACCACAGAAATCCAAGATTGGGAAACGTACATATATTCAAGAGTGGGGATCATCCCAATCAATGCTATTCACTAGGAGCCACTTAAAGGCTCAAAAAATTTGTGCACTTTGCATATATCAACTCCACTTTAATGTACCTAAAATACTACACTATTTGTGTCATTGCTTACTTTCTTTCTATATACATAAACCGTCCCCATTGGACCACGTTCATATCCACAGGTGAGGATTATATCACCCAGGCGTATCAAGTGAAGCTAAAAAAAACAGCTCCACTCACTGTAAGTGCAATTCCCTTTATTCTACAATGAATAACTAATCTACTACATGATATCCTCTATTTGTCCTCTTTTTCTTGTTTCCTTTAAATTTGCAAAATTGCAAAACCTTTTTCAACTCCACTATAGTCACGGCTTGGTATTTTATGTGGCGTTTAGTGAATAACCCAGGGAGTTACTCAATCCCAGAATTCCTTATTAACATAGTGACATAGTAATATAGGTTGGAAAAAAGACTTAAATCCATCAAATTCAACCTTGAAACCAATTCTTTCAAAAAGGGATCAAATTCCTGCTTGACTCCATAATGGCAATCAGATTTGTCTTTGGTTCCACAACCTGTTTACATACATATCAACTATATGCCTGAATATTCTGTTTATGCAAATAAACATCCATGCCCTTTTTAACCCGTTAAAGTGGCTGTGTTACAATACTGATCCTATGGCCACCTGATGCCCTCCAACCATTTTTAGACCCTGGAACTGGCTTCACTCACCGTTACTGACGGAATACAGATCCCTCAGGGTCATTTTTCAGGGAGCTGCCACCTTCAATTTTCTAAAATGGCAGCACCTGAGAAATAGTATCCTCATGCGCTTGCATTTCAGCTGACCTCAGTTTATGGTGCATACAAAAAGGGGGGAGGCGGGTTAGGACATGCTTTATATAGAAAAAATAGAAAAATAAACAACATAGCTGCTCTAACACAGATATTAAAACCAATGACTGAATGATACAGTCCATCTGGACCAAGAAGTCCATCTGACAGCAAGTCTCAAGCCAAAAATATGGACGAGTGTGTTAAAATTAGGTGTCAGTGCACCCAGCGAAATCCTCTTATCAACAAGGCAAATGAAACACTTGCGTAGGAGTCAGCTGATTCATAGCTAATGTGAGAGACTTAGAGCGTTAAAAAAAAGTTTCGTTATTTTAACAGCACTTTAAACTTTTATACAGCGATAATTACAATTCCATGTTATTTCGAAGTTCAAAGGTTTTGGTTTTGCTTGATTTTCCATTAAATGGTAAGAGATCAGTATCAAATCTTCTGGTAAAAATAACCTTATACTCATGTCTAATGCTGATTCAAACAGTTTACATTAGACACACACAGTTATTCCCAAAGCTGTGACTTGTTCAAGGCCAAAGTAGCCACTTATAACATAGCAGAACTAAAGGCTTTTTGTTTTTTCTATTGTTTTTTTAATTTGTCTGTTTTGGCCATAAAGGGGAACTCTATGTCCAAAAATTCACATTTTGTTTGTTGAATATAACCAGTTATTAATATATATATATATATATATATACACACACATATTGGCCTCTGCAGCTAATGAAGAATTACCCTCAACTTAATCAACAGTCACTGAAGACAAATCTACAGTCCAAATGTTTGGATTAAGTTAGTTTGTTTGTTTTCAATAGTGTTACAATGACACCTGTCAAGAGGTGAGGATATATAAGGCAGAAAGGGAATAGTCCATTCTTGAATGGGCAAGCGAAAAGATTTGATTGCCTTTGTCAAGGGCCAAATTGTGGTGGCTAGATGACTGGGACAGAGCATCTCTAAAATGGCACATTTTGTGGGGTTTTCCCAGTATGCAGTAGTTAGGACCTACCAAAAGTGATGCAAAGAAGGACAACCAGTTAACTGGCATCAGGGTCATGGGCGCTCAAGACTCATTGGCTAGCCCGTCTGGTCCAATCACACATAGGAGATCATATTTCTGAACAATTAATAATTCTGGCCATGAAAGAATGATGCCAGAACACACAGTGCTTTTGCTTAGTGTGGAGCTGCATAGCCGAAGACTGTTAAGAGTGCCCATGATGACCCCTGTCCACCGTAGAAAGCGCCTTCAATAGGTACGTGTGCGTCAGAACTGGACCATTGAGCAATGGAAGAAGGTTGCCTGTTATTGTGAATCATGTCTTTTTTAGATCAGGTGGATGGTTGGGTGCATGTGTGTAGATTACCTGGGAAAGTGATGGCAGAGACAGTGCTATACTCTGGACAATGTTCCCAGAACCTTTGTCCTGGCATTAATGTGGTTAGTACTTGGACATATACCACATACCTAGAGATTGTTGCAGACCATGCACACCCCTTCATGGCAATGATGTTTCCTAATGGCAGCGGCCACTTTCTGAAGAAAAGTGCACCATGCCATACTGGAAATATTGTTCAGGGATGTTTTGTGGAACATGACAGAGTTCAAGATGTCAATCTGATTGAGCATTTGTGGAATGCGCTGGAACAGCAAATCCGATCCATGGAAACCCCACCTCACAACGTGCAGGACTTAAAGGATCTGCTGCTAAATACCACAGGACATGTTCAGAGGTCTTGTGGAGTCATTGCCGTGATGCACAAGAGCTGTTTTGGCAGCACAAGGGGAACCTAAACGATATTAGGAAGGTGGTTTTAACGTTGTGACTGATGAGTGTAGAGAGTTAGAGAGTTAAATTGTGTGAGAGCCGGGCAGCAGAAGCTTGGACTTTGTGCATCTACAGTTGTAATCAGAATTATTCAAGCCCAATTGAAAATCAGGTTTATTATCAAAATTTACAGACTTTTAGCTATTTGCAATGAACACATCAAACAAAATTAACACAACACTTGCTTCAAGTGGTTTCCCCAAATTCAACTAAAAATGCAACTTTTTATGACTTCTCAATTCTCAAAAATATTCAAGCCCCTGAATAGAATCCCTCACAACAGCACAATTATACAAAGCAGGTGTTGTCTCAAACATACCTGATGCAACTAATCAAAGGCTTCATTAATTGCCCCAGATGTGCTTAAAGCTGAAACACTTGAAATATCTGAACTGGCTAGGGATTTGTTGAGTGTCTTCAAAACCCACCAGAGATTTTCTATGGGGTTCATGTCGAGTGACTGTGATGGCCACTCTACAATTTTCCAGGACTTCTTCTGCAACCAAACCTTGGTGGAATTTGAGGTATGATTGGGATCATTGTCTTGTTGGAAGGACCAATGATGCCCAAGCTTCAACTTCCTCACAGACAGCATGATGTTTTCTCCTAGTATTTCCTGATACTTCAATGAATCCATCTTGCCTTCCACAAGCTTCAGTTTTCCTTGGACAATCACTCAGCATACAGAGAGTAAAATGTAAATATAAGCCTGTGTGCTGTCTGGGAATTATGGCAAAGGGAGTTCCCAAACATTATACACAATACTCCTTAAACTTTGAGCCATTCAGTGCTTTAGTATGGTAGTAAGGTCATTTATTGCATTATTTTTCATAATGGATACTGCTAAACCTGAATACAATTTTTTAACAAGCTTATGACTTAAAACATGCTACCAAATTCAGTAGCAACAAGACTGTCATTATGGTTTTAATAAATGCTTTTATAAAGAAGTTACCTACATAACATTGTACAATTTTTATCTTATTTTAGACAGCTTTTAGAGTTTTCTTTTGTCTCTTCTCACACACGTTATTACTGAAATAAATGCAATCCCTTGAATGTCAATAATTGTATTGATGTGTAAGGAATTACTTGCTACTTGCAGGACTCATTGTACAGATGACTAACAATGCATCACAGGATCTGATGATATGAACATCAGTCAAATAAAAGAGTTTCAAAGGTAATCGTCCAGTAATCCAAAACCACTGATTTACCAGGAAGAAAATAAAAATTCCAAGTTCCAAATATGCACATTCATATCAAAATCTATCACTTACGGGGGAATCTGCTTTCTATTACTGGTAGACTGACGGACTCCTTCAGTAGAAGAAGTAATTCTCTTAAACCACCCACAAATCACTTCCTTTATAAATGTCTGCTTCACAGGTGACCACCACATGGAGAAATTATATTAAAATCTAGAAAGACCCTGAATTTGCCAGGTCATGATGAGCAGCTGTTACATAGAGAGACATCTGCACACATTAAAAAACCTAATTCTTTAGTTGCCTTCTTCATTATTTCCAGTGTGATATTTCTTTATTCAGTATTATAAATGTATCTCTAAGGTATTTTTTTTAAAACAGTCCCTTTTATGAGGCTATAGGATGTTTCTTGAAACTCCAATTTCTAACTTAATCTTTATACTGCCACATGACAAATGTTACAAGTTTGTAAAGTTTTATAGACATCATCATGATATCAGCACAGTGAATTTTGGTTGAAATAGTGAGGAGACAGACAGTCAGACCCCCAAGAAAAGTCAAAAATAAAAGTTACTACAGGACAGGTGGTCCTCACTTTATGACCTACCTGTTTTACAATGACTCGCACTTACGACCAGCTCTCTAGCGTGGGGATTCAAGGGATTCCCCACATTAGAGAGCTGGTCTATGTTCAGGGAATTTTCCCTGAACATACTGTAGATTAGAGGGATTCCCTGCTCTGGTGCGTATGTCTACGTTCGGGGAAACGTCTCCAAACAGGGGAAACAATATACAATCCAAATTTAAGCACACTAATAAATTACATATGTAATGTTTTCATATAGTTTTTATTAAAGAATATTTTAAAAAGTTATTATAAGCAACATTATGAACAATAATAAAAAGAAATTAGGGGGTAAGAAAAAAAGAAAAGGGGAGTATCCATCCACATATAATTTTTTTTCAAACAGTGTACTTGTTTTGACAAAAAAGATAATAGAAATGCTAAAAATAAATACATATAAAAATAACTCAATTTAGGTGTGTTATTATTTAGTCCATATTATGACTGGTAATTTATACACCATTATAACAATTTAAATTTGGTCGTAAGTAATTTTTCTACAAAGAGTACACTATTTTTTTTAATAACTTGCCAATTATTACAACAAACTTTTACTGGTTGAAAGGGTGAAAACTTTTACGGATAAATAATGAGCTAACAATCTTGTATGTTGCAAAGACGTCACGTACTTAGATTTGCAAGTGACCGTCCCGCTATTAGGAATACCCCATCTATAAGATGTCCCCTTAGATACGCTTAGGAACAATGAATGGCTGCCTGCCCATATCATTCTCTTTGCACAAGCTTTTCATGATGTTAATTAATAGTTGTCAATATTTGATTGGTAAGTTATGATATTTCGCCTTGGAAATTCCCTTTATTGCGTTTATTATAAGCTTTTTTTCTATTCAATAAACATCGGACATTTTCTAAATTGACTTCTTTGTCTGGTCTCTCATTGAGCGTCTCCGAGATCTGTATAGTCTGGACAAAATTCTAAAGCCATTGCAGAGAATTCTGGTGATCACCAAGGACAGATGTTCCAACACTGGTCTAACAATAAAGATGACTGTCTATGGGCTAATTCATACTTTTTGTTTTCAAATACTAGATATAGGAATTCCTTAATCGATGGGATAGTGGGAGATTTCCAGTTTCTAGGTATTACCGAATGTTGCAGCCAGTAAAATATGGCTTATCATAACCCTATCAATCCTGCTGAAAAGGGATTGTTTTTTAATAAACTAAGAACAAATTATTGATTGGTCGTTTTTTTAATTAGAAAATGAGTATCCTGCCAAAATGTATGAAATTTGGGCCAATGCCACAAGATTTTTGTTAAAGTACCCCCACAGACTTGCGAACAAAATTTTGTTTGTTTTTTTGCTGTTTGGATTGACTCAGGTACAATCTATAGACTATCTTATTATGATCCTCCAGATGGTGGGAGAATTGCATCACTTCTTTAAGAGCAAGCTAGATGTTGAAGCATTCCTCCAAATAATATTGCTCATGTAGATCTTTCTCCCATGCTAACATAAACCATACTAGGCCTAGATATAATAAAGGAGCACCATAGGGATATAGTATGTGCCGTATTTGGATCAGAGAAATCAACAATATTTATACTATATGTACTTAGCCCCTATGTGAAGCATGGGAGCTGTTAGGGTCACCGACTGATAACCTTTGTTGTATAGGTAGTGAATGAAAGGTACAGCAATAGGCTGTGATTTTATATAGAAACAATATTCTGACTGAGTGAGAGACTATAAACAGCCATTAGAGAATCTGCAAATATACTAAAACGCACCTAGCTCTAACAGGGGTATTAACTAAAGTGAGTATTCAGAGTGAACATCAAACTTAAGGTCTAAATAGCAGAACTAAACAATGGTTATTAATTTATTATATAGTTGTTATTTTATATAGTTATTATTTGGCTTACAATATCACTTCTATGCAGATGACACACAAATCTGTGCTCTCCTCTCCTTTGGCCAGTGTTTGTGGCTTAGTGGCTTCTAAAAAAGACTGGACATACCCCATTTGCAATACCTTGGGTTGTCTACTATTGCAAATGGAATGCCATCATGGGGGTAATTCTCATTCCTGGGCTACCATACCGTCTCAAAGACAACGTAACCAATATGGTGAATTTCATTGTTAAAAAAACTGAAACACAAGCCTTATATTTGACTCTGTAACTTTTGAAAACACCATAAAACCTGTACATAAGGGGTACTGTTATACTCGGGAGACTTCGCTGAACACAAATATTAGTGTTTCAAAACAGGAAAACGTATCACAACAATATCGTCAGTGTAAGTGTCATTTTAAAGGAACACTATATTAGGATATACATAGCCTAACTCTACAGTGCTGATGCCAATTGTCATGTCAGGGCCCCATGTGTAAAAAAATAATAATATATATATGTGTGTATATATATATATATATATATATATACATATATATAAATTAAATTAAATAACTCAGCTTTTCTCCAGTGTCAAGTCTCCCTTGACCTCCTCCTTGGGTAACAGGCCAATCCAGTGCTACCTATCCAATCCTCAATAATACACAAGTATGTCTCATCCAGGCCCCTATACTCTGCCAAATACCTGCATCTATCCTGTATGTCAGTATGTCTGTCAGAGTGTGTCAGTATGTCTGTCAGTTTGTGTGTGTGTCTGTGAATGTCTGTCAGTATGTCTGTCAGTATATGTCTGTATGTCAGTATGTCTGTCAGTATATGTCTGTATGTCAGTATATGTGTGTCTGTCAGTGTGTCTGTCAGTGTGTCTGTCAGTGTGTCTGTGCCAGAATGTCTGTGCCAGAATGTCTGTGTCTGTGAATGTGTGTCAATATGCTTGTCAGTATGTGTGTGTCGGTATGGCTGTCAGTGTATGTGTCTGTGTGTGTGTCAGTATGGCTGTGTGTGTACGCATGTCTGTATCAGTATGTCTGTATGTATCAGTATGTCAGTGTATGTGTGTGTCGGTGAATGTGTCAGCATGTCTTTCAGTATGTCTGTGTGTAACTGTATAAGTATGTCTGTCAGCATATATCTGTGTGTGTCAGCATGTCTGTCACTGAATGTGTCTGTGTATCTGTGTGTATGTGTCATTGTGTATATATGTGTGTATCTGTATGTAGTCTGTGTGTGTATCTGTAAGTGTGTCAGTGTGTGTATATGTGTCAGGATGTGTATCTGTGTGTATGTATGTTGTCATTGTGTATTCATTTATTTATAAAATATTTTACCAGGAAAGATACATTGAGATTTCTCTCGTTTTCAAGTATGTCCTGGGTCCACAAATCATTGCATTGTTACATTAGGTTACAATAAAATACAAAAACAATATCTGTATGTTATCAGTATGTGTATCTATGTGTGTATATGTCAGTGTGTATATTGGTGTGTGTGTGTCTGTGTATTTGCATGTGTGTCAGTTTGTGTATCTGCATGTGTGTCAGTCTGTGTGACTTTATCTGGGTGTCAGTGTGTATACCTGTCTATCTGCATGTGTTTCAGTGTGTGTGTCTGTGTGTGTACGTGTATATGTGCATACATCTTAGCAATCACATGCCAACACAACACACAAAGACACCCCTGCATTCAAACTTCAACACTACATACAAACAGACTCCTGCGCTGAAACATCAACACTACATACAAACACACTTCTGTGTTAAACATCAAAATTAAATACAAACACACCTCCGCATTCAAAAACCAACACTACACATAATTACATGCTTGCATTCAAACGCAAACACCACATACAAGCAAATCCCTACATTTACAGAAACATACTCCATACAAAAACATGCTTACATTCAAACACACAAACACTGCTCAGTGCTAAATACAAACCTGCAAACATGGGTAAATGGTATATCTCAACTGTCAATGCATTGTTGGAGTTGCACGACAGATGGTGATCTACCTTTTTGTCACCCTTGCATTAGGGGGGCCCAAAAAAATGATTGCACCTCTTTACTTCCGTTCCAACACTGCCTTGGGGTGGATGGCGTGATTGCATACAAGGGAGGAGAGGGAGCAGAATCCAGGGGGCCCAAGCAAATGCTTTGCCCAATCAATAATAAAGACGGCCCTGACTTGCATAATGCCTTTTTCTAGAAACTCAGATGCGTAGGAAGGATTTGTGTTTGTGTAGTCCTTCTTGGTAGGGTGCGTTATTGGACTGAGATGAGAGGTTCCAGTACCACACAAATGTAATTTCTATAAAAATTTACTTTGTTTCAGTGAAGGATGGCGTGGGCTCAGCGGTAGTGATTTAACAAGGTATATTTGGAAACCGCGATATCTTCAAAGGCTTTTTGCAGAAAAATATACAAAATCAAAATGTAATTTTAAGTGATCAAAATCTGTCTGTTATTTAAACCTCATGTTTGTCGGTTAGGTAAACAATTTTTTTCTATTGTGGTTTTAAGTTCAGACTTTACCCAGAAAAAAATATATATTTGTACAAAGGGCACTGGCCAGGAAAAAAGGGAAAAAAAAGGTTGACCTGCCTAATAAAGGGAAAATGTCCAACTTGTATACTTTCCTTCAGAGTGAAATACCCTCTCCATGACCCAAAACCTGTTCCTCTTTTCTACAAGCTCAGGATGCTTTATGTAACAAAGTGTATTACACAGACACACAGCAATAAAACTCTTGGTAAAGACAGTGAGCAGGGTGGGTGGACCTATTGTCCCCCAACCATTGGCGCAGAGTGTGGACGTTAAATAATAAAGTGGGGGTAAAACTATGTCCCCTCCAGTCCCGACCGATTGTCAGTAGTGGGGGCTAATAATACAACTATTAATCCCCAAGCCCCTAGTCACATCTCTTCTGATGACTACGGGTCCCCAAGCCCCTATTTACACTTTCCCAGTTAAATATACCCTACTTACCCCCTCACCCTAATAATAGTGAGGGGGCAATAAACTAAATACCTGTACAATAAAACTTTAATAATTACCATAAGATGTCTTCTTTTTCCTCTATCTTCTTTTTTAAGAAAACAAAAAATAAAACATCTGCACCCCACAAGGGCTCCATGCAGTCTGAGTTTGTAGGATTGGGAAAGCCTTTATAAAAGGCTTTTCAACAATGTGCAATTTAAGTCAGACCACTCTGATTGGTTGGAGTGCACAAAAAGTAGATCCCCAAATGTTTTAAAACTACAATTTCCATGATGCTTTGTCATACTAAAGGCATTCTAAAGCCATGTAAAGCATCATGGGAGTTGTAGTTCTACAATATCTGTGAGTCTACCTTTGGGCACCCCTGGATTAAGCCAACTAATCAGAGTGCTCTGATAAGTAAATCTCAAGTCTAGTATTTTATTTATTTCATTTTACAAAGAGCATCATTGCATCTACTAAAGAGACACAGTTGAGAGACATGACTGCTGAACCAGGGGTTTCCAAATGACTCGTGCCCAATAAATAAAACAATGTCACCTAACTTGTTGGGTAAGGGCATATGTCACATATGTTAAAGAGTTCCATAATCACATCACTTGAACATTAGTTATTGGCTTCCTGGCAGGGTATGTCTCCCCAGAGCCTCCCAAAGACAGCGTAACTACTTCCAAACTGGCCAGGATTTTCCCAAACTGCGACAAAAAGGAAACAACAAAACACGACAAACACAGTGAACAACGAGGGGGCTGAGGATGGAACAAGGGATACGTGCAGCTCGTTTGCTGCCCACGTGGTAAACACTCAAGCCTTTCTCATGTCCCAGTAACAAACCATCCCAGTTTTGAGAGCTATGCAAAAAGCACACTAGAATTGTATTGCAACTTTACAACTTTTCACTCTTTTCATATTACCAAAAACCAATAGATAAAACCATACATAATGTAAGACCACAATCTGAACAATGTAAGACGTGTGATTTATGGAGGAAACAGACATATTTGTAATGTCAGCTCTATGCAGTACAAACAAATATTTAGGAATGAACATGTATTTCTACATCTGCTAGTGAATTGGCCAACACAATGTATTGACTATGTGCTGTCATTTATCATTTTAAAATGATAAACTTTGCACTTGCTTCCTGTCATAAATAGGTTATTATTTTGAATGCTCATGGCTGCTATACTGTCTCCCTCCTAGAACACAGAGAGCCCCTACAATTCACCTAGGAGTTGTACACTATGCAAATTTGCTACAAAGATATAGAAGAGAGAAAAAGTAGCCAACTCATTAACACATGTTTAGCTTAATGAAGTCGTTTTAGCGTAAATATAATGCCATTGTGCTCTCACTGCTCAATTCTCTGACATTTAGGAGTTATATTACTTTTGTTTACATTCCTAGCCACACCTCCCCTGGCTGTCACTCAAACACCCAACATGCAAAAAGGTTTCATCTTCAATCATATGTTAACTTACTCTAGAAGTCTCTATATCCTACTCTGTAAATTGAACTTTAATCACACTCAAGAGGCTCCTGCGGGGTCTAAAAGGCTAATTGACATATTGACACTGCAGATGTCTGGGAACAACATGTCCCATGATGGTCAGCTAGTTTAATGGTGTTATTCATATCTGCCGTAGGTGTCCAAACCAAAAAAAGAGACAAATTAGTTTGGAACTTGGTGCTATATTAAGGAAATCTAAGGAATAACAATTTTTGGTTGGATTTCCAAAAAGACTTCATTTTGACCATGATGACCTTCATTAATTAAAACCATCAGTCATAAATATCCCTGACTAATTTCCTTTTATTAAAAAATGTACACTTGGTGTTGTGTTACCAACTATTTATATATTTGTATGTGTCTGCCATGGCATTTATCCCCGAGGACTGGAAAACAGTGGTAGTAATTAAATCTTCTAAAAAAGTCAGATCAAATCATTTGTAGTTCTGAAAAGCTTTCACATTTTTGGAATCAATTAAAAGGACGGAATTGGACCTCTATAAATAGTAATGGCTGAGTTAAAAACAATTGTATACTTTTGCTCCAGATGCAAGCTGCGTGAGTTACAAGGAAATTGGTAAACAAGTAAAGGGAGTTATACCTTCCGTGATCCAACAATTTTCTCTAAGGATCACTCTCTTTATGAGTACTGCTACTGGGTTCAAGGTTTTCTCATTTTCTACAACTTTTGGAATCTTCAGCACATTTACAGTGTGCACAGTGCTGTGATGTCAAATCTATAGATGCCATTCCCACCACTCAGAGGTCTCTTTAGTGACTCTCAGCGACTGCCAACCTGTTGCTATTTCTTTTCCAATATTCTTTATTGGAAGGTTTTAGAATACAACATAGATTGTAAATACATACATTACAGTATTATAATTGTAACTCAAGTCAATAAAATAATACAATAACTATGGGAATCAACATAAACAATACAATTATTTTAAATGCAGTTTAAAACCAGAGAAAAATTGGGGAAGAAAAAAGGTAAGGGAAGGGAAAGGGTTGTGGAGGGAGGCAGGTGGGAGCTCACACATAACGGGATGTAGGTAGGGGATAGTGATCTTCCGCTTAATGGCGTTATGGCTTCCTAAGTCACATGTGCCAGGGGTGTAACTAGCCCCTGGCACACAATTAAAAATATCTCTGAATGTGCTGAGTTTGAAGCAGAAACACTACACATACTACCACCAAGACCACTTAAATTCACTAAAGTGGTCATGGTGGTTGGAGTGTCCTTTTAAACAGTTTTATTAATTACACTGAGAAGCTGCTATGACACCACTAACACCATTATCACTACAGCGGGCTGCAGTGGTTTTCTAATGCCACCTGAGGAAGCACATTGGTGCGTGAAACAACACAGCCTGTACAGTAACTGGCTCGGAGTTCTTTTTTTATGTTGGAGGAAGAACAGCCGTCCTTGGATTTCTTTAAATCTAGCACTGAGCTCTTGCGTCATTTACCTTTCTGAAAACCCCAAATTCCAAAACCCCAATAGGTGCAAGCACAATATCCTGGGAAAATTATACAAAGCGAATGTGAAAGAGGAAGAAATCATGGGATCTTTATGGGATGTGCCTGTGACTGTGGATGGAAATGGGCACCATATAAATAGCTATAATTAGGTGAAATGTGTGATTTAATTGCTGTCGTATGAAATGTAAGTTTAAAGTAGAAAATAAAGTAGGATGTAAGAGCTGTATTGCTAGGGAGATTTCAGGATGTGTGGACAGATGGCTTATGGTTTTGTTAACGAGAAGCCCGAAACACAGAACTGAATTGGAAAAAGCATTGCAGTTGAAAAGTATGCCAGCTGTATCAGGCAAGAGGGTGCAGAAATTGCAAACATAACTTACCTAATTCAAACACCCTCCGGGGAAGGAAAATTTCTCTAGTCCTCCCCTGGACTCTCTAGACAAGCCTAGTTCAACCCTGCAGCCAATAATGTAGAAGTTTCAAATTTAAACAACAATGACAGGGTTAGGACGCAATAGCCCATCATGCAGTACAAATGTGAATGGAAAACACAGATGTAAAAATGTCCTCAAAATCCAGAGGAACCGCATGGAGTCATTGCACCATAACCACTGCAATTACAATAAACTGAGGTAGTTGTGGTGTTTAGAATGTTTGTTAAAGACTGGGCATATCAATAATATGGATAACACTGAGTTTGGTATGGACACCTACATCTCAGTAAATGCGGTAAAAGATTTCTGTAGATACTATCTAAATGTATTATTCCTAGCAAAATATATATATATATATATATATATATATTATATTTCATTTTTTTTTTACCAGTTCTTACTTTATCTGCTGTAAAACTCCTCAAATTTCTCTATTCGCGTTCTGCTTAATTTTATAAGATATTCAAACTCTATTTAGAAAGGCAATTTTATTATTCATGGTCCGAGTCAAGATGCTGCTTGTAGGATTGCATGCTTGTGGTGTAGTGTGTATAGAGGGGATAGCAGCTGTGATGGGTGTAAAGAGTAGAGAGCCAAACTCATAAATACCTATAGAGCTTTGTGTGAATGGAATTGGGTTAACAGTAGGTAGGGATGTTAGCTTACAGGGACTGGCAGGAAAGGGGTTAACAGTGGGAAGTAAGGCTGTCTAACTGGGGCTGTCAGGGAAGGGGTTAACAGTGCATAGGGAGGTTAGCGGACAATGTATTACTTGCATTACAGACAGAGAGGGAGAGGAGCACATATTGCTCTAGCCTTGTCTCTGTTGTGCAGTATGTGCTATGATTATTCCTTACACTAGAGAAATCATGCATCTATTTTCATTGGCTGAAAAAAGTATGTTTCTTTCAGAGACTGAAAATCAGGAACACGTTGAAATGTGAATGGGGAGTGGTTAGTGAGGGTTGGTTACACTGCTGAAAACAGCAAAACATTTTACAGCATTGCAGGAAAATTACGCAGATTTGAAAGAAAAGAAACTAGCCACAGGTATTTGAGTTTATTACCTTTAATTTCAACTTAACTTGCTCAGCTGCTTGAAATGTCCCTTTAATCTGCCTATCAACTACGGAGCTCCCTTTTTGACCCAGCACTCAAGTAGCATCAGCCCTGCAGAGGCTGGGGAGATCATTTGGCACAGCCAGCACTGCCCCTGTGAATAGCCCCAATTTTCTAAGTGGTCAGTCCTGTACTGTATATAATCTGTAAAAGTGGAGGCAGAGATCACTGCTCTCTTGTTGGTTCATACTAGTAGAGGTACCAAAACCATTGTTCTTATAACCATCCATTAGTTGTGCAAAATTTAATCCCATGTATGAGAATTCAGCTCTCCTGTAATAAAATATATCCAACTTTTAAACCAATATCTCCAAAACTAATTAAACACATTAATTGTACAATACCAATTAGCTGCAATAGTTATGTGATATGTGTTGCAGATAATTGCCATTCTACAGTGGTTTTAACTGTGATAGAAATACTGTATACAGGCTATTTGTCTAAATTAGATGCTGCCTGCCTCACATCTATCCATTTGGCATCCTTGTCTAACAGTCTTCGGTAGTAATTATTTTTATCTAAGTTAGGTAACCATTTGTAAAATTGTGATCGCTGCAGGTTTGCAATTCTTTGTGGGAAAAAGATACAAATAGGATACACATAGATACAAAGTGGCACTGCTGTTCTAAGTGATTTCATTGCATTTTACATGGACTTTCTCTGTTTGTTTATGTGTCTTGGCTTTACAGTATTAAAATATAAAAAATTCTTAACTACTTTTTTTTTTTTTTTAGTGGGTTAAAGAAATGTGTAATACTTTGTTTTAAGTAAGAGAGTAAAGACACATAAGTATTGCAAGTGATCTAAATGCAGTGGAGTTTTATTAATTTATTAAATAGTGAATTGCTATAGCCAAATCAGAGCAACTGCTGAAATGGAGAGAGAGGAAAAAAAAAACAATTCACTATTTAGTAAGTAAAACCCAGTGAATCCTACAGCTTCAAAGCACTTTAAAAGCCCATCAATTACACTCTATGTGTATGTAATACATTGATGGCTTTCGACCACTAATAAAAACCAGTGTTGGCAATGGAATTGTCATCTTTATATGTGCAAGTGACAGACTAGTCTCTTAGTCTTCATAAATCAGCCTTTTATTTTAGTTCACAAAAGAGAAAGGTCACTTTCAAGTAAAGCAAGGCTATGAGTGATCTGCGTTCCTCTCAACCATTTACTACACTATATTAGAACCAAATGAAGAGGAATCTACCATATGGTTTTAATGCTCAACTCCTCAACCGCGTTTAGACATGTGGTTCCATTTCTCTGTTTCTATTTTGATTATAGTATCTAAGGTATGAGTCCAGAAATGCTGATCACACGTTTAAGTTGTTTAAATAGTCTAAAATGATAGTAGCCTTTTATCATGCTGGGATTCTACACGAAGGCTTTCAAAGAAGCACTACTATGTATTCAATGCTTTGCCAGTGATGATACACTTTCATTCTCAAGATAAATGAGAATGATGAACTCTAATTTCCCTTCAATATTCCTGTCTTCCTGTAATATGGAGTAATGGTCAAATATTTGTTTCTGATTAAACCGAGTTTAAAAAGCTGCATCCATTCTGGCAGAAGCAAGTTCTGTAGAAAAATAAGCAATCACTTTTGTTTATTTTAATAAAGCTAACAATCTAAAGGACGGCTGGCCTAGGCCAAAGTCCGAACTCCCGTTTTTTTAGAACTTCAATTGTCACAATGCGTTTAGAATGTCAAAGCTTCACAGAAGTTCCAGTTATACATCTAGTGTTTGCCCACACTTGATTTAAAGTGTTATTTCTGGAATTAGTTTTTGACCAGATTCTGGGAAAATACGATTGTTCTTTGTGATAATGGTCGCCCATTTACATTCAATGTATTAGCTGCCGTTGCTGTTGATCCTTGAAAGGACAGTGTGGCCTAAGTAGGTTGGACATTGGTATATATAAGTGCAGGTGAGAAGGCTGAGCCATGAGTTCAGCCTTTGGAAATTGAGATGACAATTTCTTTTAACGCCTGGATTAACCAACAAATCCAGCAACACTAAAATCTGGTACAAAACGATGAAAAATCATTTAGTTATCCCACCGCTATGCCATCAATTTGTCACGAATGGACCCTACTCCAAGAGTGTGCGTGACATAGTTGTGGTGGAGAAAGGGTTAAAGTTCTCTATTTGTCTGCACTAGACCGGAAATAATGACAAAATCTCCCCTTGACACCACCCACACTTAAACAAAATAATATAACTATTACTATTTTAACACTGCGACCACCAAGACAATTCATAAATGGGGTGCCTTGGTCCCCCAGGTAAACTTAATAAGAAAAACCCAACAAATACAACTTGGCACAATATTTAAGGAATTGCAAAAATACTAAATTAGTCTCTTCAGGTAATGTGATTCTTTACCAGACAAAGGCAGAACGTAATAAATTAATGTTTATTATGAGCAAAAAATAGTCACAGTGCATACAAAAATCTAGATAACAATCAAAATTAGTTACACCGACAACAGATAAAAAGCAAAAGGGATAAAATAACAAAGTCCTAATCACTTACTCAGCTCTTCAAAGTAAGACTTCTGCCCCAGGGGGTATCTGGTAGGAAAGATGGTGACTTACTTTAAAATTAGATCTTGGCCCCAAGCGAGTACCAGGCATACTTCAGTTTCATTAGAGATATACCCTGTGGATTACAACACCTCACCCAGAGGTGGAGTTAAGGCACATCTATAGAGACACTAAGGGAATACCCACTTGTGTCCATACCCCCATCATTTCAAATGGAAACAATTGTCTCTATTTTCTATTATGTACCTGCCTCAGAAATATTAATTGCATCTAGGAATTTGTTATTATTTTTCCATTCCATAGATATTTCACATGCCTTACCTGACCCAATATTACGGACATCACAATCCCTTCCCATGTGGTTATGTTATGCGATTCATGTTTGAGCTTGTTTAGAACATGGTGTTTGTCCCATTCTAAATATAATGAAAATAAGGCTTTGTTATTATTCAGGGGGGGGGTTATATTAATGTTTCTTTTGGATTTGATACTTAAACACAAAGCTAATGATCATTAACATATCAAAGAAATCCCTCATCAATGAAAAGGTACAGGCCAAATGTCTGAAGCCAGACATCAGGCTTTTCAAGCATAGAATCTCACACCTTGCAGAGCCTTGATTAGTTCACATCCATATGGTAAAATCCTTTTCACATGCCGATGCCTTTTTGCCTGTTTGACTCAGCAGTCTGTGTGTGTGTGTGTGTGTGTGTGTGTATGGACTCAGCAGTCTCTGTGTGTGTATGTACTCAGCAGTCTGTGTATGTGTGTAAGGACTCAGCAGTCTGTGTGTGTGTGTGTGTGTGTATGGACTTAGTAGTCTGTGTATGTGTGTGTATGGACTCAGCAGTCTGTGTGTGTGTGTGTGTGTGTGTGCGCATTGACTCAGTAGTCTCTGTGTGTGTCTGTGTGTGTATAGACTCAGCAGTCTCTGTGTGTGTGTGTGTGTGTGTGTACGAACTCAGCAGTCTGTGTGTATGGACTCAGCAGTCTATCTGTGTGTGTGCATGTGTGTGTGGACTCAGCAGTCTGTCTGTGTGTGTGTGTGTGGACTCAGCAGTCTGTGTGTGTGTGTGTGTGTGTATGGACTCAGCAGTCTGTTTTTCTGTGTGTGTATGGACTCAGCAGTCTGTGTGTGTGTGTATGCATGGACTCAGCAGTCTGTGTGTGTGTGTGTGTGTGTATGGACTGTATCAAGGGAAATCTGTTTGTTTTTTAATAATCCTTGGTGGAAGATAATGAATTCTCCACCAGGAATTATAAAAACAAAACAAAAAAAAAACCCACATTGTGTCGGGGGCGGGGCTTAACATGCGGCAGGGGCGGGATCAAACTGTGGTGAGGGCGGGGTTAAATGTGCCCCCCCTACTTTTGTCCCTGGCCCACCATGTGTCCCCCCTAAAAATGAATCCTAGAGACGCCACTGCTCTCAGGCGACATTTTTTCTAAACTAAAGAGGTTTAAATTTGTTAACCTTTCTTCACAGCTAAAATGTTCCATTCCTTTTATTAATTTTATAGCGGGAAAAGTTTTCAAATCAGTATAGCGTCCACCAAGATCTATCAAGAGAACACCTGCAATGCATTCCTTTCAACAGCAACCGCTAAAGTCAAAGACAGTAGAGGTAAATCCTTATAGTGAACAGCCCCTCATAATGATTAAGGATGTATTTATTTGCTTTGGGAGCTGTTTTATTAGCACTTACCTTGCTCTAGTACTGTATCCTTGCTCTAGTACTGTAATTCTTGAAGGCACTATTGTAACACCAACATTCCTGTCCCACTATCTGTCCGCCATATGCAGATGTGATTGGCACTGATTGCAATTGTCCTCCATGACACAGACTGTCAGGTTAGGGAAGGAACCAAAATGTACAGACCCAGGACTCAACAAATGAGAACTTACCATGTACCAGTCCTTAGAGTGGCCAGACTATGATGGACAGTGTCAGAGTGAATAGCAGAGGTCAAGGATAGGAGAAAACTGGATGAATGGTGAAGTAGCCAACAAAGCAAACTAATAAAACGAGAAAATGGATATGAGAAAAGAACCAACCCAGGGATACATACGACTTGTTAAAAATGTCCAATAAGGAGCACAAAATCTAAAAAACAGCCAAGGTCAAAGGAGTACAGAGATTAGGAGAAACGCTAAATAAGCCAAGAATTAGACACCAGAATTTGAATATACAAGAATGCGCTATTGGATGAACTAGAATCACAACAGGGCAACATGGTAGAGGTGAGTATAAATAAGCAAGACCTAGGATGGCCCATGTCATCCTAGAATTCCATATGATTCACGGGTTGTAACGGATCGCCTGGCACCCCGACTGGGTACCTCTGTTGAAAGATGCTCCTAGCGCTTCCTGAGGACTCCAAGCACTGCAGCAGACACCACAATCACCGAACCAGAGAAGCGTATACCTTCTCTCAAGCATATGAATGCTGTAGACAGTTGAATAGGAACCATACGAATAGGTTTACTCTCCTAGCAGTCAAACTGGAACAGCATACCATAAATCCTTCCCCCAATAATGAGACGACACTTCACTTTGAGGGTTAAAACAGGAACTCCGGTGCTGGCACACCCAGCCTGGTTTTTATTACAGTCTTGCAAATACAGGACCGCCCACAGGGAGGTATAAAACAACCAATCACATCACAGTTACATCCCACATATTCCCTCCCCTTATCCTGAGGAAACTCAATTATACATACAGTTAAAACATACTTTCTACCCAACTTTCATAACTCTAAAACCATACATCACATTCACATAAAATTACATATTTGGAATCAATCCATTCAGAGGAGCAACATATTAAAAAATGGCACAAATCAGACAAGGGGTTCAAAAGTTAGTAAAAAGTCCTTTGTGACTAAATGAAGCATGGCTTTCTGGCCCAAACCAGTTTCAGAGTCTTCTATCCTGGAGAGTAATTCAATTATCTCCCAGGATAGACACAAGACTCCATTAAGCACATGGTTGCAAAAAGACACAAAACACTTCAAAATACATAAAGTCACATTTACACATAACACACAGACATTTCACATATCCCCAGATAGCTGGGATCTGAGTGCACATTATTAGATGAATGGCACTCAGATCACACAAATAAGCCTTTCTGCAGGGGAAATAAACAGTTTAACCTGCAGGGCCATAGTCCCAAGGGAGCAGGCGAGCAACCAGGCTTCTCCAGTTCACAGTGGCGAGGTTGGTTTCGCCACACGGGTGGTACAAAACCATATTAGACTGCTTAGTAACGTCATAAGATCGCGCCAAATTCTGTCCAGTAAATGCCTCATACGGACCAAAATTGGTTCTGGCTAATTCTGCATCCATACCTGAATACGGTCACACATATAAATACGTGGCACGAGAGCATGCAGCGCCACACATGCTGGTTTCATTTCAAGGACAATTACAAGGACATCAGAATGTCCTATATTCCTCCTGCAAGTTTTCTAGAGAAAAATCACTGTGAAGGAGAATAGGTGTACCACCTCTAGGAGGGTTCTCCTGCTCTCCCTTGTCACTCAATCCTAGCTCAGACCTCCGACAAAGATATCTAGCTGGGGAATGACTGACAGATAAGGCTAACTGTTTAAATAGATTTTAGTTAATACAATGTTAAACAAAAATCTGCACATCAGTCAAGCCATAAGACGTGCTTTCCCACAGAAATCCCAAAAATCGCTGTGGGAAAAGCAATTCTTATGGCTTGACTGATGTGCAGATTTTTGTTTAACATTGTATTAACTATCCACAGACTTCAGGTGGAAGGGGTTTTCAATCACAATTTTTCCCCACCATAACCTATTTAAATAGATTTTGTAAGACAAGCTATAGCTATAGATTTGCGAGCAATTCTGCTAGTTCAATGAATATTTGAACTATATTTGTACTGGAATAGAGGACCGAACTACACATTTTTTCCCTTTGTTCGGCTGTCCGTACCCCCCATTGTTCGTTTACTGAACCAACTTTGTGTGGTCTCCTTGTTCGCAAATCATGTTTAGGCTTGATTAGAAGATTGTACTTGTCCCATTCTAAATATGATAAAAATGAGGTTACAGTATTACTCTGTAGGTAGGTATTAATGTCTCTTTTGGATATGATATTGGAATAGAAGGCTTGTTCATATCAAAGGATGCCTTATCTAACAGGGATCAAGACATATAAGAGAGTTAGTTTATACTGAAACAAGATTTCCAGGCCACATACGTGAGACTTCTCACACCTTACAGAGTAGCTCTTTTGGGGTCCCAGCTTCAAAGAGGACTTTGGGTTGTAAGCTCTGACCTCCCATACAATCAAATTAACCCCTTTTGAAAATGTATTTTTGGGGTGTTTTAGAATATTGTATATTTTTCTGTAGAGGATCCTGGATGGAAAAGCCATGTATTATTGTATGGGAGACCCCATGTAGGGGTCTGTGCATACAAGCCACGTGTGGCCAAAATAAAATCAATTGACTCCCACAACTTTGTGTCGTCAAGTTTCTGGGGGAAAAGTATCTTGGATTATTATACTGCTTCTTTCAGCTATGAGAAAGGAAGAGCGGAGATACCTATGCTAGGTATTGGAGCTCCGCTACAATATTTGCACAGTATCACAACAGGTATATTTAGGGTATGCAGGTATAAACATAACTTTCTTTTCACATAAATAACAGAAGGTAGGCATGCTAAGTGGTGCCAAGTTAAACCTGGAGGCAGGTATAGCATTTAACACATTTCACACCTAGGTGCTTACACATAAGCAGTATAAGGAGTATAAGCAGTATAGGCTGAATAAGTAATCACTTTTGCTGTGAAACACGTCAAGCGTTATACCTCATGACTGCCATGTCCCTTGGCACCATCTTTATATTGAGTATTTAATCATATTTATGGTTTTAATGCCATATGAGAGTTTCCAGCAGCCCACCCCTGTTCTCAAAATGGTTTAACACTGAATGGAGGGACTTAAGGCACTATAACCAATTCAATGAAACAGCTATGCTGCCTACAGTGGCCCTTTAACTCCAGTAAACAATGCAGCACAGGTAAGTAAAGAATGAGAATTTACCTTGGCTTTCCTTCCATAATTAGGAAATTTGTCTTCGTGATGCCTACTGTCTGTTTTTGGTACTGTTTTAGGTAGTTTTTTTAACAGCCAGTGCTAATTCCCTTAATCCACAATGATACACCAAAAATAATTGGCTTAGTGTCCGACAAGAACGTATAAAATTATAATTTAAAGAAGGTATTGGCCATGTGTAATTTTACACTATAACTTTTTAGCCAATGAGACACTTTTACATTTTTATACCAGTATATTAAAAATAATAAATATGGATTGCTGTTTAAAGAACACACTCCCTCCCACATGTATTCCCAAAGATTAAATGAAGAGTGTAACTTTAAAAATAAATAGTGCTAACCTTGGATACATTATTGCCTTTGATAAAGATCACAAACACTTAAAAGGATTACTTCACAGAGATAACAAGTGTTAGTTTGCAGATACATTCAAAACTAAGATTGTGTTCAACTTAAAAATAATAAAAGCAAAATAGAAAATAATTTAAAAAAAAAAAATTCTTTCCTACTTTTGCTGCACCAGAGACTTGCTACCCATAATGTGAGGGGTGCAAAGCTTGCAGTGTTATCATGGCAAAGTCGGCCTCAGAAGCAGTTGGTCTGTGATGCCCTCAACTTGCGCCAGCTCAAACATTTAAGCTGAATGTAATGTGTGTGCATGTGATATGTGCTAGCTGTATCTGATGTGTGTTTGTGTGTTAGCTGTATGTAATGTGTATGCAATGTGTGTGTGTGTGTGTGTGTGCTGGCTGTATGTGATGTGTGTGGTGTGACTTCCTGTGGTCTAGTGGAGGGGTCATACTCCCTGGTGCTCCAGAAGGAGAAGCATTGCATTGACTGAGATCACCATCAGTGATTATCTCAGTGTTATATATGGAGAGGTGGCTACTGTGTGAAATGGGGAAAAAGTGGTTAATTCAACCCCGTCCACTCGGGGGCACTAAAGAACTGTTGTATCCCAACCTGTGCTGTATATCTCACATTACAGGTAACCATTACTGAAGTTGTTCATTGTGTATTTACATATATTGAAACATGTGCCAACCTACTTAACAAAATGTTTGTAATAAATATATATGCTGTTTAATTTAATATGTAATCAAAATAATAGTGAAATATTGTTAAAGCATGCAGCTACTATTCTAAACTTCTAACTTTGCTACTGAATACGGTCTTGTTTACACATCCATCATGTTTTCAACTAAAAACAGAGCTTAGTCCTGTTTTATGACTTTCTGACGAGGGTCTTAACCCTTTCGTGCCAGGGATTATGTTGTTTTCACTAATCCTCATTCAGGATTATGGATGTGCCAAGACTGGCTGTACGATTTTCAACTACATTCTGCTTTGTACAGAGCTCGCTACAATTCCTGCAAATCCTGAGGATTTGCTGAAAATGCAGGGACATAGTAATTATGCAATGAGAGGTGTCACCGTATTTGTATGTGTAGTATATAACTATTGCTTTTTTCTTTTTTAGAAAGAAATCATAAAAAAATACAGTGCATTGTCCCTTTAAATGTCCCACTGTGAAAAATACAAACACAGCCCTGAATACATTAGTGGAGTTTGCATGACACGGTTCTGCGTGTTTATATCTGAGCCAATATCACTACAACGCTGTGTCAAAAGTATGCCTGAAAACATGTGTTTTTTGATCATTTCTCGATTACTAAACATTGTACATGTATTTAACACGTACAACTCAATTTATACTTTAAAGGTCAGACACAGAGAGCAAGTTCCTGCCAAAACATCTGTTTGACAGAGATGCTATTATTTTTGGGCATCCATCGACGCGTATTCGATAGTCCATAAATATCTGTCAGATATGACTTAAATTGAAGGAGGGTATAATATACAACAATATTTACATTTCTCTGGTAAAATAATCTAACAACTTGAGATCTAAAGGAATTTGGAAATGAAGTATTCATTTTGTGGGGTGAGGGTGGATTGCAATAGTGCTGTGGTTGGGTTGATCTGGGCCAAAGAATACTTTTGAAAGGCACAAATTGCAATAGTTATACTTTAAAGCCGAGTGGATTAGAGATAGATCTAAAAGCAGGCGTCATCTTGCAAGTAATAGACTTCGTAACATGACTTGTGACATACGCGTGTGAACCTTAAGCAACTGTTTCTTTTAGGTTAATTATATTTATGGAAATGTCCATGTTATATAGGGATCCTTTAAATGATCATGGCAGTAAAATAAGGCATTTATATGTAGTTTCATATGTAACTACACACACAGGGTTATTCGTTAAGGTACTAGTTGGCAGCATTTCAAAATGAATTACAAGTAAATTTAAAAGTGTAGGCCACACTAGCCGATTTGGAAAAATTCCCCTAGTGATCCAGGTTTTCAGTCTGTCTATATTTCCGAAAATTGCAAATAAACTCTTCTTGAGTCTTTTGTAATGAGGCTTCCGTTCTTTGTAAATGCAAAGCTGACGTCTTTCTGGGATACAGGCTAAATGTGGCGGAACCACTAGAACCATATTGGATTTTATGTAGAATCCTCTGTATTTAACATTTAACAGTGCATTTGCCTTTCTAAATATGGTCTCCCAGGCTTAATCATGACATTATAAATTGCTACAATAGAAGACTGTGTGTTCGTGTCTTTCAGTCCTAAACCAGTGGGTTTTTGTGGAAGATTTCACAAATTTACATTATTATCAGATCGGACTATTGTTAGCAGGACTTAATAGTTATTATAACTGCCTACAAGTATGCAGTTATTATTATTGTATTTTATATATTAACTCCGTCATGCTGGTCTTTTACTACTGAAGCTGTGCCCTTAAGCAGTTAATCATTTATAGACTTGGGCTTTGGATTCAGCTGAATTGCAATTAGGCAGAATTTGGGCTAGTCCTCCGTTTGACCGAATTCTGTAGCTCTGAAGCACCATGCGGACATATGATCGGGCAAACGACTAGCACGATGACTGAACATGTTCGTTTGATTCAGTATTCGGGGCTCCAGACGTGAAGCAAAAAAAATAAATAATAAATAAATAAATTATAATTTATGGGAAAAATAATGATTGATGTTTAAGGGACAGATTATTTACAGATCAAGAGAGAAATGACCAGTAGATGGAAAAAGCAAGAGCAGTGAAAGAAAATCTTTCCATATGTATATAAAATAAATATACATAATATTTAATATATAGATTTATTTATTTTTACTTCTCATCTTTTTCTTTATTGGTTACTTTTTCTCACTTGACATGTGAACCAAATGGCAGGAAAATACACCTATCTATGTACTGCAAAATAGATACAAGAATATTTATATTATGTATATATTCTGATGTGCCTGAGTGTTTCCCTAAATATTTGTTCATGAACGACTTTCAGCGGCCTGTATAATCAGCAGGGGCGGACTGAGAACCCTCAGGGCCCCCGGGCAAAATAAATCAAGGGCCCCCTTACAGGCCCCACCCATACTCTGCAGCAAGCGCCACTCTTGTCCCGCCTCCATGCACCGCCTCCAGCCACACCCTACACAATCTTTAGACACAAGGAACAAAAGGGCAATAAGCCCTTCGAGGCCCCAGTAGAGACTACAATTGAGGGCTAATGGGCCATGGAGGGGGGTCTTTCTAGCGGAGGCTATCTCAGTGTCCTTTAGAGAGTGTGTTAGAAAGAATCCCCTCCAAGCCCCATTAGAGACTACAATGGAGTCTAAAAGGCTTGGAAGGGGGTCTTTCTAACAGAGGCCATCTCAGCGTCCATTAGATATCCCCTGCTGGAAACAGTCGCCTCCAGGCCCCAGTAGAAACTACAATTGAGGGCTAATGGGCCATGGAGGGGATTTCTAGCAGAGGCTAGAGTCTAATGGGGCCTGGAGGGTGGTCTCTCCAACACTCTGGTTCCTATTCACAATATAACAACACAACATAGCTCGCTGATACCTAAGCCAAGTTGGCTCCTCTTACCTTAATTACTGTTGCTGGCTGGCAGTCTGTGGGCTTGCTGGCTGCGGCTGGCAGGCTGTGGGCTTGCTGGCTACTGCCGGCAGGCTGTGGGCTTGCTGGCTACTGCCGGCAGGCTGTGGGCTTGCTGACTGCGGCTGGCAGGCTGTGGCTTGCTGGCTGTAAGCCTGTGGCTTGCTGTAGGCCTGTGGGCTGGCTACTGGCCTGTGGGCTGGCTAACTGGCTGGCTACTGGCCAGCCTGTGGGCTGGCTAACTGGCTGGCTACTGGCCAGCCTGTGGGTTGGCTGGCTGGCTACTGGGGCACTTGTAGATTATTTAAAGAAATAATCCATGCACAATAACCACTACTGCTCCAGAGTAAGTAGTCAAACCGTTTAAGAACAGTTTGACAACTTACCTGGGGTCTGCTGGGATATGAGGCTGTAGTAGGGAATAGGAGCAGTGGTGCAATGTGTGTGAAAGGTTCAGTGTGTGTGTGGGGGTGTAGTGTGTGAATGTGTAGAGTGTGTGGGCAGTGTATGTGTGTGGCAATGTTAGTATGGGGGGCTGTGTATGGGGTCTGTGTGTATATGGGTGGGCAGTGTATGTGTGTGTGTGAGGCAATGTGTGTAAATGTGTATGGTGTGTATGGGGGCAGTGTGTGAATGTGTATGGTGTGTGTGTGGGGGCAGTGTGTTTATGGGGCTAGAGTTCACTCTCACCACTGCGACCACCAGGAATCCATGGGGGTTACAGTGTTGAGAGTGAACTCTAGCCCGTAGCTCCAGGGCTAGAGTTGACTCTCGCAAGAGCAGTAACGTTGCCATGGTAACCGCGGCAACGCTCTGTGCTCGCGCAAGAAGGACCCAGAGGAGCTGCAGGGTGAGCTCCCAGGTCCTCTCTTCCTCCCCTGCCCGCACGGTGCCTGCGGACAGGGGAGGGGGGGCATTCTTCCCTCTCTTTCTCCCCCCTCCCCATCTCTCTATTCCCCCTCTTTCTCCCCGTGTCTCATTCTTCCCTCTCTGTCTCCCCATCTCTCTATTCCCCGTGTCTCATTCTTCCCTCTCTGTCTCTTTCTCCCCCTCCCCATCTCTCTATTCCCCCTCTTTCTCCCTGTGTCTCATTCTTCCCTCTCTGTCTCCCCCCTCCCCATCTCTCTATTCCCCCTGTGTCTCATTCTTCCCTCTCTTTCTCCCCCCTCCCCATCTCTCCCTCTCTTTCCCCTCCATCTCTCCCCCCTCTCTCTCCCCTCCCATCTCTCCCCTCTCTCTCCCCCTCCCATCTCTCCCTCTGCTCTCCCCCCTCCCTCTCTTTCTCCCCCCTCCCTCTTTCTCCAGCTTCTCCCATCTCTCCCCTCCCCATCTCTCCCCGCCCTCTCTTTCTCCCCCCTCCCCATCTCTCCCCTCTCTTTCTCCCCCCTCCCCATCTCTCCCCTCTCTTTCTCCCCCCTCCCCATCTCTCCCCCCTCTTACTAGTCAGAGGGGGCCGGCCGTTTCATTTTAGAGCCGCCGGACCGGGTGGCAGCCTCGCCGGTCCGGCGGCATTCCTCTCAATAACACTGAAGAAGAAGGAGGAGGAGGAGCATGTGTCTGTCATGCTCCTTTGCGGTTCCCACATCCTGTGCTGGGAATTGTGGGAACCGCAGGGAGCATGACACACATGCTCCTCCTCCTCCTTCCTCTTCAGTGTTAGTGAGCGGAATGCCGCCGGACCGGCGAGGCTGCCACCCGGTCCGGCGGCTCTAACATGAAACGGCCGGCCCCCCCCACAGTGTGCCACCGGACCGGCCACCCGGTGGCACCTGCAGTCCACAAATGCCGCCCCCAATCCAGCCCTGCCGCCAGGGCCCCCTGAAGGCGGCCCTGGCGGCGGGCCCCCCTCCCGGCCGGGCCCTCGGACCGTGTCCGAAGTGCCCGACCGGTCAGTCCGCCCCTGATAATCAGTTTACCATCACACATGGTTTGGCAAAATTATTTATCATATTCTGCTTTACATAAAGCATAGTATTAATTTGTAAGTTCATTCGCTCTCAAATAATTAAATTGTTATTTACAACACAGTTCAGATGGAATATGGATTGGTAAAGTTCGAGACAGATATACAAAGTTTGGTAAGATAAACATTTTCACTGAATAAATTCTACCCAGACATGATAGTTTCAACATTCACTTTATTTATTGCTGGCTAACCTCAGGCTGACATGAGCAATCAATTAAATTACACATCAAGGCAAGCATATTAATATTCTCATAATTGAAACCAGGAAGCTAAGTCACAACACTAGTAAAGATAAATGACACAACAATAATATTATCATGGAGCAGATTTTCCACTACAAATAAAAGAACATATTGACTTTGATGACTAATTTTATTTTTCACTCAATCTACCTGCCCCTTTCCATCCTATTTCAGCCATATATCTTCTGTGCCTCTTCCCTTAATTTCAGCCAAACCTTCTCCATCTCTTTCTTATTTCCACCATACTTCTTGTCCCTTTTGCAAGTCTATCAGCCATATTTCCTTTCCCCTTCCTCCCCATTTCAGCTATATCTGATTCAACTTTGATATTGTTTTTAAAGAAGAGGTTCAAGAACAGCAAGCCCACAGTAAGTAGTATGGGATTAATGGGTCAGAGGCTCTTGAGATGAAACACCACTAGCCATTTGTTTATTCACTCTACTCATGCTAATCAAAAATGGATTAAGATCCCACAGGTCCCTAACCAAGTTACTAGTTTTGGGCTCTCTCTTTATTCTTCACATGAGGATGGAGAATAGGGCAAAGCAAATGTGTGAGTTTGGGGCCCCTGTCTAACCACTGGGCCCTAGGCGGCTTCCTAAAGTCAGTTTATGGTTAATCCAGCTCTTACTCTAATATGCTGATTATGCCTTCTAGTTTAGGATCCAACCAGTAGTGTTACACACTACTAACTACTACTAATGACTAGTTTAGCAGTTTTGGTCTCACCATGCCATGGGAAGTATGTGTGCAGTTGGTAACGTAATTCAGGTGCTAATGGGACCTCTCAAGGTCCCATACAGATGTTTGACTATGCTGCATTACAGTGGTCTTCACATGAATCTATTATCACCGCAGTAACATTCCTAGATTAAGCAAATGGAGAAAGTTTAGTGCCAATCCAAATATCTCTCTCAAAACAAATTTTCGCTTAGCAAATCACTGAAATGCCTGCGTTGCATGAAAGGAAATATTTATTAAATTTATAGGTAAAATGAATTTCATATTGTGTCAAATAAAAATACTTGATACTCTGGACTCTAGAAGACTGTATCTTATGTATTTATAGCTACACCCCAGAAAACTTGAGAATTCCCATTAACTGTATCATGAGAAGTCAGCATCATTACTGCAGCATTTCCTTGGCACACACTTAATAGTGTGTTCTCACTCCTTGGAATGTCAAAAGCTGGGCGAATACCTTGATCTATGGATGCTAAGAGACAGCCAATTCCAGATCTTGATTCAATTTATCCTGATTTGTATCCTTTTCCCAAGATATGTTCAGTTGGTGCAGAGGGAAAGATCATTAAATATCTAAAGTTGCAGATGTTCCTGGATCTATGTTGGCTTATAAATAGTTCACTTCGTTATAACTTTCATTTTTTCGTTACTATAGAAAATATGTGCAGAATGCTATTTTAAATGCACTGTTTTTATGCAACAGGATTCTTTAAATGAAATTATATATCCTATGTCCTAGATTTATTTATTTAGACTTTTCTCAATCCCACTACACCCTTGATAATGCAGTTACCTATAAAGCTCTAAAGAACTCTAGCCACTGTTATAGTTTGTCAATAATTTGTAGGTAAGCCCTTTCTCAGTCTCTGTGCTCTGCCAGTGACCTTCTCCTGTCCACTGCTCATACCGTTACTGCTAATTCATGTTTGTAGGACTTCTCTAGAGCAGCTCCTTTCTTTTGGAACAGTCTGCCTACCCCCATCAGAATCTACCCTACTTTTCAATCATTTAAGAAGCCCTCAAAACCAATCTCTTGAAAAAAAGCTTACGGCCTCCCAGAGTAATTTCTATTTCACAATCCTGTCTCTTGTTCGCTCCTTAAAGGCCACACTCCACTCTCACCTCCAGTTCTGCTACCTTCCCACCTTGTTGTTTGATTGCTATCCCCCTTGATGTCCTTCCTATTGTGTCTTTGTACCCTACCTCCTCTAGATTGTAAGCCTGTTTGAGCAGGATCAACCTATTGTTCCTGTAACATCTTGTAATTGTCTCATTTATGATTATATTTTCCCTTTTTCATAATATTGTAAAGTGCTGCAGAATAAGTAACCAACTAAACCAGGCATCTCAAACTCTGGCCTCCAGATATTACTGAAGTACAATCCCCACGATTCACTGGCCATCTATTTGCCATAAAAGAATACTGGGACTTGTAGACCATCAACATCTGGGGCCATAGTTTTAGATCAAAGCTGTAGTGAATTAAAATATTAATGGCAAAATTAAGGCAAAAACAGAGGATCTAGAAAAATTCTCTAATTCAGCTATAGACAAAGCTTGGCTACATTTGTCATTTATATTTCACTTTGGTGCATGTCAGTGTTTAGTGTAGAACCCCGAAAGATAAGCTGCCAAGGTAAAGGTAAAGGTAGAAGATATTCACAAATTTTCTCAGGCTAAGGACATGGACTGATTCTAAGGCGAACGAAGGCAGACACTGGCATGTTGATGGTCCCGGGCCATAGACAGAATATAGCTACAATTTGCTACCACTTGTTGTCTGTATAGTAAATGTAAAGTTTAGTAGAGGTATCAACCTTCCTGACGATTATTTAACCTACTGCACATCTTATAAATGTATCTAGTACTCTGTAGTGATTGTGTAGGACTTTGGGGCATATGTATCACGGCTTATAAATTGTATGTAAACTATACTACTATATTGGAGATCCTAAGTAGACATTAGTACATATTCGTAGTTAATAAATTGTTGGAATTAGTTAAGCCTTTAACTTAATCATTTACAATAAAATGTACCATATTCCCAGATATACATTACCCCAATACATAGCTTTGAATATGTACAGTTTGTGAGATACAGGAAAAGGGTGTGCTCTTACTTACTTATCTCTCATAAATTCTCACATCGGGTGTGTTATTTGTAACTGAGAAAAGGCGAGCCAACTGTTTTCCCTCTTATAAACATATATATATATATATATACACATTCCAGCAATATATCCTAAAATTGTTTGTGAAATAAATATATATTGCTTTTTTGGGGGGGTTTTCAGACTTACTTCATAAACAAATAATTATTATTTATATATCGCCAATGGATTCAGCAGCGCTTTACAATATTATAAGGGGGGAATTTAACTACAAGTAGAACAATTACCAAAAACATACAGGAACGATAGGTTGAGGAGGACCCTGCTCAAACGAGCTTACAGTATATATATAGCAGAACACAGGAAAAATCTTCAGGCATTTACGGAGTTAAATCCACAGGCAGATTTATTGGATCAAAAGGGACAAAAGCAATGTTTGGACCTGGTCTTTGTCAAACTTTATTCAGCTATATGTATTTTGGATTTGCTGGTCCTGCTTCGGTGCACCCGGTTTTAAGTGGATTTGAGTGCAGTTGCTTTTTTTTTGTTTTACTTCATAAACACAACTAATAAGACAAAATACTGATTCAACCAAGGTGTCTTCCTTATTTTTATTCCTGTTGTATGACATTAACAAGGGTTATGCCCTCTTTGGAATCAGCCTAGTTTGTATCCTATCTATGTGGAATTTGTAAATAAGACACTAATTACAATATTTTAAGTTTCTCTCCATTCCTCTTTTTCTTCTTTAAAGGGACACTGTAGGTATTATAACCAACATCACTCCAAAACTTGGGTAAGACAGAGATTATACACTACTTTCTAGCCATACCAATTCCTACCAGCAGTGGGCACTGTGACAGGCTGCAAGCGGTTAGCTGGAACTCTCAGCAATACACAGCCGGAAACTTAGCACCAGGGGACTCCAGAGACTATAGTCACTACAATGTGATGAAGCAGTTACTTTTCCTACACAGTCCCCTTAAGATTCTTTATGCTTCTGTGAATCAGAGGTGGAGATTCTCAACAGACATCTGCAAAATGTGCATCTCTGCATAACTATTTGCACAGGCGTTAAATAACTGAGCAGTATACAGTATTTTAGAAGATATCACACAGATATTACTACCATCCACACTGTGGTCTCATCTTAGTCCACATATCTTCTTTAGTCTCTCCGTGGCTTTTAATTTTTATTACAGGCTCCTAGCTTATAGAAGCAACTTTTGCTATGTTAATGCATCAATTAAATATATGAAAAAGGGCAAGATGTGGTACTAGAATTCTTATTTTACAGGAGAATGGGCAGGTGCAAGACTTTTACTGTAAGCCGCCCCATTTCCTATTGATGGGCACGAGAGACAGTTTGGGAGATATCTGATTAAATGTGCGGAAGGAGTAGAATTAATGGGTGTTATGATTATGAAATTGAATAGAATTGTGGAAGACGGAGGCCTCAAACAGATGTACTGTAAAAGCTGTGTGGAATTGGATAAGATTAGCAAAAATATCTGAAGCACAGGCATTTGGGAAGTCAAGTTAATAGGAAGTTACAGTAGTCAAAATAGAAACTGCAGCTCTATTTTTCTAATACCTTGCAGAGAAACTGGACACTGTCCAGATATATTTAGGAGTTTGGATGGGGGAAATTATTGGATAAAATGACAGAATATTATGATATCCGATTCTGTATAATGATCCAAGCTCATTAATGTTCGCTACATTTTGTCTTTTTCCCCGAAATCCCATTTTAAAAGTAACAAGCTAATATTACTGTCAATTTTTTTAATTTTTTTTTTTAAATGCCTAGTGCAAAATGAGCATGTTTGGATTTTTTTTTCCAATGAAAACCAGGAAATCATACTAATTAAGAAGAAAAATATAAATCTGAGATCCTTGGAAGTACATTATTTAGAATGGCATAATGCTGGTATTTTTATAAGAAAAACAGAACGTAAAATACTGTAAAATGACAGATTGTAATTATGTGTGTTTAGAAATGTGTGTGGTTCTGGGAACAAAAAAAGATATTCCATAATTTTATGATCAATAAAACATAAAATGTGATGATATCATACTGCTATTTTGTTTAAAAAATATAATTTTGAAATAATGTTTCATTTACTGAATTATCCATATGTTCATATACAGTTATATGTGTAGAAATGATTGTTTCCAGTGTTTAAAATTATTTATAAAGTATGGAAGAGAAGCTTGTGTTATGGAAACATACGTTAGTTCAGAAATAGTTCTGGATTTTGGAGGGTTTACGAATCAGTGGATCACTCCAGACATCTGTGAGCACATTAAAGCTTTAGGTAAGATATACAAACAAACAAACACACACATATAAAAAATATTTTAGTCACCCTCCTGTTTCCTACCTTATAGATGCAGGATGGTGACTGACAACCTCCTCTCTTCCTCCCAAGCGGCTCTGTCTGATACCTGGGAGGAGTGACCGGGGCAGTCGCTTCCTCCCAGCATCTGATATCATCCCAGGGGGCCCGGTTGCGCTGTTAAAGCGCTGCAGTGCTGACCATGCCTCCTGGAAATCCATAGCCATCGGGTGGCCCTAATAGCATGGGTCACCTGATGGGCCTCTTCATGTGCGGCCGGACACCTGGTCGCAGGGGTCCGAAGGGCGGTCGGGCCCTCTGGAGTGACGGGCCAGGTCGCAGATGCGACCCCTGTATGTATGCCACTGCTTACAGCGACTTGTCAGCAATGTCTGCCCAGTCACTATTTTTAAAGTTACTAGAATTACACCCACCCGATACAGGTGGTGGAATAGGGGGGTTTAAGAGTACCCATGGGGGTCTTATTGACCTTCATGAGTTTTGTTTTTTTAATTTACTTTATTTTGTTAACTTTTTTCAGTGTGGTGGATGGCTAACTGCCACATAATTAACCCTTACACTGTCGAGTGTGTTTTAAAAAAAAAAAAAAAACTATTTATGGCTGCTAGTGCTGCCAGCATGCAAATAGTAGTTAAAAGTATCATTCAGTTGCAAAAAAGCATGTGAACATTAATTTGCTAATGTGCATCCTGCTCGAATGCATCCGGGTAATTGCTGCAAATTCACTTGTCCCAACCGAATTCTGACCGTATTTGACTTCAGTAAAAAAGAGCATTACCATGGTGGTCAGAATTCAGTCAGTTTCACCAGATTATGCCCATTCAGAAAAATCCTGTGCTTAGTGAATAGCCCTGTAAAAATCATCACTGTAGTGGTTATAGTACTTGGTGTTCCCTGACAACTACATTATAAGTAAACAGTTTTTAAATTGCTGAACTATTATTGCGGGTCTAGTAGTAGAGCAGACGTGTCTGAGACACATAGGAAATATAGTCCACGTTACCGTGAATGCCAAAGACTAGACACTATAGTTGTAAGAAATTCTAATACATGAGAAGAAAAGACCTGTTTAATGCATCATAGAAAACAAATACCGGGAGATATGAAAACAGGTTCAAGTACGAAATGATTAATAACGATTTCCAAAATAGTCAGACCAGATGAGCAGAATAAAAAAAGACACATAGAACACGTGTTGACAAGAAGCCTGCATTACCCTTACATCTTGTTTATGATATCGTCTGGCAGTGCGGAATACTCCTGTCACGATCTATAGATTAAACTTCAATGTTGCCAGAGCTTTTCTCAAACTGTAGAGTGCGTGATTACTTACATGAAAGATAAAATGTGAAAAATGAAATCAACGTGCCAAGAAAGCAAAAAGAAAAAATAAGTTAAATATCACTGTGCAGAATCTAGAAACAGTTGCCAGAGAGGGAGTGAGCTAATGGTAACAATTCCTTCTTTAAGGAGGCAATAAAACACAGCTGGCCAAAAATAGACTTATTTATGGTTTTGTTTATTTATATATTTATTTGATAATGTAGAGATGATTTAAGTCTAGTTGTGAGAATATGTGTGGTATATGATCAGTAAAGCTTCAGTGTGATATAAAAGGCTAAGCCAACATAAGATGGTTTGTGGGAAGAAGTTCCTGGCCTGACAGATGGTTGTCGGGCTTTTGGGTCATACATTTGTGATAGCATTTACCTCGGATCACTTACTGCCCAGTAACACATACGTCTGTATTGGCAGGCCCTCTTTGTAGTAAATTCTGCCCTTTGTGAGGTTCCCTACTTCTTTTTTGCCGTGAGCAAACAACAAACGAAAAACACAATAGCATGCTTTTCCACCACTGACCCAGGAAAAGTCCTGGGTTTCCTCATTAGTACATTGGGCCAGAAGTTTAATTAAAAGAGAGATGTCTTTTCTCAGGTTTTTAATTGTATGTTTACTCATTCCTATATGTTGTTATCACACAACTCAGCTACTCCAGTATAGCTCCCTGTCAATCATTGACTATAAAAATTCAATTTACAATGTTTGTCCTGGCGTTGCCCTGTCTGAAATGGATGATGATGTAATTTACGAAATATTTAATATAGATTAAAAGAGAGCAAAAACTTTTCTTGAAAATAAAGGATATCACACATTATAGGTGAGTTTCAATGTTTTATTAAATTGTGTAAAATCTGTGATAATTCCCCCTAAACACCAATTTGTGTGTACAGTGACGTACATACAGGGGTCGCAGTTGCGACTGGGCCCGTCACTCCCGGATCCCCGCCACCATTTGCTAAATATTATAAATCCTTCTATAATTTGGAAAATGATACCGCTATTACCCAACTGTGGTGAGACCGCTGGCTGTCCATGAATTGCCCTCTTCTATATTTGTAGATTCCCCATTATAAAATGTGTTTCCCCATGTAGTTTTATTTTAATTGTGTAATATGCCTTTTGACCGAACGGGGGCACTCCAGCACACAGAGACCTTGTGCCTTCTGAACGAGGACCACCCCAGTGCCCCATTAGAACGTTCCCACCAATTAATCAGAACGTTCGCACTTGCAACATAGGTGTGAAACCACAGGGGAAGTAATTAATGAGCGCTCCCCTGGATGGAGTGTTCGGATCCCGAAGACAGATGCTTCCCTTGTGGGGGCTTCACACCGGAACTCCAGGGATGGGTCCCTGATCTTCTGGGGTACTGGTGGGCCGGGTCACCCTAACCTACTCCTAAAGGAGCCATAATCACTGTTCTGCTACCCGGGGGCTGCGAGGCGCAGGCAACCAATCAGAGAAGGAGCGCCTTCCAAACTGGGTTTTGCACCCTTTTGTCTGATTGGGCGTTAAAACCCCTTTCCTCCCCGAGCGGCGATTGGTGCAACAGAGTTTCACGCCCTTTCTTCGGATTGGGTGGCGAAACTCCTCACCAACCTGAGCGCTGATTGGTGCAATTTGGTTCACGCCCTTTCAGCTGATTGGTTGTTGCTTGGTTTAGGTGCGAAGTTCGAATTCACCGGACTAAATCAAGCAACTCCCTGGAACTAATTTCGGGGATGTACAGAGCCTCGAGCCCCAGACTTTAGACAATTTATCGGGCTCTGTACATCTAATAATTGTTTTGTAGGATCTTCTAAGAATTTCTTTCATGACCTTTATTTACCCAAATAAAGTTTGAAAATATTCTTTGGAATTGTAAAATCTTATCCTTACCTAGTCTAAAAGGTAAAGGTAATAAATATAACAATTTCGGAATTGAATAAGCGGTGACTATATTTAAACGTCCCAACCATGAGATTTTAATTTTACTCCATTTATTAAACTGCTTATCAATTAAGGTATAAATATTCCTGTAGTTCTTGTGTATAATATCCTGAATATTAAAGGATAATTTAATTCCTAAATATTCAATATACTCCAAGTTCCAATTAAACTATAATTTAGATTTAAGAGTGGATAGTTCTACCTCAGGTATGTTCAAAACCAAAATTTTTGTTTTCTTTATATTTATTTTATAGTTTGAATTTTCCAAAATATTTCAATTACTTTAAACACCTCTGGAATAGCAATTAAAGGTTTCATCAGGGACAGAAGCACATCATCGGCAAATAGGGAGATTTTGTAATCTCGCTCAATTGTTTTGATCCCATTTATATTTTTATTTTCCCTAATAGGAATAGCCAATGGCTCAATAGATAATACATATATTAATGGAGCCAATGGACAGCCCTGCCTCGTACCATTTTTTATTGAAAATGAAAGGTGATTCAAAAAATTTATTTATAATTTTTGCAGAGGGGTCAGTATGTTATGACATGATTTTATCTTTAAAAGGACCTACAAAACCGAATTTATTTAATACTCTTTCTAAAAATCTCCAATTGACTCTATCGAATGCTTTTTCAGAATCAAGGGCTAAAATAGCCATTTCTGAATTCATAAGATTACTCTTAATTATCAAATTAAGTATTCTATGTATGTTATGCGTTGAACCGCTGTCCCTGATGAAGCCAGACTGGTCGACCGATATGAAATTGGGAATAACCAATTCCCTTCTATTAGCTAGGATATGAGAATACATTTTAATATCCAGGTTTATTAAAGGGACACTATAGTCACCTGAACAACTTTAGCTTAATGAAGCAGCTTTGGTGTATAGAACATGCCCCTGCAGCCTCACTGCTCAATCCTCTGCCATTTAGGAGTTAAATCCCTTTGTTTATGAACCCTAGTCACACCTCCCTGCATGTGACTTGCACAGCCTTCCATAAACACTTCCTGTAAAGAGAGCACTATTTAGGCTTTCTTTATTGCAAGTTCTGTTTAATTAAGATTTTCTTATCCCCTGCTATGTTAATAGCTTGCTAGACCCTGCAAGAGCCTTCTGTATGTGATTTAAATTCAATTTAGAGATTGAGATACAATTATTTAAGGTAAATTACATCTGTTTGAAAGTGAAACCAGTTTTTTTTCATGCAGGCTCTGTCAATCATAGCCAGGGGAGGTGTGGCTAGGGCTGCATAAACAGAAACAAAGTGATTTAACTCCTAAATGATAGTGAATTGAGCAGTGAAATTGCAGGGGAATGATCTATACATTAAAACTGCTTTATTTAGCTAAAGTAATTTAGGTGACTATAGTGTTCCTTTAAGGAAATCGGTCTATAGTTTAATGTATTTGTTGGATCCTTACCTAGTTTAGATATTGGAATAATAGATGCTAACAGCATCTCCTTAGGGAAGGGCTTTTTAGAAGAACCTTCATGGAATACTTTCAATAATATAGGGACCAAGATGTCCACAAATGTTTTATAGAACCTCGCTGAAAAAGCCATCTGGTACTGGAGCTTTATTAGATTTAAGGTTTTATATTGAATTAATTATTTCTGTAGTGGTTATGGGTGAATTCAATTCATTACGTTTTACTAGAGCTATCACCGAGATACACAATTTATTTAAAAATTCATCCATTTCAAAATTTGTAACCCTGGAATCCGGTAATTTATATAAAGCAGTATACGTAGCTACAAAAGCCTGGGTTATTTCCTTAGGGCTTAAACAATACTCAACCCCTACTATTATTTTTTTGATAGCTTTATCCATAGAAGTGTTTTTCAGTTTATTCGTAAGCACTTTACTAACTTTATTGTTATTGTGATAACATTTTTGTTTAAGGAATATAATAGATTTATTCACATCATCCAAGATTTTTTTTATTAATGGTTTGTTTCAGAGATGAGATTTTGTTTTCATAGTTTGGGATATTTGAGCCTTATTTACTTTTTCTAGTTTGGCCAACTTAATATATAGATTAGAAATATTTTCATTATTATTTTTCTTTTGTCTCGACCCTGCTTTTATAAGGACACCTCTGGAAAGCTTTTTAAAGTGCACCAAACTGTGGATGTAGTCGAGTTCTGTAGCTAATTCAGAGTTTACCTTATCTATTAATAATAGGCTTTTGTTTAGTCTCCATATGTTTTTGATTTTAAAACAATTTGGGGATTTAAGTGTCAGAACTATTGGGGCATGATCTGACACGATAATTAAACCAATTCTGGATTCAACAACTAAATCTAGAAGATCGGGTCTAACTAAAAAAAAATCTATACGGGAGTATGACTGATGAACATGGGAAAAATTAACATTGATCGGACACCTTCTCTCCTCTTATCTTTGGAAGCTGAGAAGGCGGTTGATAGAATACACTGGGGCTATCTGAGAGAGCTGATGGTCAGGATGAACTTGCTTTCCTCTTTTATTGATGCAGTTTTTGAACTGTACTGCAGACCATCGGCGGAAGTATATGCATTAAACTTTGTTTCTGATATGTTCCTGTTGTCTAATGATACCAGTCATGGGTGTCCATTGTCACCATTATAGTTCATTTTAGCTATGGAACCTCTAGCTAAGACCATACACAGGACAAGTGAAATTAAGTGAATTAAAATAGGTGATGGTGTTCATAAGGTGGGCCTATTTGCTGGTGATGTGATTTTATCTCTTGGAGACCCAGAATCATCTTTGGGCCCATTGATGGACATATTACTCAAATTTGGAAAAATATTGTCTTATAAAATAAATTCCCATAAAACTAAAGCATTATCATTTCATATTCCAAGCCCTGTGTTGGAAACATTGATGGAGGGATACCAATTTGATTGGAGCAAGTCATTTATTTCTTAAATAAATATGAGATAGGAGTGGTGATGTTGGACTAGCCAACGTCAGAACCCTAAGGTAGGTTACAAGAGGTAACACGGGGGCTTAACCCCACAACAAGTAAATAACTACCAACTGAAAGAGTGAGATAGAAAAAAACACTCACTGAAAAGTGAATGGGATTGAATCTCACTCTAGAAGATTACCTCCTAAAGTAAACGTAACAAAGAAAATGGTAATAACCTTTAGTGAACGAAAATTAAGCAAAGAAAACATATATAATAGGTATGAAGCTTACCCTGGATAGAAACACCATAGAAAGTTGTGTTAGTGAAAATCACATAAAGGTGAGGAATTAAAAACCTCTGGATATGTTCCTTAATCTCATAGAAAATGATATATATATATATTGTATGTGCACATTCGTATAGAGTCCGCTAAAATAAATAGTAGTAAGGCCTCTAAAGAGGACCAAGTAAGACTATAGGGACATCCGATATGTGGACCAATATATAAGAGAAACGGAACATAAGTACAGACTGCTCCGTACAAAAGATGAAAATTAAATAAACCAAGTCGCGCAAAAACAATAAAATCCGTAAGTGATATATATAGCTGGGATCATGGTACCTAGCGATAGTAGAAATGCCGATTTTATATTATTGTCTTTTATATTATTATGTGTTTTGTAGACAATAAATTTTTCAATAGTACTCTGTCTGCTTCACATATATTAGACTAACTTTCAATCCTTTGGAGATTTTTTCTATATCAGTATCATTATTTTTACTCTATTTTATATCTATTATTTATTACTTTGGAACATGGTGTATTGATTCTACAATTATAGAATCTCTACTATATTAACCCCTTAGCAGCCAGTGGATTCTACCTACCTGATTCCATAGGAGGTTAAGATCTGACTAGCTGATACATTAAAGGAATATTTAAGTAATATTAACAAAATATTCTTATTCATCTATGATTCGCTATTTCCACTGAGTCCGGTACTGATTATTGATTTATTTCAATAAGCATCTTACACTTATATAATTTAAGGTGTACATGTATCAAATTTCATCATGTAATTCCCCGCTATTTCTATATTTCTCTATGGGAATTTTTCAAGTCTGAGATTTTTCTAGGTCAAAGTAACTGCTTAGATATGACGTTTAATAAATTGAGGAACATCTAATTTTATCCATTAGTTTTATTTTTCTAAAGTACGATGTTCTCATAAATACATTTAAAATATTAATCTATTGTAATATATAGCACCTATTTCAAGATTTGGAGCTTATTATAGCTAAAATTTTATATTTTGCTTTTCAAGCAGGATCAATGTATCTCATTTCTGACATGTTCTTTTTGAAAAGGTAATGACTCAAACGTTAGAAGTCTGGAATGAATTCTCAACATTAATGACAAGCAAAAAAAAATTAAAATATATGGGAGAAAAAAATGTTCTGGGAACTGTTTTTTAACATCCTTTTAAAAGAAAAATAAAATATATAAAAATATTTTTTAGAACAATTTTGAATTATATTCACTGGATTGAGTTAAAGACCCTGCTGAGACATCAATCACATGGTGAGTATCTTTAAAACATTAAGTGGCAAAATGTTAGAATATGTCAGAAAGGAATGGCATTCCCAAAGGGAGATAGATTGTTTAGTTACCAAACTGTTATTGGCAAGTTTCAGATTTTTCTATCTTCTTACCACGCAGTTCTATAAATAACAAATCATACGATTAACACACATCACGCCACAGGAACGTTGTGAAGCCACGGAGTAAGGAATTCATTAATGACTGTGCTATAATCTTTGTATGAATTTCAAAAGCAGGAGACCCCTATTTAAACACAGGAAATTGTACGTCTTTAATAATACAGCATGTGTCCACTAAAACATTCTCTTATTTTTGACCCTATTAGCTCACAACTAAAAACTGTTTTAAAAACCTATATTTATCAGGACTATGCCAGAGTACAGTGGCATGCCTCCAAACAGTCTCTATTTCAGTGGTACAGTCTCGATTTTTGGTTTTGCCATGTTTAGGGCTCTAGGACCTTGCAGAGAGCACTGAAACAGTGTTCCCTGCATGTTTTGTCCATAGTGGGATGGCCAAAATGATTGACGGACAGCCTGTTGTGTATTCACACCAGACTGACCTACCAGTAATGTGTAGTAACACACACCCCCTATCCAGGCAGATCCACCCCTTTTTGTGCAGGTCTGCCCCTTTTGGGTGGAGCCAGTGATATGATCAAATCACTGGCCCCTCCCATTTATTCCCCTCCCACCGCGTCCTGCTATGTTGGGAGGTATGCAGTGGCAAATTTAGACCAAACAGCAAAAATTGCAATCGGTTTGCATGGTAACTGCTGACAAAACCCCAATTACATTTTGTGAGCTTTGAGGCTAGTTGTATTTATTGACCTCAGCAGCACTCTTAAAATGTATGCATGTTTTGACTGCAGCCTTCCTCGTTTCATATGCAAATATATTTGAGAGTGCAGACCAACTCTCCAGCTTTGCACCCCTCCCTTTTACAGGTGCCTCTTTCCAGTTTCCAATTTAACCCCTGGAGGGCAGATTTTTCATGTAAGTGGGTTAAAGGATCACTATAGTGCCAGGAAAACATACTCGTTTTCCTGGCACTATAGTGCCCTAAGGGTGCCCCCACCCTCAGGGTCCCCTTCCCGCCCGGCTCTGGGGAGAGGAAAGGGTTAAAACTTACCTTTTTTCCAGCACTGGGCGGGGAGCTATCCGCCTCCGATCATCCTTCTCTCCTCCCTTTCGGCTGAATGCACACGCGCGGCAAGAGCTGCTTTCCTATGGACGCTTGTGTGTTCTCACTGTGATTTTCACAGTGAGAATCACGCAAGCGCCTCTAGCGGCTGTCAATGAGACAGCCACTAGAGGATTTGGAGGCTGGATTAACCCATTTATAAACATGGCAGTTTCTCTGAAACTGCCATGTTTATAAAAAAAAAAGGGTTAATCCTAGAGGGACCTGGCACCCAGACCACTTCATTAAGCTGAAGTGGTCTGGGTGCCTAGAGTGGTCCTTTAATCTCATAAAAGCAGGCATTAGGTTACTAGGCTAGGACCTGCCAAAAATGGGTTACATTGGTGTTGTGGCAGGCTTATACAATGTATGATCATATACTGTAACAAAACCCTCATTATTAGTCTGGTGTTCAAGTAGTCCAAAAATGTTTTAACCTCCTATGGGTCTTTCTCAAGAAAAAAAAAGTTGAAATTCTTTCAGCAGTAAATCTTATTCTGCTATAAGTGGAGGAGTGCTGGGCCTGATTTTCATATATCTTGTGGCGTGGTGAAGCTGGAGGTCCTTGGCATCCCCATTTTAAGAGAGAAGGATAGGGGACAATACATTGTTTCGTTTTTTATGCATCGTCATTTTTAAGAGGATTATGATTATTGTAATGCAGTAATTGCCAAAGAAATTGCCGATCATCTCCATCTGAGCTTTAAAATGTTCTGTTCAATCGCTTGTTTCAGTGGTTGGAACAATGAGAACACAATAAAAATAACATATTTAAATGAAAAGTTATAGCACTGTACACGCCTTTTTGCAAGGTTTATCAGATACCACCTTTACTCCATCAAACTGTCTCACTGGCCAGAACATCCAAAGAAAAACATCATAAAGCAAATTCCGTAACTGGTTTAAATTTCCTATGAAAAATTCAGAAGAGACAAAGTTATGCACTTCATTTCTGTTTTATAAACGAACGAAAAGGCCAGAGCCGTGAAGTAAAGAATGTGGTTTTATTAGTTGGCTGATCGCGTGTTTCTAGGTCATATTGCTGGCAAGTAGGTGAGATCTGTCAAAGGTCAGTTTGGGTTTCACGTACCACTTGAAACACCATTCCAGATGTTCTCTTCCGAAAATCCACACAAGATTAGGGTGCAGCTATCCCCTTAAGGCCTAACAATGCAAAAAGAAATTCAAATGGATGTGTTTATTTGCATATTTAAGCCCAGAATCCTTTGTATCTAGCATGTGTTTGACATAGTTTGACATTCCAATATCTCATAACTGGCTGAAAACCTTCATTTTTTTGCAAATGGAAAGAGTGGAGAATTTCTTTTTATTTTTTTTTATAACAATTTTTTGTTATTATTATTTTAGAATCATTTGCAGGAATTAAATGATCAATTCTTGAAATAAATTGAATGCGTTTTTTGCTATATTATTTCCATTTGTATATATGTGTGCTCCAGTGGAATTTCTAAACAGTATGAAGAGTAAAATTCAAAGTATTACAAGGTGATCTAACCAAAATATGGAACTAATATTCGTGTCAAAAAACGATATGCTGTGCTACACATGTTTATATGTATAATGCAGAAAGAACTGACTGTTTGCTCTTTCTACTTGACATATTAGAATTCGTTATCTGTGGGTTTGTCGACAGATGTGGTAGGTGTTTTTGAACTGTTATTGCATCGTAAGCTGAATGCAAAAATGCTGTGAAATGGAGCAGTATATGTGATATAAAGGTGTAGAAAAAGACCAGCTGTTGTGGGTTATTTTTTCGTCAAGGGATGTCTTGTGCAGTTGGCAATTTGGAACTCTGCTGTGGGTCCAGCATCAAATGGGCCTCTGAAGTCAGCTTCCAGAGAGAGTTTATACAGAATACTAATACATGTTGTTATATTAAAATAAAATGTGAAATAATATTGAAAAACGGACAAAAAAATATTTTTATATTTCATGGAGAAATTATGACAACGTCAAGCAAAAAATTCCCTAACAGAAAATGTATCACCCCCAAATTAGCAGACCGCCCAAGTGTCTCTATCAATTTTGGGTCCAAATACCTCTGTCCCTCTTTTCTACAAGCTCCATATTGTTAGTGTGTCTGAGTGAATAACAATAAATGTGTTTAGAAATCAGTCTGTTAGTAAGATACACTGTTACATTTTAGTTGGCTAAGTTGTTGTTAGTGCGTCACCTAGAATTTCAGAACAGCTCCACATACAGTGAAACCAGCGGCCTATCAGCCGGATATCAATGTCTGTAGAGATGAAAGTTAAGGTGGCTCTTAGGGGGTGCCTACTTAAAAGGAATACTGGTTTTAGTTGATATTAATAGTTAATTCAATTATTTCTAATGTCTGATTTGAGTATAAATATAGCATAAAACAATTAAAGTTCCAATGGGATGTAGAGACAAGTGGCTTGTACATCTCTGATGTCATGCAGGATATAAAACATTCTGACCAGCTAAAGTACACATACCCTGCAAGAGACAGAGGTGCTTTAAGGGTTAGATTTTGGGTATCTTTCATCGAAATTGCATCAAAAGCTAAACATGTATAGGGTGAGTCCATTTCAAAAGCCATCATATGCAAAGACCTGGAATAACCTCAGGACTGTACATCTGCATTTCTATTTATTTTGAAGAATTAAAACCCTATAATTAATGAATAAACAAACTCTCTCACATGCTCAGGCCTCTTTCCTGCTTTTTGCACATTGAAGCAATCGATAATGTAAATATTAGAAAGAAACAACGTGCATCTGCCTAACCACAGCTTCCTAACTGCAACGTTAAAGGTCTCTCAGGTTTTTCTTCATAAATAGAACACATATTCAGTGAGCATCAAAAGATAATTTAAATGTTATACAAGTTATTTCTGTTATTTTTTATTCTGTCATTAAAAAACAAAAAACTACTTTCGACTATCCTGTGTTATAATTTGTAATGGTAAAAAAAAAAAAAAAAAACCTTTTAGAAATACTCTGTCTTCCAAATATGCTGGTGAGTATCATGGCACAAGAAGAACTGTAACAAGGAAGACTTTGCTACTTTTTCCGTTTAACCTACAAAAGTTACAAATAATATTATTTATATAGCTTTAACATATTTAACAGCAATGTTTAAACAGGTCGGTCATAAAAGAACAAAAAGTGGTGAGAAAGCATAGGCAAGCTAACGGGTTAAAGGAATTTCACAAAAGATCAGATCAACAGAACAGGTTGGACAAACAAAAATCAAAAGGTCGCTACATCTGAGACTTCTTCCTTGTTGTGACAGTGGGAGTTCAGGTAAGCACATGGCAATTAAGTGCAGGTGAAAAAGCTGTTAGGATGTAGAATATATACATAGTGCATGTGTATTCGCAAGACGCAGGACGTCTTCATGCAAAGCGTGAAGATGTCCAGCGTTGTTTCGCAGTATTAAACTCCGTGTTTCACAGAGTCAAGCTTTGTGCAAGTAACTAATCAGAGCACTCTTACCTATCAGAGCACTCTTATTGGTCGTCTTAAATCAACCAATCCGAGTGCTCTGAGTCAAATTGCAGGGCATGGGAAGGCATTATAAGCATTTCTCCGCTCTGCGCAGCTCAGTCTGCGCGTTGCCCTCACTGGGTGAAGATGAATTCGTTTTAAAATGTCATTGGGTTTTTTTTCCAGCATGTTTTTTTTAGTTCGAATTATGGATTTTTATTTGACATCTAATGGTAATTATGATTACATTTTTTTTTTAACAGGTATTTAGGTTTATTACTCCCCCTGATGCTGTCCAGGAAGTAGGAGGTTCTGGGAGGGAGGGTCTGCTGGAGATTGGCCGGGATGTGTCAGCTGACCGGAGTTCGCCGCGAACAGCTCGTGGTGATCCGCGGGGAACCGTTCGCAAGAAATTCGCGGACGGTTCGCGACATCTCTACTCCTGACTACTTCTATGGCAAAGAGATACTTCTACGTTTCTGAAAACACAAGAATCCCTATTAAGCAGTCTTGCTTTCAAGCAAGCTTTTTTGACCAATTGTACCAGATAACCTTTTTCTCCTCATCTTGGTGATAACAGCACGTTCACAGCATTTACTCTACTTATTTTATCAGATAATTCATCCATACAGCATTTATTTTGATATTCACTGTTTTATGTGACATTCCTTGTTTCAAGTTTGGAATAAGTATTACCAAATGGGTTATTTCATTGAGTTTAGGCTTTCTATCCCATATCATCTGCACTGTTTGTCCTGGTTCCATTGCATTATGTCCATGTTGGCCTCAATACTTTTTCCTTTTTTTTTTTTTTTTTTTACAGTTACTATGATGCCTGGTAAGCCTTTGGATTCTATTTTACCATAGTAATAATTAAATCCAGTTCTCCTAACCATGATTGTTAATACCTTGCAGCTCTCAATATCACAATGTGGGACATCACTACATTATATCATTCATTCATGACGCCAGCCCTTTGGCCAATGATTTTGAATAATATACAGTCCTCAACATGAAATAGTTGGAATGACTAGAGTAGACAGTATCACTTGGCTTTATAGAACAAGACAGTCCATAAACACAAGATCTTTTGAAGATGTATCTTCAAAATAAGGATTTTGCCCTTTGCTGGAAATTTGCCAGATGTTAGACAGAAGTTCATACCAATCACAGAGTACCATTGTGCAAGGTCAGCTAGCGCATGAGTTACAAAAATCAACAGGGAATATCTATTAATCAAGTTGATGCAACACACATGCCGTGCCATTAAATGGTTTTGATTTAAAAAATGATTTATTCATCAACACAGTGGTGTTGTAAGAGTATATTGCAGGCTCGCCACAGGTGCAGACAGCCCTTTATTTTGTACAACAGGCGCATTATTGAGCACAATACACAGAATATGCTGATTGACATGGGCGTCTGCCATGAAAGTCCTGCCTTTTATAGTCCTCAAATGTCAACACATCATTTCAACAATCCCATTCAGGGGCTGGCTTCTGGCCAACGTCGTTCCTTGTCTTGTCAAGTTAAAATCTGATATTTATGGGTCATAATTTAAATGGATTGTGCTGGTAAAGAAATATTGAAATTGGCTTTGTCCTTCCTCTGCAGTCGTGTGTTTTTGTATAGTGGTTTTACACTGATAGATTTTTTGATGTCGCAAATGTACAGAAAATTCAATATTTCAAACTAAGGCCTCGATTTAATGCTCCACATTTATTGACAGTTCATCAGCTTCTGATAAGCCATTTAATGGTTCCGAACAATGAAATAACCACCGTGTACAGCTTATCAGCAGCCAATAAACTCTGGTTTGAATATCAAATTCGATATCTATTACCTATAGATAGATGAAGAGGGTCCCTGAGGGGGACTGAAACGTTGATCCTGTTCTTAACGTAATTGGAATAATAGTTAATTTTTATTGGAAGACTGTGAGTGCAGCCATCTACTTTTTCATTTTTGGATATTGGAGCCCTATCAGTGCACCCGGGAACGTAGTTTTGCAGCCTGAGTGCAAGGTATTGTAGTGCCGGGACAAAGGCACAAAGATACACTGACATACACTAGGTGCGGCTGACATTTTTAAGGGGCCTGGTCGCGCTATTACATGGCCGCAGTGCTGACTGGCCCCCTGAAGATATAGGGCCGATTGGCTGGCCCTAAATGCATGGGCCTACCGATGGGCCCCAAAAGCATACGGGCTTCGGTGCAGCTGCACCAGTTCCGCAGGCAGGCACCCCAGGGCCGCCGGGCCCTTGACATCCGTCATGGTTGTCACCCCCTGATGTAGTCTTGCTTTCAAACAAGCTTTTTCGACCAATTGTACCAGATAACCTTTTTCTCCTCATATTGGTGATTATAGCACGTTCACAGCATTTACTCTACTTATTTTAGCAGAGAACCAGAGGCTCTCTGTCTGAGCTAAGATTGATGGTGTAGGACTTAGCTCAGGAAAGCTAATGGAAGCTTTAAGTAGGAGCTTCTGGCTCTCCCAGATGCTAAAGTAGGAGTCATTAAGGTGTTTATAATACATTTTATACATTTTCAAAGAATAATCCAAACACTAATACAAATGTCAAAAATTAAATAATAGGCATCAACCAATTGTTATACAACATGATATTGTTCCATCTGTCCCTATATCTGCCCTATTTTGGTGGACACTTTATATTTATGATTGAGAGACACCCTTGTGGTCTACTTATTTTTGTGTTTAAGCTAAGCCAATGCTTTTGAATTTTTGTTCCTCGTTTTCATAAATGAGCACTGTGTCTTACACTTTCGTGTCATATAAATATTATAATCTACCCAACAATTAGTTAATCGTCGAGCATGTAGATGTTTTTATTATCTAGAATTATCTTAGATATAGTGTATTTTAAATATTAGCTGCATAGATAAATGCTGGTGGAATTCTCATTCTGTAACATGTTATATTTTTACCTTAAAAGGGGCATGAATACTTTATATATGAGTACATGTGCAATATCATCTTGCTATATACAATCGTTATTTTTGTGTTAGCTCAGGTATCCATAGACATATGTTTCTGCTCACACTGCTTCTACACATTTATGTTTGGCAATGTCACTTACTACCACAAAAAAGTGCCTGTTAAAGTGTGCCTCAAAAAAAAAATTGATTGGCAAAAAAACAACTAATTTATAAAATCAATTACTAAAAAGTAATCGATTTATAAGTTGAATCACAATAATTTGGTGACATCACTGTTGATGGTCCGGAGGCCGGGAAGGCAAGGTAAGGTGAGATTTACTTACTTGAACCTGTCCATCATCAGCTCTAATATCCTTTTTTATCTGCTCCTCTTCAGCTGCCAAGAGCTGATGTCAGCGCTGTACTCTCACACATGCGCAAGAGTAGAACATTGAGGTTAATGGAGGATTACGCAAGAACCGTGGGATCTCAACAGGAAGACATCATTTCCCTGGTCACTGGTGACATTTGGGACAAATGAGAAGGCTTGGCCATGGTAGCTCCATCTTGTGTACACTTTGTCAGGCGTAGGAAGATACTGACACAAAACAGTCCCTACTTTATTTCAGTATTTCTTCTGACTGGATTCAGTGAAATTTCCAACAGTCAATCTGAGTACTTTATAAAAGTTCTATCTTTATGAAATATTCATTTTGGGGATGAGGTGACAAACAAAATATATTTCAATGAAAATAAGTGAAAACAATGTTTGAAAAGATGTTTCAAAACAAAATATATTTTAATGAAAATAAGTGAAAACCATGCCTAAAAGATGTTAATACACAATCACTGCAGAATGAAAATGAACTTGAAATAGGTTAATATAGTTAATATTAATGTGTTCTTTTCAGCATTCATGATGACTGCCTGGGACATAAAGGAATGTGGCCTTCAATAGAGCTATATATCTGTACATGCACAACTGAACTAATTTCCACCCAGAAATCCCAAAATATGTTATTCACTTCATTTTCACATGGTCTCTTATACAAATGGGACATTAAAGGGGAAAATAAACACCAAGTGACAGGTTTCAAACTAAGACATTCCAACCGGACTTCCATGCAAAGCAGGTGGCTCAGCAGAGAGCTGCACACAAACTGTAACGGACTCCATAGTTCTATGCATCCTAGCCAGACCTCGTTATGTGTGGAATAGAGGCTCGGGAAGAAACAACATATCCCACAGCTGACAAGGATTAGGAAATTTAAAAAAAGTTAAAAAAAATAGGCCAGTGTGAGTGGCTCCTGATTGGCTCCTGCTCTGAGAGGAGTCTGCCAGCTGTAGTACCTGCTTGTGCACGTGCTACAGTATAAGAATCTTCAAATGGTATTTTTTTATATTTTACTTTCTTTGCTTATTATAATACATTAATCTTTATAATAATAATTGCTGCCTACTTGTTCCCTTTCAATGGCCTCTTAATAGCTCCAGAATCTGGGATCTATTTAATGTCATATCATTAATCCTTCATTTCCCAGACTAAGTAAACCATATGTGGAACTACGGGGACGGCACCCCAAGATTCAGCACCCCTATATTTATTGAGGGAATAGTGGCTTATGTGTAAGGATGAGCTCAAAAAGACACTATAGGCACTAAAACAACTTATTGAAGCAGTTCTGGTGTATAGGTTATGCCCCTTAAGTCGTACTGCTCTATTTTCTGCAATTTAGGCATTAAATCACTGTGTTTATGCAGCCATAGTCCAACATTCATGCATATAACTTGCACAGTCTTCATAAACACTTCCTGTAAAGAGAGATCTAATGTTTAAACTTCCTTTACTGCAGTCTGTTAAATTTTGATTTTATTTTCCCCTGCTCTGTAAAAAACCTTCTAAACCCTGCAGGAGCCCCCTGTGTGCACTTAAAGGGACACTATAGTCACCTGAACAACTTCAGCTTAATGTGGTTGTTCAGGTGAGAACTATAGCTCCCTGCAGCCTTTCTCATGTAAACACTGTATTTTCAACGAAAATACAGTGTTTACATTGAAAGCTAGGAACACCTCCAGTTGCAGTCACTCAGAGTGAACCAGAGGGACTTCGGAGTTGATGGAGGCATAATATGCCTCCATCCACTCAGATCTGCTGTCAGCAGAGCACAGGGCAGCACTGTGCACAGCATCCTGTGATTCAGTATCTCCTCCCTCTGCATGCAGACACTGAACTTTCCTCATAGAGATTCATTGATTCAATTCATCTCTATGAGGAGATGCTGATTGGCCAGGGCTGTGTTTGAATCATGCTGGCTCTGCCCCTGCTCTGCCTCTTTGTCAGTCTCAGCCAATCCTATGGGAAAGCACTGTGATTGGATCAGGCTACCACATGTCTGCAGACTGCTTGTTTTTCTGAGTCTAGCAGCATGCAGATTTACAGCTTCAGGCTTGAATACAGTAAGATTTTTACTATAGTTATGGAGGCATGAGGGGCCCAGGGGGGCTAGATGGTGGTGTTAACACTATAGGGTCAGGAATACATGTTTGTGTTCCTGACCCTATAGTGATCATTTAAAGTTCCATTTACGGACCCCCTAAAGCCCATTAACTAGCTGAAATGCTTTATATGTGAAGAGTGTGTCCTCGTTTTTTCCTTTTACAAAAAGCAGGAGATAAAAACTTCTAAAGAAATGTAACATCTGAAAATGAAACCTTTTTTAATGTAGGTGTAGCTAGGACTGTATGTATAAAAACAATAGTGATTTATCTCCTAAATGGCTGTGAACTGAGCATTGAGACTTCGGAGGCATTAGCTTTATTCCCAAACTACTTTATCAAGCTAAAGTTATTTTGCTTGATAAAGCAGTTCATCCTTACACATATGACACAAGCCTATCATATAAAGGGGTGCTTAATCTTAGGGGGGAAGTTGTCAGTGGTGCCACATGTGATATACTTAGTCTGAGAAGTGAAGGAATCACAATATGGTATTAGATAGAGTCCCAGCTTCCGGAGCTACACTGAACAAAATTATAAATGCAACACTTTTGTTTTGCCCCCATTTTTCATGAGCTGAACTCAACGATCTAAGACTTTTTCTATGTACACAAAAGGCCTATATCTCTCAAATATTGTTCACAAATCTGTCTAAATCTATGTTAGTGACCACTTTTCCTTTGCTGAGACAATCCATCCACCTCACAGGTGTGGCATATCAAGATGCTGATTATACAGCATGATTATTGCACAGGTGTGCCTTAGGCTGGCCACAATAAAAGGCCACTCTAAAATGTGCAGTTTTATCACACAGTACAATGCCACAGATGTTGAAGGAGCGTGTAATTGGCGTGCTTACTGCGGAATGTCCACCAGAGCTGTTGCCCATGAATTTAATGTTCATTTCTTTACCATAAGCCATCTCCAAAGGCATTTCAGAGAATTTGGCAGTACATCCAACCGGCCTCACAAACGCAGACCACGGGTAACCACACCAGCCCAGGACCTCCACATCCAGCATCTTCACCTCCAAGATTGTCTGAGACCAGGAAGCTCATCTGCATGCTCGTTGTCCTCATCGGGGTTCGCAACCTGACTGCAGTTCGTTGTCGTAACCGACATTTTATGGCGTTTGGCACTTTGGAGAGCTGTTCACTTCACGGATGAATCCCGGTTTTCACTGTACAGGACAGATGGCAGACATCATATATTGCGTTGTGTGGGTGGGCAGTTTGCTGATGTCAATGTTGTAGATCGAGTGGCCCATGGTGGGGTTATGGTATGGGCAGGCGTATGTTATGGACAATGAACACAGGTGCATTTTATTGATGGCATTTTGAATGCACAGAGATACCATGACAAGATCCTGATGCCCATTGTTATCTCATTCATCCATGACCATCACCTCATGTTGCAGCATGATAATGCACGGCCCCATGTTGCAAGGATCTGTACACAATTCCTGAAAGCTGAAAACATCCCAGTTCTTGCATGGCCAGCATACTCACGGGACATGTCACCCATTGAGCATGTTTGGGATGCTCTGGGTCGTCGTATATGACAGCATGTTCCAGGTCCTGCCAATATCCAGCAACTTCGCACAGCCATTGAAGAGGAGTGGACCAACATTCCACAGGCCACAATCAACAACCTGATCAACTCTATGCGAAGGAGATGTGTTGCACTGCGTGAGGCAAATGGTGGTCACACCAGATACTGACTGGTTTTCGGACCCCCACTGTCCCCCAAAACAGTAAAACTGCGCATTTTAGAGTGGCCTTTTATTGTGACCAGCTTAAGGCATCTTGATATGCCACACCTGTGAGATGGATGAATTATCTCGGCAAAGGAGAAGTGCTCACTAACACAGATTTAGACAGATTTGTAAACAATATTTGAGAGAAATAGGCCTTTTGTGTACATAGAAAAAGTCTTAGATCTTTGAGTCCAGCTCATGAAAAATGGGGGCAAAAACAAAAGTGTTGCGTTTATAATTTTGTTCAGTGTATTAAGCTATTCAAGCCTTAGCATATGGCTGAGTGGTCCTCCTGCATTACAGTGTTTTGCCCACTACATCTTAAATCATATAACTGGAATATCAGTATTACATATTATCAGCATCAGATTCCAAGCAACACAGCGCTACTAGTCCCAGCAACTAAAACCACCTACAGATGGCTTACAGATGGTGTTTTTACTCTAATAGTACATGCTAAGATGTTTAATTCTCAATGGGGAACTAGGGTTTATACAGATTTCTATTCACTTTCTAGAATTTATGCTCATCTGTAACTTCTAGGTTGATAAAAAAAAAAAAACATCAGTGGGATCAGTTCCACTAGAATTATACATATCCCATAGGTTTTAACCTTTTTTATAAGTTCTATTTTGCTCACCCCTCCGGCACAGTAAAATTAATAAGCTAGTAAGGCTGTCTTTGGAGGAGTAGAGAGAATTAGAAAAGATGGATTGATGATCAGGTTTCGTACCATAAACTTTTCAAATTTTGTAAATCTGAGCTGGTGAAAATCCACTGTATATGGCTAACAGGTTTTAAAACCCAATATGTTTCCTGAAAACCCTTTATATTAGGGTGGGGGTGTACTGGCGTACATATGCGTAGGGCGTGCATATTGAAGTTAAAACAATTGCCATTGTTGTAAAATAAATACATTGCTTTCGATGCAATGTAGCAGAGCTGATTGGTATTTATTAGTTTTCCGTTAAGACTCCTTTTTGAGGAAAAAAGACAGTTTCTTTTGTTTATTTAAATAGCCACAATATCCATCTGTGGCTGGGATTTTATTTAAGGTTTGTTTGTTAGCATTTCCACTTAGCCATTGCATATAATTACTTTCCGCAAATCACCACTGTGGACGTTGCAAAGGATTTTTAACATGTAATTAGGCTCCCTCGTGAAATGTTTGTTTTCATTTATTGTGATAGCATGTCTTGTGTTACGGATAAATGATGCCGACTCCCTGTTGAAATTATGCATTTGCATCTCTTTCTATCATTGAATCAACACATGTATCTTATTCCTTCTGCCATAAGTATTAAAGGAACACTCCGGACTCCTAAAACACATTAACTAGCTGAATGTATGAAGAGTGTGTCCTCTTTTTTTTTTTTGAATGACAATAATAGGTGGAAAGAGTTTAGCCTTGTACTCTCAGCCTATCATTGCCGCCCAAAGTTGGACGGGATAATTATTATAATTTTTTTTAAAATAGAGTTTTGTGAGAACCTAAACACCTTGGATATGGCACAGCTAATGTAAACCTGAGCTTTGTTTTGTTTTGTTTTTTAATTTTTTCAATTACAACATAGATAATGAGAGGGTAGTGGATGCATGGAATAGCCTTCCAGCTGAAGTGGTAGAGGTTAACACAGTAAAGGAGTTTAAGTATGCGTGGGATAGGCATAAGGCTATCCTAACTATAAGATAAGGCCAGGGACTAATGAAAGTATTTAGAAAATTGGGCAGACTAGATGGGCCGAATGGTTCTTATCTGCCGTCACATTCTATGTGTCTATGTTTTCTAGGTTTCTATAATGTATAGACATTTCTTTTTAAAACCTAAGACTACAAATCCAGCAGACTGGACCTCAAACACAGATTTGTTTCTTTGAATGTAATCATATTTTTCATTTGAAGACAACAATAAATAGCTAATATTATTAAGGATCCACATTTTATATATTTGGGTAAATACAATTTCACTCTGACAATACATCTATCTTTGTCAAAGGCGTGACCAAGTCATTTAACCCCTTAAGGACCAAACATGTCATGTGTCCTTTAGGGGTTAAATTAGCACTCAATGCACCATAACCACGGTACTGCACTGTAGTTTTCACGGTGCGTGGAGTGAACTGCCACCCTCCCAATGTAAGTTAGAATGGTTTAACATCTAAGCTGGGCTCCACCAGGCCCATCTCCCTGCCTCTTTGCAGCATCCAGTAGAGTTAAGCCTAGTATGGCATGGCTTAGTGTCAGCTGATCACCATCACCCAATGGGCACTATAGGGCTTAGTTCAGGAGAGCTAACGGAAGCTCCTAGGAAGAGCTTCCAGCTCTCGTGGAGGTTGTAGAGAGTTGGGGAGTGGTGCCCCAGGTATGAAGCCAAACTGTTTTTATATTGGGCAGGCAGAAGGCACTTCTGTCACCATAACCACCTTCGGAATAAGTCCCTGTCCATGGCAACATGACCATAAGTGTAAGTGATTTGAGGGACTATCGAGAAGCAGAAAAAATAAATTAATTTCACCCATATGAAACAGTGTGGCTTCAATTATTAGACGCATCCCATCATTTTCTTTCTGAATGTTATGGGAGTAGTAGTCCAACATAGCTTGAGTCCGTGTGGCTGGCTAAATATATTATAATGTGTTGTCCAGCCTTAGTCAATGGGGGCATTTTTGGCCGAGAAGCTGAAGTTGCTTTAACTTTCAGATCAGTATCAAGCCAACATCAATGAGATAGCTGGTCCACAAAAAAACTCAGACATCTGCTTTAAGGTTTATGGAATCTGGCACGTCATTTTTGGAATAACACACTAACGGACAACATTTTGGAAATGTCTGTTAGTGTGTTATTCTCTCCATTTTTCAAAGTTTTGCATTTTACTTTCATAGCTTAAACAAAAAGAAGAAAATAACATCCTAAATACATCTAAAAGTATTCGTATTGCAGTTAGTGGATCATAATATTGACATAAAAAAAATATTGTTATAATAATGTCTGTTGGGCACACACACACATCAAACGTATATTTCTCATTTGCTCTCACTGTAGCCTACCAAGCTTAATGTATAAATTGATTTATTTCACAGTCTACATCATTATAACGTGTTAGATATTTAGTATAGGAGTTATGTATTAAAAATATCCCTAGACATTTTGGATTGTTGGATACTTGGGAAGGTAAGTAGACTCTGCCACCTATTATACCTATAAATATGTATTTAATTGTTATATAATACATGTGTGTGTATATGTTTAATTTATAGTGTTGTTTCGTGGTTTCAATTCCAAAAAAAAAATACAAAATAGAATTTTAAGAAGTAATGGCACTGGTTCCCTGACATTTCTGCCAATTACTGATTACAGCAAATTGCATTCAGCATTTCTCAAATCACGAAGTGTAGCTTGCATTAAAAGACATGATTGGAAACTAAAATGAACTAGTTATGTTAGTCAAAGCATTGTCCACATAGACATCGATAAATCAGAAACAGATATGAAGTAAACAAATGGCAACATAGATTAAGTTAGAGACTGCTACAGACTGATCGAGAGACACTTTATAAAGGCACAGTAAGTACTGTTTATGAGAGGGGAAAAAAAGAGACAGACAAGACAGATAAAGTTATAGACAAGTAGACAGACAACAGGACAGACAGATAGAAATACAAGCAAATAATATTAAAAGAACTTTCATAGTTAAAGTCTGCGTGCATGAAATTACACATAGTTTCCTACTATTTAAGCAAATTCAAGTAAATTGCCATGTTTTCACTATTATTAGCTTAATGGCCATAATGTGTTTTGCATCAAAATATCAGCATCTTTGAAATTCCTAAACCTGCAATCTCAAACAGATGTCTGAATTCTCTCCAAAACTGTTTTTTTTTCATCTGTCTCTTATTTCAGCGAATAATAATCTTGGTGCTGCAGACATAAATCGTTTACACTTATCTCAATAGGTCTACTTAATCATTATAAGGGATATAGGGAAAGCCAGTCGATTTCAAGCACAGAGCATTTGGTTAGTGATTTAAGGTACTTAGACTGCTTTTACAGATAATAGTATTCACATCCTTCTGTGAACCACAAAATTAGCATGATGGATAAAAAAAAAATGAATGTAAATCCGCAAAACCGAAACAAAAAAAGCTTCACTTTTGGGCAGGAACTTGATTCGTATCACAGAGAATATTATATTAATAGTGGCCTGTTCTAAAATTTCTGGATTATGTCATACATCTCCCCAAGTATGACAAATGTTGCTAAATAGTGTTAATACAGACATTTTGTACTTTCAGAGATTGCACAGTGAGACACAGTTTATTGTTACTTAACATGGTTTAAAGAAATGACTTGCAGTGTTTAACAGGAACTTTAATTTAGAAAATACTAATTTAAATAATATTCGCATTTGTGTGTAGTGTTTGTATGCAGGGGCATGTTTGTAGTGTTTGCATTTGAATGCAGGTTTGCTTTTGTGTGTAGTGTTGGCAGTTGAACGCAGGGGTGTGTTTGTATGCAGTGGTGGTGTTTGAATGCAGATGTACACCTGTGTGTACTCTTGACATTTGAACGCAGGTGCGTTTCTGTATCTATTGTTGGTGTATGAAGGCAAGTATGCATTTGTGGGTAGTGTTGGTGTTCGAACGCAGGGGTGTGTTTGAATATAATGTTGGTGTTTGGACCCATGAGTTTGTTTGTATATAGTGTTGGTGCTTCAATATAGGAGTGCATTTATATTTAGTGTTAGCATTTCAATACAAGGGTATATTTGTGTGCAGTGTTGGCATTTAAATGCTGGGATGTGTGGGCATGTACACATACACTGTCACATACATATACTGACACATACGACATCCCGAGTCAAGTGTCTACTTTTCTTAGCTGGATATATTTATCTGACTTACTTTTATCAGTGTGTTTTCTTCTGTGATTGAGGGTTCTACAAAAGAAACATGAGCCATACAGAAAGGGATGATTAACTCCATTAATCCATACAAAGTCTTGATGCCTAAATTTGATTAATTGTCACTATTAATGCAGTTGTGATCTCTAGGATAAGGTCAGTCTTCTAGGATTCCGAAAGGAGATCAAGTGCATGACTAATGAGAGATTAATTTTAATGGTATGACAGCTAACGAGTGGATTTAATTTAGACTTGCCTCCAAAATATTGGCTTAATTGAACAAAAAAAATTACTATAAAGGCTATGTATACATATATATATGCAAAAAAATAAAATACAATTTTAAAATCTTAGTGTTCCTATTGACCACTTCTCTCTCAACAAGCTAGAAAAACAAGACTTAAAAGTAGTTAATGATGCAGGGCAAGAAACATTTCAACTTAGAAAAACTTTCCCCATAAGGTTTCCCAATTAAAGGAACCGTAATCACTACAACTCACTATGGTGGTTATGATGCCAGGGGTGTCTATGCGTACTCCCATTGTAAGTAGTCTTGCTCTTTTAGAATGGTTTGACTACTTACTTGGTGTCTGCTGGGTGTCTCCATCCAACAAAGAGCCAGAAGCGGTGGAAGGCTTTGCTCATTGGCTGAGAGAAATCAACTAATAGTTTCATAAATATATACAGGGCTTAGCTCAAGAGAACTAACGGGTTTATGTACAGCACAATGTAGTGGTTATGGTGCTTACCGCATTCCTTTAATTGTGACATCTTTTCAACACACACATTATGACATATACTACATGGAAATAGCTAAAACACCTGCTCCAGAATTACAATTAGCAACAAAATAACCAAAATGGCAACACATATATATCCTATACAAAATTGTAACAAGAACAAGATGCAAATAAGAATATGAAAATGGGAAATATGTTTTAACCTGTGCTCCCCACAACCTGTTTTACTTCACCCCTGTACATCTGACTTTTATACATTGATGGATTATATTTTCATGATTAAATTGTATTTAGTCATTGCATATACTATATGTTATTTATTAACTACATTTTTGTGGATCCATTAAAAAAAATAAAAAATAAAAGGTACCAGATGGTTGGAGGAGTTAGGATGTAATATGGAGTTTTCTCTGTACAAACATATATTAAAGCATGTACAACGAATTAAAACAAAAATACACAGAGGAGATACATCCAACATGTTTCATGCTGGAAAAATGCACTTAGTCAAAAGTTTAACTGTCAGTAAGACCTACAGTAATTTGTAGTCTTGAAGTCATGTGACATGCCCACAATTTTTTTTTATCAATAACGGAGAAACGAGTACAACCCATTCCTTAAATTCCTTAAAACCCATTCCGTAAATGTGGGATGAAGTTCTGCTAAGGCACGATACCATGCTTACTCATTGCACACTGCTACTTGAGCATTATGTAGAAATATATTTGTTTATTTGGATTGGTCAGTAATAAGACCGTGACATTCTGGATCGTAAGGTGAAGTATTGCGTTCGTGTGTTGCATTCAAGCTGTGGTTGTGCGTTTATGATATGTGCGTGTGTGAATATTTCACATGGGTGACCTTCTTTTGAAATCGGAATGTATGCACCTGTGTAGTTTATGCATGGCAGTTGACAGCTGGGATAATGGATGCATTTTAACCCCTTAAGGACACATGACATGTGTGACATGGCATGATTCCCTTTTATTCCAGAAGTTTGGTCCTTAAGGGGTTAATGTAAACTGTTAATAATATATTATACTTTAGATTTGGGTTTCTGAGCTAAATTTCTAGTTTAAGAATGGGTCACACATCCAATACTATATATATTGTAAAAGTTTGTTTGGGACCTGAACTTAAAGATTAAAAGTCACAGCTCTAGTGCACGGAATTCCCTGGGGTTCACAAACTCACTGGGACACTGAGATATACTATTCCAGAAGAGTCTGATTTCAGCAGTAGGACAGGCAGATGGGTCTAAAATGGCTCTCAAGAGCAATAATTCACATTAGCATAAGGAGGAAGACTACCTCTCTAAAAATGGCTAATGTGACAAAACCACAATCAGCCACAGGGACATCTATTGGTTGAATATTCCTAGTCACCAATATGTTTGACTCAATTTTGCATAATATGACAAAATAGAACATTTTGCGTTCTTATTGTACATATTCCCAAGATCTACCTTTCGTCAGTCACATTTTATGATTGTGTTGTTAACTATGTGATGTTTTTAAGTTTATTTTGAGTGTGTCACCACAAGTTTAGTGTAACGTCTCTAGTCATGTGCAGAGCAGGTCTATTAGGATCTGTGCCTTCTGCTTGGCTCTTTCAGGGATTCCAGTAGCAGAGTTTTAAGACCTGTTTTCTGGTTTCACAGTTCCTTGGTGTCAGAGACCTTTAAGTATAGAGTTTGCCTGATAGCCAAAATCGTCTTTGTACAGGCAATGGAAAACGCTAGGCATTTGCCTGCAGCTCAGAGGGGTTGATTCCTTCCTGGAAGGAGTAGTAGGACAGTAGAGGGGTTGATTCCTGTCTGGAAGGAGGAGGATGACAGTGGAAGGGTTTATACCTGCCTGGAAGTAGGAGTAGGACAATAGAAGGGTGACAGGGAACTACAATGGTGGGATGGTAATGAAAACAGGTGTCAATTTTATCTGGAGAAGCTCTGATGTGAATAATATAAATCTCTAACATTTTTATTTGCAGTTCCACATATGACCACAGGACACCATAAAGACAAACTAAGTCACAGCTAGATCGTCAAGTGACTTTATTTTAAAGACAACAGATCAGTAGGTAAATTGGTTAACAATGTCCCAGTTAAAATTTTGTCACCCTGTCTTTGACACCACAGGGCATGAGAAAACTGTCCCCGTTACTGGTATTTTTCTTTGTTCTACAATGTTCAAAGACAGGTTAGTTAGTATATTATCAGCATCTTTTGATCTCTATTAAATCACATGACACACTGGCTAGATTATACTGTGAAACTTTATAGCGATATAATGTAAATAATGGGTTTTTTTTGGCTGCAATGGTCACAATTATTTGTGCAGTTTTACATATTAACAATTTTAAAACTCTTTTTGGTTTTGCTATTTTTGTACAGATGTATTTCACATCTGTCCTGTCTTGGTCAGTTTAGAGCTTTCTATCCTCATTTTCCCTCTGGTAGTTTAATTCTTTAATTTGTTTTCCACCACTGACACTTTGTTACTCTCTGCAACCCATCAGCGGAGACATCAAACCTTTAACATTGTCTTAATTTGGCACACGGTACTCGCCAAGCTATGCATTGTTATTATATATTGCTTGGTTATCTTGAGCAAAGGTCCTGGGATGTGTATACAATGCTGACCACAATTGTGTTGCAATCACTTCAGAGCACTGCTTGTTACCATAACTGCTTGTGGGATGCTAACTCACACTATGCTTAATTTTAATCTTGTTAATCTTAATTTTTTTTTACAAATTGAGCTTTAAAATGAGCAGGTACCTCGGGCTAATCTTCATAGTGCAATCATATACTGTCTACATTCTATATAACAACAACCTGAACCTTGATATATTTATCTCTTCAGCAGCCGTGATTCTATAAATGTTGTAAAAATGGTCTTCGCAATAGTAGAGGCCAACATTATAGCTTTAAGAGGTACATGGCAAGATTCTACATTGCAGTTCAGACTGCATAATGAGAGAGATGACATTCTGGCACAACTAGGCAGCTAGGTACGTTTGCCCAGGGGGTGAATGGCATAATTACTAATGAGGTATTAACTCAACTAGAATTATGTAGAATCAACAGAAAAAAATTAAAACATTTTATTTTTCAACCTATTTTTGCATCTTAACTATTTTGGCAAAAAAAATAGTAATTCTCAATTTCTCCCTGTTTAATTTAGTGTAGTGAATAATTCCAAAAATCAGCTGTGATTAAATTGATACAAATCACCAGCCAAAACCAATCAGGGCATGACAGTATATGAAAAATATGTTGATAATTGAGGTTGCCCTTCTGTAAATCCCTCTGTAGCCTAGAGTTTTAAAGTTGCCAATACGTTTTACAGCTATATTGACCTATTTCAGCTAAAAAAGGCTCTGCTACCCATTTTTTGGATTTCAACAATGACAGGGGACTGATTGTGAGTACAGGGAATATGCATAACTTGAATAAATGGAAATTCTAGAACAATTATCTGTTAGAGATTCTAAGTGGCTTGGAGACTTGGCTACATTCTTCTAAAATTCACACTACAGCCCAGTTTTATTACCTCTATCCGAAAATATAATCATCTTCTCCAAGTGAACTGATGGGATTTTGTCATTTTTCCCAAACATGAATAATATTGTCAAATTACAAAAATGAAGAAACACACAACAAAATCATCGTACATATTGCTAAACTTATAAGAAATATATTGCTACATAATTTGAGATTAGTAATTCAATTTAAGAATTCAGGATGTGAATCATAATTAATACCGGCTAAAATTTCGGCTGCTGTTCAATAAGTTTTATGATTTTTATTCCTATGCCAAACAAGCTTTGAGATGTCGGCTGTGTATCCGCATTACGTAACTCCGTGTGCTTTGTTCGGTGATCTGACAGTAAAAGATTTCTGTATCATTTGCTGTCTTTTGGAACGTAATCTATTTGAAAATGTTTTGCATATTTTTATTCCTATAATTTTAGAGAGTTTTACAGGAAAACACATTTGATAATGGATATAACTATGTAGTTACTGGCTCTGTGCAACCTCATGGAGGAATGTATGATAAAGACTACAGTTGGGATAAATATATCCATTTGTCTGGTTTCAATTAATTGTCAAGTTACAGTTATTACCAGATCTCTTGGCGGCGGGCAAGAGATTAGGAAACGCTAACATATTTACTAACTCATAGATACAACTGATTTATTGTTACTGAGATGTGAGAAGACTAGTAAATAACTACTAAACCTCTCAAACACAGACACTGGAAGACGCCGTATTGTAGGCAAGGTATACATTGTTTTAGATTCCGGTATAAGTGCAGCATAGCATTTTTCTGAAAATGGGAGTGTATCAGTGTAGCTTGGAAATGTTTATGCAAGAGAGGGTGAATCTGTGTACCATGGAAGTATATGGGCATGTTTCTGTATTGTTTAAAGCAGTGTATTGATGGTATTGATTTTAAGTGTGTGTATGTGTTCAAGTATAGTGATGTGCCGAACGGTTCACCACGGACTCATCATTGAGTAAACTTTGACCCTGTACCTCACAGTCAGCAGACATATTCCAGCCAATCAGCAGCAGACCCTCCCTCCCAGACCATCCCACCTCCTGGACAGCTCACTAAGAATGCAGTTTCAAAATGGATGCTGTCCAGGAGGTGGGAGGGTCTGGGAGGGAGGGTCTGCTGCTGATTGGCTGGAATGTGTCTGTTGACTGTGAGGTACAGGGTCAAAGTTTATTCAATGATGAGTCCGTGGCGAACCGTTCGTGGCGAACCGTTCGTGGCGAACCGTTCGGGACATCACTATTCAAGTACTCTTTTGTTACCATCTCACTTACTCTGTACCCCCCTCTGATCACTTTGAAATCCATTCAAATCACTCTGCACCCACTCTGTCATTCCCAGTTGTGTCTGTATTTTGACATGGTGACTCTCTGAATCTTTCCATTCAATCTGAAACACCTTTCAAAAAAAAATAACCCCATGTATCCCAATACTAAATAACACAACTCTTACCCGAACCCAATAATCCTAAACAAACCTTATAGCTTTTAATAATTTTAGCACTAAATACCCTATGTAATCTCATTTTATCACTCCCCTCCACCCCCACCTAAAAATTAGTCTTTTATAAAGGTAAAATATTTCTAGAATACTCACATTAATGGTGTTAGAATTTCACTGAAATTCCAATCCAGTCAAAAGATATACTATGACAAAGTAGGGACTACTTTTTCTTAGTATTTTTCCTACGCCTGACAAAAGGTGGAGCTACGTTTGTCAAGCCTTGTTAAACTGTCAGCCATTACTAGTTACAGCTGAATGGAAAAGAGCTCTGCAATACAAGCAGACATTTGTTATACAGTTGTCAAATCCAAATATATGGTTTTATTTTAGATGATTCCATGCCTGTGACGTCCAGTTAATAAATTAAACTCACTTTGTCTGTGTTTTTGTTGGGGTGCCTTAGAATTCTTTGTCTACAGGCACTTGACATGTCATCCAGAGGGAGTTTGTAAAAATATATACTGAAAAACAACATTATTAACATCTATGTTACCCTATATGATGCATTTTATGAAAGCATTCTCTTTCAATATATACATAGAACGTCTTTATGAAATAACTACCAAAGTAAATAAAGGATTATGGGTGGATGGGGATTCAAGTAATAAGAGAGGTTTACTAAAATTAATGTGTACAGGTCATAACCCAATTTCTCACTAGGCACTTGCATCATTCTAAAAATGTTGACATGTGTGTATCCTTCCCACGGTGACTTCTTTTCCTGCAAGATGAGCCAGACTCACGCAGACAAGGATACGCTTTAGTGGCCAATGTCTAACCAAATCAGCACTCACTATAGTATTATGAAACAGCCGGTCTCCACTGAGACACAAAATAGCAGTTTACTCAATGCAGTACTCATAAAAGAAAGTAAAGGCTTTAGCACTGACGTTTTTGTCAAAACAATGAATAAGAAGAATTTGTTAGGGGCTTAGAGCTTTTATCCCGAGGGAGCAGTTGCTGACTGGCTTACTGCTACAAATACTCAGGCATCACAAGTTGGGAAGAAAAAATCATTAGGACGTGGATGACATGATTGCCAAATTCACAAAAGGAGACTTCAAAAGGTAAAGACAGAATTAACGATCTTAAAGTTATAAACCGACCAATCGGCATATATCAGATGTGCATCAAAAGGAATGATGTAAGAAAGGGAATGTGCTATTTTTACACTATGTTCTTTTCATTATTGAATCGTATTAAAGCAGCTCTGTGGTTTTTTTTAATTTTAGTTTTACTTTGCTTATGTCATTTTTATATTAAAGGGTTACTTCAACCACCATTACCACAACTGCTTTTTGAAGTGTCATGGTGGTTCAGCTTGCAACTTGCACATGCAGAGATTTTTTTAATTGTGTGCCTGGCTACCTAATGTAAGTTCTGTGCATACATTACATCTGTCGTCAATGCCTACTGCAAAGCCTGCAATCGGACCAATATGCCCTGAGCAGGTAAAATGGTCCAATCAAAGGCTTCTGTATGAGAAGCCTTTGATTGGACCTAGGCGTGGCTCCTATCGTGTCATTCGAGGTTCACCGAGCATACCCAGGCAGCTTTGCCTGGTACTTTAGTTGAAAACTTTGAGCGTTTTTTTGAAACCCTTTAATGATTATATTCCCCTCTTTGCCACTTGCCTTTATTTATATTAAAAGATACCTGTACTTTTTTTTTCTTTTGCTCTTTTGGAAGACCATACAATTTCATCTATACATTGTGCTTCAAGCTTTGCTAGCAAATGTATAGCTTGGGAGAAAAGCCTATTTAAAATGTTTTTTTTTCTCCCAACACTTGGTCAATGCCTCAGCAGACACTCAGTACCTCTGCATTGACTGACAAGGAAAACCTCTCCTTCAAGCCTCATGTTCAATCTATCGCCAAATCCTGTCATTTCCATCTCAAAAACATTGCGCGCATTCGCCCCTACTTAACGCCAGATTCGACTAAGGTGTTGGTACATTCCACTGTCCTTTCTTGCCTTGACTACTGTAATCCGCTTTCTCAGTGGTCTTATGTGCTCCCAAATTGCGCTGTTACAGTCCATAATGAATGCGGCAGCGAGGCTCATCTTCCTGTCCGCCCGCACCTCCCATGCCTCACCCTTCTGGCAGTTCCTACATTGGCTTCCTATAAAATATAGAGCTCAATTTAAAATTCTGGTTCTTGCTTTCAAATCGCTACATAATGCTGCTCCCACCTATCTATCCTCCCTTATACACAAGTATGTCCCGTCTAGGACCTTACGTCTATTTTCTGTCCGTACTCCCACCTCTGCTGCTCGCCTTCAAGATTTCTTCAGGGCTGCACCGTTCCTGTGGAACTCGCTTCCCTCCTCCGTTAGATGCTCACCCAGTCTCCATTCCTTCAAAAAATCGTTAAAAACCCACTTCTTCATAAAAGCGTATCAATTAAACTGTTAATAGCTCCTGACTGATTCCTCTTCTGCAACTGTCACTAGTCTAATACTATCCTTACCTTTTTGTGTCATTTTACCCCACTCCCTCTAGCATGTAAGCTCATTGAGCAGGGCCCTCAACCCCTCTGTTCCTGTGTGTCCAACTTGTCTGGTTACAACTACATGTCTGTTCGTCCACCCACTGTAAAGCGCTGTGGAATTTGATGGCGCTATATAAATATCATAATAATAATTTTTTTTTCTTTCTTGCACCAAATCTTAATATTTGGGCGCCTCCATTTTGTTCTCCTCTGTCCACCATGTCTGCTGTGGGATTATTTTGACGGATAGAAAAAGTGCAAAGTAACAGAGCTGCTTTAAGATTTTTTTTTTTCTTTAAAATACAATACAGTAATGGCAAAATTTTCAAAATTATGACTTTAGCAAAGCTGTCAAAATTAGACAAAATTAATAAAATGTATGCATTTATTAAAGACAATTCTGATGCATTTTCAGCTATTTTGTTCTGAATATGCAAACTATATTCTTGTTTAGGAATTATATTTAGGAACTATATTTAAATAGCAATAAACTGGTATCAACCACTCAACATGAGTTTCTGTTTGAGGAATACTACAGAATTACAAAGTGAATAGGTCCCATTGATAATCTCACTCATTTCACTAGTATTGATTAAAGGGATACCAATGTAACATCTTCAAGATGGCAAATGATGTATTGATGGAGGGAAAATATAAATATTATCTGGGTGTATACTCGACTACTAATTGGTCATAATGACATCATGGGAATGATTATGATTGTACAAGCAACATTTCCACTTGCTGTAATCATACCAAGATTACATTTCTATGCTATGTGACACCAAAATGCAATACATCCCCCTTGATGTTTTTAAACCTGTTAAGAGAAGATGGCATTTTATTTTCCTGTCATCATTTTCTTCAATGCGATTGTCCTGAATGTCTGCAGTATAAATGCAGGAATTTCAAAATCACAGGGGACATGCATTAAATAATTATATTGTTAGTATTAGCCTTCATTTCTCAGACAGTGAATACAACATAAATGATTTATCTGTTATATTTATGAAATATATATATATTTTCCAAACATGCAACATGTGTGTTACAGGTCTTAAAACATGGCTTTTACATTTAGAGTATTAAATAGTAATAACTCACAATTAAATAATCACATATGTATGATAAATATGTAAGTCAGTATGGGAGGTTAGCTGTTGTAACCCCAAAGGACTAAAATGTTTATGATGTCATCACAATTCTTCACAACCTGATTCCTAAGAACCTCATGCCAGTGTGGAATTCTTTCCATAGAGGTAACGAGTGTGATATTCCTTTTTTTTTCATGTGAACTTTATTAATTTCCACAAAGGTAACATACACAAATATCAACAGTACATACAAAAATAGACAAAAATAAAAAGACAAAAGTGAATTAGTAAACAAAATCTTGCACCGGTCAGGTTTTATTTACAGGAAAAACAAGCTCCATAATATCTTGAGAGGTATTCATCATTACACATCAAAGGGTACACTAAAATGAGACCTCAGATAACGCAAGTTGACGTAATTTCTAAATACATTCTAGAAGAAAGAGAATACACTCGAACTAGTTTAAGACATTATGGAGATGTAAGAGTGTTGTATGAGCAAGGGGGGGCCCGGCTCGCCAAATAGGAGTCCCAGAGCTCTCATGTCTTCGAATGGTATAAAGGTCTAGGGAATTCGGCGGACATAATTTTTTGGTATGCGCTACTTGGGATATTTCTTTTTGATATGGATATTTAAGAGTGGGTTTCTGATGACAAAATATTTTCGTCTGAAGGGTACAATCTATTGTTTATTTGTTGGCACGTTAATGGCTGCCAATAAAACGTGAATAACTGATACGTTTAAGTATTATTTTTCACATTACTGGTAAAAACCATACGATACCAAAGTATAAGATGAACTAACAACACATACATTCTTTGACTAGATTAAGTGGGCAAGCAACATTAATTAATCAATTCTTGTTAATCAGTTACACTAATTAAAGCAACTTTAGCTTAATGAAGCAGTTTTGGTGTATATCACGCCTCTGCAGTCTCACTGCTCAATTCTATGCCATGTAGACATTAAATCACTTTTGTTTTGTTCATGCATCTTAGTCACACCTCCCCTGGCTGTGACCCACATAGCATGTGTGAAAAAAAAAAAGGATTTGTCAATCAGATGTGACAGCACAGTGTGTTTACTTTATAAGTTTGTATCCCCTGCTCTATTAGTAGAACTTTAATCGCACACAGGAAGTCTCCTACCGGGTCTAATAAACTATTAACAGAGCAGGAGATAATACAGAAATTTAATAAATTAAACCCACTGTGCAATAAAGGAATTTTAAACATTAGCTAAGTCTTTACAGTAAATGTATATGGAGACTGTCTAGGTTATATGTAGAGGAGTTGTGTAAGTGGTGCAAAAACAACATAATTTTACTCCTAAATAGCAGAAGATTGAGCAGGTATACTGCAGGAGCATCTTTACACCAAAACCACTCCACTAATTAAAGTTGTTTTGGTGCTTACAGTGTCTCTACAATATAATATGTGAAATAAGTACAAACAAACTGCAATTTCCATATGGAACATAAATGGTTCATTTTACACTTATCTATTACCATCATTATTGAACTTGGCTGTCAATAATTATTTTTTTTTTTGTTAATCTGTTGGCTGTCAATAATATATAACCTATAATGTAATCAAAAAGTAAAAGTGAAAAGAGAATAATGATGAAACAGAAAGAAAAGAAAAAGGGGCCCAGGGAGAGCTCGCTGCTCTGCTTCTCGGGTTCCCTCAGGGGAACTCTGGCTGGGGTCACAGCTCATAGCCCATAAAGGAACCATGGCTGGCGGACTCTCGGGGATGCGCGGGGGCGGTTTCCACGGCCAATAGGTGGGCAATGTAGCTCTCCATTCCCTGTGGTGGGAGTGGCAGCAAAGCGTGGTCAACAATGAGCCTTCCAATTCACACCATTCAAAATTATATCAGTAACACTGCTCTGTTATGTTATGTTGTTTGTTTTTCTTTACTGATTTTATGTTTTTATGAAAATGACGGATTTCGAATAAGCCAATTACCATATATAACAAAACAAAATACATGTCTTAACAAAATAACTTTTCCTTTCCGTATCACTGACATAATGATGTATAAAACATGTTATGGCTTTTGCACAAGCCTCTGTACTGCAGATATACAGCAATTTCTGTCACTGCAAAAATAAAGAATAAAAAAAAAAAAAGTCAGTTTTTGTTTAATTACCGTATATACTCGAGTATAAGCCGACCCGAATATAAGCCGAGGCCCCTAATTTTACCCCAAAAAACTGGGAAAACTTATTGACTCGAGTATAAGACTAGGGTAGGAAATGCAGCAGCTACTGGTAAATTTCTAAATAAAATTAGATCCTAAAAAAATTATATTAATTGAATATTTATTTACAGTGTGTGTATATGATGAATGCAGTGTGTGTATGAGTGCGCAGTGTGTGTATTAATGCAGTGTGTGTGTATGAGTGCGCAGTGTGTGTGTATGAGTGCGCAGTGTGTGTGTATGAGTGCAGTGTGTGTGTATGAGTGCAGTGTGTGTGTATGAGTGCGCAGTGTGTGTGTATGAGTGCAGTGTGTGTGTATGAGTGCAGTGTGTGTGTATGAGTGCGAGTGCGCAGTGTGTGTGTATGAGTGCAGTGTGTGTATGAGTGCAGTGTGTATATGAGTGCAGTGTATGTGTGTATGAATGCAGTGTATGTGTGTATGAGTGCGCAGTGTGTGTATGAGTGCGCAGTGTGTGTGTGAGTGCGAAGTGTGTGTGTGAGTGCAGTGTATGTGTGTATGAGTGCAGTGTGTGTGTGTGAGTGCAGTGTGTGTATGAATGCAGTGTGTGTGTGTGTGATGCAGTGTGTGTTTGTGTTGCAGAGCTTTGGGGGGTGGGCATTTTTATAAAATAAAATAATTTTTTGGGTTATATTATTTTTTTTATTATTATTTATATATTATTAATTGATATTAAATTTTTTTGTTATATTATTATTTTGTTTATTATTATGTTTATTATTATTTATATATTATTAATTAATTTATTTATTTTGTTGTCCCCCCTCCCTGCTTGATACATGGCAGGGAGGGGGGCTCTCCTTCCCTGGTGGTCCAGTGGCATTGGCAGTTCAGTGGGGGGAGGAGGGGGGCTGGCAGAGCTGTTACTTACCTCTCCTGCAGCTCCTGTCAGCTCTCTCCTCCTCCGCGCCGGTCCGTGCAGCTCTTCTGTCAGCTCCCAGTGTAAGTCTCGCGAGAGCCGCACTATGACCCCGCGGCTCTCGCGAGACTTACACTGGGAGCTGACCGAGGTGCTGCACGGACCGGCGCGGAGGAGGAGAGAGCTGACAGGAGCTGCAGGACTGGTAAGTGCTCGCTGCCAGCCCCCAGTCTTAATACAGACAGTGACTCGAGTATAAGCCGAGTTGGGGTTTTTCAGCACAAAAAATGTGCCGAAAAACTCGGCTTATACTCGAGTATATACGGTAACCTCTGAAAGTCAGAAAATGTTATCGATCAGTTACTGCCATTGGATTGTAATATACCCTGTAGTATTTAAGGGGTTAAAAATGTTCTTTCAGTTTTATAACACTACATCTGGGATTCCACAACTGACAACCCCCCAGTCCAACTGAGCTTAGGTTTATGTCAGGTATACAGTAGCCAAACAAAGGACCTTATGGAATTTTTAAAAAATTTTTATCATGCTTATAAAGAAATACAATTTATATAAATTCGGGTTAGTTTCTGCATTTGAACAATAATAAAAAAATGTTTTAGAGGATTAAAGAGGATCTCTCAGTGTACGCTTTGCTGGGTGGAGCAGCAACTTTGACTGTCGGTGCGTATGTAATAACTCTGCAGTTAGAGGTAATTGAAGGTAATTTTGTGCAACTACTGACTTATTGTTACACCTACTTATTGCTGTTTTTCGTCAAAGTCTTCTCTAAATTCTGATTCCAATTGGTTGCTCTCAGGGTTACAAGATATCAATTGCCAACTATTAATGCGTGCCTATGGCTAGTGAAGCGTTGACTTGGACCTTTTCACCCACACAGCATTAAGAATGCCGCTAACTCATTGCAGACCTTATGACACAGTATTTATCCCCTGAGAAGCCTAACTCAATTTGTATGTACCTGCTTTATCTTAGTTTAGGGCTAGAAAAAAAACTTCAAGTGAAATTTTACCCACAATACAAAATTGGCCTTATTTAACCTTTAAACAATGTCTAAACCTTTCCATCCACCGTCATTAATATACATCAGATGATTGCAACGGAGTACGTTAACAAACGTATTAAAATAATCAGTTATTCTACTTTTTCTCAGCCTGCTAAAAGGCAAATCTGATGATGGCACAGCTTGTAAAATGATACTTAAACTTAGATACTGTTAAATCCCTCAGATCTCTGTTAATACGCCACTTTTTTCATTTCCTGCTAATTCAACACAATTAATTTTGTGAGAATGGTAAATGGCAAGTAGGAAATGTATTTTGACATTTAGTAATCAGGTACAGAATGTAATCTAGCATATCACGTGGTTCTCTCCTAATTCAGATTTCTCCACATAATGCTCTTCCCTTTTTCCCATCCATAGGTCCTACATCTATGTCCAATTTTATACGATGACTAAACTTAAACCATTTTACTGCACTGCTCAGTTCAACAAGCTGTAGACTTTAACCTTCACAATTCTATGCTTAGCCAGGCAGTGTGTGGGGGTAAGAGAAAGCCACTTGGCTCTCAGAAGAAAGTAGCAATCTTAACAGTGCAAAAAGCACAACATAGATGAGCACTTAGTATATATTGACACCAGGAAGTAAAAATAGAGAGATGCACTTACACTATGTAGAGCTCTAAATAAGCTCTATTTTATGTGCTTGAGTAGTACAATCCCCGCTTGTGGATGTAAGGTGAATTTTTTTGGGCCAAACCCAATGGTCCGCAGAATATGAAATAAATGACCATAAAGAGAAAACAGTGTAGTATGTAAAATGATTGACAGGTGAGTCAGCAGGTAAAGTATAAATGCACTCACATTTTATGGAGACTCCAAGTGACACCTGTTAATTAGCATGGAGTGGTACAAGCCATACTCTAGGATGTATGGGTAGCTTGAGTCCTCTCCATAATGGTATGAAACTGAGAAAAAAAAGGCAAAATAGTGCACACTGTATAGTAAGTGCTAATAAGCAGAAATTTACTTACTAGATTCTGAGCAAAAAACAACCTTTTTTTTTTCTCAATCCACCAGTCTTTACTGATAAGTACATAGGAAATAGTATACAGAAGGCAATAAGTAGCAGCAAATGCATCCTGGAGATAAATAGATATATAGTAACTTTATTACAATTGATTAAAACAATATAAAAACAATACAACAGAATACCCTGTACACACTAACGTGTTTCACCACTAAAAGAGCTTAATCAAAGTGTTACAGGGACAGAGTGAAAGCCACTGGAGACATTAAGCAGACAGAGACATGGTAATACTCCCTAATGCAGTAATACTCCCCTATGACGAGCACCAGCACCACAACTTTCTATATTCTGCCTTCAAGCCTGAGAAATGTTGGCTTGGGGAACAGTACTAAAAGAGAGCAGGAGATCCACCCGCAGGAAGGTTCTCCTGTTCTCCTATGCCTTAATCCATGGCATACATATCTCTTCCTTTGTCATTCAGGTCTATGTTAACAGTTGTGGGTGAGGACAAATGTTTAATTAGAATGTTAAGATAATCTCTATGTGTCATTTTTTGTGAGCACAATGCATAGATATATAGATAGTTGTAACTATAATTTATTAAAGCTCAGAATAACAAGAACATTATAAGGTATATCACTATAAGATCCAAATCTCATAGGTGAAATATCCACTTGAAAATGCTAATTATTTTTTTCGTTCTGCTTTGTAATATTTATCTGCTAGCCACAAAATAAATTAGGAAGGGATGGGACTTTATGGGTAATTCAATAAATAGTAAATTGTGGTAAACTGAAAACCAAATATAGTTCAGATTTGTTTTCCCTTTACGCAGCAATTTTTATTTTTGTATTGATGAAACGCTAACATTCTCCCATCCAAACAATGTAAACTTTCCAAACAATTAGAAGAAAAAACAAGAAAAAGCACCTTCTAGGATTTTTGCCATCCTAAGAACAGACATATCCAAAGAAAACAAAATTCTGTAAAATGCCTGAAATGAGTACAAGGCAAATACCGTTCCCATGTGGGAGTGATATAAATAAAATAATGTTAGACAACTCTTCTGTCCAAACAGCAATAGTATCGCATACTATGGACTATAAACCAAGGGAGTGCTAGAATGCTGCTATTCAAAATGTTACGTATTGTTTCTTAGCAACCTTAATTCACATTCTTCCTTACTCCGTTCCATTTCCACCCCCACATATGTGATGTGGCTGTTATTGTACTTGGTACTTTATCCACTATTGCCAGATCCCACAGTGAAGTCATACTGCAATACTGGCCTGTACTACAACAGGTACACGAGAGCTGTTTGTCACAGGCACTTCATAATCTAAATTGATTAATATTGTCAACAGATCCCAAACACTTTTTTTCTAAAAAAAAAATAAAAATAAAAAATCCTGCTAAAGGAGAGCCAGATTGATTTAGACAATAACATATTCTTACAAGTTTTCGGTGTAGAAATTGGCTGATATACTATAAGCGTCACGGCCGCGGGGATTTACACGATTATGTGTAAAGTACACCAATCCGTAGCTATTTATGCAATGAAACAGGTTTACCCATTCTGGGTTTGTAATTCAACACATTCTCGATATAAAATAATAACTAAGAAGACAAAGCTATCTGTATCCTATAAGTTTATTTACGGCTATAGATTGTGTCATTTTGATTTCATTTTATTATACATAGTCCCTCCAATTTTAAGAGACCAGATTACATTGGACATCAGGCTGTTAAGCTCTTGTTGGCCAGCTCTTGTTACATGGTTGGAGACATGTTCTATGACTGCTGATGCCATCAACAATTCTCACCGCTTGATGAATATCAAACGCCCAGGCTCCAAAGAAAAATATTATAATTTTAAGAATTTTGTAATAAAATAATTAAAGTTCTATGTCATGCACTACACAACTTATACAAAGTATTATGTTATTATTTACAGATGGTGGTAGAGTGTAGATAGGTGGTTGAGACCATATCAAGACATGGTAGACCAGGGAAGATCAGTAAAGTTCATAAAAGAAGAAAGGATGTAATGGTGAATAAAAAAGGAAAAAAAAAATCTGACCCCCTTCCAGTGTAATTTGCCATAATGTTTTAGATTATACTCTGTTCCCAATCAAAGACTTCCATCCAGATTCTCCATGCAGAAGAATCTGATTAACTCCACTGAGCAAAGCAGGGCCCTTATAACCGTCCAACACATGCCCCTGCAAGTAGAATTAATTTAAAAAGAAACTATAGTGCAGTGGTAGGCAATGATGTGAGGACTAGAACTGGTAAATTAAGCTTCTATTGCACTCCATCTCATATCATTCTACCAGAGAGTGGCTGTATCACTAAACATCACTTGATCACGTAGATAACAGCAGGGGTAGGCAAACTTCAGCGATCCATATGTTGTGAACAACATCTCCCCTGATGTTTGTCAGCATAATCACTTTAAAAGCATTGTGGGAAATGTAGTCCATGACATTTGGAGTGCCAAAGGCTGCCTTAACCTGCACTAAGGAGAGTACCCATCAATTAGGATTCCCAATTGAAGCGGTGGCACATTAGTGAGGAATGACTTATTTTAATTTTTTCTAATCCACAATTTTATTTAACCATCCATCCACTCTCTATTTTTTTTTTTACCTTTTTTCCTAACATATTTCCTCTCTTTTCACCCATTCTATTTTCCTATCTCATTTCCCATTCTGTGGATCTCCGTATACTTTTATCCATTCCCTGCCTTTTATTCCCCTCTATCTCCATTAGTAGTTTACGCAGTTGCAGGTAGACTTATTGAATACATACAATTAATTAATAAACAAGATCCCCCATAACCATTTCAAACACTACAACGACATGCTCAGCTAAATGAATACAAAACTGACAGGGTATCATGCACAATTACCTCCTGTTCTTCATCCAGAGGATTTTTCAAACAATGATGTGGATCATTTAGAATTCTGTAGATTGGCATTTATGAACATCATAGCCTTTGGAAAAGTGCTTTTCGTACGTGATAAAATGTTTATACAGCTGCACACATAGGCTGGTTTAAGTGACTAGCATTACGTTGACGTTCTCTGCATATCATCTTGAACACAGATACAATATAAACATCGTACGCACTTTTTGAGTTGTGTCCAAACCACAGAGGTAAGAAGCTTTATATTTAAAACATAACCAGCCTCTGCAATACCTGGTTTCAATATGTATTTATTTAATATTTTAAGTCACATTACTTAGTATCTCAATAAGCCTACAGCAAAGCCTGCTTAACACGGCAAGGATTCAGAGTCAAGGGATTCATGTGAGTGACTGTTTTGTAGACGTTTCTTTAAAATGTATTAAAGGAACACTTCAACCACCATAACTACATATCACTGCAGTGGTTATGGCGGCAAGAGTGTCCTAGCACCCCCCATTGTAAGTAGTCAAACTGTTTAATTTCTCACCTGGGGTTTGCCAAGTGACAGTCCCTGCCTCTATTACTGGTGGCTCCTTAGCTCCTAAACTTCACAGATCACTATTTTAGCACTTTATCTGACCATACATGCTCACTTTACCAACATTGGATTTTTTTTAACCAAATTATATGCATCCACATTGCACCTTAATCATGCAAGCTCACATAATAACATCTACCATATTTAAATCCCATCACCCATTCCCATTGGTCGAACAAATACCTGAATTAAAACATCAAATCCCATTCTGCAATTTGGAACACAGGTGAAATACAAGAGACACACAAGTATACATACACGTCAATAAATATGTGGCTCAAACTTTATACAACAAACACACAATATATATATATATATATTATAAGGGAGGGGTGTATTCCCAAATAACATTTCAAGTGAAACAGATTCAGCAGAACCATTAGTACTTCTGTCCAAAAGCTTGGTATAAAATAAACAATATAGGACTCCCATATATCCTAGGATATACAACTGTTAATTTGGTTTATTTACATTACACACCATATACCCAAAAGTTATAGTACCGTACAATGTCATTTAACCCCTTAAGGAACAAACTTCTGGAATAAAAGGGAATCATGACATGTCACACATGTCATGTGTCCTTAAGGGGTTAAAGACAATATTTCCTACTTTTATGTCTATTTTTTTTATTTCAGGGCTACAGTAGTTGCTTTACTACAGTGCAGGGCATGATTGTGACTATGACTACCTCTTCCAGAATGGCTCAGTACCCGTGCTCCATGTATCTTTACTTTGGATATGGCCAGGTTCCACACTGGTCTCAACTGGTAGAGATGGAGAAGCTTTTGTATGTACAGGTTGATACACTGCTGCAAGTGTCAGGTCTTTCCCCTAAAGCGTCACTACCACTGCTGTTACTCTTACAGGCTTCTGTGACATAAGATGAGTACATCTTGAATTACGAACCATTTTATGCCATCAGTAGGTCATGCCCAGAATCCATTGCAACCCATGGTAGTCCCTTATTGTTTCTTGGGTTGATCACAGAACACAGACGAGGGGACCCTCCATCTGACCACAAGTCAACCACAGAGAGAGGCCGATTAGGTGTGGATACCTCAGCCAAACAGCCCAAAAATTACAGTTCTGCTTCAAAGTTGTCTTAAACATTACTGGTCACCTAAAACCTACTGACAACAAATTTCTTTCAATTCAAATTGATCCATACTTTTTAATAGTTTCAATCAGGGGTAGTCAACCTGGTCCCTACTGCCCACTAGTGGGCAGTTTGGGATTTCTGGTGGGCGGTGGTGGGTTCTGCATAAAATGCTTGGCAAGCCTTGATGGCCGTGGGCCAAGGCTGGCAGGTCTTTTCATCTCTTCTGCCGGCCCATGCAGAACCAGCTTTTCTATAAGTTCTCCCGGGCTGGCTTAGTCCCAACAGAAGAAGGGAAGGGCCTGGGAAGCTCTGTGTTCCTCCTGCGAACAGACTGGTCCATAAAATTAGTTACTGCGGCACTGGTGGGCGGTAAGGAAATTTTACCATCAACAAAGATACAAAAGTGAGCGGTAGGTATTAAAAGGTTGACTACCCCTGGTATAAATAGTTGTAAACATATAGATAAAAGATATTTTGCTTCTTAGTCTACTAGTATTCTGAAAAAGAGCACAACGCGGTTATATATGTTCAACTGTCAGCATAGCTGTCCCTCATAGAGGTATGTTGACATACTGTAGAGATGTAAACCTAAATCGTTCATGTAGAACAAAATATTATCTTTACACGTGTTAGCCAACACAACGTAGATATAACATTTAATGTATGCAGAATACCACTATGACATTTCTGCATTACTGCACTGCAATTAAAAAAAATAAGATAATTAGTCAACATAGCATACTGACAGTAATCCGTTTTTTATGTTCTATAAGAAATTTTTTTTTTTAGTTTTTCTCTACATATACTGAAATAGTACTGCGATTCAAGACACACAAAGGTTTACTCAATATATATCTAATGGAAGTGAATTTTAAACCGAATTCCAATATATAAGCTAAAATAGCCTTGATGAGTTGGAGAAATTTTCTAAATCATCTATTTTATAATAAATTTTGCAATGTGGTTTTTAGTTTTCTACAATACAATGTCTAGTGGAAACATTCTAACGTTTAGTGAATAAATCCTTCGTGACCATTGAGACTTAAGTTTAATAACCTGCCTAATTTCATGGACCTAAACGTTTATCATTAGGTTTATAAAGTAAACTCCAAATTGTAGCAAATAGAAATCTGAATGACAAAACTTTGACTAAAATAGCGATTTTGGAGAAATTCTCCAATTCCACTATAGTTACAGTTTTATGAGGTTTTTTTTTGGTATTAATTTTGCAATTCAGATACACTTCCAAGTTAACTGAATAAACTCCAATGTTTAATGAATAATAATATCAATTGAGACTTACATTTACTAACCTGTCCAATGAATTGGACACCAAGGGAGGGGGGAAAGCTGCTATCATGTCTAAGTTAGAATGTTTTAAGGCTATCGAGTAACCCTTTATCCTGCTATTAATATTACATAATTGCTGAAAGCACTTGTCCCGCAAATATTCTTAAACTAACCCAGTGATGACAGGGGGAACGTTCCGCAGCTTTTCATCCCATCTACAAAGAAGCAATAATTTTTGACTTGACATTAAAAGGTATTAAATTATCTTCCCTTGCTTAGCAGAGATTACAGTTTCATTCCTGCATCAAACATGACCTTTGTGGCGCTAAAATAAAAACAAGGAATGGATATTATCTCCCCCTGGTACTGCTATCTTTTGACAGAGAAGCAATGTGGGGGTGTATGTAAAGGTTCTTAAAAGCTTTTTTGAAGTTAAATATATTTTGTGTGAAGTATAACTATGGTGAGAAATTGGCCGTATATCCTCAGTTTCCTTTACTATGGATTACTAAATTGCAAGCCTTTTTTTCTATTTGCAAGTTGTACACATATGTGGGTTTTAAATTTCCATATTAATCAATCACATTTTTCCCCAGCTGAACTCTTTATTTCAGCCACAAAGTTAAAGATATAAAAACTCACGGCTCTTTTCAATGCTGGTTTTTAAATACATTCAGAATGGTAAGTGCCAACAGTTGGTAGATGTTTACACCTTAAAAAAAAACAGGTTTACTTTCTCTACTCCTGCTTTTAGGCTATGCATGCGAATTATGTCAATCTCCACTGGTACCGACCACTACATAGCGTTTACAGTTTGAAAACTGGATGTAGTACCAGAAAAAAAAGTGCATTTGCCTATTTAAGATTTGCTCAGCGCATGCTCACTTAATCATTAATTGCTGCATATGAGATCATCAGAGTAAGTTGCAGTGGTTCCCAAACTTTTTAGGTTCAAGGTGCCCTTAATATTTCAGTATTTTTCCAAGGCACCCAAAGTTAAAATTTCTAGGTTGTATATCTGAAGAGCGCTGCCGCATTTACTGGCGCTATAGTGTAATGTTGTAATGTACAGTGTTGGTGTTTAAAGGGGTGCTTGTATACATTTATTGTGTTTTAATACAGGGGTGTGTTTGTATGTGGTGTTTGCGTTTGATTGCAGGGGTGTGTCTGAATGTAATGTTTACTTTTAAATGTGGATGTACATTTGTGTGAAGTATTTGTGTTTGAGTGAAGGGGTGTGTTTGTGTATATATATATATATATATATATATATATATATATATATATATTTTAATGCAGGGGTGTGTTTGTATGTAATATTTGTGTTAGATTGCAGGAGTGTGCTTGTATGTTGTGCTGGTGTTTCACTGCTTGGATGTATGCACATACTTACACAGATATTAATGCACATTAACACACAGATGTATATAAATACACCAACACACACACAAATTCATATACAGACACCGACACATACATACAAATACATACACACCGACACATTCACACCAACATATACACACATGCACCCTGACACACACAAACATTGATACATGTCCACCCCATGACGCAGATAAACACTGACATAAAAACACACACCCTGACACACAGATGCACATACACAGATACAGATGTGCACTGACATATATATATATATATATATATATATATATATATACCCACACAGATGCACACCCTGACACACACTCATACACACACACACTCAAACTCACACTCAAACATACAAACACTCATACTCACACACACACTCAAACTCACACACACATACAAACACACACACACACAGTTTGGGAACCACTGCCTTATAGTTTGAATATACTGACAAAGTGTTATAGGTATATATTCAAAACTACATACACCATGCTGACAGATAGGCTTTAAGGCTTAAATATGAAGTTAAATTTTTATACAGGATGTATTCAGGATTTGTTAATCGGTCTTCTCTGTTTTACACCTAGATGAGACAGGTGTCATTTTTTGCAGATAGCAACAGGTGGTATTTTTTCTTTTACAGTCTAAGATAGAAATTAGGTGTTACCTAAATTTTAGCATCTCCTATTAATCTCTATCGGAGACGGTGAAACAATAATCAACTGCCAATTTCCAGTCGTTAAATGTTACATTTTGCAGCATGGAAACAGATGGTAATTGCTAATTATAGAGACAGACATTTTAATGATTACCACAAATAACTGCAATAAGCATGGGAATGAACCCTTGGTTAGTAATGGGATTTTTTAACCCTTCGAGTGTCAGAGGCTGGAATTCAGTGAGATAGAGCACAGGGCAGCAGAAGATGGGTACTAAATAAGTGATAAACCCAAGTAGATTTTACCACTCTTTTGGGTTTATCACTAGATATTTCTGAAATACGCAAACATACTGTGGTCTCAGCACCTTTCCTCTTCCATCTTCTTTCAGCTCTGAGAGTGGCTTATAACTGCAGCAATTTATCACAAAAATCACTGCTGTCTGTGTCCAGTGCTGCAAGCACAACTTTTGTCTCCTCTCATTTGCTGATCACAGCACACAGTCTGGTTCACAAAGTGAGCTACAGTAAGGCTACTATCAGTTTACACAGAGGTTTCACTCATCCTAAGTGATGAGTGGACCTGCTGCTGGGGGGTAAAATAATAAACACATTAAATGTTGCTGTACAGGTATTAGATCAGAACCTATAGGCCAAGTAATACCATACACCCCAACACATTAAACTTCTGAACTGGTGGAGCTTTGTCCTGGTATGGGAGATGTCTGACACTACAGTCTCTTTTTCTAAACCAGCGGTTCCCAAACTGTGTGCACACAGCTGCACCTGAAAATGTTTCCCCAGTGCTATGATTATAGCATCGGGAAACAGTACTACTGAACAGGGGCCCGGTTAAATGCCGTGGCCTTTTGAGACTGCGAACTGGCCCTGTATTGTCAGCAGGCTGGGAGGAAGTGACAGCCTGTCACTTCCTCCCAGCTTTGTGCAGGGAGACAGTGGGGGAGGGAAAATAGGCAGCCACAGCATGAGGGGAGAGGAGCCGAAGAGCTACTCCAGACCACTCACTCAGATACAATAACTAGAAATTAGTTTTGACTTGGGGAGCCTCGAAAAATATTAAAATATTAAGGGGGCCTTGAACCTAAAAAGTTTGGGAACCACTGTTCTAAGCTATGTAGTTTCAGGATGTTGGACAGTTACACACACAGAGTTACAGGTAGACAGTTACACACACACACAGACACACACACAGTTACAGGCAGAGAGTTACACATACACACACACACACGCAGTTACAGGCAGACCGTTACACACACACACACAGTTACAGGCAGACAGTTACACACACACATACACGGTTACAGGCAAACCCTTACACACACACACACACACAACATACATACATACAGTTAAAGACAGACAGTCACACACACACACACATTTACAGGCAGACAGTGACACACACACACACACACTTACAGGCAGACAATTATACACACACAGTTACAGGCAGACAGTTACACACACACACAAACCAAGTTACAGGTAGACAGTTACACAAACACACACACGGTTACAGGCAGACAGTTACAGGCAGACCGTTACACACACACACACAACATACATACATACAGTTAAAGACAGACAGTCACACACACACACTTACAGGCAGACAGTTACACACACACACACACACACTTACAGGCAGACAATTATACACACAGTTACAGGCAGACAGTTACACACACACAAACAAAGTTACAGGTAGACAGTTACACAAACACACACACACACAGTTACAGGCAGACAGTTACACACAAATGCACACAAAGTTACAGGTAGAAAGTTACACACACACACATAGGTGTGCGCAGTCTATTGTATAAGGGTGTGCACCCTAAAGCAGAAAAACACACGCCGCATATATATATATATACACATGTATACACATACATACACACACACACACTGCTGTGCTGTGTGTGTGTGTAGGTGCTCTGTGTGAAGGCGCTGTGTGTGTGTGGGTGCTGTGTGTGTGGGCGCACTTTGTGTGTGAAGGTGCTGTGTGTGTAAGGGTGCTGTTAGTGTGTGCTGCGTGTGTGTATGTGTAAGGGTGCTGTTAGTGTGTGTGTGTGAGGGTGCGGTGTGTGTAAGGGTGCTGTTAGTGTGTGCTTTGTGTGTGTGGGTGAGGGTGCTGTGTGTGTAGTGGTGTTGTGTGTGTGAGGGTGATGTTAGTGTGTGTATGCGTAAGGGTGCTGTGTGTGTAAGGGTGCTGTTAGTGTGTGCTGTGTGTGTGTAAGGGTGCTGTGTGTGTGAGGGTGCTGTGTGTAAGGGTGCTGTGTGTGTGAAGGCGCTGTGTGTGTAAGGGTGCTGTGTGTGTGAAGGCGCTGTGTGTGTAAGGGTGCTGTGTGTGTGAAGGCGCTGTGTGTGTAAGCGTGCTGTTAGTGTGTGCTGTGTGTATGTATGTGTGAGGGTGCTGTGTGTGTAAGGGTGTTGTTAGTGTGAGGGTGCTGTTAGTGTGTGTGTGCTGTGTGTGCAAGGGTGATGTATGTGTGTGTGCTGTAAGTTTGTGTGTAATGTGTGGGGGCCATTTAGTTAATATCCCCCCCTCCCTTCTTACCTTATGTAGGGAGGGGGGACCGTGCTCCTGCCTTCCCTGGTGGTCCAGTGGAGAGTGAACTCTAGCCCCCTGTGCAGACCGCCCCCTCTGCCCCCCCCCCTTAGTACGCCACTGACCCGCTCCACGGGCCAGCCGGGGTCCTCCGTTCAAGCCGTGCATGCTCAAACACTCTTGCACTTGCACAATGGTCGTGTGGCCCGCCGTGCATACTCAAGAGCACTGCTTGGGACACGAGCATGCTCTAAAGGGGAAATGGGATTCCAAGATAGTTTCAGGCTCCTATTGGCCTGCCTCATTCTGGGGGCGCAGACATGACGTGGACCAATCACAGATAACGTGTGGTTATTTAAACTTCTCTGGCCCTCCTTACTGTGCATTATTGTGATTTCTGTCCCAGTACCCTTTAGTGTGTTCCTTGTTCTCTTGTATTGTTGTTCTGATATTGACCTTGGCTTTATTTATGACCCTGTGTTTATCCTGTGTTGTTTGTCTATCTGACAGATTAAGGTGTACCTGATTCCGGCTAGTTTTCGTTTTCGGTATCTGTTACCCTAAACTCAGCTCATTACTGACGTTCAAAGTTAAGTCCAGACATTCTAAGGCCCGGTTATACATTATTTTGCCTGTCTTGTCCCTTGCTGTTCTGAATGCTGCGTGTTGGGGTATTACACAGTGACAAACATATTTTAACTTTTTAAAATGCGATTCTGAGATCTCCAAAAGAACTGCACTCCAGAGAACTGCACGGTGAGTTTCAGTAGTCTTTATTGTGTCCAATCACATCAATCAGTCCTTGTATCAGGCCTTTTATCAAGGAATACACCTGCTAACAGCATTAACAATATCCATAATCCAAGATCAATTAAAATGTAATGTTCATTGCAATATTTAGAGCTTCAATCCAACAGTCAGTTAATTGGGGCAGAGGTTTAACCTTAAATGGCCTGGCCAAAAAGAGGATCGAACTACACCCCAAATGAAACAGAAGTTTACACAGTTAAGGAAAATACCAAAAAATAATAAGCAAATAATGTTATTGAATGAGAAATAAAAAACAAATACAAAAAGTAAAATGTAATAAAATGAAAACTATGTGAACAAATGAAATAAAAGCAAATCAGCAGTAAAAAATACTGCCTGGGGAGACACATATGTTTAGTTGAGAACTAATAACAATTGAGTGAAATGTTGATTTAGCTGTAAATAGAAAGTATCAATCCCAAGAGACAGGTACAAATTATTGTAAAACAAAATACATGTAACCACATATATGTGTCAAATCTGAAAAAAAAAAACTAGCAATTTATCAAAAAGCTTTCTGTTATCAGAATATATTTACAGAAAATAATATGCTAAGTACAAGGAAACACATTCATTTTAGATAATGGATAGATCACAGATTAACTCTTAACTCCTTTCCCATAGGATGAAAGTTATTAAACGTGTAAATTTTGTCGATATTTCAATTTCTTTTGTTTATGACTTTAGGAATTTGTTTTATTCGTTTATTTATTAGTTAAGATGGTTAGGAATCCTAGTTAATATAAATCAATGTTTTTCCTCATTTCCGGTGTATACAAAAAAAATCCAAATCAGAGTTAAAAATAATTTGGTACATATAACTCACTATTAAGGCCTGAAGGTCTATGGAGCTTAAAGATCCATTTGACCTCACAGTAGTCAGACTTGGACCTACAGTTCTCACCTCTATGTGGCTTGACAATTCTATCTGTACCCTGAACAGAACTTTGAGCGACATCTGAATTGTTACAAGTACAAAAGTGGAGAGTAATAGAAAAATTCACATTGTTTCATTCTCTGGCACCGACGTGTTCACATATACTGTTTTTTTTAAATGTCTTGTGGTTTGACTCACATATTGAATTAAACTGGTCTGATACTGTAACAAATAGACCACGAAAGAAGTTATACTATTAATACATTATCTAATTTGTTCTTATTAGTTGCTGAACAGTTAAAGACACTACCAAGCTTAATACCAAGCTTAATAACAGAGCACGTTCTACACCTCAAAGCACTTAAACATCCCCAAATGGGCTTTTGAGCAATATTTGAGGTAAATGTTCTACAAAGTCCTGCAGCATTTAAATTCAACCTCATTTAAAGAACATTTCATAAAGACCGGTCTCTGCACGTTAGCTGTTCTACATTTTAATGAACAAGACGTATTAAATGAATGTTCCAGGAACTGCATAAACAAACATTCGGGCTGCCTTCCGGAAAATCTAAGGATTCTATACATATGAAACTGAAAAAGACCAGTTCCAAATACCTGAAGATTAAAGAACATATGCTATGGTAATTGCTTTAAGCATTAATGCTTCTGAATAATATATAAGAATTACAGTTATGAATTTGTAGTCATTTCCTACACCATACGAAGGTCAATGCTACAGAATTAAAGGGAGATTAAGGACATCATGAGTAAATAGAGAAACCATCTGTTGGAGAAGTGCTGTAACAACGTTCACATCATTTATTAGCGATGTTAAAAAAAATATCCCTGTGGATTTTTCTCCTATCTGATATAATATTTCTATGAAATAATGGGTCATCTGATGGAACACAGAAATCTCTTATGAGTTACTCTAAATGTTGGCTATAATTTTGGCAAGCCACAGTAAATATTGTTCTTATCTATTATAGAAGACAAGCAGAGTTCAATTTTATAGTTTTATATTGTATTATTTAATGTAAGTTTTCAAAGGTGTTAGAAATTTGTCAATGAACCCCCACGCAAGTCTCACTCCCACATGGCTTGCTTGGTGATAATATTGCACATGTTTCGAAGCAAAAAGCCTTGGAGGAGTGAGACTTATCCAGAAACGCAGTGTGATAGATTGGCTTTGCAAGGCTTTTTGAGTTGGCAGGGGCAAAAATTTCTTCATTCTTGGCTCTGAAAGATTTTTTATTTTTTTATTGATAACAGTCTTGTTAGAGACCCCAGACATTTTTCTTAAAACTTAAGATGTAATTTCCCCTTTCTGTCCCGCAGAAGAGTAGACCTGGTCCCATGGCAAAGGAATGATTCTAAAAAAATTAGCTTTTATTCCAATGAAACCACAATTTTATCTAATAAATACTTAAATGATATTGAAGTTTATTTCTGCTGTATAGCCAGAAATGTGAAAAGAGCTCTAATAAACATAACTGAAAAGGTTAAAATAATTCTGCATGGGGACATGGTCATGATCCAAATGACGAAGGTCGCATAGTGTCAGGGTCATCATTCATGCCGTATTTGGAACCTGTGTCTCCTGCATCCCAGTCACTGACCTTATCCTTGGCTCCACACATCTCTTGTTATTTTGAGTTACTAGTTGTATCCTGCTGTCTGTATCTCTAGTCCTGGACATTTGCACACCTGTTCTTGGTTTCCTGATAGTGGCAATTACCAGCCTATATAAACCCTTCCTTGTTGGTAGCTCGTTGTCAGATCATTGTTCCTGTTTCACTGCTATTCATCTGACTCCTGGTTTAGTTCCTCTGCTTGTCAACCATTTTTACCTGATTGCCACTTGTCTTGACTACTGATATTGACCTTGACTACTCTCTTTGGATTTGCCCATTGCCTGTACTGTGCTCCTGGAAGTAATGATTATTATCAGCCCCAGTGCACTATTTCACAGCCTTGGGGATTTCTGCATTGAGTACCATTGGCTTTGTATCGTATTGCAAAGGGTGCTTTAACTCTGCATGTCGGACTCCCACTCCAGGTAAGATCCCTGACACATGGGGCTAGAGCTCCGTCGGTGACTGCAGCAAAACAGCATGATTCCACACAATACTAACTGATCAACTTACCTCTAAGTGCAGAGCAGAGATCAGCTGACCCGATGGTGAGAAGATCGGCAAAAAAAATGAAGCACCAAACTCCAACTCTCCAGATATCGGCCTTGTCCCCGCTGAGCAAGCTGGAGAGACACGCTCTCCTACTTCAGAATCTGGTCGCAGTGATCTTACGTCCATATCACAAAAAACAGCACTGCCAGCAGCCGATAGCAATCTACAACAGCTGCTAAAGGACCTGAAAGCAACCATAAGGTCAGATAATCCAAATGCTATCCTCTGATATAACAAGGGATCTCCAGGTTATTGGGGAGCGCATAGCTCATTTAGAAGATGAGGCAGAAGAAATCATAGAGGCCCACAACTAACTGACCGATGCCAGCACCAGCTTCTCTACTAAGCTGCAACTACTAGACACTAAAGTCACTGACCTGGAGAATAAAGCCCGCAGGAGTAACATCAGACTGTGAGGCATATCAGAAATCCAGAATTAAGGGATTACCTTGAGCAGTTTTTAAAAAACATTACTGTCTGACGCCTCAACTCATAAGCCACAACTATAGAGGGCTCATAGGCTCATGAAATCACAAAATCTCCCGGCAGCATCCCCACGTGACACTATCGTGAGGATCCATTATTTTGTTTTGTTTCAAGGATAGGCTGATGCAGGCTGCTTGAGACCCAACACGCTTGACGGGACGATTTGGTGAAATATGGCTCTTTGCTGACCTATCTCCTGCCATTTTAGCCAAAAGAAAGTCCTTTGGTGTTATGACAAGAGCATTGAGAGAGGCACAGATCCCATATAAGTAGGGCTTTCCTACCCAACTTATTGTCCACAGAAATGGAGCTGATAAAGTTATTTCTATGCCGTAGGAAGGTCATAAAGTATTACCACAATGGAATATTCACCTGACACAGGAGGAACCTACATCGAGAAACACAGCACCACCTCCAACTCAAGTGACAGGGGAGTGGCAGAGAGTAGCGGCGATGAAGTGAACCAACAGACAGAACTTTGTGTGAACACCTTTCTAGTCCTTAAGTTTTCGGTTAAGGTATTATAGCTACAGATATGCCTTTTTTTTTTGTTTGTGCTTCTTTTGTTTCTTCTTAAATGTCTGTTAGATTGGACAGCATTGCCCATAGTTTATAGAAGTAAGAAACTGGGCAGTTGATTTAAATGCCAACATATCTGCCATGGTATACAACCTTGAAATTGACTATCGTTCATAATGACGAAAAAATTAATACTAATTCACTAAGGTTTTAATGTACGTTCATATACACAGAAATGTTTAAATGTGCAAACTCTTGGCACCCATATAGGCCATGCACTAGCTTTATACATTTTGGGAAATTTACTCTTCCCGGCCAAACATCCACGGTCACTGATATTCTGGCCCTGTTCTCAGTAGGTTTAACTTCTTTTTCACACCTAGCGCTCACGCCTTCACCAGGCCCACTATGGAGCCGATATGGTGTATCTAATTTATACTGTCATTTTTTTTCTTATATAGCCCTTACCGGGAGCTTCGGAAGAAGATGCCTGTAGTTAGCAGGCACCTGTATATAGTTATAGTTTGGTTGTTTACATGTTTTTTAATTTTATCTCATTACTGATATATTTTTGTGATTGATTCATATGAATATGTGAGGACTGTGACAGTTCAAGGGAGGTCCAAATATAACTACACTAAGGAAATTCGATGCCTGCGAGATCTAGGGAGCTATAACGCAATGAGAGGGATAAACAAAAGGAAACATAATAAAAAAGAAAATGTAAGGAATAATGGTAGAGCGGGAGGAGGACCAGACCAATGGCACAGACCATTCGTAACTAAGATAGACAAAAATAGAATCAGAGAAGACACATACTACTCCAAAGCGTGGCTGACAATACTTCTCAATGATACTTAAAAAATTTCCCTAAATACTAAGGGTCTAAACTCTCCCCACAAACGTTGCATGGCACTTCAGGAGGCCAAAAAATCTGATGCTCAAGTAGGTTCTTCCAAGAAAAGCATTTTAAAAGAGGCAAGCACCCTAAATTTAACTCTCGCCAGTTCCCTGTAGATCATCATGCATACTTCTCAAAGAAGAAAGAGGAGTCTCGATCCTCCTAAAAAAAGATATAGCTTTTTCTTTGGTGACAAAACACACTGATAAAAACTGCAGATACCTAGTAGTGCAGTGCTACATTAACAATGCACAGTATACACTGGTCAATATATACGGTCCACATACAGATCAAGTAAATTTCTTAGTACATATATTTCAAACTATTGACAAATGGCGCTTCAGCGACATGACTGTGGGTGGAGATTTCAACTTTATCCTTGATGACCATATGGATACCACATCATATGGGGACATGGCACAGTCCACACTAACACATAGAATGGCAATAACACAAAAACTAAATCAAACTCTATTGGCACAAGGCTATA